>JAFBJZ010000327.1:177500-777500 GCA_016785225.1 Psettodes erumei | reverse complement strand
TCAGCCTGTCCATGCATGTATATATGCTCATCCTGTGCATAGAGGAGAGTGGAGGGGCCCTTTTGCAAGGTCACAATCTTTAGAGGCACAAAATCATTATGATAATTACTATTATGTTTTGATTTAAAATGGACTATAAAGAGGCTGCAACCCACATCAGTCATGATAAAATCACCATGTCTTTTAAGCCCCACTCAGCAAACCCAACACAGAAACACGAAGCACACACAACACAACACATTATCTGTCCTCTTAGATTTACACTTCTATTTTAAGACTGTGCGAAGCTATAACAATAAGACAGGTACAGTAGTACTGTAGATGTCACTGACAATATAAATGGAGAGTAACGAGATAAAGATTTGTCTATGAACTATAACAGAACATATCTGTTCCTGTCCTTCTGATGCAATAAGAGCCTGAGGCCTTTAGTTTCATATTGATAAAATCTATAGCTTTTATCCATTTTTTAATTTTCTAGTAAAGCAGTAAGCAGTATTGTCTAGTAAAACTACTACATTATGTCATTTCAATGTGTAAAGGATACCAAGATTATTTAAATTCTATCAGACATAGAATATTGAATATTGATTATTTGTGAAACACAAAAGAAAAAAAAGGAAGGCTTCATTTGAGCAACAAAAATAACTCGATCTTACATGTAGAAGGAAGTTCTATGAGTAATTCCTAATAAAGTAGTATGTAGTATCTGAAGTGTTTATGTGTAAGAGAAGCCTTAAAAAAAAAAAAAAAATAGTACCAGAGAATAAAACTTTCACAGAAAGCCAGAACAGATAAATAGATCTAAATGTAAATAGAAAGATAGATAGATAGATATAGGGATAGATTTTTTAAAAGATTTTTTTTAATGAATAATGAATTTCCTGACTTTGGTGCTCCCTAGTGGTATTATCAAATAAGACAATGTGGTTGACATCAGTTCATACTACTATATTAATAGCCTAAAAGCACCATGAAGAGAGCATAGATTTTCACACACACACACACACAAAATGTATGTGATGAGAATTGTTTTTAAAGCAGTTATTCTCTCTCTCTCTCACTCTCCCTCTCTCTCTCTACATTTATATATATATATATATATAGATATATATATATTAACATTCTGTAGTGGCGTTAAACCAGACTCTGATTTTTTCCTCCTCATCTCTCAGTGTTACAAACAGCACTTTGTTTTAATATTGATCCTGTGGCGTGGAAGACCTGGAGTAGCAGTGCTGCAGGTTTTGGCTACAAGGTGGTGCAAAGGCAGTCAGAGTAAGACAGATGCATTTCTCGCTGCAGTGAGGACATTAACAAACTGTATAGTGTTTCTTAATAAAAAAAAAAAGAGCTACACTGTGCTCACCAGGCTGTCTCTTCTATATCTTTGCCCACATTTTATTTCCTCAGCTTGCTTGTCAGTGCTCCCCTTGCACAGTATTCAGAAAATGGAAGGGGGGAAATATATAGGTGCTCCATGGAATCCTGTCAAAATATTGACATCAAAGGTAGGCAACTATTCATGTCTAAATGCCCTCTTGACAGAAGATCCAAAAGGGATTTTGCCACCAAGCATTGTTTTAACTTGAGTAGCATCAGTGTTTTAACTGTAGATTTTTTTTTCCAATTCAGTGCCAGATTTTGCAGTCAACATATCCCTTGGTTTGACTATGACAATCGACCCTGTCAAACAAAACACCATGGTGAGTTGGTATACTAAAGATATTTCCAGTACAGTGTAGAGATCAATCAAAAGTCCTCTTAAACTTTTTTGAACTTTGTCCTTCTTGTCTTCTTCATGCAGCTTGAGAATGTGTTGTTTAACAATCAAATGTATTGTGTGATAACCAGGGTGTGATCTATGTTTCTTTTCAGGCATGTGGCCCAACCAACCCAAATGACTGCAAAAGTATCACCATGTACAATGGTATATGCTTACAGATAGACCATAATAATAAGCTTGGATCCCCTGTGCCTTCTTCTCCTAATGGTAAATACAGTTTATACAATTTACAGGCTTGTGAAAAAGTGCCCGTATTAAAGGTGAGGGATGGAAAAGGGTCTGACAATATTATGATGTCAATGCACGCACGTGTGCACAAACACAAACACACACACACACACACACACACACACACGTCATTAAAGCACTAGATTTGCCCTGAATCCATACATCATCTTGTCTGAACACTGAAACAAACAGCTAGTTATACAGTACACAGCAAGAAACAGAAATTTAAAGATATTAATTGAAATATTACCCTCAGGTAAGATGACAATTAATAACTTACAAACACATTTCCTGAATAAGTCTGATAAAGAGCCCTTCTTCTTTTTGGGGATTTCTTTAGTGTGCACAAAGAAATACCAATATCAACAACTGTATGTTAAATGAGTGTATTTGTTATTTATAAACAAAAACAGTGGGGAATAAAATGAAAAAACAAACTAAATTTTAAACTAAAAATAGCACAAAAAACAACTTTGGCATCAAACTCCTTGCAGAAGTAAAAGGTGTTTGTTACTCTTACCATATATGGTGTGCTGGGATCGAAGTGTCCCTGTAAATTTTTGCATGATCTGTAGCAACACCTATAAACGAATGTCTGGATTATTAAGAAAAAAAATGAATGCCTAATACATTCCTTCATTACTATAAAATGTAAAACCCAACCCACAAAAGCCTCTTGTGGTTAAACTATGTCCAACAATATAGAACAACACTTGACAAATTCAGCATATAAACTACATTCACAATATTTAAGACACACAATAACTAATGATTTGTGTGAATGTAAACAAAATGAAAAGCTATCACTTATGTAGTCGGTAATGGAGTCGACTTGATAACATGTGCAGTGCAAGGGACATATAATGAAAGTAAAAGTTTATGTAAGTATAAAGCATTTATAGTTCATTTACAGAGAGGTAAAGAATCTATTTGCTGCATACAGCAAGCATTATGTGGTAAAATTATCGAATGAATGTTTAACAGATCATTTCTGACCCCTCTTTAACAGTGTGCCAAAACAAAGCAGATGTTGCATTTCTGTTGGATGGTTCAGGCAGCGTATCTGTACAAGATTTTCGAACAATGAAGGGGTTTGTAAAAAAACTGGTCCGCTCATTCCTGGGAAGAGATGTGCAGGTAAAGGCCTCAGTTGGCACCGTCACATAAACTACTAGTGCTCACTTGACTTTGCTGTGGTGTTGAAAAAAAGGCCATAATTATGCAACTGTTACCAAATGTTATTATTAGTTACCAAAATGTTTCTCCTCTTTTTTGCAGTTTGCCATCGCTCAGTTCTCGAGAGTACCCGAAATCCACTATTATTTCAACAACTTTTTCTCATCTGGACAATGGCAGTATAACATTGACAGTATAACACAAATGAAGGAAACAACTTACACAGCTAAAGCCATCAAATACGTGGTGTAGGTGAATCTCAGAAAAACAGAAATCTGTGAAACTGTTGAAGTTGACTCAAATAATGTAATGGTTGCAACTTTGAAACAGATGGTGCTGTATACTTATTTTTCCACATTAATCCAGCAAGAGAATACTCTCTGAAGACTCTCTACACTCACGGTGGTAGACAACACAGCAAGTGACTCCTTAAATGATGTATTTTGTGGTGCTGTGTATTAAAGTCAAGTCTGCAGTGGACGAGACAATTCCAAAGAAACTACACATCAAATATTTGCTCCATCAAATATTCCATTCCTGGACAACCGACAGGGCTTAATGTGGAAAACCAAAGCAGTATACTGACATGACACACACATATTTTGAAACCGCAGACATCCAGCAAGGTGGCAAAATGTTACTCAAAATGCTACACAGCCTTATAACACAGTACAAATGTACTGAAACGATACATTTCTTGTTTTCACAGAGATAATGTTTTCACACAATCAAGCGGTTCAAGGCCAAATGTGAAGAGTATCCTGATAGTCATCACTGACGGACAGTCTCATGACTCGCAGTGGTTGGCAAATGCAGCCGCTTTGGCTCAGCGTAAACATATTGTTCGTTTTGCAATCGGGGTGAGTAGTTCACTTAAATAACCAATCCCTGATTTGAAGTGTAGTTTCTTATCCAACTGAATCCTACCACAAACTTTTGAATAACTTGAGAGTAATTATAAATTCAGTCTTTTTTATACATATGGCTAAAACCTTTAGCTTATTGACTGCCTATCAACAAGTAAATCTGCTCCATTGTACAGTATAATGAGACAGATGCCTCTTCTCAATAACCTTAGGTGGGGAGTGCATTCAGTTCCGAAGACGCAAAAAAGGAATTGGCTACTATTGCATCTTCTCCCTCTTCAAACCACGTGTTTGAAGTGGCAAACTTTGCAGCGCTTGAAAAAATACGGGAAGCCTTGCAGGACAAAATCTTCACTATTGAAGGTACAGATGTAACCCTATACTGTGGCATCTTAAAATCAAATACATTTTCAGGTGAAAATACTGTAAATTTTGTAGTTCCAAAAAGAATAAATGCAAATTAGAGTCTCACTTTAACATGAACATTCAGTTACATATGTTAAATGACAAATGGGCAATGCCAGAATACATTGTTTAACAAACAAATTGGCAATTATTAATCAGGACTCTGATAATTCTTCTCTAAGATCCAAATGCTTTTTCATTTTAAGCAGCTTACATACAGGCTGTGGTATTACGCTGCATGAAGAAAAGTTAAACGCTCACTTCTTTTGCTGCTACAGGATCTCAAACCACTGGAGAGGTGCTGAAAATGGAAATGGCTCAAGAGGGATTCAGTGCTGCTTTTGTGCCTGATGTAATAAAAAAAAGTCAAACAGAGCACATATTTTCAAATCTATAATGCATTTAGATTTTTGTTTGGGTGACGTTTAAGGGCACAACACATTTTCTCTCAATTTCTATCTAAACTGCAGGGAATTCAGATGGCAATTGTTGGTGCCAATGAGTGGAAAGGCGGCTACCTGCATTACACAAGTAGTGGTCTGAAGTTGGGGTCATACGAGCCTGCATCTATGAAGCCTGACAGTTATCTGGGTAAGAATATTACAGTAATGCCCAAGCTAATGCAATACATGTGTGATCTGTATATACACTACTTTGCTGTCATCCTTCCTCTCATGTTTTGGACATGTATAGATCAAACGTGTGAGTTAGTAAAAGGTAAAGTAAAAGGTAAAGAACGTATACACAAGCTTACATATCAGTCAAGTTATATAAGAATGACAATCAAAAAATCAGAAGAATATATATACAATTTGTTGTTGGCTAAACCATCGGATATTTCTACTGATGACTTTGGCTTTCAATATTCAAGGTTACTCCATGGCAGTTGCAAAAACAAGGCAGGGCACACTGACAATTACTGGTGCTCCAAGATATGAGCACAGAGGAGCTGTGATGGCAGTTCAGGGAAACAACGTCAACCAAATGATTGATCCCTTCCAATGGCAGGTGTGTTCTCACTGTAGAGATAGATAGATGGTCTAATTGCAGAACACTTTTTCCCCTATGACACTTTGTTTCTTACACAGTTTCAGACTGGTCAATATTTCGGGGCAGAGGTGTGTGCCATGGATGTGAATCACGATAGCTACACCGACGTAATCCTCATATCTGCCCCTATGTACAAGGACAGTGACAGAGAGGGGAGAGTTTATGTTTGCAGATTACGTGGTGTGGTAAATGACAGTTTTATCTAGTGTCATTACATGAATCTGTTTGTATGTGTCTTATTTTTTAACACCCATGCAAACTCTGTATTTTATCTGTGTAATTTAACCAGAATGTCGAGTGTCACTTTGATTCGCCGCTAGTACTGAGAGGGGCTGCGTCTGACAAAGGAAGGTTTGGCTCTTCGCTCGCTGTGCTGCCTGATCTTAACAAAGATGGACTCAATGACTTGGCAATTGGAGCGCCTCTGGAGAATGATGGTCAAGGGAGCATCTACATATTCCAAGGCAAAGGAGGAGGAAGTATCAATCCAACTTACGCACAGGTAAGAGGCCCCTGAGAGCTAGCAAGTAATATTTAACACATCCAGTGTGTGTAGATTTATGTTTTATGCTCTATTTCCATTTCCATCGATACAATATTTAAGTATGTAAAATATAATATATTTAATTATATAATACTACTCTTTCAGAGAATTGCTGCCTCTGAAGTCCAGTCAGGACTGACGTTCTTTGGTATGTCAATTAGTGAGATGTCTTTTGACCACAGCAGGGACAATCTGCCTGATTTAGTGGTGGGTTCAAAGGGCACAGTTGTCTTACTCAGGTTAGTACAAGATACTTCTGTCATTTATCAATACTGTCTACTGTACAACTATAATGTTTACAACCATGATATGTACATTTTCACAGGTAAATAAACATCACCATTGCAATGTGTCCAGAGCAAAGACATGTTTAGTCATTCAGTCTCTTTGGACTAATTTAGGGTACAAATGATTTGATGCAGGTTTTTTTGGGTTATTTTGTTGGATTATTAGTCACAGAGTCAAAGGTTTGTTCTCCTGTTTTTTCCTGCTTTGTCCATCTCTAGATCACAGCCTATTGTAATGGTAGAAGCTACGGTGTCATTTAAACCGGACCAGATCTCTACTCAAAACAGGGATTGCTCAAAACCACTGGAGAACAGAGCTCAAATCTGCTTTACCATGACCCGAGTTTCTACAGTCGAAACAGGTTACTCTTTTGCCTCACTTTTTATTGAATCACACAGCAGCCACCTTCCACCTATTTAGATGCTTCCATGAGAAACGTTTAGATTAAATTCTAATTTGTTCCAGCTCAAGCAAGGATCAATTATACTTTAACACTGGATGCCACTCGCAAGGATCCACACAACAGAGCTTACATCAGTGAGAAACAACGAGAGAAGATGGGAGCAGTTACCATTAATATAGGACAGCAAAAATGCATCAGAGTGGTTTTCTACATTCAGGTGAATTTCTTAAAACCAAACAACATCAAGAAAAACCCAAAGAGGTTCAGTCTGGAAAAAAAGCAGCAGAAAAATCCCATCTTTGATGTCCATGCTGTTTTAATAAGATACTGAAACCTAACCAACCCTCACAACTTCTGTCCTCTTCTTGCAGGCTTGTCCAGAGGATGCTCTCAATGCCCTTGACAATGAACTACAATTCACCTTTAATGGCCTCCCCTCCTCAACAAATCTCAAACCAAGTCTCGCCCAGCAGGCTAAAACATCAACCTTTCATTCTGTAGGTACCCCCCTCATTTATAGGTCACTTTTAACTCACTAACTCTTCTCACATATGGTCTACAGAACACTGACTGAACAACAAAGCCTTTTCTTTATATAGTTTAGAAAACAGCCTCACTTTGGCCTTTAGCTTTGGTGAATTCATTGCATGAAATTGACCACAGTATATTAGCATACATTTTAAGGTGGGGTCTGCAGTGGTATGAAACACACAATAATTATTATTGTAATTTTTCTGTAAAAGCAGGCAGGTAGGCAGACTTAAACTTTATGAAACTTGCTATAACTCTTTCTGAACAAATAAATTTCACTCCATGCTTCCTCCTACAGCTACGGTTTGAGATCAACTGCGGCACTGACAACACATGTGTAGATGAACTGAAAGTGGATTTCAATTTCACCAGGTGAGATACAAAAGTGAAATTCCTAACCTCAGTATTTGGGCACATGTTTATATTTCTCTTCTCTGCAAGTACAAAGACATTGCACATTCAGCATGCTCTTTTATTTCTATTCTTTTTAGGTTTTTGGGTTCAGGACAGGGCAGTGAAAGAAAAAAAGGATTATGGCTATGCATTTTTTAATGCGCAATAATATACCCTGGAAAAGACAGTGTATTATGGGTGAACAAGTGTTCCCAACTCTCTTGGCATAATATTTCTAGCCATGCCAGTGGCAAGGTTCTCGGGATTACAATGTCGATTAGTCAGTTAGCCTGTCAGTCAGTAATATCTCAACAATATCTCACTAAATGATCACCATGAATTTTGTTAGAGAGGTTTATGGCTCCCAGAAGACGAATCCCAGACTATATAGATTCCCTTTCTTTTCCTTGAACACCATCCTGAGGTTCCAATCTGTATTTTAACTTATTATCTTTTTTCAGATCCTCAGAGGTCAGAGTGGGCATTGATGAACTGTTGGATGTCACTGTGTCAGTGGAGAACAGTGAGGAAAACTCCTACAACAGCCACGTCATTCTCACATACCCAGTCGGGCTCTCTTACAGAAAATTCACAAGTCTGCAGGTAAGGTTGTCAGGATATAGTCTGTTTCAGTTCATCTGTGATCAGCTCCTCTCCAAGGTCAGACAGCAATTTAAATGTGTGATTTAGTTGTATTTATGTGTTTTGATTAAAGGGAAGAATTGAGTGCAACTCCTTGGACAGTGAAGATGGCTTGTCTCGAGGAAAGACAGACTGCACTATTGACAAGCCCATCTTCAAAAGCAACACTAAGGTTTGCGTTTCTTAAACGGCAGCATCTCTCATCAAGGCTGCAGAGACAGTCCGGAAATCTGATCACTCTCACTTATTGCATTTTAGGCTGTCTTCATCGTCTCCTATGGGATCGAAAGCAACAAACAACTTGAGCGGAAGATTTTTGTCACTACAAATGCCACTAGGTACTGGTTCAGCTGCCTGCCTATAAGCACAGCACCACTATGCAAGTGTATGTGTTCAACAACCGTGTTAGCATTTTGCAGTTAATTTCACTTCTCTCTTTAAGTGGGAACCAGCATCACTCTGCCTCAAGTGAACTTTACAAAATGAAATGGATTGATGTGAAGTACAGCATTTTTTTTACAATTGAAAGGTTTGTGTTGTTCTGTGTGAGAAAAGAGAAATAATTTAAAAAGCAATAATAATTTTATATTGATACTGAACTGCCCAAAATTAAAATAATGTTTGCTACGTTTCTGTTGAATATATTTAGTTCCCTCAGCTACAGCAATTTCACTTTTGGACAGAATAATTTGCAGAAACCAGTCCAACAATCAATCATGGTAAAATATCTTATCATATTATATCAAAAAAAAATTTGAATGTTCATTACCTTGATTCAGACTTGACTTTAATGCTTGCTTTGCCTCTTAAGTATCATTCTTTTCTTTTCTCCCCTTCCTGTTAGGTTACAAATGATATCAGAGCACTGAATTTCACTGTCGTGATCAGGGTGCCAGTAAAGCTGGGTGATAAAGACATCTGGGTGGAATCAAGCAGTCTGCAGGTAACCCAAACAAAATGTCTCAGACGTTGCCGTTTTTATGCAACTATGGCCTCAAGGATCGGTGGGTAGTTGGATGTTGTTACAGGAGGAGAACCACATCTGGTTCTCCATTTAACTGACATGAATTGGCTCCGTTTCAGATCCCAGGCTGTCAGACAGACATCAGTGAAAAAGCTAACATCATCGATTTTGTTTCTCAGATACAGAAAAATAAAGTAGTGGTAAGTATGCCTCTACTAACCTTATGGTAGAAATGTACATTATACTGCCTGACAGCCTTATCTGCCTTCTCTTAACAAACCACAGGACTGCTCTGTAGCCACATGCAGACTGTTTAAGTGCAATAGGTTTATGGGAAGACTGGACAGTCACCAGTACGTCATCTCAGCCAACCTTAGTTCAGGATGGATAGAGCAGGTAATTCATGTGTATGTGTAATATAATAAAATTAGACTAAAAATCCAGTCAAAAGTCTCATCCTTACATCCCTTTACTGCTCAAACAGATTGGACTTGAGTCTGCCAAATTCCTCTTGACCAGCACAGCCAATGTGGAATACGACAGCAACAAGTACATCTTCTTTTCAGCAGGCTCTAATAACATCCCTCCTACTCATCAGGTAATCAGACATTAATTTCACTTAATTTGTCTGGTTTTTTTTAATGGGCTTGAATTGGATCCTCATGCCTTTTACCACTCAGATCGAGACAGAGGTAGAAGTATATCCAGAACCGGACTTCACCAAAGAAATCATTGGAGGATCGCTGGGAGGGTTGGCACTAATGGCTTTAGTCACTGCTGGTCTGTACAAAGTAAGTCACTGTATTTACTTTGCTTCATTTTCTCATATTTTTTCCACAGCTTCACTGTGCTAACAAAGTCCGTATAAGATGAAATAAATGTACTAAATAGGTAAACGAATGAGTGCAGTGATTTTCTGTTTTGAATATTTGTTATTCTCTCATCTGTTGTGGTTCTTTTAAAATATTAAGGCTGCAGCTCTACTGCAGAATGCCATGTTTTTATTTAACTTTCTTTGTTTTTTTTATTCTCAGGCTGGATTTTTCAAGAGTAAATACCAGGAAATGATTAATGAAGATGCAGCAGAAGGAGCAGGCCCAGGGATGGTGCTGGCAATGCAACCACAGCGGAACCACAAGCATAAAATCAATTGATATCCCACTGACTCACCCATATTATTAGCTTGCTGAGTGACCAAAAAAACATGGCCTACAAGAATTGATGAGGCCAAAAGATGAGTAAAGGATGTAAAAGAAAATACTGAAAGGTTTAATCTCTTCAGGCCATTGCAAATTATTCAAATGAAAATTGCATACAAACACATGGGGAGTTATTTTGCTTTGAATGTGCTTCAGAGAGGCTTTACAAAGTGATATTTTGTTTGTTTCATCATGTAATGCCCTGAAAAACTACTAAAATAAAATGTATGCTTAATATATGCTGTTTACATGCTAAAATTACTATAAAATTGGTCCTTTTTCTAACTTGTTTGCAGAGGTTTTTTAACATATTATAGTAAAATACCATTGGTTGTTGTAAAAATAGAAACTTATTTTGAAGTGCCTCATTCTTATTAGTATGAAATGAGCATCATAAGTGCATTGATAGTACAGAAATGAGGGATTATGACGAGTGTTGAAAGCCATCAGCCAGCCTGACTGTTATGGACAGTAATCTTTTAAGCACAGCCAAACCCAACAACAGAATAACTTCACAACAACAATACCACTGAGGACATGTTGACAGTGACTGCGAGGAATAAGGAAACAAAATCTGATGCATTTCCTGTTGCAGCTGCTGCAGGTGACGACATATCACCAGCTAACTCCTTTAAGCAGGACCCGAATGTTGATCCTTGATGCCCCTGTGAATACAAAAAGAGCATACATTATCAGTGAGGTCCTGACACTCCCTGAGCTGATAAAAAGGTGGACTTTTAGGAACACTGGTGGATGGGGAAATTTTTTACCTGTTGATGGTCTGTGTCATAAGTGCAGATGTTTTCAGAATCAGAAACATTCCCACACTTTGCCACTTGAGTTTCCAGGTCTTGAAAATCTGAGCCAGTTTTACAGACCGAGAAAAATCCCATTAACTCACGTGAATCCAGTTTTTGTGAAACATCAATTCATACCTTGAGTATTGTGAAGATTGGTAAACCCCAATACTTTCAGAATTTCTTGTCTGCTTTATTTTTCTTTATTTGTTTTGTGTTTGCTTTCCATTCTGTCAAAACCATCAGTGATGGACAGACTAATTATGCTGGAGAAACTGATGATGAGCTGCCAGGACAAAAGGTAAAACCAGCATGCTGAAAGATGTGGCCCGGTCTCACGTGGAGATTCGGATGAAAATGCACACCTCCTTCAGACCTGGGTTTCTCCACCAAGGGCAAAGCACATACACGTACAGAATATAGATTTTGATCATTTATTCGCACACATAGCTCAACCTTTGTCTCTGCATGTGATTTACCAAATGCAGATACAGTGAGATCTTTGCGCTCATCAGTGAGCTCTTCTTCAACGATATTTGATAGCCAACCTGGCCACTCTTCTTCTGACAGAAGGTTCTAGTCAGTCAGGTGGCTGAAGAAACTAATATAGAAGTCAAGCCCTGTCTAACAATGACTTAACAGCACCCCCTTGTGGAGAATCTTCAACTTGCATAATGTGAACAGGTGAGGATGTGAATCTGTGATTACAGTTAGAAAACTAGTTCTGTTAGGGGCATTTAATTTTCAAGTAAGGGTTTTTGTCAGAGCCTAAATTTTGTTAGGCTTGAAAATAAGAGCTTCAAATGACTTGCGTTATTTTCAGCCATACATGTAATACTAATGATATAATTTCTTTCTTAAAACACACTTAACTTGTAACCACCATGAAGTACAAGGTAATAATTTACTAGTCTGAAACAGGACATTTCCTTTACACAGGGTCAACTTTCCTACATCTTGGGAAAGACCAACAAGCTGCTGTTATTTGAAATGAAATTATATTTTGCCATTTACTGGAAAGGCTGAGTAATATCAGGTCACAATAGTGTTAGATTGTAGGGATTTATGTGTACTTCACACACCAGGCCTAAATCACATGAGACAAGAGGTAGTCTTCAAAAGTGTGTAATTGGCATCAAAAATGCACGATACACCAAAATGACTGCTGCTTTAAGATGTTTCTCTTCAGAAAAGCATCTTATAAATCTTCTGAGATGTACATCGGGTCCTGTTTCCCAAAAAAATAAAAATACTGTGGGAGAGAATTTGCTTTTCAGATCCAGTGTGGCTTCAGCTCAGCAGCAAAAAAGAGATGGTGTTGAATTTCTCAAATAGTGCAGTCTATCCAGCCTTTTCCTTCATTCCTTCAATTGCTCTCCTTCGTTTGAGGTTGGTCAAGAGCAGTGCAAAGTTGATGATATATGTT
The DNA here is from genome assembly GCA_016785225.1 of Psettodes erumei. NCBI lineage: Eukaryota > Metazoa > Chordata > Actinopteri > Pleuronectiformes > Psettodidae > Psettodes > Psettodes erumei. The sequence continues at coordinate 764,802 of JAFBJZ010000327.1, read as the reverse complement.
GAGACACAGACCATGCAAAAATCCCCCAGAACAAAGGCAAGAATGGATGCAAGATAGAGCGAGCCTGCCACTGACACCCAGGAAGCGAAGACCAAAAACATTGCTGCTTTCTTGGACAGTGATAATCCTGCAATAAAAGACCAAATCAAGAATTTCAATAAAAGACAACACAAATGATACTGGCGAAATCCTGCATGATAAGATAGGCTTAATTGCAAAATCATAATTCAACCATCATCCTTAAATCACTTTTTCACTAATGTAATACCTGAAGTGCAGGGCCAGTGATGGTTCACAAAAATTCTGGAGTACACACAACATTTTGCCTTAACATGCTCCGTGCTGCACTATAATCTGAGTAAGAAAATGACAGACTAACCAAAGCCCATCTGCAGGGTATAAAATATGATGCCAAGCACGCTGTTGGGCTGGTTCAGAGGACTATCTTTGGCCACAAAGAACTGGAGCAAACCAAAACCACGTCCCCATCTGCCAAATAGAAATGGAAACAGTAAGATCACCACATTATCGAAAACAAAATAAAAATATCTTACATACTGTTGCATATAAATTTGCATAAAAAATAATGAGGCACCCGGAGATTAGTTTATGAAAGGCACTTTAGGAAAAGTGAAGATAAGTCCACTTGATAGACTCACAATGTTCAGTAGCTATTGTGAAGCACTCCCGGATGAATGCAACACGTGGCAATGAAAGGGGTTGGTATTGACAAGAAAAATATTCAGATTGCACAGTTAGCAGGCAAAAAGTCAGAGCCCGAGATGAACCAGTGCTCGATAGAGAACAGGTCGACGTCTGTTGGCTCTGCACAACAGTGCAGGCATGAAGCAAAAACGAGAACAACAAGAAAAAAAACCTACCTTGAGGTGAAAACTTTGGAGCAGCTCACAGACTCCCCCAGGTCGCACATCGCCCTGTAATCTGGGTTTCTCTCTCGGGACAGCTCGACGTGAAGCGCGTAAACAGACAGGACCAAGCCAAAAACGCAGAGAAATATGCGCACTTTCCTCTCCCATTTCGGCATCAACTGAGCACCAGCCGTTCCCATGTTGTCACAGCACGCTTTTGTTGTACTACGGAACGTTGAAACGATAAGGTTAGGCGATCCGCCTCAGAGTTTCCTTTCAGACTTCACTAGATTGTACTTCCAGTGGAGGCGACGTGTTAAAAACCAGATTCTCACTTTTGATTGGTCTGCTCGACATTTGCGGCTGTATTTCATTGGACAGTCGAGTACAGATGTTGGACCAGTCCGAGGGGTGTTTACTTTGCATTTACTGTGGACTTCAGTCTTTCTGACCTCCAGGGAAAATCTAACTGCCGCCACTGCTCATGCCATGCCACAGTGGCGACGTCCCCTTTTTTTAACTTTTAAGTGTAACCAAGGTGCCATCGAGTCGTGATATTGTGTATTTTAACATTTAAAAAATTTACCATAGATGCATTGCATGATGTACTTGTCTCATTTAATACATTTCGACGTGATTTATACATTCCATAGTGTGATAGATAATGTCATGTCTGATTAAAAATCTTGAAATTCAAAAGTAAGCTAGTAAAGCAGATACTTTCTATTATAAACATCCATCTATCCAACATTTGAATTCTGTGTTATGGCAGTGGTCTTTTTTCTTATTTGCAGTAGCTATTTTTTGAGACAATTATTGTTCTGTGTCCATGATACATAGAAAGACCTTTTCAATGTTTTAGGTCATTATGTCCAAATGTGGCCCCTCCTAAAACTAATTAACTTCTGGAAAACAGCGTCACCACTACCTTAAAAACAGAGACCCTACTATCTGCTGTTATGTCCCGCCTTCTACTACGTCCTCTGTTCCTATCGGACAGACTTTCGGATGTCAGCCCACCTCGTTGGCTCACCACATATCACTCAAACAGAATGCGGAAGCGTTGCGAGGAGGCGGTAGACAAAAACAAGGCATAGCCGCGGCACGACGGGATTAAGAACACAATTACAGATGTTGTGGTTGGTCCACATTGTTGAAAGTCTCTTCGGCTACTTAAAGCTCGTCTGTGCGAGGTCACGTTTGGTTATTTAACTGAGAAAGACATGCTTCAGCGTTCCCAGAAAGCCTGAGCTTCAGGTAACTAGCCTACGCCCCTGCGTCAAAAAGTGGGTAAGGTATTTTATCGTGGAGTTAGTTTATTTAATTCTCTCTGTTGTGCAGAAAGTAGAATTACCTTTAAAAACAGCTTGTCAATGGTTTGCCCTCTTGCCTGTCTGCAAGCAGTCCAGCTGTAGTGTCGACTGGATTCGGGAGCGAGAGCTACAGGTTTTGGCCCCTTGTCTGCCAGGGCCTAACGGGTGTGAAGTCACGCCTCGTTACTGTCCTATCAGCTCATTTTAAAGCCTGCAGCCAGTTAATCACCGTTTGAACGTGAAACATCTGTCTATTAAACAACGTGACTTACCAGCTGTGAAGCTCTATTATCTATGCGGTTGTTCAGTCCGCCGTATATGCACGTTTGTAATCACTGATCCCGATTGAGTCCTCAAGTGGCTCCTGAGGGCCCCGGTTCTTTTTAAACAGGTGTCGGGATTAAAAAAAAAAAAAAAAGACAGACGCTTTTATCTAGTGCCGCAACTACCGTTTACTTTCATAACTAATTGTCATTTCCTGGAATACTTGATCAATCGTTTTGTCTACATGTCAGAAAATAGCAAAAACATCTCCCACAGTTTACAGGAATTAAGTAAAATTGCCCATTTTTCCGATCAGTAGTCCTAAACCTGAAATATGCTCATCTTAATCTAGGTTAAAAAAAAAATCAAAATCAGATGCTTACATCTTGAGGAACTGGGACATGCAACTGGTTTTTAATTGAAATTAAAAGGATTAATTGATTATCAAATTAGTTGCCTTAATTTTGTGTTCATGGACCAATCAACTACTCTAGTCATTATTCTGGAAACTTACTTCCCCCATCATCTACTGAAAAACAGCTCAAGCTTTGTCAGCTTGCATGGGCATTGGAAGTGAGTGGCCTTTTTTTCCCATGTCCAGGCCAAGATTTCATGAAATCCTCTTTGATTCAGTGTTGCAAATTAATAAGACATGCACTCTTCCAAGGTGGGCAGATACTTTTCATAGACACTGTAATTTACCCAAATTTCCCAGCTCTTGTTGGATTAACCCACAAAAAGGATTACAGAGAAGGCATGCTCGCATCCAAAAGCAATAAAAGTAACACTGAACATTTGCTTTTTATGCATAAGGTATCAGTGACTATTGATCGATTCTTTACAGAAAAATGTCGACCAAGGGGGTTGGAGAAGGTAAGAATGTTCAACCTGTGGCCATGTCACCGGAAAGAATGGCCACCGACAAAAGCCGAGAAAACCAGAGCCAGCGTGGAGTCGAGGCAGCAGGAGGCACCACAGACACCAGCACAGCAGCAAAAAACTTGGCTTTGCTCAAAGCACACTCTCTGGATGTGAAGTTCGACGTCGGAGAGGAGTATGACGTCATAGAAACCATCGGCACAGGGGCCTATGGGGTCGTCTCATCTGCCAGGAGACGCGACAACGGTAGGGGGTGCTTTGATGAAGAAACCTCACATAACTCACTCTGTATGTGCCGCAGCGTTGCGTTTCGATAAATGCGGAAATTCACCGAGGTTGGCATTATCAGTCAGTTTTACAACCCGTCTCTCTGTTTGGTGTTTGCCACTGAATCCTTTTTGTATTTTACAGGCCAGCAGGTGGCAATAAAGAAGATCTCCAATGCTTTCGAAGTGGTGACAAATGCCAAACGCACGCTGCGAGAGCTCAAGATTCTCAAGCACTTCAAGCACGACAACATTATCGCCATCAAAGACATCCTGCAGCCAAACCTTCCTCACTCGGCCTTCAAGTCTGTGTATGTGCTTTTCCTTTTCATCAGAAGCTTGTGAATCAAGAAAATTACTGCAAATGACTCACGGTGAAATTAGTGATTTGGGTCAGGTCAGTCGCAAACTACCCAACTTTCTGTCAGGATATAAACCCAGAAACATTTCACAAGATTTCAGTGGACAACCATTTTCACCGCGAGCTATTTAAATAGTTAAGTTTTTCACGCATCCTGCAGATTCACCATAACTTTCCAGTGTAACCAAATTTGGGAAAATGAAAACATGTGGCTAATTAAATCTTAAATAATTAAAGCTTCTATCAAAAATAATATTTATATTAAACTCCAGTGGTAGCCTATGAAGGTTAGGGGGTTAGGGTGAATTTTGTAACTCGTGCAGTGTTATTTGTTGCTGCTCATGTTATTTGACATCTTTGAGGAGTTTATATCAGTACACATTACTATTAGACAGTTGTTTTTTACACTTGTCCAAAATTCACTTCACTCCAAAGGATATAACAGTGTCATCAGTTCTAATCGCCAAGTGAGCAGATTTTGCCCCTGGCTAAAAGCTCATCTTACGTTTTCCATTCCCCATGTTTGCAGGTACGTGGTGCTGGACCTCATGGAGAGCGACTTGCACCAGATCATACACTCTGCCCAGACGCTCACCCCGGAGCATACTCGCTACTTTCTATACCAGCTGCTCCGCGGCCTTAAATATGTGCACTCTGCCAACGTCATCCACCGTGACCTCAAACCCTCCAACCTGCTGGTGAACGAGAACTGCGAGCTCAAAATCGGTGACTTCGGCATGGCCAGGGGTCTCAGTTCGCACCCCGAGGAGTCTCATTCCTTCATGACTGAATACGTGGCAACTCGATGGTACCGTGCTCCTGAACTTCTGCTGTCTCTGAATCACTATACACTGGCCATTGATTTGTGGTCTGTGGGCTGCATCTTTGCCGAAATGTTGGGGCGCAAGCAGCTTTTTCCCGGGAAGCACTACGTCCACCAGCTCCAGCTCATTTTGTCTGTGTTAGGCACTCCTCCCGAGGGCTTAATTGGTGCTATTAGAGCTGATAGAGTACGCTCCTATGTTCAGAGTCTACCATCAAGGTTGGCTGTGCCTTTTGCCAAGCTCTACCCGCAAGCTGAACCAGAGGCTTTGGACCTGCTGGGGGCCATGTTGCGCTTTGACCCTCGTGAACGAATCAGCGTGACACAAGCGCTGGAGCATCCTTACCTGGCCAAGTACCACGACCCAGACGACGAGCCAATTTGCGTGCCAGCTTTTGACTTTGAATTTGACAAGCTCCCCATGAACAAGGAACAAATTAAAGAGGCCATTCTGATGGAGATCCAGGACTTTCATAGAAACAAACAGAGCGGTCGTCAGAGACTGCAGTTCAGGCCTTTGGCGAGAGCGAACGGCGGCGCTGCAGCACAAGGCGGCAACCAGTGTAATGCTCAGGCCTCGACCCACAGCATGACCAAATCAGCGCTGGTTCCCATGGCACAGCACTCACAAGCAGCACAGTTGCAGCAACAGCAAATGAAATCTCAACAGCAGCAGGACCGCACACCAGCAAAAGGGAACTGTACCTTTACAAACCGGCTGCAGACCTTTAATAAGCCCACATCCCTTTTGGAGGTTGCCCCGCCTCATGTCACCCACAGTTTGCCTCTCCTCTCTAAAAACGAAAGTGGCCCGGTCGATGTGGACATGCCCAGTGCCAACTCAGACAGTGGTCAGCCAGAGACAATAGATTTAACAACACCAGTGTCCAGTCAGGACGCCCCATCGGAGACAATGAGAGACAGCGAGGCACAGGAGCAGATAACCAGCAGTCAAGCTCCACTGCCTCAGCCCACCCAGAGCCAGTCCATGACCCAGGACCCCACCAGTATCCCTGCAACACCAGCACAGTCCGTGACACCCCTACCCGCTGCTGTGCCTTTCCTTTCTCTCTCTGTGGCACAAGCCCAGTCACTGTCTCAGTCCCTTTCACAGTCACTGTCCAAGAATGCAAGGCCTCCCCCGGGTGCAGGAGAGGGTCCCAGAAAAGAAGGAGCAATTTCAGAGGATACAAAAGCAGCACTTAGAGCAGCTCTCAGAAATAAATCCAGGAGTGGTAAGTCTATTGTCTTCTCTCTTTTTTCTAAATATTGCACACCATTGCCGCATGGTCCTTTTAGCTTAATTTGACGGCTTCATTGCAGATGGAGGTACGTCTGCACTGGGCATGGAGGCTGGCGGCGGAGGAGGTATATTGTCCTCCTGTCGTCTGTCCCAGAGTCGCGGCGGCCTGTCACTGCCCAGGAGCGTCAACGGGAGAGAGGAGAAGAGAAGGAAGAGGCAGGAGCGCGCAAGAGAGAGGGAGAGGAAAATGAAGGAAAAGGAGAAAAGAGAGGGAAAGCAAGGGGACTCGCTGGGCGGCGTCCTGCTGAGTGACAACGACAAAAGCCTCTTGCAGCGTTGGACAAAGATGATGGACAGTCGCAATGAGAAATCCAGCAATGATGGCACTAAGAATAAGGAGTGTAACGTGACCTCGCACCGGGTTGATAACACTCAAGGAGCGAACAGTAAAACAGACAAGGATGGAAGGAAGATCCAGCCTCACGAACAGTTAATCTCTCAAGTTAAACCCAACCAGCCGAGCTTGTTCCAGCCTCCCACCAGCCAGCAACCGTCATTACTTTTCTCCATGAGCCAGAGGAAAGCTCCAGCGGACATAGTTGTTTCTGTAAGTGGAGGGATCGATATAATGACCGTGACTAGCGGCTTCGCTAAGAACAACACGCTCAAGCCTCACAACGAGAGGAACGGACAGAGTGGTTTCAACTGTTTGGGGAATTGGAGCGGGCAGCAATTAGAGGCGAGGCCGCCTCAACAACCACAGCAAAACAGGAAACAGCAACCTCTGCCGCCGAGCTTCCTCCAGCCCCAGCTCCAGCCTCAAAGTCAAGCCCAGCCTGACCCTCAGCCTCAGTCGCAGCTGCTTCCAATGGAGAGTTTTTTAACTAAAGCTCCAACGCTAACCAGCAGAGAGACAAATGGCAATGTGGACATCGGAGGCCAGAACAGCCTCAGCTCCCACTCGACCACAAGCGGCGGGCCGATGGAGAAGCTGTGTCCCGCCGCAGGAGAGAAGCCGGGGCCACAGACCACAAACCCTCTCTGCGGGGCTCTCGGGGTCCCCGCACAGCCTCATCCCAGTTTAGGATTCACAGATACGGGACAGCAAGGGCCATCCATTGCCCCTGATATTCACACAGTAACACTGCAGCTGTCGAAGTCCCAGGTTTGTCTCAGGCTTCTTCTGCTGAGTTGTGATATGTTCTGTTTTTTCTGAGGTAGCATTTCACCGAATGCATTAACAGGCGCCAGATTTTTAAATTATTTTTGGCCACATATATACAAGCCTGAAATGTCACAATGTTCTTGCCTTGGACTTATCTGCAAAATCAGAATTTCAGTTGACCTAATGTCCACCCCCTTTTTTGTCCTGTCAGGTGGAGGACATTTTACCCCCAGTGTTCTCGGTCACCCCCAAAGGCAGTGGCGCTGGGTATGGCGTGGGCTTTGACCTGGATGACCTTCTCAACCAGTCTCTCACAGACTTGCAGCACTGTGACCGGGACAGGTGAGGTCTAATACCACCTGAGCTCATCCAATACTCCTTTTACGAACAAATCCAGTGTCTTAAGTTGGACTCACATCAGACCGTCCCCTGCAGCTTTGTTTCTGCTTGTTTCAGTTGAGGTGGATTGTAAGATTAAAAATCTTAGCCATTGATTAGACCCACATTAATGTCAGTGGGCTGGTTATGGGTATCTTCTTAAGCACCAAAGTAGTCCGTGAGTTATTATACAAATCAGTGTTCACCTTTTATGAACCTAAGTTTTATGTACTTCTCTCCTCCATCAGTTATGACTCGGCCCCCCTCTCGGCCTCCCTCCTGTCTGACTGGAGCGAGGTTCACCGCATGACTCCAGCTGATCTGGAATCACTGCAGCAGGAGTTGCAGCTCGGCTCTCCCATGATTCTTTCCGATACCATTCCCCCTGATGCCTGACTCTCCTTTTCCTGGAAAATCCAAGACATCACTTGGATTTCTGTTAAAAGTTTGATTTTTTTTTTTTTTCAGCACGAAATCCTTGAGTTAAGACTTAATTTAAACGCTAGCTTTCTTTTTTAAGGAACTACCAAGGAAGTCTTTTTTACCATTATGACATGCTGTGCTTTCTTTATAATAAAGAAAACCGTGTCAACACCTGTCTCTACATATGGGTTTTGTTTTTCCCCAAATCAGGCTTGTAATATTTTGAAGGGAACCTCTTGGGTATTTAAAGTTGAGGCCTGAGGATTTGATCCATAGATAACATGATACAAATTCAGTTAGAGGTTGAACAGAGCACTGAGATGATTTGAAGAATCAAATTTAACAATTTATTTCAAATATTGAAGACATAATTTATTTAGCACATAAGTGATTTAAAATACAAACCTACCCAAGCTACTTTGACTTGAAGCCCATGATGCAGAGCTTTACTTCTAAAAATTAAGATGCATTTCATGTTCCGTATGGCTCCATGTATATGCCAGATACAGTTTTGTAGTTTTGACTATTTGGGATCACTCTGATTTAAATCAGACACATTTACAAATAATCTCCTCCTTCATTTGGCCTGGATTAATCCAGATTTCAAAGTGACTTATCTCTGAAGGAGGCTCAGTAGAGTGGACAGACAGCTGAGCAGCACAACAGCCCTCCCACACCAGTTTTGATCAGCTCGGCCATATAGCCGGATCTCCGGTATTGTGTTGCTGATGAAGTGTGAGTAGCTGGTCAATCTGGAATATACGCCCGGCTGGTTTCTGTGCGCACAGCCCAGTCCGAAGCTCACCACCCCAGCCTGCACCCAGGTCCCGTTTACCATCTGGCAGACAAGAGGCCCTCCTGAGTCACCCTGGAAAAACAACACAGACTAATTCAGCTTTCACCACTGGGAGGTATCAAAGTTCTTACAAACCACACAGTGGATGGCTGCAGAAAAAGCAACAATGTGAGTTCTTTCAGTGCACGTTCTTGCCGTGCTTATCTATCCAATTATGTATTTGTCAATGTAAACAAAGAAGCACAAACTCCAACAATACCTGGCAGGAGTCCTTGCCGCCCTCCTGGAGTCCAGCGCAGATCATGTCATACAGGATGTCCACCTGCTCCTTCGGGTTGGTCCGGTACATGTCCTGACATGAACTCTGGGAGATGATTGGCACCTGCACTTCCTGCAGTGTTTTGACTCCTGGCAGAGGGACTGAGTGGGATAGGAGGACAGATGGGAGGATGAAGAACAAAAGGAACACGAGACTCTTGAATTTCAACTGCAACTGAACAGGTGGCCAGTAAGCTCACTGCTACAATCTAGTAGAGTTTGTGCAAGTATTAATCACATAATATTAAGTTTGAATATCAATACACAAAATATACCAGCAACAACATACAACAAAAACAGTTCATGATTACAGCACACTGCCTCAAGGACATGCTGATTCCCAGAACAATGTAAGCAATGTGTCCTCAGCTCAGGAAAGAGGCATCAGAACCAAGGACACTGGGCCAGGATTAGTATAAAATGCAGCGTAGATAGCAAAGGGGCAATATGACCAAGCTATGTATCAACATCACTGAATAAAGGACAGTTACCAAGAAAAGGAGACCGACGAGTCACAGATATGGGGAGATTACCGTCTGTAATCTTGACTGTGTTTCATGCTATTCATTGTCCCTTTTTATGGATTCAATGCTTTTTCCCTTTTCTCTTTGTGTAGAGTAGTTCTCTGTGGAATCTGCATTCTTTGTATTCAGTTTTGAACATTTAACAAGCAGTGCCCAAGTAACTGGACACTTGACTAATGGCTCCTTGAGCTACTGTGTGTAATTTTTAAGTTAGTTATCTGTGTATTTTCTAAAAAAAAAGCAGGTGCGGCCTGGAAGATTTAGGAACAAAAAAAAGAAAGAAAAAGGAACAGCTAATGACCCACAGTTGCCCGCACAAATACTAAGATGCCTTAAAGAATTCAAGAATCCCCACCGTTATCCCGGATGTTCCCCCAGCCGGTGACAGTGCACGACATGCCGCTTGGGAACAGAGTGCTGGATGCGGGCAAGCAGATGGGACGGATGTGATCTGACCAGGTCACCGGGCTGGACAGCTGCACCAGCGCCAGATCCTTCCCACTGTGAGGCTCGCTGTAACCGGACGGGATCACCACTTGTTTCACTTTATGCGACGACTCGTGCCGGTTTAAACCGTTCAGCTGGTACCGGCCGGCATAGATGATGTAAGAGCTCACGTCTGACGGGCTGAAAGAAGAACAACACTGAATGGGACCTGCCACACTGGACCCGGAAACACGAAACCTTTAGATTTTATATTGCCTCACGGGTGTCCAATCAAATTGCCTGATGTTTGCTTTTAAATTGTTTCAGAAAAAAAGAAATGGCTCAAATGATTAAGAATGTTTTGGTCCTCAGATGTTCAGAGGATTAACTGAATGATAAACTGAAAAATCTGCTCTGATAGATTATATTATGTTTTTAAAATAGATAAGACTCCCTTGGTGCCAGAAATGATCACATGCAGTGCAAAGAGCAAGTCCCCTGATACAAATAAGGATGTTTATGACAACCTCTTTGAACAAGCTATAAAATTATTCAAATGGCTCAACTAAAGCCACCAGAGCCAGTGGATTGGTGTCCAGGCGCGGGTTCATCCGCTCATCATTGTCTGGGCTTGAATTTTCTTACTTTGGGAAACAGTGAGCGGCTGATAAGACCCAGTTCTCCGTGATGATGGAGCCTCCACAGATATGACCCTCAATGTGGCTCTGGAGGCCGGGGGGAGAGAAGAAGAGAAAGGAGTGAGTCACCTCTGTGTCACAGGCAAATCCCTCCCTCAGCAGGTTGATAAACAAAACCCAGGCTTAACCGCACATGTAGCTGCCTGCAGGCGAAAGACTGATACTTGAGAGGACGGTAGATACCGTGGATGACGGCTACACCTGTTTCAGGGGGAACCCACCTGTACATCCACCTGCCAAGGCCATGCCCCATCCATGGCGTCCACCCCTCCCACAATCCTATCCTTCGCTAAAGGTGGTCGGCCACATTCTTGGGCGGAAGAAACCAAACCCCCTAAACAAACATAATTTATCACATATGGGTCACTGGCGTCGAGTCAGCTGATCATTTTGCAATACTACAGAAAAAACTCCGTATTATTGAGTTGGCTAAACGAACAAATGGCATATTTTACAGGAGAACAAAGACAAAACAGACAATGGGGTGGGGGGTGGTTGATACTCACCTGTTACGCACCAGAAAATGGCTAAAGACGGTAATTTTGGCGACATTTTTGGGAGGCGTCGCGTTACACGAAACACGTCGGAGCACTTCACCGAAGTAGAATCAACAAGTATCAACTTTTCGGCCGATAACGGTCCTTCTACCTTCGCCACTTCTTTTGGTATCTTCTGACCGGAACTCAAGCAACAACTCAAAGCGAATTGATATACACCCAACAATCCTTCGTTACAAATTACGGTTCCATTCGTTTTTCTTTTCTTTTTTTTTTTTTTTTTTTTTTTTACCGTCGACAATATCCCTTCACGAACACAAGTCCCATCACGTCAAAAGTAGATTCCAAATAAACGCATATCAGCAAGTTACCTGTGTGTTCACCTATGCCCAATCGAAACTCTTGTCCCGCCCTCCTATCATCCTACACCAATAGCAATTAAAGGAATGCAACCGCGGACAAATGATATTTCTCCACCTGATTTGATTACAGATAATCTGTTTTCAGCTCTTTTGCCATGCAAAAATGGTCTTTTCAGTATCACAACTGCTCCATCGGAGTATTTACTAAGTACTAAGTAAGTACCCCCTTATTACATTATATAATATATTTTATTTGATTTATATTAGTTACATATATTATGTTTTGCTAAAATATGTAAACACCAATTGACATTGAACACATTTGTCACAGCAGATTGAGTTAGCAATAAAATAATGTGCCCTTTAAATCCAGTATAATCCTGAAGGAATACTCTCATGTCCTTTGCTTTTTTCCTTGTAGAAATATTAAACCAGTTTAACAGGTCTTGAGGAGAGGTGCCAACTGTTTTATAGCAACCACACAAGATAAACAGCATCCTTATAGGATAAAACACCCAGGTCAAAGGTTAAACATTGTCCTGAACTGGGCGTGTACATGTAAGCAATGTATGTTTCTGTTGTTTCCAGTGCTATTTGAGTGTTGTATATTTTTGGCTTTTTTCTGAGCATTAACTCAACTCATTTGATTTTGTTTTTTTAGAGTGTGTCACACATCTGGGCTGTGTTTATTCAGTTTTTCTTTAAATGACACCAAACATTTATTCCTTCTGTCTGTCTATAAAGCTGTTTGTCTGTCTCTCTTTTTTCCTCTCCCTATTCCTCACTTTCCTCCCTCTCTCCCTCCCTCTCTGCCTCCCTGCCCCAGGCAGTGTGTCTAGTTTCACAGAGCAATTGAAGGTGACAGGGACAGAGAGAGAGGGAGAGGGAGGGCGGGACAGAGGGAGGACACATCACAGTATCGCCTGGGGCTACACAACAGTAGAGGAAGAGCGAAAGATGGAGGGACAAAGAGAGAAGAGAGGAGAGACTCACGAAAGTACTCAAAGGGAATTCCATAAACAGGTAATGGAAAAATAAAGTTACACAAAAACAGCTGAAATGTGTATTTGTGCGTGCCACATGCCCCAAGGTCAGCTGATTTACTTGACTTACCAACTTCAGTCTTCATCACTAAACAGCACATTTTTGTGCGTGAGCCTCTTCCACTCTGCTCCTCTCACTCATAATATATGAACGCATTATAGGATTCAGTCAGGAGGAGCAATTATAATGCACTCCCGTTTGTTTTTATTTTAACGTCTTGATGAATATTTGTCGTGGCATTGTAACCATGGTGACTGCCTCCACCGCCGCTGCCCCCCCCCCACCATCCCTCCTCTCATAGCCCCGTCCACCACCCCTTCCCCATCCCCCCTTCAGCGCTGAAAAAGCAAGGGATGGTGAGAGAGAGGGAGAGAGAGAGAGGTGACAGGAATGAACTAACAAGATGCACTAAAAAAAATGCATGTCCTGGAGCTGCATGAATCTTTGCAGTGAAGCACGCGCTGTCTCTCTCTCTCTCCCACACACACATGCATGCTGGCTCACACAGACATTATTGCACTCAGCACATAGGGATCACATAGGTTAAGCCACAGTCCAACAACTGGAACACAATAAGATGCGGGCATGATTTCTGAACAAAGGGAAAACAAAAGGGTAACCAGCTAGAAAACAGGAAGGGTGTGTGCAAGGTTAATGCCACATTTTTAGGCTTAGTTTTGAATCAGCCAAGCAGTGTTACTCAACTTTCCCGCAACTCACATTCTTTCTTTTCTCTTGTTTCTGTCTTTTTACTCGCTTCAGTAAAATGCACTCAAGTAGCATGAATTTGAGATACTCATTCTTTCAGGTATTAGCTTTTGTATGCTACATAAAGTTGCTTGATTAAAGTCCTCTTTAGCGAGCTATTAATATTAAAATGTTGCTTATATGTTTATGCATCTCTAATAGTTATGCAATTTGTATACTGATACCTGCATAATGGACTCTAATTTCAATAGTGAAAGTACTTGCTGATAATACATATATACTTTTACATTGGTAAAATATTGAATGTCCTTGTACTTGTATCTGGGGATCTTTATAATGTGATTTTGGTACTGAACTAATGATCTGAATGCTTCTTACACCACTGCTTTTACTCCTTTTTACCTTTGAACTTGTCAAGTCCTCTCCTTTCTCCAAGGCACGTCTCGGAGGAAAGTAGCAACGGGAGGGTGGGGTGGGGGGGATTGCGGGGTTAGAGAGACAGAGCAATGGGGGCAGCGGAGAAAGAATAGCAGAGTATGAAAGAGAGAGGGAGCGACAGAGAGAAAGGGAGCGCAAAGTCTTGTCAACCGGAAATAAAACAAGCTGGCACCCTCCCCATCCCCAAGCCCCTACACCCACCCCAAAGTCACATACTTCCTCTTCACTCTCTCTATCTCTCTCCTCTGCCTCCCTGCTTCCATCTTCCATCGCTCCCTTCCTCTCTCCCTTCCGCTGCAAAGAGATATATTTAAACCCCCGGTTCGACTCTGCTCTCGCTCTTCGACTCCACCATACATGCCGTCATACCTGCGTCATTACTTAAGCCTCACATCAAACCTTGTGTGTCTATGTTCTTGGGTTTCTCTATGGTGCCCCTTTAACCTCCTTTGGGCTAGACAATGGCTTTGTTTATTGCCCCATAGCTTAAAGCCCAGTGTGTTATAGCAGGAGAACAATACCTCTGTAGTCAGGGAACAATACCCAGGTGCACTGGAAAAAAATGTAACACAAACTCTACAATCTTTAAAGCACTACAGGCCTAAAACACTGGTGCTCGGGCTCTGTAACATAGCCCATATGATCTTGTTAATAAATATCTGATTGAGAAGAGAAGGTGACAAACAGTGGAATGGTCAATTAAGTGATCGACAGAAAACTAAATTAATCAAAATAAGTGAATTAAAATATCTTTTTTTAAATTGATCGCCACAAAAACTAATTTCCAAAAACTCTAATGGACACTTTACAATATTTCTTAATATGTTTCATGTACCATAACATTAATCAATCAGAAAGCACTCAACACAGACCTCTGCCAAGGCTGAACATTTCCTAAAAAACAACACCCAGAACTAAATGGTTTCTTAGAACAAAAGCATTTCTGAAAAATCCCTCCACTACATTTTGCGTAATCTTGCTAACAAATGAGCAAACAACCTAACAACAACAAAAAAAGACAGACCCAAAAAATAAACTGCTTGGTGGAGGTAATTAAACAAGAACATAACTGGCAGATTTTAAATGATAATGAAACTGTTTGATTCAGCCCCAGCTTCAAGAAATATAAATACTTTTGTAAAACAGTTCTTACGATTTAATACAGTCTGTGACTTGAGTTTTTCTTATTGTATATGTATTATTGTGCTATGGATGGTATTATTAATTTTTTAATTGTTTAACATCAATGTCAAATTATGTTTTTTTATTATGGTTGTCATTAAGGTGAAAGTTATTCATTGTTACCATAAAATATCTGCTTATAAAGCAGTTTGTGTTTTAATAATTAATGATACCAACTGTAAGTAGTCTTTTGTAACATGATTTAACAGTGACTCAAATGGATTGGAAAATCATTTTTCACAATTATCATTACTCACAATTACTTCTATGATACATACCATGTTTTTGATGGCTGACATCATATCAGTGGTTGAGGCAGATAGAAGAATCAACAAAATAATATGTTATTAATATTACTCCTTACCATTACAAGTTTGTATTATACAAACAAACAGATAATAAACAGAAAATAGATATAAATATGAGTTATTATTCATCTCCCACAAATTACACTAAATACAAATAATCTTTTATCCTTTCTTTAAAAACACATCTACTTCTGTGTGCAATTGCAGAATGAAGTATTTTACTAGAACAACACAAGAAATACAGTTCAACAACAGATGCATGTGGATATTTCAAAACTCAATTTTCCCCATTATTATTTTTGTCCATTTCTAGTATCCCAGTGACAATCAATAAAACAGAGTCCTTAACTAGTGTGAACATTAAGTTTAATTTGATAATGTCAGTTGTCTGGTCGCACATGTTTTAGTGTTAAAAACACACACTTGACTGACAATTGTGCTCAATATTTATGTGCAATTTATGGCTAAAACTGAATTCCATCATCTATTTATCATCCACTATCTCCCATTATCTGTGCTTTATGCTTTACTCTCTTGGCCTCCCCTCCTCCTCTCGCTGGCATTAAGTTCAAACTTGACACTGATGTTGACTCACTTTGTCACCCCTCGGTGGCTCTCTCTCGCTCTCGCTCTCTCTCTCTCTCTCTTTCTCTCCCTCCCTCCCTCCCTCCCTCTCTCTTTCTCTCTCCATCGCTTGGAGGACAAGAGTGCCCGCAGACGCATTTCTCTCCAGAGCCACCCCCCTCCTCTCCCTCTTTCACTCTCTCTCACCCTGTCTAACTCTCTCCATCTCTCTCCTACTCTTTCCCTTTTTTTTTACACACACACGCTATTGTCAACAAAGCTGGAGAACAAGGGACGTGGGGGAACAGGGGAACAGAGGTCCACAGAAGCGGAAAGTAACACACAGGACCCCCATAATCATTTCACCTGGACACTTGGTAAGTTTGCAGAAATTGCGTCTTTTCAGTGCCTTTGTGTGTTTGGCTCTGTGATGGTGTCACTACTTTAATATTGACCTTAGTAGACACTCTGCGATTGACTATACCACCAACAATGTTCTTAAATATACTTTTGGAATTTAATGAAAAACAGGTGAATAAATTGTTCAGGGACTGCCTAATCCAAATGAATGAGGTTTGACCTTTGACATTGCTTTACTGCAATAACTGAGATTTGGCTCAGTATTGACGCACATTTGTATTCCTTACAAATGTGTATTCCTTACTGATGCTTCAAATAGACAGTTTCCCAAAAAGACGGGCATGTAAGAAAATGTAGGAGTAGAAGAGAACAGTGTTCATCCAACTCAGATCTGCCTCACATTTGTTGAGGCAGATCATGTTCATGGACATACTTCAACATTTCATCTTATCCTGAACATAAAATCAAATTTTTCATGGGAATCTTTTTCATCAAACTGCAATGTGTGTGTGTGATGCCAGTTTGCGACTATAAATGCATCGTCTGTTCAAGCGTACGCATCTATGCCTGCATGCTCCTGCTTCCAAGCAAAGATGGAGCTAAAAGTAGCATGATAATGTCATGATTTTCAGAGTGGGTTCTAATGTACCTTAACTCTCCACGGTATACTAGCATACCAGTGTACAACACACACACGCTCATAATGACAGTGCACACGTAACTAACTCCATTTCTGTCTGTTATCATGAGGCTAATTCACCACAATGCCGACCATGTGTGAACTCATGCGATATGAACCCCTCCTTCTTCGTCTCCTCGTCGTTCCTTCCCCCCTAACCCCCCACCCACTTCCAGAGGGAAGGAGTTGAGGATTGAAGGAGGGAGAGAGGAGCCAAAGGTGACAGCAATCAGGGGCGGATACACACAGGACAGGACTCCTTTATTTCTCTTCATGGTGTTTTGGAGGCTCGTAGTATGTATGAGAAGTTAACCATGCTGAACCTGCAGAGTGGCTCAAACTGGAGCGGGCCCAACAACTGGTACCATGACCCCACCGGAGTCCAGACACAACACAGTACAGGTGAGCAGAAATTATTTCAATTTCACCAAATCCAAGCAACAGAGAAATTAAAAGTATCTCGCACCTGTTGGCTGTGTCTTGAACTCCCCGTTATTTAAAAGTACTTATCTTACCGTCTGTGAGGCACCAGTAGAAGACTTACAGAGGAATTTTACTTGGGCACTCACTCATCTCTTTTGTCACCTTCCTCTCTGACAGTGTCTGAGGGCTGTCTGCTGGACACGGAGGGAAGCATGGGTGGAGAGGCAGGAGGAGGAGGAGGAGTGGGCAGAGGGGGAGGAGTCCCCGTGGAGCGGGACGAGGGCGAAGAGTCTCAGCTGAGGCTGCAGCTCAAGAGGAAGCTGCAGAGGAATAGGACCAGCTTCACGCAGGAGCAGATCGAGGCTCTGGAGAAAGGTCAGGCCATCTGAGCACGCACAGCGCTTGCTTTGCTTTTCAGCCAATCGCCGGCCTCCAGAATGTGCCATGATGCAGCTTGTCCTACTGCTTCCCCCCTCCCCTGCCAACACCTTTGTTATTTGATTTCATTATTTACACCTTATTTGCTGCTTTTTGGTTTAATGTTAGGGGCACAGATAAGAAAAGAAATCACAAACATTACACAAAAAGGTGCAACTTTTTATCAGGTGTTTTGCCTGGCTACTGATCCAGGGTCTTTCTTTTATCAATCCCTGCAAGGAACAATGAGCATTGCCAACCATTATCACTTCCAGATGCAAATTATCCAGAATCTAAACTCCATATATTCCTGATACGTTATAAAATGCCTCTGGGGGCAAGTGCAGATGAGTTTTGATAACGCATCTATTGCTGTGGTTGGAGCATGCCGTGAGATCTGGCCCTCGTAGTCTGATATCCACTGAGAGGGATCAGAATGCCACCCTTGACTGGATATGGCTGCAGCAGGCCCTTGAGCTAAATAAGGACGCAATGTCCACTGTGCAGTGGAGTGGAAATGTATCACTGTGGTCAGTCCGTGCAAATGACATTAATGAGGTACACTGACCTCAGTGCACGGCCAAGGCACAATAACAATCATGTGTTGACACAGACGCCAATTATAACCAAGCCAATTATAACAATTTGTGAGACGGACTTAATTTATCAGGTCAACTTTGTTATCGTTGTGCAATATGGATTGACCACGTGTTACTAGTGTGAAAGTCATTTACAGCAGTGGTCATCTGTTATATTAGATCAGAAATCTATATTGGAAAATATGATTTCCCATCCTGGTGCCATGTTTCATGTTTTAAAAAAATCACCAAATGTTTTGTCATTTTGGTCTCTCTCACTGGCACATCGCTGACATGCTAAACAGATGTTAAGCATCATAAAGGCAGTCAGTTCAATGTATAAGAAATGTTTCTCTTTCACTGGGCCTGAAACTCCACAGTTGATCAAGATGACTCAGACTGTCAGTTAGAGGGAGAGGCATGTTCGCGTTTCAACTTGTCAACAACAAAAATGTCAGCAGTTTGTCAACTACAAATTAACTGCCACAATGACAAATGATACTCAATCATGAGAAAATAATGATATTTGATATGAACATTCTGCTGTTTAAGCCACTTCAGATGGAGGCACATCAGGACTGTGTGTCCATTATATAGAGTACAATAAGTCAATCCACCAGCTAACTCTTCATGCTTATAAGAGACTCACTGTAAATAAAACAAAACTTTAATTTCAGATATGCTAAATTAGATAACTAAATAATAGAAATGTATAAGGATTTTTTCCTCACTTTAGTTTTCGTCAGCCTACTTTGAAATAAAGTGCTTAGGCAGCTTCTCAACTTGAATCCTTTCATTTGAACTTTCTGCATGTTCCATAATGATAAATAATTTACACAAAGTGCAACAGATAAATATTTCAAATATGGTTGTAAGGATACATCTCAGCTTCCTGGATTTGTATATTCTAGGGAAAGATAATTAGTTGTGCTGATCTCAAGTAGTAATTACCCAATAAGTAGGGTCGTATCTGCCCAAATAATGAGACTGCAGATAATTGATGGGTTGTTGAAATTAATTTTCATTTGAATGTGAATTTGCTTTTCCCATTGGTAGACAGCTGCACAGATGAATCCTAAACCTGTTAACACCACATAGGACGAGTGAACATGCGAGCTGCTATCCAGTAGCCCTGTCATTCTCGATTAAGACTCACACTGTGTTTGACATTAGATAATCTCTTCCACAGAGTTTGAAAGGACACATTACCCAGACGTCTTTGCGAGGGAGAGATTGGCAAACAAGATCGATTTGCCAGAAGCCAGGATACAGGTAGGGAGCTTTTCACTCAACCCTCCAGTCACATTTTATTGTTTTATAACCCTGATGCTCAACCTGAGACAACATGCAATAGTCTGTTTTTTTTTTTAAAAAAACGACATATCCAGACATGATGAACAGGCCTGACAGAGCTCTTCCACTGACAGGTGTGGTTCTCAAATCGAAGAGCCAAGTGGAGGAGGGAGGAGAAGCTACGGAACCAAAGGAGGTCAGGGGGTGTGACTTCCTGTTCACAGAGCCAAGCTCCTCTGACCACTTCCTTTAACACGTCTGTCTATCATCAGCAGCACGGCAGCAGTTCAGGTAAACACTGGCCGCTGGGCTGTAAAATGATGTGCAAAATCTTCATTCCCTGTCATAATTATTCTCTCTAATTACAATACACTGTATGTCTTCATGCAGCATGTCAGTGATGCTAAAAGCAAGACTTTACAGTTGGTCTCTACAGTATGATTTATGTATTTGGTGTCAGAAATACATATATTACTAGTTTATAATGTCAAAGCTCAGAGCGCCCCTGTTTCACATTTGCAGGCAGGCGAACCATCAGAGTTTCTCCATCAGAGCGCATCTATATTACATTTCCCCAGCGAGATGTTTCCACTTCATATGTGTGAATGTGTAAGTATGTGTGTGTGTCTGTGTGTGCACTCACCACCTCGTGTGTGTTTCTCTCTCTCCAGGGTCCATGTTGAGTCAGGCTGAATCGTCCCTACCCAGCTACAGCTCCCTGTCAGTCTTCTCATCCGGAGTCCAGGTTGGACTTTCATCATTCATCAGCAACATCCAAACTTTACCAGTACAGGACAGCAACACAGAGCAGAACTTTCATTAGCTTCTTTAAGGGTCAAGGGTCTAAGGTATATGATAATTTAAAAAAGGAAGGTGTAAATAAACACATATGGGTACATAAATGTTTAATTCAATTATTTATCATTATTAAACTTGAATCTCTTGAGGTTGCAATCCATCAAATAACTCCCGGATCTTTACTGTAATAAGGCATCATCATCCATTATGCCGTAACATTGAGAGGCCTTTCTGTTGGTAATGGAAATGAAGCAGCTCTTTACATTGTTGATGTGAGTTTCACCTCTTCGGTTCTTTCAGACAGAGAATCCCACTAATATCTGAAGGCGCAACACTATCTTTATAAGTCAGAGTTTGTCAAGCAGATTTCTCAACATCTAGAATCTGTAATATGACTTTTTTTTTTACAGAATTGGGTGTTGAAGGATGATCCCAATAATAAATGCAGTCAGTTTAAAAAGTAACTGAGCACATACATTCTGCAAAACCTGAAGACACCTTTGAGTCAATCAATTTCAGGTTATAAACGCTTGGGTCAAAAGGCTGATAGGTATTTTTTCCAGGGGGCCTCTCAATGTCTGATTAGCAAGCTGTGATTATGATCAACATTACTTGGATCACAAATTATCAGCCACATGCAAATAAAAAATTGTTTTGCATGAACGCACAGGAACTGGAGCTTTAAAATGGATAAGTCAGACAATCTGAAAAGTCTGCACACCCTTTAACAAAAATGTTATTTCATGATTGAACATTTTGTAATAGCAAAATAAGGGGACAGTTTAAATTTACACAGTATTAATGGAGGAAGAATAGGCAGAAGAATCTTAACATAAAGATTAGAAAATAAATGAAATCATTTTCCATGCCTGACATAATAAATGTGGGCTGCTGCTGTGCTGTACTCCCCCTATGCAACATAACTCTAGCACCTCCATGTGGCTAAACTGAAGCCATACTGTCACTACCTCAAACTGCCTTTGCAGCACATGGTGGAGTATACAGCAGCAGCTAGACATAACTTTAAACAGAGGTTTTCCTGGATAATGTTGTTCCAGTGTAAATGTAATGATGTAACGATAACGATGTAAGATCTTCTCTCTCTCTCGCCCATCCACTCCTGTGCCCACCCTCAGTCTATTTCTCCCCAGTCAGCCTCCTCCTACTCCTGCATGTTACCTCCATCACCCTCTGCCCCGCGCAGCTTTGACTCATCAGCGTACGCCCCCCCTCATCTGCAGACTGCAACCTCGGCCAACACCAACACTGGTGAGTGTTTCTGAGATAGATGTGGGTTCAGTTAATGGGGCAGAGACACTTAATCTATATATGCATCTCGGTGTACTCCCGGAAATGCATGGGGAATGAAACTTCAACCGCAAACCGATAAACTTGTTCTTTTTTTCTCCCTCTCTCATTCAGGGCTCATATCGCCTGGCGTTTCAGTGCCGGTCCAGGTCCCAGGAACTGAACAGCAGAGCATGAGTCAGAACCTGGGTCAGTACTGGGCCAGATTACAGTGAGCAACAGAAAGTCACTTCCAACAGGCGTAACAAATGAAGAATGAAAAAAAGGGCATGTAAAAATGTTTAAAAAAACAATGTGGAGGACACACGGGTTTTAAGGGAGCACAGTTCTGAGTGAAAGAGGGGCCTCAGTGAGTTGGAGACCCCGCAATGCATTAAATGTTTACAAATTCAGCCAAGAGCAGCTTTGGTTGCACTTGACAGTACTCTGGTCATACTGGTATTTGCTTAGTATTATCAGGTTGCACTGTTTTTTTAAATAGTGTGTTAATCACAGGGCGGAGTTCAGGAGTAGAAGTAGGATAAGTTTTAGGCTGCGTTTAGGATCGAAATTGGGTGAGGATTAGGATCAGGCCAAATGCAGGGTTTTGGTTTCGCTGTCCGTAGAAGTGCAACAAGTGACACTTTTCAGTGCTATTTGAGAATAACCCTTCAATTAGACTCTTCAAAAGTTGTACGATATTGTATTGTGGCTTTTACTAAACAACACGCAACAAAAAAGAAAAAACACTGGAAATCAGTGAGTGTCCTTTTGAGCATCGACTATTTTGTCACACACATTTCAATAAAGATTATCCAGATAATAGCTTTGAGGTTTGAATTATGAATGGTTCAGAAATTTGACCCGACAAACCCATAAACTTAATAAATAGTAGCTTTAAAATTTTTGTTTTTTTCTCTAGGTGTTTTTCTTTAAAAAATGAAAAGTGGCAAATGGTGGGGTTTTATTCTAATTCTATGAATTAAAATGGTACTAAGTAAATACCAGCAGATGTCTGTAATGTGAGGTGTAACCATAGTTTGTTGTTAATAGAGCAGCTCAACGATATTGTGATAGCAAGCTTGTTCCCTGTAAGCATAAGCTGTGTTAAGCTACTGTGAAGACTTTCGACTTGCTTACGGCAATCACTTTTACTAAAACTTAAAAACTTACATTAAAAATCGAAAAAAAGTGTAAATCCTGCCTATCCTGCCAGCATCATTACACCGAGACTGAAACTGCTTATTTTTGTACAGATATCTGTGTATGATGAAGATAACTGTGGAATATTGTCAGATGTTATTGGAGGGAAGAATGTAGCACATTGTGAACTCAAATCATCCTCAAAGCACAAGTGTCAATTGTTATGATTAATAGGGATACACCATATCACTACTGGTATCAGATATTGTCTGATCCTAGGCTAAAATATTACACATGTACAGGCATTACAGGTTTTTTTTTGCAAGTACAGTAAACCGAATCCTTTTTTCTATTCTATATCCAATGTATCAGTTGTAAAAAAAAAAAAATCAGACATTTTTGGCCTTGTACTCATCATCAAGCATACCAGTATTAGCACTAATGAAACATATCAATCAGCTCATGACAATCAAGCATCGTAACACACCAAATAAACAAAAGACTCGAGAGACAGACAATCAAAGTTGTCGAAGTAGGGGAGATCAAAATGAAAAAAGAAAAAACTGTGAAATTACTGCAACACTGTGGATACAATAGCAATGACTTTATCTACTGTGCATGAACAAAATAAGCCGCTATAGACAATCAGCTACTCGCAGAAAAGAAGAGTTTTGTAGAGAAACTGTTACTGTACTTGGCAGGGTTTTAATCGCTGCTCACTTTCCTCTGAAAATTGGTTTTGTTGATGCATCTCAGTTTGACCTCTTATGAAATGTCTTTCAGCTCTTATTTATTTGTCTTTTCACTTGTTCACATAAGTCTTCTGTGTTGTTTCTGTTGTTGCTGTGTGTTGTGTTAGTACTTGTATAGCTACCAAGAGTCAACCCTTTTGTGAAGGCCTTGGATCCCTTTAATGAAAATAAAATTGTGTGTAATGAATACAAATGTATTTAAGTCTCCATTTATGATATTACATTTTACTCACCGTCTGTTTAAAGTTAATAATTCCACATGACATTTTGACTGATGTACATAGAGATGATGATTATTTTGACAAATGTGATGTTTACAGTACCATAACCATCACCATAACCCAAAACATTTCTTAGATTGAATTTTTAAACTAAGTCCATAAATCAACATAAAGAGGCCTATAATAAACACAAATCAACATACAGAATGGGATGAGAGGAGATAATTTGGTTTTGTCAGAGACCCTTGAATCAGTGTTTTTATATGAAGAATGGATTGCACCCTGCCTTTTTTGCTGTCATTTTTGCCTGATTTAGCTCAATCTTTTGAATATCTGGTCCATAACTTTACTTTTATGGTTCACTCTTATGGCTCTAATTAGTATTTAGTTATTTAGTTTGTTTTATTAGTTTGCTAACATGTTCACCAGATCAACTTAAATTAGTGTCGTGTTTACAGCTGGTTTCTGCTGCCCCCAAATGGCCAAAAATAGTTATCTCAGGTTTCAGATAATCAATTTTTTAAGTATAAAGATTATCCAGCATGTAAAAACAATATCCACACATCCTCAAAAGGGACGATGGGTCATCTGTCATAATCCCAACTACTTTATGCTAAGCATTCAAAAGAGTGTGTTTCACAGGTGCAGATATGGCGTGGATGTGATGGATACTGGACAACCATTAGCAGGGCAGCATTTTGTGCTAATGGCATGACTCACTTGGGCCCTGGAGGATGGACAGAAATTAAAGATGGAAGAGCAGCAAGCAGGAGAGGAAGGGAGCGGGAAAGATAATACCAGGGATGTTGTGCAGAGAAAATGAAGGCACAGACCCATGAATATAATGAGGCTCTAAGATGCTACATGAGATGCCAGTGCACTCTAACTTAATGCAGCGTCATCTGTTTCCCTGCATTGTGTTACACTACTTTGTGTTGAATAACACTGTCAAAATAGTCCATGTTAACAATGACAATGTCCCTGATGATAAAGGTTGGTCCAGGAGTGCCAGCGTTAAAATTAAATCAAAATAAAATTGAATTTGAATGATTTACAAATGGCAAACAATCTGCATCCTAAACTGGATTTATAGGCTTTGATTTAGAAGATGTCTTGATTTTAACTCATTTCTATGACAATATAAAAAAAATTCACTGTCCCCATCAGCAACGTAAGTTTCAGCCCCCACCCCACCCTGCCCCAACACACACACAAGTACACACACACACACACACACACGCACAAAGGATTATTGCAAGATGCCTTTCATTGGTTAACATTCACAATAGATGGTAGAATAGAAAGTTATATTTAACAATAAAAAATAACTTGCATGATTGTTTACAAAAGATGATCTACGAAGCATAAGAAAATGACAATTTACTATTAATAATGACACCGATTAAAGCCTATTAACCTAACATGTTAGATTATTATATAGACTATTTTAATTGTGCCCTCGGAAAATGTTTACTGTTTACCAGATGGAGGAGGAACTTTGCGAAAGAAAGACGTTACGAACGATTTGCTGTGCTGCCAGGAAGAGAAGGAAGGAGGGAGGGAGGGCAGAGGCCGATTGATTTGCCCAGCCTACCCCCCAGAGAGCGGAGAGAAGCGTCCAGAGGAGAAACAACGGTGAGCATTGTTTCGTTTTCCTTGCTTGAAAGGGTGGAGAGTTAATGCAACTACCAACGAAAAATGTCTCTGTTTCCTGCAAATGAGGAGTGTTTTAATAATAATGAAGTTGTTTGTTCGCAGTGACGGCGATGGAGCTGGGTCTTCTGCTGTGGCTGGTTTGGACCTTAACGGAGAGCGCATCAGCAGAGGCCGAACAGTACAGTAGAGCGGTGGTGAGTGAGAAATATTAAAGCATTTATAAAACATGTAAATATGAGACTGGCTGCTTTAAAGTTTTCTTTTGCTTTCTCATTGTGTGACTGAGTCTAATATTTGATTGATACTATATTATTTGCATTTTAAAGTTTTCTGGCACCAAAATATACAAAAACATGCACACACTTTTCACACACTAATTTTTCGGTGTAATACTGGCTAATCAATGATATGTATGACTTTGTTAAGCAGGATCTTGCTTTAAAAGTGTGAGCCATTCAAGCATTTTACATATAATCATGTCAGTTTCATTAAATATATGATATATCTCGTGCTTGTAGTTATATTGTAAATGTGAAGGTGTGTTGGCCTCTCACACACACTTTTGACTGATTGATTGATTTATGTGTGTGTGTGTGTGTGTGTGTGTGTGTGTTTGTGTGTGTGTGTGTGTGGGGGGGGGTTCTTGAAATTAGATAATTTTTACTATTTATTGGAAAAACACACAACTCACACAACTTCCTCAAAAAAAATCTTCTTTTCGAGAAAAATGGCATGTCTGTAAGTTTCACTTCTGCAATGATGCCCTATGATGCTGCTGGTGTCTGGGGGAGTGGGAGGCTCCAGATCCTTAGAAAAGTGAGCCCAGTCAAACAAGTCTCTCAGGTGCTAACTATTATTTCTAATATACTTTTTTAAAATATTACCAAAAGATGATAAAGCAATAAGAAAACTAAATAGAAAAAAATTACTGAAAATAAACAGACTACAAAATAATAAGTACAGTTAGCATATCTTTTGTAAAATAAAACCCACAGAAAGACTGTTGATGGAGAAGACAACACCTTTTCCTTTCAAAATACAGGGTGGAGGCAGTGTAAGGTGCAGGGTTGGTTTCAAAATCACTACCAAGAAACCGCTTCTCCTTGTTTCAACAGAGTTGTATGCTTAACAGGAAAGACAACAGTATACCTATATCAGCTAATTATAGCTTCCATCTATTCTCTATTCAGTATGACAGCTTCCTGGGGCATGCACATTATCTGTGGTGCATGGCCTTTACCCCCAAGAAGCATCTCACTCAATGAGGACAGGGTCATTTAATATTAATGAGAAAAAAAGACTGATATACTAATCATAAGTGGAGCTGTCTTTGTGCTTGAACAGCCTCAATGACATCAGAATCAGTCAGCAAAATTTAATTTACAACCAAAGGATATAAATGCGTTTTTGGTCCTTCTTTGTTTTCTGTCCAGGATTGGTTAAGCAGATATGGCTACCTTCCACCACCCGACCTGCGCACCAGTAAACTGCAGACAAAAGAGGGGATCGAGAAAGCTATTCGGGTCATGCAGAGATTTGGTGGGGTCCAGGAAACAGGAGTGCTTGGTAACAATTTTTATCAATACATTATTATTACTGGGGTATGGGTGTCACGTGAGGTCTCAAACTTCCTATAGTCTGCCCTTTAGTTTCGTCCAATGTGCGATCAACTTGTTTTACAGACAGTGAAACCCTTAAACTCATGTCTACGCCACGATGCTCTCTCCCTGATATTGTTGGGAGCGAGGACATGCTGAAGAGGAGGAGGAGGCGGAGGAGGAAAAGATATGCCTTGTCAGGCCTTAAGTGGCATAAGACAGACCTCACATGGAGGTGTGTTTCCTGTCATGTTACAATGACTTTGTCACTTCTCTGTATGAATCATAGCAGTTTGTATGTCATCTGACGCATTAATTTTACAGCCAGTATTACAGTGTTTTTTTAATGCCAAACAAGGTCATAATTGGACCAAAAGTATGTTTATGTCTGGAAACCACAAATTCACAAAAACAAAAATATCCCTTCAAATTCTAGGTGTTTTAACCATTAGAAGTTGGTATATAATGGAATTAGATATAATATTTGGTAATATACAAAAGAGGGTAACAAGAATTAACAAAACAAAACCTAATCATGGACAGTGAACAGCTTTAGAGAAATATTACAACAAGACTACTAGTCTAAAGGTTTGTCATAATATGAAACTCTCTTCTTGTCTATAGTGTCCACAGTTACCCATCACCTGCCCTCTCACCCGGCCTGCCTAACGAATTAGTTGACAGCATACTGAGTCACGCCCTCAAAGCCTGGAGTGACGTGGTCCCCTTGAGCTTCAGTCGGCTGCCAAGCTTCAGCGGGGGGGCTGCAGCTGGAGGAGACATCAGAGTGTCTTTTTCCCGTTTGCTGCATGACGATGGGTACCCTTTTGACGGGAAGGGTGGCACCCTGGCCCACGCCTTCTTCCCCGGCAGGGATGAAGTGGCGGGTGACACACACTTTGATGATCATGAGATCTGGAGCTACGGAGGTATGCACTCTTTGAAATCATGATGAATGGATGATGGCTAGAGGACCTTTCCCACCGCAGGCATGCAGAATGTAATGAAAGAATGATCTATGGTTATCAGTAAAGGAAACAGAGTTCTTTGTGAGTGAAGCCCAAAAGAAGCAAAAACATCTGCAAATTCACTGACATCAAACCATCAATTTATGCTTGTTTGTGTGATCCAGTAACGCGTTTGTCTCACACATCCTCAGGTGACAGCAGCACCACAGACTTGTTCACAGTTGCAGTGCACGAGTTTGGTCACGCGCTGGGTCTGTCCCATTCCTCCACTGATCCATCCATCATGAGGCCATACTACCAGGGTCCAGCAGAAGACATCCCCAACTTCAAACTGGCCCTGGACGACAGGTTGGCTGTCCAGCAGCTTTATGGTTAGTGATCAGTCGCACTGTTGAACCTGAAGCGAAGTTGAGGTTTCGTACACAAAACACAATGTGTTAATCATGTGTGTGTTTGTCTGATGAGAAATCATCTGAAGGGTATGGAGGAAACAGTCCAGCTGCTTTACTCTATGGTTTTAATTTGACTGTTCGAAGTACTGACATGAAATCCACTAGGTACATTTGAAAAGAGTCTATGAGGTAAAAGGAGACTTGAAAGGTCATAAACTGAGTCTACAGCCATGCTAGCAGGTGTGTGTGCATGTATGCTGGCAAAGCAGGTGACTTGAGACAACTGTCAAAGGTCACTGATAAGTGATGATCATCTTCACTTTCAACACCCACATTGTTTAAATAGCAACTTCGCTATCTAATCGAACATACTCATCTGTAGCAGGTGGTCATGTTGTTTTGTTTTAAAATAACATGTGCACAGCCACATTGTTTGCACATTGTTATCATGAGGCACAAAAAAGCCATTGCGCAATTGAAAACCTGCTCCGAGGTTATTTAAGTCATTTCAAGGGGCACATTATCAGGATAAGTAATCTGCACCTACACAGGTACAATTTTCATAAACTGCTGACATGATTTGCATAAAAAATAAATTGTGATGTAAGTAGTAAGTATAGTTCATCAAGGGTATGGAGGAAACAGTCCAGCTGCTTTACTCTATGGTTTTAATTTGACTGTTCGAAGTACTGACATGAAATCCACTATGTACATTTGAAAAGAGTCTATGAGGTAAAAGGAGACTTGAAAGGTCATAAACTGAGTCTACAGCCATGCTAGCAGGTGTGTGTGTGTGTATGCTGGCAAAGCAGGTGACTTGAGACAACTGTCAAAGGTCACCATGCTAACACACTCATGGTAAGACACTGCTGTTTAGCAGGCATGATATTTACCATGTTCACCAACTTTGTTTTGGTTGTTTACATGCTAACATGCTAAATCCTGTAACTGCTACTAAACAAAGAGTACAGTTGAGTCTGATGGAGATGTCATTGCTTTTGCAGGTTGGCCTACTTTGGCACAAGCCAAAATATGGGACAATTAAATATTTCACCTGATGATGGCCCAATCATGGCAGAGGAGACCTTTAATGTCTCCAGCAAATTTCACACTGCGTTGTCCAACTGTTGTCAAGATATTTATCTGAAAGCCGAAGATGTCACCATCAAGGTGGTGCAAGATGAAAATACGTATTATTCTTTCAGAATCATGAATGTGTGAACCAAATTTCATGGCAATCCATCCAATAGCTGTTTAGATATTTTGACTACAGTGGTAGATCCACTGACCATCAGACAGACCAACATTGACATCCAGTGCCACTAGCATGGCTAAAAGTCTTCTTTCACTTATGGCCTTTAATCCTGTCTGCAACCTTCAATTCATTTGATTTATTAAGGTACAAGATAGTAACTGTGGACATGAATATGACCACTGATGGTTTGTGGTAGGATATGGCCTTGTAATTTAGAGAAGTGGCCAAACACTAATAGAAAATGGCTCTAAAGGTAACTTGTTCATGGGATAATAAATTATACGATAAGGTAAAATTTTAGAAAAGTCCTAAATGTTTGTATTCCAATATATACTGCAAATGTATTATTTTATACCTCAATAAAACATCCCACAAAGTATAAAATCTCCATGAAATCCGAATCAAGAGGCCAAATCTGCATTCTGATTTGGTAGTTTATTCATGTTCTACGAAAATATGTAAAGGTGCACTCATGAACAGGGGATTGCATTGTACTGTTTCCTCCCAGAAAAAAAGACACTTTTGTCACGCTCTGAGAAGGATGTGGTTTGCTTGCACAGTTTTTCAAGCGTTGCCACCCACTTTCACTGCCTCGTCAACCTTGCCTCCTGTCACCATTTTGTTGCAGGCATTAAGGAAGGTGGGCCACCAGGTGGTGTTGATCCCAACCTTCCACGCCTGCCCAGCCCGCCTCCTCCAAAACCAACGCAGCTGTGAGTCATACCAGAAACCAACAAATACAAGTCGACATCTGTCTGGACTAAAATGACTCAAAATTTGCTTTTACAAACAGAATATCCTATCAATGTACTCACTTTTCTCATGGGCAAATGAATTTTTGAAGAGTAACTTAAGAGCGGCGTGACAGTGTTTGCTCTTGTTGCACCCTCTAGTGCATTTTTAGCAAACTACATCCTGCAAAAGTATGACTTGACAAGAGTTTGAACAAAACTTTTCCCACCCAGCTCTGACCCCTCCTTCCAAGAGCGCTGTCAGGGAGGTTTTGATGCAGTGGCAAACATCAGGGGAGAGGTCTTCTTTTTTAAAGGTAAGTAGAAACCAACAGGGGTCCATGTAAAAAAAAGATATTCAGCAATGGTGTTTATGTAGCTATCTACATATACTTGATCCCATTTATCATTTTCTGAAGATAGATGGCATGTCAGTCATATTGGTGTTAAGCTCACTCTTTTTTTCTTGGAAAGGGGCACACTTCTGGAGAACTAAGCAAGATGGGTCTTTAGTATCCCTCAATCCAGCTCAGATCAAAAACTTCTGGATAGGCCTTCCGCCAGGAACAAACAAGATTGATGCTGTGTATGAGAGGAAAAGCGACAGCAATATCATTTTCTTTATCGGTAAGAAATACAAGCCTGTGGTTGTGGGTCTCTTTGCTGAATCCAGTTTTGGCAGGTTTTTGGAGATTCTGAAACAAGCAAGAAGAGCATTCTTTAATTAATAATAGACATAAAACTTAAACAAAGAATAAATAGTTGTAAATGAAAATGCATCAAGTACCATAGATAGGTCATATTAAAAAAACATGTGTATTCAAATTGTAGCTTAAAACCACTGCATCCAAATGTGCTCTAACACACATTCATCTATCTATCAAGGATCTCAGTACTGGGTCTTCAAGGACACTGTAGCCATGAGCGGTTACCCTCGGCCCCTCTCTGAATGGGGCATGAGGAAAAAGAGTGGGGCACTGGTGGAGAGGGTGGATGCAGCTTTTATCTGGGCCCATAACGGCAAGACCTACCTGTTCAGCGGAGGGGAGTTCTGGAGGTTTGATGAAAGCCGTAAAGGTGAACAGGTGATCAGGAAGCCAGAGCCAGGCTACCCACGGGACAACACCCTTTGGGCAGGTGTGCCCTCTCACATGGATGACATCATTAGCTGGGGAGAAGGTAATGTTGTGAAATGCAAACAAGTGATTATTTTCTGGAGGATATTCCAGAAAACAGGTTGAACAAACTCTGAGCCTATCGGAACTCTGAGTTACTGAGATGCAGAGTTTTCTCTTTCAGAACAGCTGATCTGAGTTAGTTCAATCAACTCTGAGTATGTTAACTCTGAGTGGATGCTTGGTGAATGAAAAAAGCCATCATCAGTGGAACTCTGATAATATAATACAACATGGCAATATTCATTTTATTTCAGTGGAGCTACAAAGATTAATGTGTGGCAATGCTGGTTTTCTTGAAGTACCTGTTTCTTAGATTCAATGTTTAAATATATTCACTCAGCTGTAACCTGATGGAGACAAAGTATTGATGTGATAATTATGATGTCCCCTTGGTGTGGCCTATCAAAACTGAGACAAAACTCAGACTTTTTACTAAACTTTCTGGAGTAGACCACACCAGTGTTAGAGAGATGAACAAAACCTTATTGGAGGTTGATGATATTTTCAACAGAATGCAGAAAGCTAGTAGAAGGAATGAGGTGTTATCAAAGTGATGATCATCTTGACTTTCAACACCCGCATTGTTTAAATAGCAACTTCACTATCTAATCGCACACACTCATCTGTAGCAGGTGGTCATGTTGTTTTGTTTTAAAATAACATGTGCACAGCCACATTGTTTGCACATTGCTATCATGAGGCACAAAAAAGCATTTGCGCAATTGAAAACCTGCTCCGAGGTTATTTAAGTCATTTCAAGGGGCACATTATCAGGATAAGTAATCTGCACCTACACAGGTACAATTTTCATAAACTGCTGAGATGATTTGCATAAAAAATAAATTGTGACATAAGTAGTAAGTATAGTTCATAGAAAAGTACAATGTTTTGTGTAGTGGAAAATGGAAATACTTGAGTGAGTTACTTTGTTCCACTGCTTTTGTGTAACAGCTCTGTTCTGTTTTATGTCCGACTCATTGTGTGGTGAGAAGAAATGAATTACATTGTTGCTGCTGCTCTTTAGGAGATGCCTACTTCTTTAAGGACAACCTCTACTGGGTGTTAAAGAACGGAGGACTGAACCAAGATGTCGTCACCCCTAAATCCATCGCCGTAGACTGGCTCAGATGTCCCACCCCACCAGCGACCTCCACCCCAGCCAATCCTCGAAACCCAAAGAAGTGCAGCTGCGACTTAAAAGGATCAGCTTCATTTCTGAAAAGCAGCTGTATCCTCCTGATCTCTCTTTTACTAGTAATTAATGAGTGTATTAGAAAATAGAAATGTGAGTTGCGGAATTTTCTTGATGCCTTTTGTGAAAGGTTGTTTTTATACCACTCCTAATTCCACTAGAGTGAAATAGTGTCTCTTTACATACTCACAGTACATTAAAACCCACAAGCTGGTTTCAAATTACATGCTAGCATCATAAAAAAGCCTATAAATGCCTTATACTTTAACATGAGGCCTATACATTACTGTATATACTTTACCTTATTAGAAGAAATTGCTGATCTGTGAAAACAGTCCACTTCGTGTCTTCCATCGATCCTGCTATAGAACCTCCTTTTTTGTATTAAGTGTTGAATTACATGGAGCTTGTACAAGAGAATGCATGGTAATTCAACACCACAACTTTTTTGTAAGGTTAAAACACTATTTTAACCTTACATTGACATGAAAAATCATGCTGGCTTCCTACAAAGGCCTTCATCTTTTCATTTTATTTTGGAATATTTTATTAATAATCTGTTAAATTAGCCATTTATTCTTTCGTTAAAAGCACATTCAAAACCGTCTATGTGCAAATGTTCTATTTGTATTTATTTTGTTCGTTAAGTGGGTAATAGTAAGGGAAGCTGTGAAGGGCAGGTTAAAAGTGCAACATGAAACAACTTTATCCTCACAGGAATCCCATATAAGGAAGCAAAGTGACTTGGAGATAAAGGGAGATCTTTGAATTACACGCCCACTTTGAAAAGTAAAGTAGGCTTTTATGTAATCCAATATTCTGTTGATAATAATGCATATTTTTCAAAAGCCATTCCTCTATTGTCTGACTCAAGTTCAGTCACAGTGCTACAATAGGTGTTAAATGTCTTACCATTACACAATGCCATTATTAAAAAAAAGTTGAAAAGGGACTGACATCAAATCATTTTAATTTAGGAACATTCGACAAGAGCTCAAAGTTCTGTTACATGTGCAAATAGTTTAACACAGAGTGAAAATGTATATCATTGGTATAAATCATTGGTGTCTATTGAACCAATATTTCAGTCCTTCATTACCCCAACTGAAAGAGAGGAAACAGAGTTCATTTTGAGTCTTCATTTTGCTACATTTTATCTGCTAACTGTATCTACACTGATAAGGACAAAATCTCTCAGAAATTATTTTATAAAATTAGATTTGTGTAGACTTGTGCTGTTAAAGCTCAGTTTTGGTTGGATGTGAAAAGATTGATCATGTGCATAACTGCATCCTTCATATTGAACTCAGGGCACAAATAACATGCATGTTCAGTATCGGCTTTGTGTGTAAACATTTTGGACATGGCTTAAGTCAGAATAATCATACAGGGAAGTGGAACATGGTCACCAGCAAAACAAGTGGCTGAGACATTTTTTTGTCATTAACCCCTCCCCAGAGCAAGGCCCAGGGCCATCAGCCCCAGAGAGTAAGAGGATGTGGAGGCAGAGCTGGTGCTGTCACTCGGCTGTGTTGTAACTGGTTGTGCTGCCTGGATGTTTCTGAAGACATCGGTCATTAAAGGTGACGACATGTTGCCGATGTGCAAAGTGCTGAAGAGGTCGATCTGAGGACAATATATTGAGCCAGTTAGTTGCATGAAGCACTGGAACACCGTTCATTGTCTGCTTCCTCTGCTGGTCACTGTGCTTAAGGCATACAAGAAAAACTCACTAGATCCTTGCTGACTTTGATGGGTTCCTTAAACACAGTCCAAACCACAGCCTCATTGCAACTGGGGGTGGTCAAGGAGCCAAGGTAGCGGTAAAACTTGGTACGATCTACATCACCCAGGAGATCATCCAGTGAAATCCCAGGTGCCAATGAGACAGTATTCTCTGTTGACAGAAAACATAGCCTCTGAAGGGAGCACATCTGATACATCATTTTATTACAGAATAGTGGATCAAATTTTCCCCAAGGAAAGTGTAAAACATCTTCTTACTGCTGTATTTGATGTTGGCTAGATAGGACGTCAAGTTCTTCCAGCTTGAAGGTTGGCCAGTTTCATCTCCTGACATTGCCTGAGAAAGTGTACACATCAATTATGCTCAATTGTTTTTTAAAGCTCAGTGGAGGGGAAAATTGCTTTGGCATGAATAAAAACAGACTGTAGTGATGAAACATAAGAGTATATCCATGAGATGCAGTGAGAACACTGGGCTTGAGAACGTCAACATGTAACGATGACGTAAAATTGAAAAAAAAAAAACCCATAGCGTTTGACATTCTGAGAAGACTCGCTGAGCTAAAGAACTGGCTCGAGTAATTTTTTGCAAAGAAAAACCACCGAAAATATGAATTTATTTTTTCTCACCTGAACAAAGAAACCAAGAGCAGCAAGTCCAGTGGAGTCCTGAACAGCCTCAGATGTGTTTCTATTGTACTTTGACTTGCTGTTTACAATGTGTAACTGTAGGTGTGTAGCGAAAAAAAACAATCGATGCAAAATTATTGCTGCAACTCCAATTTATATCTTAACATAAGAAAAAGAATGCACCAATACCTCCATTGAATAACGCTTGCCATCCACAGTGTGCTCAGAACCGGGAGATGAGGAGCCATTACCCCAGTGCAAGTGGAACTGCAGGCTGTCATATTCCTCGGACAGACCTCCTCCTGAAACCTTAACACCGTAGTCCAACTCGACCTTGACTGGAGGAAGATTTAAATAAATAAATAAATAAAATAAATAAATAAGAACTGATGAGGGTCACCGCTACTGGCAACAATCCAAATACCGGGCATTGTCGGGCACCATTAAGACAGTTTACGTTCAAATCCACTCCCTTACTGGTCTTTCCGGTGTTGGTGATGTTTGCCAGTGCGGTTGTGCTGTCGTAGTTTTGAAAGTTGAACGCAGTCAGTTTGGAATCCCCTGTGGCATCACCTGACACGATGTTAATGGGAGACTGTCGGCTGCCATTGCAATATTTCGGAGCAATGACTGGCCAGGTGGTGTCATCTATAAAAGGGAAAACAAAAACGTGAAGACTTTTAAGTTAAGTTAACTTTTAAGATGATACTGTGGCCATTTGGAGAAAAGGGGAATTACTCACTACAGCTTGGCTCATTATAACACCAGGCTGGAGGTGAAAGAGAAGTACACGTCACATTAATGACAAATCATTTCCATAGAGACGCAGCGTTTTTTCCAAATTGTCATTGTGAATCGGAGACAAAAACAAACAAGCTTTTTAAATACCCACCGACTGAGTTGTCGGCACAATGGACACTTGGTATGAGGGTGCACACGGCAAGCACGGCCGCTAGATAGGCGTTCATCTAAAATAACAAGCAAAAAGTCACTCACCATCTCTTTAAAATCCAAACCAGTGAGCAGCCACACTGCATCCTCGGTAAGAAAGTCTACGACCATGCGCAATATCGAAATAAGGATTGCGCATAAATTTTAAACTTAACTTCAACATATTAACATAAAACGAATGATCATCGCACATTGATGATATTTTTAAGATGCTATTGTCTAAAGACAAAAAACAACAAGTTCAATGAGTTCCGCTTGAAAGTCTGTTTCAGACAATTGGAGCAACTCTGCCGCAGCTGAGTCCAGTTGACCTGAGCAGCAGACTCTTACCTTTGATGCACCTGCACCTCCTCTCTGTCTTGTAACACCTGTGTAGCTTCACCCTACTCCTTTTATTCCCTTCATACATAGAGCAACCTGTCTCGATGGCTCCTCCCTTTCCCCATCTTTTCAGAAAGTGTCTGTAGAATGCAAAAAAAGTATTTGTTCTGCAATACTATATCATATTGCTGCTTTTTGCACAGGGATGGATACAGATACCAAGTCCAAATTCAGGTGAGTTTTGAACTTTATTTGCTGATCAAACAGGAATCAGGGTCCAACCTCTGTTCAGGAGTTGGTAAAGTTCATTAGTTTTTCAGCCACACTTGCTGATTAATAACTCCTCAAAACTAAACAAATTACTTGAAACTAAGTACCCCTTCCCCCAGATGTGACAGCTGGCTGACATTGTAGTCTCATAGCAGAATATCATCATATGACTGGATCCAACACCATGGCTGTTGGATCCAGTCCTTTCTGTGTGGCGATTGTGCAGTGTCTGTTTTTGAAATGTTTAGCAAAATTCTGGATTTTGATGTTACATTGTATTTTTTAGCAGCTAACTAATGCATCTGCAGGCCTGCAAGTTTTGTATACCAGCTTTACAATTCAACTGAATAATTCAATTCAATATCAACTGCTGATGTCTTGAAAAGAGTGCTTTCCTGTCACATTGTACCCAAACTAGTTTGGCTGTACAATTACATGTCGAGACGTAATTCATTGCCACACAGTATTTAGTGAGCCCGCAAGTATGTAAAGACTAAACAAGGACAAAGGTATCCCAGGCCAAGTACTTCTTCTTCTCAAGTATGACATGGCTTTTTTTCTAGTTTCAGTCCAACAGTTATTCAGTCAACTGAATAATTCAATTCAGTGTCAACTGCTGATGTCTTTGAAAAAGATTAGTTTCCTGTCACATTGTTGGTAATGCGAGAGAAGAAAAACAACTCTGGTACCTTAAAATAATGGGAACTAGAAAAAAAGGTGTCAGAGCTTGCAGTATGATGCATTACAGGTCTGACAGATGCCTTATTCTGTGGAAAATAATGTTCAGTTGACATGAAAAGTCCGAAATCTACAAAGACCAAACAGAAAATTTCCACATCGGGTCTGTTTTGCTGAGACTGACCCCACTATCAGCAGCATCTATCGTTTGTCCAAAGGCTCAGAATGATTAGAATGGCAAGCGGCTTCTTGAGGATGTACAAATAAGGAATGTTGTCTGTTGCAGCAAAAGAGTGACGGTGAAACCTTGAGTGAATCAGGAAGGAGTGGCAGTACATCATGTGCAAAGTATGTTACATAGTTATTTCACGTGATTAAACAAATGTATTTTATAATCGGATGGATGGATAGCATGACAGACATGCGGGTGAAGACAGGTAGGTCTGAGTCAGACAGATAACATTTACGAAATGTTATTTTTCTTTTTGTTTGGTGGGGTTTTGGGGTTTTTTTAAAACCAGTTTTTCTGGCTGTACAATTACATGTCAAGGTGTCATTCCTTCCTTCCTTGACCTGGCTAGAGTTTGAACAAAACTTTTTCCACCCAGCTCTGACCCCTCCTTCCAAGAGTGCTGTCAGGGAGGTTTTGATGCAGTGGCAAACATTAGGGGAGAGGTCTTCTTTTTTAAAGGTAAGAAGAAACCAATGGGGGTCCGTGTAAAAAAAAAAAATTAAAAAGATATTCAGAAATGGTCTTTATGTAGCTTTCTACATATACTTGATCCCATTTATCATTTTTTGAAGATAGATGGCATGTCAGTCATATTGGTGTTAAGCTCACTCTTTTTTCTTGGAAAGGGGCACACTTCTGGAGAACTAAGCAAGATGGGTCT
Source organism: Psettodes erumei (assembly GCA_016785225.1). NCBI lineage: Eukaryota > Metazoa > Chordata > Actinopteri > Pleuronectiformes > Psettodidae > Psettodes > Psettodes erumei. The sequence goes on along the minus strand of JAFBJZ010000327.1, from coordinate 726,543 downwards.
TTAGTATCCCCATCAACAAGATTGATGCCGTGTATGAGAGGAAAAGCGACAGCAATATCATTTTCTTTATCGGTAAGAAATACAAGCCTGTGGTTGTGGGTCTCTTTGCTGAATCCAGTTTTGGCAGGTTTTTGGAGATTCTGAAACAAGCAAGAAGAGCATTGGTTAATTCATAATAAGCATAAAACTTAAACAAAGAATAAATAGTTGTAAATGAAAATACATCAAGTACCATAGATAGGTCATTTAAACAAACGTGTATTCAAATTGTAGCTTAAAACCACTGCATCCAAATGTGCTCTAACACACATTCATCTATCTATCAAGGATCTCAGTACTGGGTCTTCAAGGACACTGTAGCCATGAGCGGTTACCCTCGGCCCCTCTCTGAATGGGGCATGAGGAAAAAGAGTGGGGCACTGGTGGAGAGGGTGGATGCAGCTTTTATCTGGGCCCATCACGGCAAGACCTACCTGTTCAGCGGAGGGGAGTTCTGGAGGTTTGATGAAAGCTGTTGAACACCCTAATCATCAATGGACCTCTGATAATATGATTCAACATGGTCCAACAATGTCCATTTCAATCCAGTGGAGCTACAAAGAATAATGTGTGGCAATGCTGGTTTTCTTGAAGTGCCCGATTCTTAGATTCAGTGTTTAAATATATTCACTCAGCTGTAACCTGATGGAGACAAAGTATTTATGTGATAATTATGATGTCCCCTTGGTGTGGCCTATCAAAACTGAGACAAAACTCAGACTTTTTACTAAACTTTCTGGAGTAGACCACACCAGTGCAAGAGAGATAAATAAAACTTAATTGGAGGTTGATGATATTTTTCAACAGAATGCAGAAAGCTAGTAGAAGGAAAGAGGTGTTATCAAAGTGATGATCATCTTGACTTTCAGCACCCACATTGTCAAATAGCTTCACTAACTTCACTATCTCATCACACACACTCATCTGTAGCAGGTGGTCATGTTGTTTTGTTTTAAAATAACATGTGCACAGCCACATTGTTTGCACCTTACAATCATGAGGCAGATAAAAGCCATTGCGCAATTGAAAACCTGCTCCGAGGTTATTTAAGTCATTTCAAGGGGCACATTATCAGGATAAGTAATCTGCACCTACACCGGTCCAATTTTCATAAACTGCTGACATGATTTGCATAAAAAATAAATTGTGATATAAGCAATAACTATAGCTCATAGTAAAGTACAATGTTTTGTGTAGTGGAAAATGGAAATACTTGAGTGAGTTACTTTGTTCCACTGCTTTTGTGTAACAGCTCTGTTCTGTTTTATGTCCGACTCATTGTGTGGTGAGAAGAAATGAATTACATTGTTGCTGCTGCTCTTTAGGAGATGCCTACTTCTTTAAGGACAACCTCTACTGGGTGTTAAAGAACGGAGGACTGAACCAAGATGTCGTCACCCCTAAATCCATCGCTGTAGACTGGCTCAGATGTCCCACCCCACCAGCGACCTCCACCCCAGCCAATCCTCGAAACCCCAAAAAGTGCAGCTGCGACTTCAGAGGATCAGCTTCATTTCTGAAAAGCAGCTGTATCCTCCTGATCTCTCATTTACTAGTAATTAATGAGTGTATTAGAAAATAGAAATGTGAGTTGTGGAATTTTCTTGATGCCTTTTGTGAAAGGTTGTTTTTATACCACTCCTAATTCCACTAGAGTGAAATAGTATCGCTTTACATACTCACAGTACATTAAAACCCACAAGCTGGTTTCAAATTACATGCTAGCATCATAAAAAAGCCTATACATGCCTTATACTTTAACATGAGGCCTATACATTACTGTATATACTTTACCTTATTAGAAGATATTGCTGATCTGTGAAAACAGTCCACTTCGTGTCTTCCATCGATCCTGCTATAGAACCTCCTTTTTTGTATTAAGTGTTGAATTACATGGAGCTTGTACAAGAGAATGCATGGTAATTCAACACCACAACCTAATGAGGACCATGTTTGGCTGGTAAACAGGTGACTCTTGAACTGGAGTAGTCAGTTTCTGCATCGGAGCTCGTTTTTCAGATTCAGAGTAGATTTGTGTGTTCGTGCACAAACAGACTTTAATGCTGTGTTTCACAGATGACACACATGTAAATAATTTCCACTGGAATCAAGGATATTCAGCAATTCAGTTCATGAGAATTCCACATTACACAATTTGTGAATTACACAAATTCACAAATTTACATCATTATATATTCAAGCTTCATTTCCATTTTTGTTCATTAATTATCTTGTTAATTACTATCATGGACCAATTCTATTTTTGGATCCAACACCATGGCTGTTGGATCCAGTCCTTTCTGTGTGGCGATTGTGCAGTGTCTGTTTTTGAAATGATGAGCAAAATTCTGGATTTTGATGTTTTGATTTTGATTGTACTTTTTAGCAGCCAATTGATGCATCTGTAAGCCTGCAAGTTTTGTATGCCAGCTTTACAATTCAACTGCTGATGTCTTGAAAAGATTGGTTTCCTGTCACATTGTACAGTAATGCGAGAATTCTGGTACCTTAAAATAATGGGAACTAGAAAAACAGATGTCAGAGCTTGCCGTATGATGGTCAGGTCTGACAGATTTTTGGGGTGTTTTTCTAAACTGTTTTTTTTTTGGCTGTACAATTACATGTTTTCCACACAGCATTCAGTAAGCCCACAAGTATGTAAAGACCTCACAAGGCTAAGGGTATCTCAGGCCAAGGACTTCTTCTTCTCAAGTATGGCATAGCTTTCTAAATTAAAAGAACTGCCTCAATTCTTCATGGCATAGATTCAACAAGGTGCTGGAAGCATTCCTCAGAGAGTTTGGTCCATATTGACATGATGACATCACACAGTTGGCGCAGATTTCTCGGCTGCACATCCATAATGCGAATCTCCCGTTCCACCACATCCCAAAGATGCTCTATTGGATTGAGATCTGGTGACTGTGGAGGCCATTTGAGTATAGTGAACTCATTGTCAAGAAACCAGTCTGAGATGATTCCAGCTTTATGACATGGCGTATTATCCTGCTGAAAGTAGCCATCAGAAGTTGGGTACATTGTGGTCATGAAGGGATGGACATGGTCAGCAACAATACTCAGGTAGGCTGTAGCTTGCAACGATGCTCAGTTGGTACCAAGGGGCCCAAAGAGTGCCAAGAAAATATTCCCCACACCATTACACCACCACCACCACCAGCCTGAACCGTTGATACAAGGCAGGATGGATCCATGCTTTCATGTTGTTGACGCCAAATTCTGACCCTACCATCCGAATGTCGCAGCAGAAATCGAGACTCATCAGACCAGGCAACGTTTTTCCAATCTTCTATTGTCCAATTTCGATGAGCTTGTGCAAATTGTAGCCTCAGTTTCCTGTTCTTAGCTGAAAGGAGTGGCACCCGGCGTGGTCTTCTGCTGCTGTAGCCCATCTGCCTCAAAGTTCGACGTACTGTGCGTTCAGAGATGCTCTTCTGCCTACCTTGGTTGTAACGGGTGGTTATTTGAGTCACTGTTGCCTTTCTATCAGCTCGACCAGTCTGGCCATTCTCCTCTGACCTCTGGCATCAACAAGGCACTTCCGCCCACAGAACTGCCGCTCACTGGACATTTTTTCTTTTTCGGACCATTCTCTGTAAACCCTAGAGATGGTTGTGCGTGAAAATCCCAGTAGATCAGCAGTTTCTGAAATACTCAGACCAGCCCTTCTGGCACCAACAACCATGCCACGTTCAAAGTCACTCAAATCACTTTTCTTCCCCATACTGATGCTCGGTTTGAACTGCAGGAGATTGTCTTGACCATGTCTACATGCCTAAATGCACTGAGTTGCCACCATGTGATTGGCTGATTAGAAATTAAGTGTTAACGAGCAGTTGGACAGGTGTACCTAATAAAGTGGCTGGTGAGTGTATATTATCAAAGTTTTTTCTTGGGAATACAGGCCAGTGCTCAGATTTGACTAGAAGTTAGTAGTAGGTCTAATGCAGATGACCTTCAGTCCAAAGCACAGCTACGCCTCCAATGATTTAAGAAAAAAATGCATTAGACATGATAGTAGATGCTTTGTGTAAAGCACTTTGCCATAAGTGTATTCAACTATATCGCAAATTAAAAAAATGTTTTTATAATGCAGAGGAGTCGGGGGTTTGTGTGTTTGAATTCAGTGCTGCATAAATGTTGGTGTTACTCATGGTACACCTGGAGTGTTAGCCATTTGTTAATAGGAGCCTTTCCAGTTAAAGTGATGGGAGTGTTTTTCAAACCTTTTTTTTTTTTTTTTACAGTTTTGATGATCAGGATTATTGATTCTTCCATATTTTGACCCTTACAAGGTGTGGTGGTGTTTAACAGATGTTGTGGTGCCCCATCTGGCTTATTATCAAACAGCAGCGCAGAATTACACTTCTCCTAGTTTCAGATTAATAGAAAAACACTACTTGTTTCTACTTGGCAGAAGTGTGCAGATCAGATTGTCAGAAGAAGCAGATTTGAGGACATGCTCCTGGAGATACTGAATGGTTTACATAGCTGGACACAGTAGTATCTGGTAATTCAAGTAGTGTACAACTACTAGGTTTATTGTATTTGTTTTTAAAAGTTGTGCATTTTAATTATTTACACTTTCTTAACATCTGTAAGGACAGAGACTGAAACATCTTGTATTTTCAGTAGCAGGACTTAGTTTTTTTTAACATGTAGCAGCAATACACATTGTGTGTGCTGTTTGATTTACATTTAGGACATTAGCTATTTGTGTGTGAGTGAGACACTATGGAACATGGTAATTAATATAACCATTGGCTCAGGTTCCATTTTCATAATACATGTATTAGACATGTTCTTCCATGCATGAAAAAAATATTTCCTTTGACATAAATGCCAGATAATATGTACAGTTCACATCTTCAGCTTCTAGATCACAACAGAAAAGAGCTGTTTAAAGTAATGCCCAACGCTGAATACATGTAGCTAAAGATTTATACTGTAATGTCTGGTTCATACATTATACCTCTTGGCATTTTGAAAAAAAAAATTGGTACTTAAAACTATTTTGACATAAAGTGTGGCCCTAAAGATGGCCTACATGACCTGTGTTGTTGGTTAGGATAATGGACTGACATTATATAAGATATAAGATATATAAGATATCTTCTATAACTGCTTGCCCCAAAAAACAACAATAAGTGACAACAATGCAATGTTTATTTTAGCTTTCACTGGTTGCAGTAATCCATTTCCTGCTGGCAAAGTTTCCAACACTCATAAGAACACTCACCACAGTAATATTTTTTTAAATCTCTACTGTGTGTTTAACAACTGTAATTTAGTTGATTTGATTGCAGTCAACAGTCTTGAATTACCTGATATAATTGTTAATTTTGTTTGATATACACTCATTGTATAAATTCTGAAAAATCTATTTGAATATGGGAATAAATTAAGTACCCACTCCCTTTTGTTACAAATCTGGAGAGGTGATGTTTGCTTTTGTTAATCTTTATTTAATAATTAGTTCATTTTTAACATTATTTGCACTTACAGTTAAAGGTATAGTTAAATAAACAATGCTAAATGGGTAGTTTGGGTTATTTGTGTGTGAGGTACCGATGCATAGTCATGTAACAGAGTTTGGTCTGTGCAATCCCAGATGCTGAGCATGGGGTCAGTGAAACATTTACGTGGGAGCAGACAGACCCAACTCTACTGCAGCTAATCAAATGATTATACATCACTACCTCATAAAATCCCTCTACAAATAACCCAAACTAGCGGTTTAAGTTTTAAATAAAACTTCCCTGGGAAGCCTATAGTTACTAATATCTTGATTATAAGATTATATCTCTGTATTTTCTGTCTTTGCCAACAAATATTGAATAATCCAAACAATGCAAAACAGATAATTTAGTGCAATATAGGATATATTCTTCACAGCAGTGTCTATTAGTTATCCTTTTTACAGATTCAACTGAAAAGTAACAGCACAAAGACACACCAGCAACAGAAACAGTATGAAGGGTCCGAGGGCACTGGCTGCTGATTTGGTGGCGTAGATTGTTCTGGTATTAAGAGGCTGCGTGGGTCGAAACACATTTTGATATCCTGCCCGAGTTGGGAACAGCATCATCTGGTGGGGTCAAACCAAATATTAAATCCCAACAAAGCCAAGCTTTGGTGTAGGCAGTAATTCACAAATAAAGGTTCTTGACAGTATTAACCAACAACAGAAAACACCTGTCATCATTGGGAAAAATAGATATCCCTCTGGTGGAAAGAAACTACACCAAAATATTCCATTGTCAATGTCCCAAGTTAAGTTTTTCACTTTAAAACACAGGTCCAATCTTAAACCAGGGACAGCCCTTATCATGTCTTATTATGACTGATTATTTTGCATAAAAGAGGGGCAAAGTCCATGTTAGGAGGAGGTCAGGGTAGATAGGGTGGGTCCACAAAACACTCACACAGATTTCCTGTTTCAAAGCAAAAGCAACAATCTGGTCTCAGTTGCCACAGTCATGAAGGGTGTGACATATCAACAAACTACACCTTCTGTAATGCTGCATTCCTTACTCAAAGGATGACCTGCCATTATTAGTAGATGGACACCAGTGGATTCACTGCTGTATATCGCTTGAAATGAATCAACGTGAACTATGGCGGTGGTTCATCCTGCAGACTTTGGGTTAAATTGTATTGTTTAAGAGGCACTGAAATCACTCAGCCGCTGATTTCAAACACTGCAAGTGTTGAACTCATCTGGTGCACTGAGTGACATGCTCCTTCAACAAGTTGGACATAGGCATTTTTTTGTGGTGATCCCACATATGCCTTACTGCTGCAAGAAACACTCACTACAGCAACACGTGTAATAATATGCCATCAAATGTACTTCTATTTCTTTTCAAGTTATGTTATGTGAAAACTACAATGCCCAATTATTTTCTAGAAATTTAAATCAAAAGTATATATTCATGAGCCATTTTTAAATATTTATATCATCTGTCAGAACTAATCTGTAAGTGCCTCAGACAGTTTTGGGTAAGTATTGAAGGGCAGACTATATCATTAATTTCTTTTGGTCTTTTTAAATGGGATTTGTTGGCACACTACCTATTTGATATATCTTCAGCACCAAGATGATGAGTAGCACATACCAGGCTTTGGTCCACTTTGACAGACTCTTTAAACACTGTCCAAACCACTGCTTCATTACAGAAAGGGGTGGTTAAGGAGCCATTGTAGCGGTAGTATGAATCTCGGTTCACTTTACCAAGCAAGTCATCAATAGAGATGTCTTCTGTGACCTCAACTTGTGAGCCTACAGTAAAGCAAAAAAGGAAATGTATTGGCACATTTATGTCTGCACATTCAGTGTTTTTAAGGTTATATCCATTAAAAATAAGACCATGCACTCACTAATGTTTTGGATAGCTAAGAGGTATTTAGTAAATTTTTTCCAAGCTTCCATCTCAGTCGTTGCACTTGATGAGGGTTTTATCTACAGAGCCGAGCAGGGGGAGAACCGTTCAGAACATTTCACTATAGTTATTTCTCAGTTATTGATACTGAAACCCTGGTTTAAGGAAGTTACACCACTGACCTCTTGATGTCCTTGTTGACCTTTTGAAGTGATTTTAGTGGCAGAAGCCTGGAAAATAGACATAGAGAAAAGCTTTTTACACAATAGATTATCTGTTTGGTCAAGTTTAGATTTGGAAGAGAAGAAACCATGACATGACTTCCTCTGCTCATAAGTATAAAGAAACCATACTACCGCAATACCTACATGTACTTATGTGTGTGTGTGTGTGTGTGTGTGTGTGTGTGTGTGTGTATATACTGTGTGTGTATATATATATATATATATATATATATATATATATATATATATATATATATATATATATATATATATATATATATATATATATATGTGTGTATAATATGGTCAGTCATTGAAACAGTAGCCCTACAGTAGGGGTGATACTAGGTGATACTAGTCTTTGTAAGTTAAATGTTTGTATGTTGTAGTTGTAGGTTAGGCTTTTTTAAACACCTTGTCATGTGCTACATCAGGGCTTTCAGTTTGGTTTGGATGCATGCCATGCAAGTGTCACTTATGTATTGCTTTATAATGTGTATGGGAATATACTGTAATTACAACAAGCAGAAAAGCAGACAAAATAGTCACATGAGAAGTAGGCTAATACAGTTCTATTACACACTAACTGTTTAAAGTAGGTTGAGTCTTACAACAGTATTTAGTACACAAGAAATCAGCATAGGTTACTTGGCTATTTTTATATTAAGAAGAAATTATACAGTTGTCTTGTACTTGTACCTTTAGTTCTTGAACTTCAAACTGTCTCTTTCCTTTTGCTGTCCCATTTAAAAGTGACAGCAGATGGTTTTGCCAAAATTGTGTTATCTGAAGTACGCCTGGAGCTGTTTCACAACCATCCACCCCCGAGTCCCCACTCCCTTCCTCCAGCTTTGAACTGCTGTCGGTGAACAGCAGACTTAAAACCCAGAGGTATTTTTAGTGTGCAGCCTGGGTGTTTTGAGTATGATTTATTTTGTCACTTTTCCAGTCTGGATACTGAACACCATTAAAATCTATAAACAAAACACACTGAAGATTACCTCAATAAAGAAACCCAGAACTGCCAGGCCATTCGAAGTCTGTACTGCCTCCTTCAAAGTTAAATCCTTCCTTTTGTTCACTATATGCAGCTGGACAAAAGTCACAATTAATGGCACACAGTGTGTACAAAGCTGAATCTATGACAAAACAATGCCTAAAAAGGCAACACAACCCAGTTGTTCTGTGCTTGCAACTACCTCCATTGGATATCTTTTGGAATCCACCAAGTGCTCCGAGCCCTGGGTGTCATGTGACATGGAACCCCAGTGGAAGTGGAACTGAATAGTCGAGTAGACGTAACCCAAACCTCCCCCTGACACCTCCACCACACCCTCCTTTAGTACACATTTGACTGGGAGTTGAGTGAGAACACAAGGAAAAGCATAAATTGCTTTCACAGACTTGAAGCGTTTAAAAAATATTAAATCTGTGTATTCATATACTACAATTATTCACTTTTAAGAAGAACTGATGCTACTGAGTCCAAAACAAAACTAAAGCTTATGTTCCAACTTCTACATAACTGCATTTTATAAGAGTCCTGATGAACAACAAAAATGAGAAACTGCTGTTGACACTGAACAAACAAGATGTATTTAACCAAAACTTGATGGAGTAGGTCCATGTTCGAGTTTCTTTGATTTAAAGTACCTGTAAAAATAGTCCATAGTATGAAAAAACAGTCAAACCTGTGTGCCCTGTGTTAGTGATGGATTTGATGGCATGTTTTTCGTCAAAGTTTTTGTAGATGAGGGCATCGAGCTGTTTGTTTATCACAACTTCCTTTGTCTCAATGTTGACAGGTGATTGGTGCTCACCACCACAGTAGGATTGAGAGATAAGGTGCCACTTTGATGGACCGTGCTCTTGAAGAGGAAAACCAGAGTTTAAGACGAGTCTAAAACCTACCCTAGCACCATTCCTCCATTCCTCACTTTTGCACAGTAACTGTATAAATATGCTGACACATACCACAGTGATCGTCATAGCACCATGGATGAACTACAGAAAAGGAAAACAGTTATTATTCAGTGTGCCTGCTCAGAGTTAAATAAGCATTGAGAGTGATGCTGTGTGTGACTTTCCAACTCACTTGGAGGGAGGGGAGTTGCAGGGGAGGCAAACACCCAGCGCTTATTGAGATTTTGTATAGGCCGATAAACGTTGGTGAGTCCTGTATCCATGGGAAACCGTTTAATCTAAACAAAAGAACAAGATATATTTTTATTCTCAACACATACAACACTGTAATGTAATGGGCAGCAATGCGTTTTGCAAGATGTCAATGAGTGGCAGCATTTCTTGAGTTGATGGATGATACCTTGTCAGCAGTGATGAAGTGACCACAAACTGCTGGAATTTGTGCTTTTACCTGCAGCAGTGCCCAAGGGCTCATACTTTTGTTTCAGAACAAAGCCCTCGACGTAATCATGACGACAAAAGCCTGACATGGCTCTACCTCTTTGAGATGAGTTTCTGTTCTTATGAAAGCTTTATGCTATGGTGTCAGATTGTCACAACTATTTGTCTGAAAGCAGCAAGAGGCTTTATACAATTGCCTTCAGTGTCAACCCAGTGAGTGGTAAGCTGATTGGTAGACTAACTTGATGTACATGCCTGGTGGCTTCCCTGACAGAGAAGGTGTATTCATTCCCAAAAAAGACATAGTGCAATGAATGATACTTTTATGAAGGATATTCTGCAGATCGGTTTAGGTTTATTTCCTCAGGATGCATTGTTGCAACTCCCTTCTTTTGGAGCATTTGACTTACTATTTTATTGTTTAAGATCACCCTCAAATCTAATCCTTCATAGATTGGAATGCTTGATTGCAGAGGTCAGAGAGTCAGGTTTCTGCACAGTCAACAGACCTGACACGCAAAGAGACATGTGCAGCTTCCTATCTGTCAAGTCACATAGTTCAAATTTTTAAAGATCAGACAACCAGTGTATCCTGTCTTCATCAGCTACGGGCCAGCTTAATTTGACTGGTGACTGGTGGTGCTGAATGAGATCACAATCTTGTTGTTATCAGGATTGAGGATTTCAAAAATAATAATTATGATCAGGATCTGGTAATTACTAGAGAATAACTTGTAATTACAAGTTCAGGGCCTCATAATTATGGAAAAAAATGAAAAGGTGTCACATACTGGAGACTGCTTGGCTCAGTAGAACTAATGTAAAACAATGTAAAAGTAAATTATCACCTCTCTGCTCTTCGAGTGACCACCAATCCAGCTGGGATGCATTTCAAAATGTCTAAATGTGTATCTATCCATGAAGGATCCTGTGTTTGTTGCAACTGCAACTTCTGTTACTCTATGTAACTTTCTTCTGCATGGCTGTCTAAACATGGTCTCTCCTCCTCTCAGAAAAAAATTTTTCCAGGCTGCCAAACTCACCAGATTTTTGTTGATGTTGATTGGCTCATGGAACACTGTCCATGCGACTGCTTCGTTGCATTTGGGGGTGGTCAGGGAGCCCATGTACCGATAGAACTTTGTGAGGTTGACATTTCCAATCAGATCAGCAATGGAGATGTTATCAGTTACTGCAACCTTAGTGTCTACAGAAAGATGTAAGAAACAGAGAAGCTGGCCGTACTAACTTGAAAGGCAGTTCTGCAAAACAGAACTCTAACAACTGAACATATTACAGGGTCACAGGATAACAGTATTTATTGACACATGTCTCAGGTGCCTCCACATGCCTACAAAGATTGACAGCCTGACATTTGTACCCATGGAGGATATTTTAAATAGTTTTAATTCAAATGCACCAACCTTGAAATGTGACGTTATGTGCCGCTTTTTATCAAAGCAATCGCAATACATCCTGTACTCAGATCTGTCTACAAGTTCAAATCATGATGTGGAAGAAAAAACAATCAACATCTACTGTACCTGTGATGTTTGTCAGGTAAGATGTGAGATTGCCCCATGGTCCTGACATATCTCCATCTTCTGTTGCCTTTTGGGAGACGTGATTATAATTACATTTTCTAGTTATCTCCTATATTGTGCATGCATTTATCCATAAACTGTGTTATCCCGTGGAATAAAATTTGTGTGTACACCTACATTTATGAAAAACCCAAGAACAGCAATTCCCTCTGAATCTGCTAAGGCCTGTTGTACGCTGTAACCTTTCTTCAGACTGACAATGTGCATCTACAAGAGATTACATGGATTAGTAAAACCAAGCAAGGTAAAAAAGACAGAGAAGCATGAAGTCTACATCAAAACACGAGAGTACCTCCATTGGATATCTGTGCTCATCTATCGTGTGCTCTGAGCCAGGATGGTGCTCCGTGTCACCCCAGTGAAAGTGAAACTGCAGTGCAGTATACGTTCCGTTAAGACCACCTCCGCTCACTTCAACACTATTTTTCTCCAACAGGCATTTCACTGTGCATGGGAATGATGGAGAAGCATGTTTATGTGGTTACAGAAGTTTATTATCATATGAACTGCTTTGTGAACAAATATTGTATATAGTAATACAGTCAAATCAAAGGGTACCTGTATGTTTATTGTTTTCGATGGACTCAATGACTTGCCGAGAGGAGAAGTTGACGAAGTTAAAGTTAAGCAGGTTTGAATCTGTCTTAACTTGGCTGGTGACTATGTTAATAGGAGACTGCCTTTTTCCTCCACAGAAAGAACCAGAGAGGTCTTCCCAGTGGGTTGGGGAGTGGTCTGTGAAAGGTAGAGAAACTCACGCAAAAGGCCACATGTAATCTGATGATGGTTAGACCCCAAATCATTCAGCGAGTCAGAAATCCATCCAGACTTACCACAGCCAGTGTAGCACCACTCGCTTCCAGCAGCTGAAATGGAAATGTACACAACAGACTATGTATACTGCAGGAGCCAAGATATACACAAAAAAAGCATCAAATATGGCATTGTATTCCCTTTCTAAGCTCTTTATAGATCAAAAGAGTCAAAAATGATCAGATATAACACACATAACAACAACAACAACAACACTACTACTACTACTAATAATAATAATAATATAAATTTTTTTGTAGAAGTTTGTTTTTCCTGCTGCATTTTTAACACAATCCACAGATTTAGTTTATGACCTTGTAAAGACGGCCTGACCTCTAGGGTGGGAACCACAGAACTAAATGACAGAACTTCCACTTATCTGTACATTAAAGTAGCTACAGCTTGGCCAGCTGTAGCTACAGCAGAGTAAAATACTGCATTACTTGTAGTACATAATACCTTTGGGGTATTTCGACCTTCAAGGACTTGAATACTTGTTCCACCACCGTGTAATACATACCAAGGTCATGTCAGGTAACTTGGCAGGGATTATGCAATAATGCTAGATGGCTTCAGTCTATTCCCCTATACTTACACCTTTAAACCTCCTTCATGTTCAAATAAGTCCAGAATAATCTATATCTTACTTTGAAAAATGGAAACATTACATAACTCAATTATAGCTATGATACCTTAGGGAACAGAAATAAACTGAGCTCGCTGATAAACATTTCCTTTAAGTTCAAATTGTATTTTGCTCACCAGATTTTACCAAAGCACCCAAACCCAGGCACAGGAGCAGGAAGGAGCGACACATCTTCAGGAGGAAAAATGAAAGTGGTCATTAATAACAGAGAATTATCCATCTTTTTTCACTTGTTGCATGTTCGGTGAAGCATTAAGAGTCTGAGTTTGTGATGATCAGAAGTGATTGATCTCAGAAGACTTGATCAAATTACTTGCAGGTGTATGCAGGTGTTAAAGAATAAACATTTTGTAGAGTTGTGAAAAATCATCCTACCTTATGTTTCAGTTCTCAAGTCCCTGAGACTTCAAATAATATTTTTTTTTTAAAGTATGCTCTTATGAGCTGTCACATTAAAATCTTTCCAAATAGGTCCATTAGAGAGGAGAAGGTGAAAAAGTGTCACAGAATTGTTCAGGCTGGTGATATAGTAGGAGGGATGTGCAATGGGATGGGGGCCTGCTGTGTATACAACACGAAATCTGTATGGGGGTAACGTAACATGGCTACGGGCCTCTCTTTTTCGGGAAGTCAAAATACGGGCGTCTCCAGTTTAAGTCCGGGATCTGGTAAAATCTTGCCATTTATTCAGCTGGAGCCCGCTCCATGACACAGCATCCCAGTTTCCATACACACATCGCTCGCTCGGTATCAGGGTGAAGCAGCTGAAGCTAAATAAGGGATTAGCGTCAGTTCAAACCACTTTTTTGATAAATTGTTAACATTTTACTCATGTCAACACTTCTCCTATGAAGACTTTTGATATTATTACAATTGTGTTTTGTTTTTCTGTTATTCATTATCATTATTATTCTTTACCCACAAGAGGAGTTATGGTTGTTAACATTAATAAACATCTGATAATTACAACTACTGTACATGCTAAACAGGAGGGTTGAAGTAAGTTTGACAGGAACATTTACCTTAATAAAGATTCGTTTTTTTGTTTTCTTTTTACTGGCTGCAAAGTTTACTACTAAACAGCCGTGTCCTTTAACAACTACACTAAAAAGCAAAGATCTGTGGGCTACAGGAAATATTAACATAAACTGCAATACAGGATCAACAGAGAGCAAGAACAGGAGACAGGAGAGAGAAAGGAAGTGGTATTTGACACTTCTTTACCTATGTTCCCAACAAAAGACACAAATGAGAATATACATGCCCCAGCGATTTAATCTTTTAATTCATAGGTGGTTCTGTGAATTCAACACCTGAGAATCTTAACACATTGGATTATGTCGTGCTTACACAAGCCATTGTAAGGGCGAGAATGGAGTAAGGTGAAACCTCTGTGCTGGAACAGGGCCATTTGTGTCATTATACATGTAGTTAACTTGTAAGAAGCAGAAGAAGAACTTTTAAGAAGCAATACGAGTCCTGGATAAGACAGCTGACACCATATTTGTTTATGTGATTTAGTAGGTGAAGATTTTTTTCAGTCTGTTCAACAAAAATTCTGGGATTTTTTTTTTCATTCTTGATTATAGTTATATATATATGATCAACATCAGCTAGTGTGACAAAATTAACATTAATTAATGATCCAGTATCAAGCCAAAAGTTTGAAAGGGATTGTGCATATGAAGCTGCAGCCAGCACTTGGTTAACTTAGCCAAGCACAAAGCCAGGAAATAGGGGGAAACAGCTATAGCCTGGCTGTGTGCAGCAGTAATGAGACCAGTGCACCAGCACCTCAAACTCACTACTTACTTCACAGTAAAAATGTTGATAGGCTATTTAAAAGCAAGCCAGCCACTTTCTGTGTCACAGCGAGCCAAATTAACTGTACTGACTCTAACTGGTAGGGACTGATGGAACACACCCATACCTTGGAATTAGTGAACTGACACAACAAGTCTCCATGTTCCCATACAGAAAGTCACAATCATTATTTTCAACCCTACCTAGGTTTACACGTCTCATCAAAACCAAACACACCCACTCGCTACATTTTTTTCTAATCAAGACAGGGCCATCCTTTTCCAAAAACAACTGATTGTTTCCGAAAAGAATCGGCATGTGCCGGTAGTGTGAATTAGATGAAACGTTTAAAAAACAACAGTGGTCAAAACCAAAGCAGCAGAGTATATACCCCTATACCCTAGTTTTTAAGCCCCCGTGTTAAAAATGTCATAAAAATATTTTGGTTTTAAAAAAACATAAAGCAACAAACACAGTTTTCAATATATATTCAAGATGGTAGCTCTCTTGACTGATTCAGTAGTAAACTGTACACACGCCTGTTCTCAGTGACCTCGTACTTCATTTATTCTGCTTTTATGTACTTACTACAGTTTTTTCAGCTTTAGATGCGTTATACATTTGTTTTCTTGTGTGTATCCAGGTATGAATGTACAGGAGATTTATGTAGTGTTGTACTATGTACATGTAATATGCTTAGAATTGTGTTTGTTTTATTTGCAGGTATTGTCACATTTTGGTCATGTTCATTAACGCTTTATGTGGATTCTTTTTAGACATCCTGTTCTTCCAGTCAGTTAAAACAAATGTTCCAAGAGTTTACAAGGTTAACTCTAAGAGTATACTCAGCTATTGCTGAGAAAAAACAATAAATGTTTCAACAGGTTGTACCAGTATTTTGAATATAAAGGTCAACGCTGTCTTGGCTTTGATTCTGACAGTGTTGCGTCAACAATGTAGCTTTTTCTTTTTATTTTGCACAGTCACTGATAAACTACTAAGAATTTTGTTTCCCCTTGGCACAGGACAGGTCCTCACCGGAAAAACCCCTCAGAAGGAACGGCTGTCAGTCAGATAGTTCTGAGAGCTCTCACTCAAATCACTTCTCCTCATCTGGGCAGCAGGTGCACTTGGTTTGTGAATCAGTATGTGATAGGCTGAGCAATTGCCCTCGTTTTCCTTCACGCTCAAGTGAGCTCATATCTTTTAAGTAGTACTTCAGAAATGCAAGTCTTGAATTCTGTGTGTGTGTGGCAATATGTAATAGCTAACTTCATTCACAGAGCTGTTTGTTTAACCTGTTGAGAAGTTTTACTTACAATGGAGTATTTTATCAACCTTTTTAACCTAAGTTATTCCCTTTTTGCTGTTTGACATACATATATATATATATACATATACAATTTTAGAGGTAGTGTAGGCTACGGTTGTGAGCAGATACACTAAAATAGATCCACAAATAATTTGGAACTCATTAAACAATGTAACCAGTGCATGTGAGGTACTGATCAGCTTTAGTTTTACAGATGAGGAGAAATTTATTATCAAGTAACAACTGGCAGCACTTTACCAAAACAACATGTGTGAAACTGCACTGTAATCTGTTGCAAACTCAAAGGACTTGAGAAAAAAAAGGTCCTGAGAAATATTATATTTACATTTCACATGAGTGGCACTATATTTCTTTTTTTTAATTACTGTAGTGTCCTAATACAAAGATAAACCAACAAACATATTTTTTTTACTCAGCTAAAACAGAAAAAAAGTCTGAATAAATCATAGCCTTTGCAATATAACATTAGCCCTTTTGCATTGAAAATACACATTACAATGTGCTGGCTAGTGTTCAAATTCTTCAACTTGACTACAGTAAATCACGAGTTGCTTCTGTTTTTTCTGTTCGCTGTTAAACTCATGACATGCTCCTGAGGGAGTTCTCATGAGAGCAGCTTGACAGCTTCAAATCCTTGGCACAGTACCTCATGTGACCAGAGAGTGGCATTGAAACCATCCCCTCCCGGGGTGCTCAGAGCAAAGAGGCAACAGTCCTGCAAAACAAAAAGGCCAGAGCGTGAGCCAACGCGGCATTCATGGAATACCTGCCTGCTATTGTGTCTTTAAACGGATCAATGTGCTGTGAGATATGAAGAAGCTCACTGAAAGAGGGACCTGGTGAGCTCATCAACAAGGCCGCCTGAGAATAAAAACAAAAATATAGCAAAAGTTATGATTGGCCACAGTTGGCAAAATAAACAAACAAAGGTGCATGTACAGTATCGCTATCACTTACTACCAGTATTTACCTGCTGTGCATATTGTGTCACACAGTATGGGGCAAAGGTAACAGGATGAGCATCCCTGGAAGACAAAAAGGGTTAACATAAGGAGGCTCTTGTCATGATAAAAGGTTGTGTATTATTGACAGTGTTTGGACTTACTTCGCACTCAGCACAGTGATCTGAATCATCCCCCTCTTCGCACGGGCACTTGTCACAGTTATTAGAGCAGTGCTAGCAGGAGACAAAGACAAGTGTGTGTATTATCTCGTGTGTAAGGTTGTTGAGTCTACAGAGTCCTGTGACTCCCATCACACCAACTTTACCTCACAGATGGAGCAAACGCTACACAAAGAGCCAGAGCGGAAGTGCAGCATGTCAGCAGCGGCCTCCTCTTCACTTGTGTCGCCCTGGTCTCCTGCTGCGTCATCTGTGTGACATCAGCAGTCAGAGACGAATTAGGCTTACAGTGCACCAGTGTGTATGTATTGGCTGATAAGTAAGAAGAAACCGCAACAAAAAATGCCAAACTAGTCTGAACAGAGAAGACCGAATGGGCGGAAAGGTGCAGGTGATGAATAATAACCCAGCTATGCAAGCTGGTTTTTGTGCGCATGCATCTAGAAAACAGCACGAGCACAAAGATCCTGTTTTTCTGGACATATACAGTTTGCAAGTGCCAGTTTTATCCCAAAATAGCCACATTGGCTCAACAAAAGGGATGAATGGTTTAGCCACTACTGGGTGCCAGCTACCGCAGAGATAAGCTGGTCTATTTCAGGACGGTGATGTGTGTGACAATGTTCCCACAGTAGCTGCAGCCAGAATAAAATGTCAGAGAAGCTACTTTAGAGTTGAGATTCCCTCAAAGGGCCCAAGAAAATTAATATGTCCTATTTTATACTACATTACTGTGTAGTTACTTTTTGTTTAAGACATAAACATATATTTAAAAATCTTTTTTTAATGTATAGCTTAAAAAAAAGTGTATACCATCTTCTTCGTCTGTCCCAGCTGCATCCTCATCGTCCAAGTCGCTCTCAGCATCATCATCATCATCATCATCATCATCTCCTCTTCCTCTTCCCTTTCAGCTGTGGCCTCTGCATCCTCATCAGCATCCTCCTCCTCCTCCTCTGTTGTCCCATCATCCTCCTCTTCCTCGCCAGCATCCTCTTCCATTTCAGCTTTGTCAGCAGCCTCCTCTTCCTCCTCCTCTGCCTCTCCTGCCTCCTCTTCTTCCGCAGCAGTTTCCTCCTCCTTAGCAGTCTCCTCTTCCTCCTCCTCTTCTTCTCCTGCCTCCTCCTCCTCAGCAGTCTCCTCTTCCTCCTCCTCTTCTTCTCCTGCCTCCTCCTCCTCAGCAGTCTCCTCTTCCTCCTCCTCTGCTTCTCCCACCTCCTCCTCTTCCTCGTCCTCTTCTTCTCCTGCCTCCTCCTCCTCAGCAGTCTCCTCTTCCTCCTCCTCTCCCACCTCCTCCTCTTCCTCGTCCTCTTCTTCTCCTGCCTCCTCCTCCTCAGCAGTCTCCTCTTCCTCCTCCTCTGCTTCTCCTGCCTCCTCCTCTTCCTTGTCCTCTTCTTCTCCTGCTTCCTCCTCCTTAGCAGTCTCCTCTTCCTCCTCCTCTGCTTCTCCTGCCTCCTCCTCTTCTTCTCCTGCCTCCTCCTCCTCAGCAGTCTCCTCTTCCTCCTCCTCTGCTTCTCCTGCCTCCTCCTCTTCCTCCTCCTCCACTTCACCTGCCTCTTCCTCTTCACCAATCTCCTCTTCCTCTTCTTCTTCCTCTGCTTCTGATGGCTCCTCCTCTTCCTCTTGTTCATCAGTCTCATCCTCCTTATCTGATTCTTCTTCATCTTCCTCTTCCTCACCAGCATCGTTATCACCCTTGGTGGCTTCACCCTCTTCTGTCATGATCTCCTCATCATTTCTGCCATGGATGTCTGCATCTGCTTCAGCGAGGTCCTGGGCACTCACAAGCCCAGGGAGCGGTGACTGGGATGGGCACAGGAGCACCAGCAGGAGTCCCAATACCCAGCCTTTCACAGGTGCCATCTTGAAAGATATACACAGCTCCAGTAAGCCAGAAAATCCACACTGGAGAAAGGTCTCGAACCCGTTCCTTGCACTGGAAACCAAACCAATCACTTAAAAACTATAAAATCCTCAGAAAACAAAACAAAGCAGCAGATGATTCAGGGATATCATTCAGGTCTTTGCTCCACGCTGCAGAGAGAAGGGGAGCAGAGGACTGTCTTCACAAGACTGACAGAGCAGTGTGCCAGCCTTGCACTGGGAACACAGAGGACACAGTGGAAACAGTGCAGGGTGTGTGGTGTAGTGGTGGGGCTGCATGGGTGTGAGTGACAGAGGCACATGTCTGGGAAGAATGCTCATGATGCCCTTAACACAGGGTATTTAATAGTGTGTGTGTGTGTGGGGGGGGGGGGGACTGCAGGAGGGTGGGGAAAAGAGAGGTCAAAGAACATATGGAAATGAGAGGGAGAGGGAGGTTAAATAACTGACACAATAATTATTGTGTAACATAGCAAAATAATTCAGACTGAAGATGCAAATGACCATGGAAGTCATAGAGCCAAACAAGTTGAAAAGGAGCTATATATGTATATATAAGTTCATATATAAACATACTGTGTATGTCCACATGTGTGTGTGTGTGTGTGTGAATGGTCATATCTGTTATGAATTTAATTATTTTGTTTTTAGTTATTTCAATATTTTTTCACCAATTTTCACATATTGGTGACCCATGAAATTGAAATCCATCCCAGTAAATCCCCGCAACAATCCTTTGTCACAAAACAAATTAAATCATTGTGAAATGAAATGTGAAAGTGAATAATAATGAAAAGAAATGAAATAAATAAAAATGAGACATGTAAAGAAAAACAGGTGGCATTCATGCAGTCCAGACCTTTGACTTTGCTGCATGTTCTCAGCCCAATGAAGTTACTTGAATGAAGTATATTATCAAATCTTGTAATATGAAGGAATGCAATGCACTGTTAAGCCACAGCTTATAAAATTATCACATGCTTAAATCAACATCCCTCAGACAGTCTCCGATCCCCGAGCAGAGAAGAACATGTCAGAATGATGTATGGATTGGATGCAAATAGAAGGAAATGGGAGATGATGGCAGTCTGCTCATGTGTGTGTTACATGCAGACGTGGGCAGCTGACATTCCAAAGAAATGGTATACATTATGAACATTTTTACTCCGGGCTGTCTGATGATGGGGCCCAGTGACAGACAGAGATTTCACTTAAACATGAATGAGATGCAGAGACACGGGGACCAAAACACGCAAACTCACTTGTATATGTACGTACACATTTGCACATGCAGACGTCACGCAACAAGAGGGCAGGAGGACCAGAAAGTGATAACACCGCCTCTCTCTGTGTGAGCTGCTGGTGCGATTGACAGGTGGCCCAGTCGGCTATTTAAAGTCAAGGCTCCTTCAATAGCCCAGCTCCACTATGTGACCTTCAGTAGAACTCTGGCATACTAAAGCTAAGCACACACTGTACATATCCCCTTCTCTTTAGATGTATACCCTACTACCTTGCTTCTATGTTTTAGTCAGCTCAGCCCACCTCATTACTCAGGCATGTTAAAAGAAATGTCTGACACCCAAGAATCCTCATACTAATGAGGATCTTTAAAAGTGTAGTTCAACAATTTGGGAATACACTTGCTTTGTTGCAGAGAGTTAGCTGAGAAATCTATTGTAAATATGTAGCTGGAGCTAATGCTAAAGTTGACAAATTAACATGCTTTACCTCAAGCCAAGCTAGCTGTTGCAGTTGTTTTCAAGATTTTTTGCTATGCTAAGCTAATATTTCATTTCCCTCCATGAATGGACTAGTGTTATTCCTGTAACAGTAAGAATCCGTTCATTATGTTGAACATACAATTTATTAAACATGATAAAATAATGCAAGCAACACGTTAAAAAGACAAGGCAAGACATTAAAAAGAAAACGTTTAGCTAGAAAATAAATGAATACAAAAGTAATACAATCTGCATTTAATGTAACCCCTGTAAACATCATGGTTTCAATATAACGAAAAAATATACATTAAAAACCAAATTCCTGCTGTCAGCTTAAAACTACAGCAATAAAGACATAATAACATTGGCAAACAAATACAAAAAATATATTTTGCCACATCATAAGATAAGATAGATTGCTCACTTAAAATATCCAATAATGTTTGCACTTACTCTGTAATGTAACAAGAAGTGATGGCATTTCTTTCTCTTTTCAATTTAAGAATCATTGAGATTCTTTGGTAAAGGAGTCCAGTGTTGAACATGGCGGTGAAACAGGAGGAAAAGCCAATGTGACAGCATCCCATCCTCGTCTTTTACTGACCATGATGTAAGTGAAGGCATCACCGAGGCTGAATCAGGTGGAACTGGAAGAGGGAAACGCATCTGCGTGGAAGGACAAGAAATACAGTAAGGTACCTGCATGGACAAGCTCGGTATGAATGGCTCGAGACAGCAAATTCTTTGACACTCATACAGACATGCATGACTGCTTTTCAGTTGTGTGAACATTCAAGTATGCAAAGAACTCTTCTCTGGAAGTACCTCTTAATGTAGGTGGAGGCCTTGGAGGTTTAAACGCGGTACTTTGTGCCAAAGTATCCACAATCCAGCTGAGAGCATTTGAGCAATACTCCATCTGAAAAAAAGAAAAAATTTAGGAAAAAACCAACGACTTTACTGTTAAGACAAATATTTACTGTATATCAAAACACCTGAGGGAAAGATCATTATTTAGGCCAAGCCTTTATACATGTACATTTATTGTTTATTGTAGACCTTTGAAACCACATGGTGAGGTTTTCATTTATAAATTAATGCTACAAGCATTTTTGATGTTCCTAAGAAGTATGCTTACTTGCTTCCTTAACGACAGATACCACTTTCATATCAGTCCGTTATATAAGAAGCTAGCATGAGCAGCCAGTTAATTTATGTCAGCATAAAGGCTCGAACCTGCCTGGCTTGCGGCACCTTTCAGTCGATAGGTCACCAGTAAAAAATGTGGTACATGCAGTTTTCTCTGTGGCTGAAAGTGGTTTCTTGTCGGAAATGGGTGGTGGCAAAGGTTGCTTGCCAAGAGCTTCAACGATTGTTTGCGAGACAAGACGTTATAAAACCAGTAAAATATCTTTTAACCCCACATACGCAGAAAACAAACCTTCATTTTACCTCATTCTCCAGAGCCCTCAGCCTGTGATCAAAGTCTCTGCTTTCAGTCATATGTTTAAGCATACTGTCCACTCTAAAAAAAAAAAAAAAAAAGAGCCAAAATTACCTCTGTAGGGTGGAGCCAAAATAATAATTTCACTGCAAACCTGTCGCAAGGCCTAGAAGGTGTGCTTACTTAACAGTCATCCGTTTGAGCCTCTCTGAGTCACTGCTCTTCTGGATCTTGGTCTGCGCGGTCAGGAAGTCCTCCTTCTGAATGGTTTCCCATGTCATTAGCCTGTTAGCTGCTTTCCCTCTTAACTGCAACACTAATAGAAAAGGGTTTTATTATTTATGTTTTGGTTTCAGTCAGGCAATAACTTTATCGCAGGAATTAGACCCACTTAAGACTCCTGTTCAAATACTGACCAAAGTGGTGGATCTTGATCGAGGGAACTTTGCGGATGGTCCTCTTGATGAAGAGATTGATGTGAGAGAGGATGATGAAAGGAGGTGCCAGGGATGGACGCGAGTGGTACTGAACAATCAGGTTGTAGCGCTGGAACTTCCAGTAGATGTCGCTGTTGGCCTGCACTTCAGAGAAGGTGTAGCTGTGTGGACACAGGCAGAGTAAAGAGTGCTGCACAGAGACAGGCGCGCCAGTGCAGCCGCGGAGGCAGACTGACGGACATCTTTACCTAAACATGGCAATCAGCAGGTTGATGAGGAGGATGTTGGTCACCAGCAGATAAACGACCAGCAGAATTACCACCAGCCAGTTACTATACATAGTTCTGCAGGGCTCTGCACCGTCCTGGATCAAAGTCACGTTGGTCGTGCAGGCCATGTCCCATTGCTTCCCCACTTGGAGAGATACAAAAATATAGAGAAGATTAAAATATGTCATGTGTTTTCAGATAATTGTTATTAATTCCAAAAACTGCAGAGAACTTTAAACAGAGGCACTGGTTTTCTCCTCTATTTGTGCCATGCACACACAAACACTCATACCATCTATCTCTTCCACAGGGATCTGTCCAAAGATGTGCAAATACGGCCTGTAGAAGACCCGGCGGAAGATGCGATCTAGCCGGGGGTCGTAAGAATAAAGTAAAGCCTGGTTGGCTACTCCATACGCCATGAGCCACACCCCCAGGAAGAAGAGGAAGAAGAAAACATCCTTCATCTGAAAAGACATTGACATTGAATTAATGTAGAGGAATTTTTGACTTAAAGTTTTTAATCTACTAGAAATTACCCTCAAACGGTCACGCTGATCAAACTGATTTTAGTCCTCTTTAAAAATGTAATACACTGAAGACCCCCCCGACACAGATGACATTACAACATAATCTACAAAAAAAAAACAACGTTTTGCCTGGGTTCTGTTAGTTAAACTTCTATAGATTCAATGGTATAAAATATTGATAATAAAATAATAGATAATAAGTGTGCATTTAAACCACAGATTGTCTATTTGTGAATCACTTCTAAAAAAACTTGACTCATGTAGGTAGTCATTTCTTTGAACACCAAACTTTCTAAAGTCGGTATAACGTTAGCTTATGGGCATCTTCTGATCTCACCATCTTGCCGACAATGATGATTTTCGGCCCCAGCTGTTTGTGTATGGCAAAGATGTGAATGAGGCGGAGGGTGAAGACCATGTAGTCCACGCAAAGGACATCCCGGCCAAATCCGTACGACCAATGGAACATCCTAAAACGGAGTGAAGCACATTAAATGCGGGAGCAGCAACACCCAGTGGACAGCTTGGAGAATAACAGGACTCACAGGACGCTAAAGAGTTTTCAGCCTTCGCATGCGCCAATATTTTTCATAATCAACTAAAAAAAACAGGGAGAGAAAACTTATGTAGACTTAACTTCATACATCGTCTATTGTTTTAAATGGGTGACAAGCCAGACCCACTGAGAAACAAGAGAAAACACACATGCTGGCATAATCCAGTCACAATATTAATAACAGTGTTTGCTCATACCTGCAGATAAGTCCTATGATGAACAGCGTAATGGCAATGAGGTCGCACTTGTTCCACACATCCTGAATGTACACTCTCATCCTCTGACGCCAAGTCTTCGTCCCCAAAAAGAACGTCTTGGAGAAGAAAAACACAAACTCAATACATCAGTGCTTTTGCAAGTAGGTGCATCACACAGCTGCTGTGACATATCTCTCTGCACTCACCTCCCGGATCTCCTCGCACACGATGGTGAACACCCAGAAGTACAGCACATACTCTGTGATGGCCGGACCCGAAGGTGGAGGGGGCCTGAAGTCCACCAACAGGACGTAGGCAAAAAGCAGGAGGAAGAGGAAGTACATCAGGACGTTGCCCAAGAAGGCGGTGACGGGCGCAAACCAGAACTGGCGCCATCTGGACACTATGAACGGACGCTTCGGTGGTCTGTGGGTGTGAGGTATGCCTGCAAGGCGTAAGGTCATTGGACATGGATTAGCAGGTGATCACAGCAGCAACTCATTTTCGGAGGTACTGCTCGGAAACAGGACTCACCTTTGATGGTTGCTGACCTGGGCGAGTGCGTTTCTTGATCATCGGCCTCACTGATGCAACAACGACACAGTTTTAATGAATCAGCACACCTCGACAAGTACAAAGCAGCGGGTCCCAGCAGCACCCCATTCACTTACATTAACACGACTAAAAAAATACAGGTCGTAAAAAAGCAGTACGTTGTATTGTATTGTATTGTTGTAATGTATAGAGGAGGAGTATTACATGTGCTTGATGTCAGAGAAAGAGAAGATGGTGGTGCCGTAGAGGCTGTCATTGTCCCTGCCTTGCCCGTCCTCGCTTGGCTTCCCCTCCTCCTCTTGCTGCTGGTCCTCTTGTTCCCTACAAGGTGGACTATGTTAGAAAATGCTCAACATGCTTCAACTATACGAGCACAAAGTGTAACTCGGTGTTACCTTAAGGGTGGAATACGTGGACTTTACCTGAAGGAGATTAAGTTGGTGTAGCAGAGGACGGGGCAGAAGAAGGTGAGCAGCAGCTTCCACACCTCCGTGTTCCTCTTCATGTCACCCCACCAGATCTGGGACAACAGTGACTGCAGGAGAAGAGAAAGTTATTGTAACACTGTTACATACACGGGTATGATTCATTTGATTCTTAACCAAGACGCAAATGGAATAAATTTAAAAAACACACACACACGCATCAACAACATACAGTTCTAAAGATTTACAACAACTGCATATAAACTGGTTGAAATGCCATACTGAAGCTCTGACTTGATTCCAGTGTTGTCTTATGTCGGTCAAAACACACGCAAAAATGGCGACGCGCACCTGCACTCCGTCATTGCTGAAGAAAAGCCGCGCGTCAGCTCCCATACCCATCTGCAGGCAGGTCGTGCCCCCCCAGACTGGGGACTTCCTGATCAGCAGGGTGAAAGAGCGGCTCTCATTGCTCCGATAGCAAGAGCTGAAGATGTCTGAGAACCGGGAAGGACAGTTGAAAGCGGCTTAAAAAAAAAAGATCATTATTTCCGCACTTTCGTGATAAGTGTTCAAAAGGGACAGTCGTTGATGACGCATTCGTGGTCTCACCGTGTGCCAGGTTCTCAAAGCTCTGTGCCAGCTCTTTCATGGAGAGTTTGGTCTCAGTCTCAACCTCCAGCTTGGAAAGTTCTCTCAGGATCTTACAGCCGCTCAGAGCGCTCAGCACCGACTCCCCCGCCTGGGAGAAGCAGTGCGAGTTATAAGAGAAACTCAGTATTCTGCCTTTTTTTTTTTCTTTGTTTATTTAGTCCATCAGCCTGCTTGGTTAAAGGCAGAAATGTATGCTTTCTGTAAGTGTCAGAAGTGTTACCATCTCCCAGAAGAAAGTGGCCATCTTGCTGCGGTTCTGCAGGACGGCCCAGATGAAGAGCGAGGCCCAGGGGAAGAGGCAGCGTTTGTTCCGGTACAGGCAGTCTCCACGCAGCATCTTACTGACACGCTGGGACAAATTAAAAAAAAAAAAAAAAAAAAACTTAAATGAGGGGGGCCGAACCTACTTCTTCAGGCAGATTTTATGACTAACTTGTGCTATTGAATCGTATTAGATCGCAAAGGTGGAAGTAATCAAGTGGCGACTAAGTGTATGTCTACATATTCATAGGTATCGAGTACCCTAAGAGCCCTCCTCTTGGATGTGATCTGTTCTAAGCCCAAAGCACTGTAGTAGAATGGCTGGCAGACATCACCCATTAACAGCTCCAGGACCCTTGACACCTGAGTAAAAAAAAAAAAAAAAAAGGGGGGTAGAGCAACAAACATGGGTGTGAGAGTTTTCTTCACATTATTTCTGATTTGCTTCCAGAAAAACTAGTGGCATTAAAAAAAGAGAAATGAAAATTCCAAAAGGCACCTCAAAAAGGCAGATCTCCGCCACTGGCCCGCTCTGCATCTTCTCTGCTGCCACTTTGGAAGGCGAGCCCTGCTGGTTCGACAGCGTCGAAGCAGGCGCTGCCGTTCCGAGCCGCTCCATGAGGTGGCGCTGCAGCAGCTGGTAGAGAAGTGTGCCGTCGGCCACCGAGCGGTAGAGGCTCTCCAGCCTGCCGTAGGTCAGGTAGTCCAGGATGTTGAGGCCATTCTCAGTGAAGAGACGCACAAACTGAGGCTTGTCGTTGATCAGGGCATCCGTCATCGAATCTTCCAGGTCTTCGTACTGTACAGTTGTTATGAATGCAATGGTTTACTCAGCAGGTTCCAATGCAGGGTCAGATATTTTCACTTATTTTACCAACAATGTCACTGTGCTTGACTAAAAGTATTTTGTTTGTAGTGCAGTACACTACACTAATGCATCTACTTGAGATTGGTGGTATTTCTCTTAACATCACACTAAACCTGTTACCCCCCCCCTCACCCTCCAGTGAATGTCTCCATTGAAGAGTTCGCTCTTGGCAATGTCGACCCTGTTCCATGTGACGGCTAGCTTCAGCTCTTCATTGTAAGGGCTTGCATCGACTGACACGCGGTGCTTGCTGGCTGAAAAAAAAAAAAAAAAAACACAGAGCGACACCACAAGCATCTAAATAAGCACGCTGTCATGTGAAACAGTTGAAATCTTCATAAAAATGAATGTTTTGTTGTGTACCTCCCACTAGGGCTTTGAGCAGGACTGTATCAAACTCATTGGGGCCCTCCTGCTCTCCGTGGTAGATCGTAATCAAATCTCTGTTCTGGTAGATGCTCAGAGCCTGGGTACCCAGAATAAGGAGACAGAAACAAAAAGATAGCGATGATGAACGTTTTGGTGACAAAGGGTATCATAAAAACCCACGACATCGTCAGGCTCACGGCCTTCCCACACTGAATGAGCGGGATATCGCCATTCAGAAATCTGATCAGGGCATTTGAACCTACGGGCCAGCAGAGATAGGAAGAAACCAATAAGATTAACGTAAGAGTTTGACTCCGATCAGTGTGTAATTCAGCAGGTAGTGAGGCACAAGGCTGATTACGTTACTGATGAGTCAATAACACCCCCCTTCCAATAATGGGGTTACAACTCTACAACCTGATAATGTTGTAGAGTTGATGAGCTCTGTAGCTGTAAAAAAAAAAAAAGTAAGATTTGTTTCCCAATTTTATAACAAAGACATCACAGCAGGGCAAACACAGCATCAGCCAATACACTCAGAGAGATACTGTATGTTAGATTAAGTAAATGAAACGCTCAGGCTCAGGCTACTGAGCGAAGCAACTCACTGCTTCTTACATTGCGTGTTGAAATTAGAAGTTATATACACACTGCACGGCCAATCCATTTTCAGACGTTTGTGTTACAAAAATAGTCCGATGGGGCCACATTAAATCTAATCAAACCCCAGCTTGTGTGGGAGTCAACATGAATGTGAGCTTGCCCCGAGGAGAGTGCGAGAAGAAAGACGATTCATCCGCTTGGGGGCATCAATTAAAGTGCATTGGCGAGCTGCCAGTCATATTGTGACATATCCTGTGTGGGAAAAACTGGAATCTTGACCTTGCAGCATTAAAAAGGAAAACGGATCAAGGGGGCCGCCAAGAACATTTTGAAAACCTCCGAGACTGTGAATATCACAGTTGAATTTCATGGCGACCTCGCCTGTTAGCTGTCCACAAAGAAGCACGCCAGCAGCTGAATACACAAGGTGAAAAATTCCGACACATTCCCCCTCCTGTTCTGCATATCGCCAACCATGTGACGGTGATGCACGGCTCAGTCACGCGCCACTTACTCGTTCGACCAGTTTGTCGGCATCCGCTGCAGACGGGAAATACTTTTTAACCCGCTCTGCCACTCTGTCTTTCAGATCCACGCTGGCCGCCGCCTCGCCGTCGCCCTCGCCGGAAGACTGGACACCAGGGGCCGACGACAGGTTCTCCAAGACGTCGCCCAAGAAGTCCGCCACGCCCCCGGAGCCGGCCAACACAAGCCAGGGCATGGAGGTTTTCAGAGAGTGATCCACTCTCTGACAGACACAGGAAATGACAGAGAAAGACATGTCTTCATGGAAGGGCATAAGAAAAGAGTCAATTTCATTATTAAAATGGACCTAATAATTTTTTTTTTTTTTTTAATCACAAAGAGCGCTGACTGCACCTCCAACATGCTCTCCTCCCCAGACACCAGCATACAAAGGACAGGGATGTCAATGCTGCCGCTGCCTACAGAAATACAAGCAATTTATTATTTATTTTACAAATTCACACTGTGCTTTGGGAAATAATTTTCTCCCACTTCACATTACCATCACCTTTGCAAACTTTGAATAAACCTTTAAAACATTTTTTCGTGACACAAGCGCTGGAGAGGTAACCAGAGACACAAAGAGATCACTGTGTGAAACATATCGACATATCTCGGCTTGATTTTACACGCTCAGGCAGTGTCTCATACTCATGCAGCGGCAGGCAGGGGATACCGAAGGATCATCTTATCATCACGTGCAATAATAAGGGATCACCACCAGAGGGCCAAACGCTGGAACCTGAAATCAGCGTTCAGTGTCAAACAGTATGTTTGTGGAACAGAAAAAACTGAAGACTGGCTATGTTGTCAGTTTTCAGCTGAGTTTAGTTTAACGGTGGAATAAAAACTCCCTCCAGAATATGCGGTATCACTGCTGCAAACAATCAGTTCTCATATCATTAGCCTGCGTGTGATGGCGCAAATGGTATTTCAGTGCGCCATCTCTCACCCCAGATGCCCGTGCGCTGGTGGGAAATGTAGTCCTCCAGTTTGGCCCTGAACCCGGTGTCCCCGCCTCTGCGTCCCACGCTCCCATCGTCCACCAGCAAAAAGGCCTGGTAGTTGTTGTCCAGGCAGCAGGAGTCCCGGTGCGGATTCCCGACGTAGTACTTAGCAGGAAAGCTGCCCTGCAAAATAAGACGAAGCCCAGATACTATGCGTTAGCACAAATATACTGACAGATGTGGATCAATTTTTGGTCCGGCCGACTGGGAGTTGAGCTGTGTCCATGTGTAGCCCAATCCTTCGGCTGTCAGGTGGCTTCACTTATGTCAAATCTTTGTGCATTTTTGGACACATGACTCAAAATGTGAAGCTTTGCCTTGTGTCGCAAAGGTAAAGAATCCTTTCCTTTCCTTTCCTGGATCTGGTTACTGATCCGGATCCCTGCCGAAATTGAACGGTTTCTAAGTCGGACAAAGATTAACTGCCTCCTTGGCGGAGGTAATTACAGGGAGGCTTTTTGGACGTGACTAGAGCACGAGATATGTTTAAAAGGACTGAACATGCGAGCGCGAGTACAACCTGAGGGTTGACCAGCTGCTGTCGGTTGTGCACCAGGCCCCAGGGCGCGATGCCCAGCGCCACCACCTTGCTGAGGGAGCCGGACGAGGCCGCGGTGGCGTGATCCCTCACCGCCTCTCCGACACATCTCCCTACACCTTCGCGCAGGCCTGCCGTCAGGATCCACGCTCCTGGGGGAGGGGGCGCAGGTTAAAATGGCAGATGCAGGAAGAAACGAGAAATTGCAGCCTTTACTACACATGAAAAGTTTTACACATACACCACTCTGTTTGCATTTCTACATTTTTATGTAAATTCCATATTTGTGCACATGCTTTCTTGCTTTCATGCTTTCACGCCTTCATTCTTGTCTACTAACAATTTATTGCTGGTTCTTTTTGGGTCAACTCGAGTCCAACAAAGCTGGTCAGATCAGATGGCGAAGAAATTGCAAAAAATTTTATGTAGGCCAAGTTGCCTAATGCGTCTATGTGTGCAACTCGTGTGTTGGTGTGTAGGTCTGAATGTTTTTGCGTGTGCCTTATTTCGCTTTGATCTGCCAGAGAACGGCGAGTCACAGTGACGTCAGATGGCGGGAGATCAGTTATCACTGTGTGCCACCTGCACTCTGCACAGTAGTGGGCAGGAAGCGGCCATTGTGGTACCAAATTAGGGTCGGACTCCAGAGGGTCATGTCGCGTAATGGCACCGCATTTTCTAACGGTCGTATTTTTCCAGCTAAAATCGCAAAGTGGTTCCCAAAAATGCGTCGCTCCATTATGCTGCATTCGTGCAAGTAATTACCAGTGCTGAAGGGGAATGGTGTGAAATCTTGACAGCTTAAACTGAAGGCAGATCAACTGCTTCACAAGTTGAAACTATCTGATATTGTCAAGCAGTGAATATGGGTTTGACAGTACTTGTTACCTGGCTGTTAACCTATGAGCCACCTCTGTAGCAGGGTTTAAATTGACGCTTTAGTCACTTCAAAGTCACCGTGTGCTCTCATGATGCATTTACCTGTGCTCTGTGAGGCTTTCACCAGTCCCTGCCTGAGGACCTCCCGCACCCAGGTCTTCACCTTTGTCCTCCCTTCTCCCCCCACCACAGAGACCACCAGATTGGGAGCAGGCAGGCCCCAATGGGCTGTCATCAGTGTGTACACCATGGACGGGGGCGTGTCCCAGGACAGACGCAGGAACTGAGCGATCCAACAGGAGCAAAATGGGATATTTTGAAACAAATAAGCAACAAACATGTTTCAAAAGTAGGAAAATAAGCCAAAAGACACACAGAGATCTTCTCAGTAGGATAACACATGCTAAATCATTATCTCTGACTGGAATATGTGAACTCACTGTCAGTTGTTTTATTCGAGAACAGCAGAAGGTTTTTCCTCACTTTTAAAATCCTGTTTCTTTAAATCACAGGCATAACACTACATACTGTGTGTGATTCTAAACTCTCAGATTGGTAAATTGGGAATGACCGGTTTAATGAACAATTCAGAGAACATTTATCGGGGTGACACAAAAGCACGCACATAGCTATGCCTCTTGCTGGCTCCTGCAAACTGCAGCTCTCCAAAGGCATCGGTCGGGTACTCGGAGGAGTGCTGGGCGCTGTCCCAGTGGTTGACGATCGCCGTGCTGAAATAGTCGCCGAGAGCCACGGAGGCGTGGGTGTCTCTCTCGCTCCCGCACTGGCAAAGCGCGCCATTGCTGAGAGAGGTGAGAGAACGGTACGTCGATGTGAGAACACGATCGCCTCATGATGCATCCCCGCAGCCACAAGAGAGGCATGATCGTCACAAAAGAAACGCGCTCCGTGAGAGTTCACAGTACCTGAAAGAATCTTCCACAAAGGTGGTGCACACTCTCTTCTTTATGATTTTGGGGATCCAACTCTGAAAACAACAACAGGTGAAAGAAAACTGAATTCATGTACAGGCTGATTCTATTTTAGGACATTTCATTCTGACCCTGGAACTGAACGCCGGTAAATCATGTGGCTGCAGGGTGTCGGAAACTCTGCTCTAATGAGAAATGTTGACTTTGGTGCTGTGAAATACCCGATGATAAGACGGTGAGATATGCTGCGTCTAAACACCCGACTGTGACTTCTGACGTGGTGCTGTCGTTTCAGGTAGAGAGAAAGTGTCTGAGTGTGTGCGCCTGGGTGGAGGGCACGTAGATATCTTTAGTTCATTCGGTACATTCTGCAAAGGAGCTGCAAACCTACTTGACAAACAAAGGGGCCCCACTGGACTCTTTCTGCAGATTAAACCCGGACTGGACTCTGTTTGCAATTCTAAAAATAAACTTGTCTTATCGTTTAGGCATCAACACGAGTCCACTGTTGGATCAACAGCTATGTGATGAACACGTCTATATCACGGGAAGGTGTCACAGTTCCACACGTTGGGGGATTTACGGTCTACACGGTTGGTAGAGGCTATCAGGATGGCTGCGTTCCATTCAGGTGCCGTCGGCGGGTAACACCTGAGCCCCGGCGCTGGCCCAACTAAACGGAATGCAGCCATGACTGAAGTTATTCAGTTGCGCCTATGGAGTATATTTACATGTTTCGCCGTTGGAATCTGCTATCGCGATATTAACGGTGATTTGTTCCGGTTTAAGGAATAAACCGTATTTTATGGAATAACCTTAGCGAGCTTGTGAAACGCTAAACTGTACATACATTAAATTACATATGAACTGAGTTTTCTAACCTCCGTCTTACGGTAAAGAAGACGCAGAGTTTGCTGTCACGTCGGAAAACGTTGACCGGCTAATTAGCCGTTGCCGTGGGTTGTAAAACTCTTCATTGTGGGTTTTTACAACTCTGGAATAACGCTAACGTTAGCTCAACTTCCGTCGGTTTAGCGAGTAACAACCAAATTCAGCGTCCACAAACGTGAGCGGAAAGTAGCCGCCGGGCTCTCGTGTTGCAAAGCGGACGTTCGAGACGTGCCGTCGGCAGCTGGCTGGCTGTCCACAGTCGCCGTGAGTCACAACCACGGGTGGCAACTGCCAGCCACAACTTCGTTACTGCGCAACTAGTGTCTCCCCCCTGGCACCCGTCACCGAACGATTTTCTGGAAAGCCTACCCACCTGGTCCTTCTCAGATTTCGTGATTTTGTCTCCTCCGCCGCCGCCGCCGCCTCCTCCTCCTCCCTCTCCTTCAGTGTCTCTCATGTTTTTAGTTTTTTTCTTCTTCTTCTTGTTTTGTTTTCCCCCCTTCCTTTGCAGTTTGACTCAGTGGGAGATAGAGGGAGGAAACACGTCTTTAGGATTTCTTTCTGATCATTCTTCAGTGAGGAGATTAATGGGAAGGCCCGGTGAAGTTGGAATAAAACCGAATCTTTAGGGATTCCATTTGCGGGAGTCTGTCTGCAGGAAACCGGTCGCGGGGCAGAGACACCCCACAGGTGAAGGTGTGGTTTTACAGAGGCAAACACAGTAGGTGGGGCCACACAAATCCGCAGACGCGCTACCTGGTGTGTGAGCTGTCCCCACCGTCTCCCCCTTCCCACAAAGAATTGGGAAAACAGATGCTTGTTGGCCACTGAAGACACAAGTGCGGCACGACAAACAGAACTGAGGACACACAATCTTGTGCACTGATGCCACGGCTGTCTAAAAATATCACACAGTAAGGCCTGGATTAACAATTGGGGCCAATGGCTCAATTGGCACCACACTATCAAAGGCAATGGAAGCTAAATTTATTTTTTATCTATTTATTTTGTATATTGAAACATTTTCTTTTGCTCATTCTGGTGAAATAAAAGAAAGGACCACACTCCCAAAAACCACACGATGCAGGGCCTTGAGATATTTGTTTTTGGGTCCTTCTTTAACTTTTAAACAGCGAGAGATCTGTGGAACCTGCCCATCTAAACTGTATTCAACATTTTTTGTCAGGGCCCCTTTAGCAGATTAATACAGGAATGCATAAACTGTAACTCAATAATCATAAATTTATATTAAATATTTATTGTACAATACATTTAAATATTGAAGAATTTATATTTTCAAAGGTAATATGATTAGGCATTCAACACAGCATTCAAACATCCACATTCAATGTGCTTAATGAGCATAAATCCATAATAAGTACCAGTCAGTCAGAACATTATACAGAGATATTTGGTTGTAAATAGATGGAGACTACAGTATGTTGAGATCTCTCTTCCTCCTAAATCCATAGCTGTTGCCGTTCTTCTTGGCCCTATCTGCCGTATCCTTGTGGGTCATGGGCCTTTTTCGACTCGTCTTTTCCGTTTTTCTGGCCGATGGTAAATAAAGTGTTGGCCAGGTTGTGAACCTGACATGTCCCAAATCGACAGCCATGCTGAGGCGCACGCCGTGGACGTAACCTCACTGCAATGCTGTCAACGATAAAGAGGAGGGGAAAAAAACAAGGATAGGATCAACTTGAGCTCTCAAAGCGTTACATAAACAATTGTGGAATGATTTTCTGTTAAATTTCTCTATTCTTTCATACTTTCTCAGCACATCCAGGTCAAGGTGTTTGAATTCGGAATGAAATGGGATGATCTTCAGTGCTGGAGCATGCTCCTCCTGTGTGTCCTCTGACCTTTTCAGCCCTGAAGCCTCGACAGGGTCCCCTGAGAGGACAGTGCCTGTGTCTGACCTGTGTGTCCAAAAGAATTAGGAATTATTAAGGTTATGAACCAAACAAGTCCCATTTATCCAATGCTGAAAGATGCAGATAAACAGATATGTAGGGACACTTCTTTCTAAACCCACTGTGGTATCTGTCAGTATTTCTTCTCTGTATGTTTTCTGATGCTTTTCACTCACCTGTGAGTCGGTCTAAGTGGTGAGGCAGCAGTCAAAGGCACAGTCAGAAGCAGCAGTACAGTTATCTCCATACCGCACTGGCCTGCGGCAGAAAAACAATTAGTGATGCTAAGGAAATCATCTTGTCCTGAACAGACCTATTCCCAACAAATGCTCTTCACAACTCGGTATTAGCCTTAGCATCACAGAGATATAACGTCTTTGCTCAAAAAGTCAATAAAGTAGAATAAATTAATAAATCAGAGACCTATTCAAAAGAGCATAAACACAAATAAAGAATAAGACTTACCACCAAGAAAATGTAAAATCCCGCTGTGGCTTTTTGAATGAACCATCAATCCCGATGTTCAGTTGTCGTTATTCGCTGACTCTTGGATGCCCAAGTCTGTCTTCCCTCTCCACCTCTGGCCCTTTATACTGTGATGGCAGGGTGTGGGGGTGTGTCTATAATGTAGTCATTATACTGTCACACCAACTCCCACGCTCATAATTAATCAGTCATGGTGGCAGTTTTATCCTCTATTTACAAGAGCTGCGCTGCTACACAAACAACTCTTCCGAACAACAGCATCCAAACCCAACTTTGTACTCACACTTGAAGTGACCTTGTACCTTGTGTGATGTTTACATTGATTCTTATGTTTGCTCTTTGCTCCAGCAACCCCCACCCCCGTCCACCGACCCACTCAGTCCACATCCTCCTCCATCCCTCTCCTCTCTCACTCCACTTGTTGCTCAGCAATTGTTCCAGGGATCGCTCTTTCATTTCCATCACCTGCAGGAAGCCCGCACAGCCCAAAATAGCCCCAATTCTCCTCCAAGCTTTTCTTTATCGCCTCCCTTTTTCCTGTGCCTTTTTCCCTTGAGTCACTCGTGCCGTCGACCTGTTTATTCCTGAAATGTCCTTTAATCATCCCCCACCCCTCCCATACAAAGTTTTGAAAACAACTGCTTGATCTTACCCATTTCCTCAAAGATAATATTTTTCCAAATCAATTTGAGCATTTGCCATTTTTTTCCCCCAAATTATAGTAAATCCGTTGGAAGTCAATGTCACATCATATATTTTCCCAACATCCACGCTGTTCCTCCCTCTCCCTCTCTCTAAATCACAAATTCCCCCTCTCCAGTCCATTGTCTACCTTTCATCCGACTTCCGTCTGGACATTTTGTGTTGAGTGGCGTGCAGAGTCATCGTATGCACACAATGAGCATTAGCAATCAAATGAAAAGCCTATTTCCCATGATTAAGGCCTAATTGCACCAAGTGTTGTGTGCTCTGAAAATGTTACAACTAGCGTGACAACAGCGATTCAGTGCCAAAAGCATTGTCACGTAGCTAACCAGTTCCTGAGCACCTGCTACTGCTGCCTGGCTCTGAGCAAATTGACCATTTTGTTCAAAAACATAAGCAGGGAAACATTTTAAACCCAAGTGAAGGCATTCTATATTAGAAAACAAAGTTTGACGCTGTTCAAACAAGCAAGAAACAATTTTAAAATATATTTTTTCCATTCCTAGACAGTATAAGGATCTTTTTTGTTTCCATGAAGTATAATTTATATTTAATTACAAATCCACATGGAGAATATGAGTAATTGCCAAATTTGTTATTGACTTAAAGATCCCCTCCAGACATGTATTGAGTAGTAAAGTATAATATGAAATACATCTTCATCAGAGAAGTTATAGCTGTTATACGAATACTGTAGATTAATAAAAACTTAAAATGTCATTATAGCTGTAGACCACTACAGAATATTGTTGTAAACCATGTATTAAATATTTAGATATTTAGATTTGATTGTGTATAGATATTGTATAAAATACTATAAATTCATATGTTAAGAAAATAGAAATCTTTTGAACATATACATTAATAACTGCTAACAGCTAACATACTCACTTACTGCCATAATATACAGTAAAACATCTATCCTGGGTTGTCATCTTATGGGCAAAAAATCAAAACAAAACCATAAAGATACAACCTGTCCTAACAGCTGTTAGACAGCTAGTCATGATGTTGGTCTGTGTGATTAAAGTGGACAGTCATGATTGCACACGTCAATAACAGTAATTGTTTTCCTCCACTGTTACCAAAGGTCACTGAGGGCCATCAACCTCTCACAGCTGTGACTTGTTGATCTCCAACATCTCAAGAGTCTAATTCATCTTCAAGGAATATGCGTTAACTTCCGGGAGAGCACCCTGTCAGGACTCCCCTGACTCCCCCCCTCCTCCACCGCTGACGTAGCGCACATCCTGTTGTTGCAAGCCTGCGACTACCAGCCGGCCACTTCGGCCTCTCTGCCCTGTTTCCTCTACCCACCGGGCACAAGAGTGAGCATCCTGCCAGGAAAGCCTGTCTTTCACTCACATATCATCTTGTCACAATTTTCTTTTTTTCCCTAGGTCACTCAATACACTTGTTGCATGCGAGTGAACGTTTTCCCAGCTTCCATAACGTTTGAAAGGAGGTTAGCTGAACTAAAACAAAAAACTTCTTGCTTATTTACTGGAATAAAATAAGAATTTGGCCAGTATGTACGTCACCCATTGATTTCTGTTACAGCTGCTTAGCACCATCTGTAAATTATGAATACACTGAGCTAATAGTACATCGTTAAAAGTTTGCTTACTCTTTTCACTTCTGAGTGAACGAGTCAACCACAAAAATAGCTCCATCTTGTGGGTGTAGACACAAACAGCATTGAAAGTGCACAAAACCACTTGTGTTTTAAACTTTTAAGCTATAAATTGAAAAATACTTTGTCATGCTATCTTAGGTGACTCTGCAGATACAATTCTCAGTAGGGTTTTTTCAGTGCAGCTTTGGCCCTCAGCGTGGTTATGCAACAGCTAGAGAAGTATGATAAAAGCAAACATCTTAAGGGTTATTTGACTGTCTCCTGAGCCAGTAACAGGTTTGAGTAAAACAGTAGCTGTACAGGGGAAGAAAGAGAGAGAGCTGTGCCGCTCAAGTCTGGAAAACCTGTAAAAGGTTAGAGGGTCACCACTGAGAGATATGAGCTTAGAGTCCATTAGTGGATTATAACCATAACCACTCCACAGCCACTACATCTCTCTTGGATTAAAGCAAGAGAGCGAGAGAGAGAGAGTGAGCGAGAGAGAGAGTGTTTGTGTGTGTTTGGATGAGTGCATGAGAGCGACTGGAAGGCAAGCGAACAAATTCAAAGGCAGAACACACAGAACGCAACCTGCGCGTATGAACTGAGGAACGCTGGGAAAACAAAGCTGAAGTGGAGTTGGAACGGTGACAGCACTTGGGCTGAATTTGGTGATTTTGGAACACCTACAGCACATCACCTGGCTGATAAAGTGAACTGCCAAAGGTAAGTTTAGACAAATATGTGTTTTAAAAGTCTTCTTATCTCCATCTCTCCATTATATATTTTTTATGTTAACAGTAGAATTGATATAGAATGCATGGACTCAAGTTTCATTGACCAGGAAACATTTTTTCGGAATAAACAAATGTGGCTGTTGTGATGAGATTATGACAAGTATTTTACTTAATGACTATCTCTTGTACTTTTAATTTTACATTCACCTGGCCTTGTGTCAGTTTACAAGCGAGACAAACATATACTGCAGATGATGTGTTTTTTTGCCACTACGTGTCTAATAATGCATAACCTCTGTCACCACCGTCCTCATCATTGCTGTTGTGTAACTTTAATTTAGTTATGGCCTGACTGATTATTCCTCTCCGTGTATGTGTATGCAGGAAGCATGGACGTGGACGTGGAGGGGATTATCCAGTGCATCAAGCAGGGGGATGAGAGGGGTGTTCAGACACAGCTGCAGGAGTTCAACAAAGAGGTAACGCCGCCACGAAGGAGCTCAGATGTTCTCACGTCTGGACGACACACAGCTGCTTATTGCAGTTGCAGACCATTTGTGTCATCATTTCTCTCCCCGCAGTACGCCCAGTGTTTCTTCTTTGATGCAGAGGAGAGGGACCGAAGGAAAGTAAGATGGTTTTATGTTGCTGCACCCCGCTGAGTGAGAGAATGTCCACTGTCCTGTCCCTCCCAGTGCTCCTTTAAACCTCACCTTTTGCTACGCCTCCCTATCCTCCGCCCTTCCCTACCCCCACTCCACAGCCTGTCTGTGATTAGTAATTCTGCTGTATCAGTTGTGTCCCTGATCCTCTCTTCTTACATGCTCAGGCAGATTGAGCCCGGGCAGAGTGATTGAATAACCAGCACACCGTGTGTTAATCTATTCAACACTCTCAGCTCTGTCATTTGCAGCCTCTGCAGAGCAGATCTGGGGCCATATTCTCAAAAGCAACTTACCTCTAGAAGTAGCTTCTAACTGTCTGGAGAAATTTCCAAAAATAAGGGATACGCCAGTCCTAACTTTAGGAGTTATTTGTATACATTTATATTTAATTGAGTTTACTAGATTTTATATTTCATTTTAATTGAATTAAAAATAATCAAACTTTATAATCAGATTTAATCATATTTCATCCACTTTTAAAATCAGAGTTTTGAGTTTTCATTTTAATTTACATTTTAAATCTAAATTCAGTTAATATTTCATTTTATTTTTTGTAAAGTAAAAAGTTCCTTTCACACTATATATTGATGATTGTTCTATTTCACAGTCAGTGACAGACCAATCACTGTAGACACTGTGAGTAAATCATTTCAGAAGCATATTATGCATGGCATCAGAATCAGCTCTGTCCCTTTTTTCGGTCATTTATTGCTCTCATTGGTTTCATACATACCTAACCCTTAAAAAGAAACTGTTATTAGGAACGTTTAGGAGTAAGATAGCCCCCACACACACTGAATACGACCCCTGATTCAGAGACTCTGCCTCACGAATATGTCCTGATATTATTTTCTCTCTCTCCTGCTGCTGCATTGCTCACTGAATTCGGACTCTCTGCCTCCTAAAGCAAAGGAAGCTGGAAGAGGTACAGTGCTGTCGGTTTAGAAAACAATCTTCAAGTAATTGCTTTTGGGTGCACACGAGATCACCTGGAACTAATTCACAGACTGTAATAATGTGTTAAGCGTTTGATCTCATTCACTCCCTCCCTTCTCCACCAGTTCAGGAAGAATAAAGTGAGGGAATACGCTGACTCTGACTCCGACTGTGACGAGTACGACTTGGAGGACCGAGGCTTCCTCCTCAGACAGGTAACTTACTAACCAGGACGTGTTGTCAGCTGTTCTGCTGAAGAACGTTAACTACACATCTACTTGTCTTTTCCTGTCCTCAGAATTTAGCTGTTGTCCTCATGAGGTTCATAAGGACAGGGGTTAAATGTCGTCTGTTGAGAGTGTCTCTGCGCACCTTGAGGATCTTGTCCAGGGACAAAAAGGTCCTGGGCCCCTTGGTGACCGACAGCGCTCTGCTAACTCTGGCCAAACTAGCTGGGCTGACAACAAGTGATGCCGGAGAGGAAGCCAGTGACCCTGACTCCGATTTCTACGATAACATCATCGCGTCTCTCGCCGAAGCCAAAGTCTTGCAGTATCGCGCTGATGAGGACGAAGGGGACGCTGAAGCCACCGAGCGAAACGAAGAGTTCTCCGCCATGGACGAGGACGCCAAGAGCGACGTCAGCATCGCCAACAGCGGCGATCTGGACAGCATCAGCTGGTTCGGGAGCCACAGGACCAGCATCAATGAAATGCACAGGGGCAGCATCCACCACAAGGTGCTGGAGCGGGGGAGGAGGGACCGCAGAGAGAGCAAGATAGAGGGGGAGGAAGAGGAGGAGGAGGAGGAGGAGGGGGAGTCTGGAGAGGAGGCGCAGAGGAAGGAGGCCATGAAGGTGCTGTGCAATGTGGTGTACAACAGCACCTGGGCACAGGAGAGGTTCAGTGCTCTCAGGTGGGCTTATTCATAGCACACGCATGCGCACACACACACACACACACACACCACTGTAGAAACAGCAGTGACATGCCCAGTGTTCGTAAACTATTTGGTGATCTGGCTGACTGTATACACACAAGTTTGTGCCTGCTCTCTGAGTGCTGCTTAAGGTCATTATGAGAAATGCAAATTCCAGACTGTGATGGAAAGTGACAGGGCAGAATGGGACAGATCTGTGCAGAGCCAACCGCAGAGACAACGCTGTTCTCGTTTGTAACATTTGACTTTTGCTCAAATCAACATGTTTTCCAACAACTATCCTTTTTTCCCCCCTATCAGGCTCATGTGTGGTCTCACAGAGCGTCT
Source organism: Psettodes erumei (assembly GCA_016785225.1). NCBI lineage: Eukaryota > Metazoa > Chordata > Actinopteri > Pleuronectiformes > Psettodidae > Psettodes > Psettodes erumei. Next base: position 685,323 of record JAFBJZ010000327.1, on the reverse strand, counting down.
TTCCTCCACCGCCAGCTGCTCACCTCCCTCCAGTGTTCAGTTCTATGAATTACGCCTCATGTTCCTCGTCACTGCGCTGCGACCAGAGCTCAGCACTCAGCTTCAGCGGGTAACATAACCACAATAACTCCACTATAAATCTGACGTCTTAAATATGAAGTGCAGAGTGCATTATGGCCATAATTTGTGGCACATCATTCTGAGCTCCTTTATCCAGCCAACGTCACTTTCTTCTAATATTGATATCAACAAACCAGGACTCTTGTACTGGACCTCCTTCCTGCTCACACACACACGCCATTATTTCACTCTTCCAGGAGGGTGGGGTCTCCATCCTCACAGCAGCCTTGGAGAGCTGCCTGGAGGTTCAGTGGAAGGACCAGTACGAGTGTGTGCTCGACCCGGCGGCACCGCCGATCTCTCTGGAGGCCTATCAGCGTATCACTGAGATACTGAAAATCCTCTTTAACATCACCCACAGCACCCACAGGCAGGAGCCGAGTGAGGTCAGTGAACATGAGGGGTATAACAGAGCCCGTCGGCCGTCGAGTGTAAGGGCTTGTCTACGCTGAAACATCTCATATATTAGAAACTTTAGTTGGAATGTCATCAGCCATCTACCATCACCTCTGAGAAAATAGCTGACCTGTGCCTCCCTCAGGATGATGCAGCTCTTTACCGGCACCTGGTGGCAATCCTGCGTCTCTGCCTGATGAGGAAGTGCATGCTGTCGGGCGACACCGATGAACTGCAGGGGTGAGCTGGACACAAAGACATTTACAATGGCAATCATCATTAACAACGAAGCTTCAGATGCATTTAAAATGACTGGTGTCACGCTTCTACTTCTTTATGCAGTTTAATTCATCTTTTCTCTTTCTGTCTGAACTGACAACAGCTTTATACTTAGGACATATTAGTATTTTTCCAATTTGTTTTATTTCTCACATTTTATCATTTCTCTCACTCAATTCCACAGTCACACAGTCAACCTGTTGTCAGCGCTGCCTCTGCAGTGTCTCGATGTGCTGCTGGTGGCGCCTCCAGAGTCCGGCTCAGAGCAGTGCCAGGGGGTCAACATGGACTGCGTACACATCCTGCTGGCGTTCATGGAGAGACGCCTGGAGTCGGTGAGGGCAAAAGCGGCGTGGAGGGAAGGGCTGGGGGAAAGAAGACTTCGTTTTCGAATTTTGAAGCGAGTCCGTCTACCAATACTGACACAAGCTGAGGTCGTCTTCTTCTCGCGTTTGATTTGCAGGGTGATAAGGTCAAACAGAAGTTGACACCAATCCTCAATCTGCTGACGGAGAGCTGCCGGGCCCACCGAGAAACACGCCAATACATCAGGAAACATGTGAGCTCATTTCACATTTTGCTTCTCATAAAATTTTGATTGTATTTGAAGCCAGTGGGTATTTTAAAAAAATACTGTACTGACAAATGTATCTCCATCATTAGATCCTGCCTCCACTGAGAGATGTATCCCACAGGCCAGAGGAGGGCTCCACAGTGAAGAGTCGTCTGATCCGCCTCATGACTCATCTGGACACAGACCTCAAACACTGTGCCGCTGACCTCATCTTTGTCCTCTGCAAGGAAAATGGTATCTTCACTTTTTTGGGGAGGGATGAAATCACACAGTCGAGTCAGATCTCAAATGAGATCAAAACGTCAGCTGTGAGAGAAGACTTTTGCCTTTGCTTCAGTTGTCTTCATAAACATTCATTTTTGTTGTGTACTGTACTTGTCTCCACCATTGTCCCCCATCACCCTCATGTCTTCTTCCAGTGAGGCGTTTTGTCAAGTATACAGGTTACGGTAACGCAGCGGGTCTGCTGGCCACCAGGGGCTTGTTGGGTGGCCAGCTGTCCAGGACCTCCATCTCTGACACCCAGTACTCCAGCGACTCTGACTCTGACACTGAGGAGTATCGGCAGGTCAAGGACCGCATCAACCCGGTGACTGGGCGGGTAGAGGCAGAGCAGCTGGACCCCATGGAGGGCATGACGGAGGAGGAGAAGGAGGAGGAGGCCAGGAGGCTGATAATGCTCTTTAGCAAACTGTCCAGGTGAGTGCAGTGGCAAAGATTTACACAGATACAGTACCAAAATCCTCACTAATGGTAAATAAGAACAATATCATTAATGATGCTTAAAGCTTCCGTTTCTCCTACACCTTATGTGTTTCGCAGAGAAAACATCATCCAGCCGATGGGGGTAGACTCAGAGGGGAAGCTGGTCCCAATTGTGGGGTTGGGGGAGAATTCCCTCACTGAGGAGAGGGGGTCTGAGTCGGAGAACAACGGGGAAGCAGAGGAAGGAGAGAAGAACTGAAACACGTCAAATCCATCTATGCGACTTGTTCATTTATTTTTTTGTCAATATTCAGATCCTCGAGTTTGAAGTTGCAAAAAATACGAACAACTTGAAAGCAAAGTGACGTAGTTCTCATCCACACCCTGAACCGAATAAAACAAAAAAAAGATATAAAGAGCTTTTTTAAAAAATTCATAATAACAATAATATAGAGAAGTGTTAAGATCACACAAGTTCGAGTTAAGAATTAAATTATGAATCAATAGTAGAGACTGTGAAGGAACTGATGCCATTGTAATAACGCCCTAAAATATTTGAATAGTCTTGAAATGTTATTGTTTGTTGTGTGTTCGTTGTGTGCTACATATTTCAGCGTGTAGTATCATTTAGTCTTCTCTGTACCGTTGCTTCAGAGTAATTTCCAGACTGGCCACATCTGGTACAAAATTTGCTGTGGCCCTGAAATAAAGCAAGGAGAAATCAACATCTGCGCTGCATATTTACTTTTCTCTGCCCGGCCTCTGATGCTGTCTTGTGCTCAGGTGTATATTGAGCATGTCGTGCCATAAATCTCATGCGACGCAAGATCAAAACCACTGACTGATTCCAGATGTTCTGATCACATCTGTGTTATTGAGTGAACTTGAGGTTTATATTCCACCCTGTAACTTTATCTCTGACTGAACTGCTCAAGGCTGCACTCCCTTTTTCTCAATGAATACTGTAAACATATGAGATTATCAACAGGATGACTGACAATTTCGATGGTATTTCATGCTGAATGAAATTGAATCCTTTTAAAGAAAACACAATTTGCTGTAGCACAAAACAGGAGGAATTCACTTACTTCTGCACAAACATTGTCTGCAAGAGCTGAATGCAGAATGAGTCATGAAAAGAGTCGATGTTTACCGCTCAACCTGACTGACAGAGTGCTTTTCTTTAGCTCATTCTCTTGGCATGTTGGAAATGTGATAGCACCAGTAATATCACTGAATGTAAGACAGACCCTAAGACAGACTGTAAGACAGTCTCATTATTTTATGTAAAAATATCAAGGTGTGTTACTAAAAGCACCTATGTAGGTTTAAACATGACACAAGTTTCACCTTAAATCTGAGATTATTTATGAGACCTGCTTCCGGAGGTTAAGGCTTATGAAACGAGGGGTAGACAATGACTTCCTCCAGGCACAGCGAAGTGCGTCAGCATAGCTCCATCATCTCTTCCAGGGACATCTGCAGTTCCACAGACTGCAGGGAGGAGGCGCCACCTTCGACAGCCATGTTCTTCAGCGACTCTATGGACGTCAGCACCACCTGAGTCACAGGGAGAGAAAAAATAACAAAAGAAGGAGTAGAATTCAGATGCGCTGTCGAGAATGACACACGCCAATAAAAGTCGAGAAGGCCTGAGCAACGAGACAATGTCAGACTGGTTTCTTTACAGTAACTTATTATATAAAGCTTTTAATGTCTCGGCACACACTCCTCTGTCAAGGCTCGGTAGCAGAAAATGCTTTTTTTTTTTTTTTTTTTTACACCTGAGGGATCAGCTGTCACCAGCAGTATTCAGGCTTTGTTCCCTCAGCGCTATTAATCAATACCGAGACAAAGTTGCCTCTCGAAAAAAAGGGCTGCTGACTGCAGCTCCCCTGAGTGGGTGATTTGGGGGGTTTGCTCACTCATGGAATTTGATAGAGGTATGTGCAGCAAAAAAAAAAAAAAAACCCAAAACTGAGATACGACTTGAAGGTCTGCGAGGGCACATTGTCTGAGCATTTTAATAATACAAAGGTTCTCTCACCTCCACTGTGATGAGTTTCTTTTCCCAAGGCTTATTGTCCGGATCGGGCCACTTCTCCCCCAGGCACAAGAACAGGGAGCAGGGAGGGCACTCTCCCCCATTAATGAAGTCCAACGTTCCTGGAGGTACAGTACAAGCGATCGCTACATCATGCCAACATGTAAGATACTGCACATGTACTCACAGGTATGCAAACAAAAAACTGCACCTTTTTTTTTTTCCCTTTCACCCACCTTGTATAAAGTCCCTGAACATGTAAAGCGGTTGCGGCTGCAGTTTGGAAATCTCTTGGGGCTCTCTGCTTCGATCGAACTTAGAGAGGCTCCAAAATGCTTTGATTTCGCCCCGCCGCTGGCTGTAGACCACGTGGCCTGACACCCCTATCTCCAGACCATCGCCCAGCTTGTCCAGGATGCGCTGGGTCAGTTTGGCTTAGTTTGATCCAACATGGCTCCAGGACTTGGCAGAGAGACCAAGGACAGGCCTGATGTATAGTCCACAACGGTCCCATTGAGGTTGGGGCTGATGTGAAGACAATATTTATTCATTCAATTGTTGAGATGATTAAATATTAATGTATGTGACTGGCAGAGCCCTGGGAGACTTAAACAGTTCAACATTTTGGGAAATATGCTTATTTGATTTATGGCACACATCAGATAAGAAGACTGATCCCCCCCCTTCATATCTGTACATTAAATATAAAGCTACAGCCAGGGCAAGGTATTAGCTTAGCTTAGCATGAAGACCGGAAACAGGGGGAAACAGTTGGCGTGGTCCTTTTTAAAGGTCTAGCTAAAATGTTTAAAACGTAAGCTAATCGGCCACAGGCTTTAGCTAATTATTCACAATGCAGACACTCTCTGCAAGAAATTTCATAATTCAATTATCAGTTATTTTCAATTATCTAACCAGCCCTTTGTGATTGTCAATTCGCAGCTAAACTGGAAATATAATATAACATTGGTCGTACATGTCGCTTTTGATGGAAGCTTTGTTTTTATTGTACCTGTAGACGAAGCGGACCCCAGCCTCATTCTCAACCAGCTGCTCCGTCATCTTTACTCCTCTGTAGTACACCGATATCCTGAAGTGAGTCTCTAGGGTTTCAGAGAGAGGAGACGTGTATGAGAAAAAGGTGCTTCCCAGCCCCACACTTAACTGTGTTCCTGTATTTAACAAATGGACACCACACCAGGCCATACAGTTTTTTAAAAATGGAATTCAGAAAGATATTCATTTTTAATATTTTAGTAGGATATTTTTAGACTGACTGTGTAAATTCCACATCTCATTTTTTTCACAGCACCATCCCTCAACTCACTGAAATTATATCTGTCATTGGTCTTGTTCATGGTGTGTAGGAACTGCTCTGCCAGCTGCCCACCACAGGCCCCTCCCACAGCTCCCTCCATTGGATGTGCTGGTTGCTCAGGCAACCCAGCTTCGCCGCCTGTTCCCTCAAACATTACTGGATACTGCTGTTGCCCGGGCAACGTGTGTCCACCAATCACGACCTGTCTCTGCAGCTGCTGTTGCTCAGGAGGAGGCTTGAAGCCTGCGGTGGCCTCTATGGAAAAGTTGGAGAAAATGAAAAACTGTTTCTGGGAAAGTACCATGGTTACTCTTTGTTTTCTGCTCATACTGCAGCAGTGAGGAGGAACTGATGAGCAGAGCTGAGTCTACCTGTTTCTGGGCCAATGTTCAGTCCTTTCAGACACTCGTGTAGAATATCCTGGTTGACAGTAGTCTCTGCTGAGAATATTGATTTATTCAGAAATATTCGGACAAGGATCAACTATGAAATCAATGACCAATAATGATACCTGTAAGTAAATGTCCCTTCTAAGATACACAGTTTATATCAGCAGAAAATAAATAGTATGAGAGAGGCTCCTTTACCTGAAAACAGAGCCTCTTCAGGAAGGTAGAGGCAGTCCTCAAAGCCTGAGACCACCTGGCTCAAAGATATCGAAGATACAAACGTGAATGAGTTTATGTGCAGTTACATAATTGCAAAGCATAATTGTGTCGCATTTACATTTTATGTCCTGCATTCTTACGAGTCAATCCCACAATCGCAGTTGCTTACTTCATGAGTAGGAAGGCCACGCTCAACCTCCTCGGTCAAATCAGGCTCGGCCATCTCCTGGGATCCAGCAGATGAGTTAGCTTTGAGGGCGGAAGCAGAAGAACCCTGCTTACTGTCTTTTCATCATTCGTTGTGCTCGGATCGTCCCTCTCATCTCATAATCCCAATTAATAAAGGTATTCACTTACAGTCGAATCTCAGCCATAGCCAAGAGATCAAAACGTGATCAAATTTGTACTGTATATGGCTGCACTGTGAGAAAGGTGCTCTGCCATTTCACATTCAAACATTCGAGCACGGTAATAACTGATTTTTGTATTTCTCTAACTTGCAATAATTACAGCATAGTAATGTGAAGAACCGACTGATGCCTTGTTAAATAGATTACGTACAGTAAAATAAGAGGGTGTATTAAGCAGCACTAACAACCCTTCCACTTCCTGGGACTGTAGTTAAAATACACAAGCTGAATAATTTTGCATGAATAAAACCTGCAAGAGAAATAGCAATGTGCGTTTGGATTTTGCAAGGGGGAGAAAAATCCTCACCTCCGGACGCTGAATCTTCTGGCCAACGAAACACTTTATGGGGGTTAGCTGCATCGTTCTTGTTGTCTTCAACCATTTTGAAGCCTTTGGATCGGAGGGCGCTGCGGAAGTTCCTCTTCCAGACTGAGGGTTCCCCCTGAGCCCGGCCATTACCACTCACCTCTGCCCAGGCCTACGGGGGAGGGGTCAAAGGCAGAATTCTACTACATGAACAGACAAAAACTGTACATGAACGACTCTCACTGCTGCTGTGTAGAAAGTCATGAATACAAGGGATGTCAAATTCACGTACTGTATACTATTATCTTCTATTACTCTGCAACACATTTTTTCTTTAACTTTTGTTACACAAGCTTTACCTTAAAGATTAGAACGTCAATGTCAGAGGAGTCCTGTCTTAAGGCGTGTTTCCATGGGATGGAGAACTCTGTTCGCTCTGGGTTCTTCCACTGGACACCGGGATACTTGTCGCTGTCGATCTGGGCTCGCAGCCACGGGATCAGCAGCGGTCTAGAATGAGACATTTCTGAAGAAGCGAGAAACAAACTGTCACGTAAACAGAAACCAAGGCTTACATGATCCTCATTTCATGGACAAATAGAAAGAATTCAGCACACTCAATGGTGGCCACATTTTTACCATTAGTTTTATAAAATTGGAATAATATTATCTATTAAATTTACAATTCAAGTGCCCATCCAAGTCAAAGCACTATCCCGAGTAACTTGCCTTAAATGCAACAGTGAAAATGGAAATTTCAAAGACAACATGTTTCTGTAAGAATTATTCATATGCTTGCTGTTTAGTCACCTTAGTTATACATACAGTATGTACCTCAGGTTTTTTTAAAAAACATTTTTTAAAATCTATATTTATGTATTTATATTACCATAGAGTTTTCAGGTCGATCTAAATCGACACCTTTCGCCTGTAGAGGGCTCTATTTACTAAATTTTCAATCTGCAACCAATAATTATTGGATGTAATCAAAGAAGAACAGCTGCCTAAACTTTGCAACTAATCAAAGATCCTGCCTTATTAGAGTTAGTTAGGGATTACTCTTTCTATCTTTTCCCACTAACACTAAATTGTTAAAAATATTTTTTTAAAAAAAGCAATATAAAGCATCCTGATTACTGCATTACTGAGGTGCGGATGTTGAAAATCACTTGATATTTACAATATCTGAAAGGCAAGAAAGAGGAAGTAGGTGAATAAGAGGCCAGAAGTTCTGCACTTAGCGCTAAAATACTCTGATGTGAGAAAATTAATAATAATAGTACATTAAAAATTCAATTTTTTCCAATTAATATAGTAAAATGAAAAGTACTCATTCTGAAGTGCACTGCAGTGCTCAGTATTGACATTAACATTAGTACAGCATTAGTAACGTTTGCCCTTAACGGATGTATCCTACTATTAAATTTAAAGCAGAAGCCTATGAGGCTATAAAGTTAGATAAAGAGGATATACTCACGAACAGTCGCTTCAGAACTGATCTCGAACCAACTTTAATTAACTGTAAAGTTTGTCTAGTAATGCAGCTATATAATAATAATAATTTTTGACACGAGTTACAAATTTTGATCAGAGATTTAATGGTTTTCCAACGGACTCACAGCACAGCACTGAGTTTAAGGATTTAAACTCGTGTTTTAATGTGCCAGTAATTACAAGAAGAAAAAAAAAAATCAAACTCTTTCTACCTGGAATGCCGTGTGGAGTCAGGAACACGCCGCAGGATCAGTCCAGGTGTGTGGTGAAGGCGGCGGAGCAGTTTTGTCCTTAAATACTGGCGGCTTCCTGAGTCCTTCTCGGGAAACTCCGTCAGTTTCGTTTTCCAGATGTGACGTCACAGGTGGTTCGTACCAGCTGGGCCACTAGGGGCGGGAGGAGCAAACACGCACGGTTATCTACACTTGTGAGGACACCCCCCCCCTTGACATCATGCATACTGTTGAGTTTAGAGTTTAAAAATAAATAAATAAATAAAAATAAACCCTGATGGCTGAAGTGGTTTATTTATATTTAACTAGTTAAAAATTCATTCTAAAATTCATTCCCATAAATGCAAGAAAACGTAGACTAATTAACTTTTGTCTGTTACAAGCTAAAGGTGTAATAGCTTTGAAATGGAAGGACATCCAGAGGCCTTATACAAGTCCTGCTCTCTGGCATTAGAAAAATTAACATATATAATAAGAAATAAAATTGATGAATTTTACGAGATGTGGACTCCTTTTATAAACTTTATAAATGGACTGAAGATGAATACCAGTAACCAAACAATGTGTGTTGTTACTATGTCCACTTCTAGGTGACTTGAGCTAAAGCTACAGCATAGAGATTCTGAATGGGATTTGAAGAAAGAAGGGGGGGGGGTAACTATACTTATTCACATATTTATTATATTATATTATTGTTTGTTTTTTGTAATATTTGTTATATTATGCTTTATTTATCCATTTGTTTAGTTGTTTATTTTGTTTTTTTGTGGGGAATTCCTATGCATTATTTGCATAACTCGATGGGCATGTGTTTACACTAGGGATATGTGCATAGAGGTATAAGAATAGTTATATGATGTATGATGTACATGTCGGCGTATACATGTACATGATATATACTGGTGTATATACTCATAAGTAACTATGTTTATTCAATGTTAAGTTGAATCTTTTGCTTTGCTGAGACTGTTGTGGGGGTTGTTGTTTGTTGAATGTTGTATAAGTGGAAAAAATCAAAAAAAGTGTTGAAAAAAAAGAAATTCATTCTAATACACATTTCGTCTGCGTGTGTAAACTCAAAATGCCCTTATGAAGACAACTGTAAAAGTTCACCCACTTACAGACATACACAGACTGTCATGAAATTAAACACCATTTGTTCTTTGCAGATTTTATTTGTTTCTCAAATACAGGAGAGTTAATGTACAGAAGGACAAAGAATTTCATCAAGAACTGTACAATATTTACAGGCCTTTTTTTTCCTTTTTTTATGGAAAATTAGATTGTTTTCAAAATAAGTCATAGTATGCACAAACATCAAAATGATAAAAATGAAAATGACTATTTCCTCTTTAAATATTACTTATTTATACTCCTTCTTCCCACGTGGGAAATGGATAGTTTACTTCTTTTTTCTTTGCACCTGCATGACTGATGATTGAACTGAAGCACAACAATGTTAGGTTTCAAATAGATTTTTCCCATTCTCTTCTTTTTTTCTTTTTTCTTTTCTTCCTCTTTTGTTATTTTTACACCCACTGTATTTGATACAATATTTCTGTCTCAACGTCTGTTCTTTTGTATAGAGGGGAAGACGACTTGGATATGTGGGTTACGATTGTATACTGAACCTGTGGAAAATAAAAAGGTATTTAAAATGTTAGGGCAGCAGCGCAGCGCTTGTGAGAGTTTAAGTTAAAAACCTCCTCATATAAATAATAAAAATGTGTTTATATATTATCACACAGCTGACTGGTGCTGCCCTTCACGTAGCACGGGATGAGAGGGAGCGCGTTTATTAACACATTTCATGTTTGTTTCTAGCCACGGACGAGTCCGTGTTCACGCTGCTCACGGCACACTCTACACGCAGTTTAAAAAGCATTCTCACCCTCTTCCACTCTTCTCAAAAGCCAACAGAGCTGATGTTAGTCTTTTCAAAAAATAATTTATGTAAAAACTAAGCGGTAATAGCTTCTCTTTGAACTATTGTCTTTATGACGCACAGTTAACAGGATGTCAGTGGCTCCTCCGTAGACTTGGCATTGCGGCTCCTCCTCCTTGTCCCTCCCCCTCGCGTCTCTCCCTTTTCGCCGACGGTCAATTCCCTCTTGACCCACCAGTGACCCCTGATCTGGTGGCGGTTCCCCCCTTTGTCACAAAGTTAGACATTTCTTAAGTCATTGATCAACAACAAGAAAAACAACAGAGGCCAGTGTCCGAGGTCACATGAACAGACCCTCTCATGTTCGTCAAGGGCCTTGAAAATTCATCCTCAGATATTAGAGATTTGAAGAGGGTTGGGGGGGGCTGTACAGTAGGATCCATCTCTTTCCGTTTTTTTGTATTGTCTTCTTTTTTTTTCTTCTTTAAATGCTCTCGCTTTAACTCATTCTCGCTCTCTCTTTTGCCGGCCGGCTCAGGCTTTGGTGCTGAGCGTGAGCAGCTCGATGAAGGAGCTGAAGAGGGTATCCAGCCAGGTCTGGTTGGCCATGCACTGCTGCACCACTTCCTCTTGGCCCGGGTCCTCGGCTGCCTGCTCGATGGTGTTGGTCTGGGAAAGTGGGATGGAAACACGGACAAGTGTGATGCTAAGATACTAGTGAGCATTTGAAAAAAAAAAAAAAAATTAAGACAGCACATGCAAGCCATCTCTGTATGGTCTTTTTAACGGGATTTGCGCTTCATCGTACAAGTAGATTTGAGGGAAACGCTACCTTGAAGCTAAAGCGGGAAGAAAAAGTTTCAAGCATGTCTGTTGCAACAACTCGAGCTCAAAATTTTCAAAATCTGGTCAATGTGCATGACTAAAGTGTGTTCTAATGCTAGAAACGTGCTTGCTTACCTCTTTCTTGCACTGTAAGAAGGTGTGGTATTTATAGTGATGAAGGGAGTGGTAGAGACTGTAGATCCGATATGAGTCAGCTGACAGTTTAAGGTCCTGAAACAATGAAACCAGATAAGATTTGTGTCCCTCTACGAGCGTCGACAAACAAAACGGTCGCAAGGCTCGAGTCAGTTTCAACCTCAGAAAGAGAGACAAAGCGCAGCAGGTGTTAAGAGGGGAAGTTTTGATTCTCTCATCACCAGCGATCCATCTCTCACCCACCCTCCTCTGGTGTTAAATCATCTCTGCGGTTAATTTCTGTTGAGGCAACGGTTTGATCGTCTACACTTCCTGCTGCATGACAGCACTGACTGCATGACAGCATGTACTCTGGGTTTGTGATCCTCAAGTGCATCATTTATGTCAACCAGAAACCAGACTGAATCACCCTGGTCGAGGAGCAAAAATGTGCTGCGCTGGGCCGCAGAGGTGCCGTTAATGCATCGACATTCGAGGACTCAAATGTGACGTGAGGAGAGTATGATGGAAAAGGAGAACTCCTACGTAGGGACCATTACATTTGTTTTTTTTAAATGCAGTTTAATAAATGCACAAGTTTCGTAATGATTCATCGGTCTAACGTTCACACACACACACACACACACACACACCTACCTGTGGTTTAGGCAGGGTCTTCTTAACTCTGTTGAGGGTCTTGCGGTTGTAAGCTTCCCCGCTTAGCCGAACCCTCACCACTCCTGTGTCCAGGGGGTCCACAATGATCTGGGGGTAAGCATGCAGGACCTCCTGCATTTCAGAAGACAACCACAGGAACACAGACTCAGCAATGGCAACTTCACAAATGACTTAAATTAAGCCTTTCATTGCTAATTATCTTTTAATTAACCACTGGGCAATTTAACAATAGTGTGTATTTAAATATCAGCATATGTACTGCACAATGAATAAAAGCAGAGTCGATTTCAATATCGGCTCCAATGTGAAATGAAAAATAAAAAAACAAAATCAGAGACGTTATTTCAGCCTGGAGGGGCAGATTACCTGGTGCTGAGAGCTCATGCTGACTCTCCTCAACAACCGCCTCTTCTGTTCGCTGAGGATGCTGTCAATCTTCCTCATGGGTGGGAGGTACAGCTCATCTGGAGGGCCAACCAACGTAGGGCAAGCTTCATTAGCGACCATTCGCGCGGCTGCCACTCATTTTAATGCCGGGGGCCGATTCAAAGCAGCTCCTTCTGGCTGCGGATTTTTTTCAGCATTCCCGGGGCTTTCCTTCAGCCTGTCACACCTTGTTTATTTGGATTTCCAAATCCATTAAAAGTCTCGGCTAAATGTGCACGCAACTGAGCTCGCTAACAACTCCCCTGCTGCCGTGAGAGCGCGTTGTCAGGCTGGACGGCTTGACCTGAAACCTGGCAGCTGCTTCTTGTCAGTGGCCATGATGTTTACTCAACCTGCCCAAACCGCACAGCGATACTTGAAGCCACTCTTGAAAGTACCATTCTAAATGCCTCAAATACGGCGCTTTGGGCGCAATCATTTAAGCTGCGCAAACACGCTACCAGACAGGAAGGTCGGGTTAGGTTAGGTTCTCACACAACGCGAGCTGCATCGGCCTGCATCGTTTCTGTCCGCCCACGCGTGATTAGGTTTGTTTAAAGGAAGCTTTTGGTGCAACTACGCTGCGTGCAGCTCTCACCGTCGGTGTCTTCCAGAGCTTGGATCATGTCGGGGTCCAGGGCCGTGCTGACCAGCATCTCCACGTAGCTCCGGAACATCTCCCTCATGGCACGGTTGTTCACTCCGCCTTTCACTGGCACTGAGTGGGTGAGAACCGGAGGTAAAAATTTTTTAAAAATACCAAGAAACCAACTACTACCATGTGACATGACATAAATAAAAGCTGCTTTCTCGTTCAAATTTGACAAGAAACTCAATAGTGACAGCAAAACGCGAGCACACACAATCCAACCGGCATCTCACTTTCATTCTCGCTCGCCGCCTCATCCGATGAGTCCGAGTCCGACGACGAAGGCACTTCTTTGAGCCACTTCTTCCTCTTCTTGGGCGGCGGCTCTGCCTTCACTTTGGCCGGCTTGGACTTGGGCGGCCGCTCAGCCTTTTCCTTCTCCTTCCTCTCCGCCGCTTTCTTCTCCTCCTTTGCTCTGCCGCGTTCGGACGCCGCACGTTTCTCCAGCTTGTCCTGCTGCGGCTGCGCTCTCTTCTCCTTCTCGTGCTCCCTCTCCCTGGCCCTGGGCACCGCGGCCGGGGCCTCCTTCTTCTCCCGCTGCTCTTTCGCTGTCGCGGCGGTCGTCCCTGTTCTCGTCTTCTCCCTCGGTTCACGCTGGACTTGGGGGGCCACTCTCTCCTCTTTCTCCACTACTCTCGGTGGCACCTGGGAGGAAGGTGGGGATGCCATCCTGGGGAGGGACTGGCGCCTGTGGCACATAAAGAAATTGCTTTAGAGATGGACACAGGGTGAAGGGAACCTGCATGAACTGCTAAATTTAGGTGAGATTCTCATTCAGGCTCAGCTGAACTACCACTATACTGAGCATAACTTCTTTGGGTCACATCAGTCTTACGGTTTTCACTTCATTTGCCCTCCCACCTCACCTCTCCCCACATGGCGATGCCTCCGTACTGTTTCTTTGGGTTTTTCTGGACAAACCTCACCCCTGAACCTGCACCTAAGCTTGGCCTCTGGGTGCTCCACCGGGAGCTCCTCTCCCAGGCTCAACTGTATTTTTGGGCCTCTGGTGTTCCCTTATCATCAGGGCAAAAGTGGTTTTATCCCAGCTAAATCGTGCAAGGCTTCCTTCAATATGAATAGGATTTTCTGCATGGCAAGTACTGGTACCTGAGAGCAGGTGTAGCTCTGCGCCAAGGTCTCCGAGAGCAGACTCGGACGTAGTCCTTCTTGTTTACGTTCTCCAAAAACTTGACATAGATGCGCTGGTATCGCCTCTTGGCATCGCCAAAGTAGCCAAGATACTGAGAGAGAGAGAGAGAAAGAAAGAAAGTTTTAATATCATTATATATAAAAACACAACAGCCTTGCATTCAGTCAGTAGGAATCTATTTATATACATAGATAATGTGCACCTAAGCACATACCACTGGGCAGTATCTCTCTAACACACTAAGATGCAGCAGGGACTGTGAGAAGTCACTGTTTGCAGGTGCGGTTGGATTACTGAAGGCCTGAGGTGAACTCACGTTGCTTGTGGCGCAGAACTGCCTCTGCCCATCTTTGATCTCTGGGCTGAACTTCTGCAGCAGGGCTTTCTGCACCCTCCAGATGGGTGGAGGCTCGCGGCCCGTCTGCAGGGCAAGCTGTTGCAAAACGCATCACGCGCAGGTAAGTGCAAAGAGTCTCTCGGGCAGCTATGGGAAAAATCTAAACGTTGTTGATTTATTAAAAAGTGATTTTCCATGAGGGTTTGTCCGTGGCTCCAACGACAACTTTTATAATATACGTTAGGTGAGGTTACTTACTTCAAGTTATAATATATGATAACAGCCTTTACTCCCACTTAATTATCAACTTAACAATTAATTTAATGATTCAGTATAAACTATGATGCATTCAAGTTGTCGCCTTTACAACACAAAAAAAGAGTCTCTGGCCCAAACAACAAAGCACATTCACACACGAATACCTTTAGCGTTCGAATGTCCTCCACCCGCACAACAAACTCGTCCCTCTCTCTGAAGATGCCCTCCCCTCCACTCTCGCTCTCATCCTCCTCACTCTCTCCAACAATGGCGGCGTCTTCTTGCTTCTGGGCGAGGTGGAGGGAGGTGATTTTGGGAGCCGGGGGCTCTTCGGGAGAGGCGGGGGACTCCGGAGACGGCATGGGAGACTCCTTCTGAATTGAAGGCGGGGGAGCAGGAGATGCCGGAGGAGCGGCGGGAGCAGGAGCGGCGGGAGCAGGGGCGGGCGCAGGAGTGGGAGCATGAAGATGAGGAGGAGAAGGAGTAGGGGGAGTGGCGGGCTGAGGGAGAGCGGCGGGTGGGGGAGGTGGCGTGGACGGGGACGCGGGAGCAACGGGAGCAATGGGGCTCGGAGGCTGGGAAGTCTCCTGTTGTTCTTCTGGCGGAGGCAGGGGTGAGGGAAGGGAGAGGGGAGGGAGGGGGGAGTGAGAAGGAGAGGAGGACGAGGCGGGGGATGGAGGGACAGAGGGGGGTTCGGGAGTTTCTGGCGCTGGGGGAATCTCGGTGATGGCTGCTGGAAGGAAAGAGGATCAAGATCAACAGTGTCAGTTTGACGGATGAACATCAACAGCCACGACAAGGGAATCAAATTATTAACAAATACACAACTCCCAATTTCACAAAGAGAATTACAAAAATACGGTCCTTCGCTGCTTTTCAGATAATTATGTGCGAGCAATGAAAGATGTAGGTGCTACAAGGACTAAAAAACAAAACAATTTGCGGGAAAAAAAAGGAGCCGAGTTTCCATGGCAAACGGTGCTGGGCTATTTGAGGGCGGAAAAAAAAAAGACGGAGCGGAAGAATAATAAAAAAAATTAACAAAATGGCCGCCGATACGACGACAGTAAAAACGTAATGGTGAGCTTGCTCTGTCGGCGAGCCCAACAACAATAATAATAATAATAATAATAATAATAATAATAAAAACAAAATGCCCGCCGATGCCAGAACATTTAGATTTGTCCAGACGCAAACCTCTTACTTGACGACCTGGGGAAGAGCGTGAACGCGCGAGCCAACCAGCGTCGCTTCCCTGACGACACTGTGCAAGGAGGAACTGAGTGGAAATTCGCACGTAGCACGAGCGTCCATGCTGCGTTTTTTTTTTTTTTTTAACATGGGTGATGTCATGGCTGCGCAACAGGGATTTCCTTTGGCGTTCCCGGCATATCGTTTAAACTCGTGTCGGTGAGATCAGATGAGGAGATTTGGCGTTGCTTTGATTAAATGCCCAGGCGACTCCGAGTCAGGCCTCTGGACTTACACACAGGCCTTTTACTGTTCTGACCACGTGGCATGAGATCCCAGCACACAATTGGACATCTTAAATAAAAATGAATAAAAAGATAATTCCCAGCCTTACCTTCAAGTTTAGGGGCACCCAGGGTTTCCAGCTGAGGTTCTCTCTCTTCTGTCATTTCACTCTCTTCATCCCCTCCTGTGCTTCTTTCCTCCTCATTCTCCTCCTCCTCCTCCTCCTCCTCCTCCTTGTTCTCCTCCATGCCTCCCTCTTCGGGCTGGAGGATGTCAGGTTCACTGGGCTCGGGATGGTTGTGGGGAGTGTGCATGGCGGGCTGTGGGCTGAGCGTGGGGGGCTGCAGCGTGGGAGTCAGAGGGGCCTGGGTGGGCTGGGGCTGAGGCTGAGGCTGGGGGGGTGGAGGAGGCAGGGGAGGCTGGATGTTGGAGGTCAGCTGGGGAGTGTCGTACAGAGCCGAAATAGCCGAGGAGATGCTTTTCTGCAGGTCCTGGTTCTTTCCAACCGAGTCTTCCTCGTCAGAGGAAAATGAAGGCAAGGTCTCCAGGTTCCGCTTCAGCTCATCCTCCAAGCGCTTGGGGCTGGGGCAATTGCCCAGGGCCAGACCCCCATTCCCTTCACTGTCTCCGAATGGAGGTGGAGGCGGCGGAGGAGGAGGTGCAGGAGACAGTGGGCGGAGACCCCTGATTTACAGGGCGAGGTTTCGCCATTGTCAGGTTCCATGCCTGGTGAGATGTCCAAGCCTGGAGGTCTCTTGCCCGTCTTGAGGAAGTCCAAGAATGAAGCAACAAAGCCAGCCTTGGACTCAGAGTCCTTCTCATCCCCCTACAAGAAACACAAGAGAGCGAGGCTTTCACTGAACATGAATTAAATCCATTCAATTTCATCTTCACTTTCACTTCAAGTTAAAGAATTTCTAAACTCCACAAAACGAGGACATAATCCCACGGCCTTTACCCTTTCCTCCAGCCCCTCATCATCCACTCCTTCGCCCATCATCTGGCCTTTCTGCTTGCTCTTGTCCTGGCTTCTGGTGCTTTCAGTGCTGCAGGGGGGTCCGGGACTCAACCCAAGCGAGGGAGCTGAGCCCACGGAGCCGTCCGACAAAGCAGGGTCCGTGCCAGACAGAGAGTCGGTCCTCAGCAAGGCATCGGAGGAGGACAGGGTACCGATGGGCAATTTAATCTAAAGAGAAAAAAGGAAAGAGAGGATTGCCTGAATGATGTGTAGCACCAAAACTTGGAGCCCATGATGGGAAATGCTTTTAATAAGTCTGGCATTTACATTACAATTGAACCAGAGTGACTGAGCCATACGTTAAACCTGGTCTAAAAAATTTTAAAAACGAGAGTGAGGGAGAAAGTAGAGCGATGAGGCAAGGAAAACGCTGTCAGCAGGCACAGGTGACACAACCCACAAGCACTGCCGGTACTGGTTCCCATTTTAAAAAGCAGGGCTCACGTGAAGTCTGCTGCTACCGTTATTAGCATCACTTCTATGAATGAATGACAATTTATTTCAAATTCCCTGAGCTTTCTCCACACAGGATGCTACTGACCTTCAGAGGTGGAATAGGCTCGTGTTGCTGCTGCTGCGGCTGGTGATGGAGCTGCTGCTGCTGCTGCTGCTGCTGATGTAGGTGATGGTGGTGCATCTGCTCCTGCTCCTTCCCGCTCATTTCCATGTACATATCCTCCCTCCTTCCCCCCCGACCTCGGCTTCCCCGGCCCCTGCCTCGACCTCGACCCTCCACGGTGAAACCTCCTCCCACTGTTGCACCACCCATCTCCCCCATCATGCCCCTTGGCGTGTATGGCTCGGGCATTGGGCGGATGCGAGGCCTGCCTCTTGGCCTAGGGGGGCCCTCCCTTTTGGGTCTAGTGGGCTTTCGGCCTCTTTTCTTGGGTCCATCCTGAGGCAGAAGAGAGTGTGAACCCATGGATGAGTAGCCAGAGGAGTGGTAGAAGTCAATGTCACCCATCAAAGGGCTGAGAGACCCACTTCCTCCTCCCTTCCTGCAGCTGGACACCAAGTCTGGCAAAAGATCTGGGAGCCTCCGGCTGTTCAACCGGATGTCAGCTGGCTGGTCGGCTTTATCCTCATCATCCTCAAACTCATACTCTTGAGCGTAGCTTTTCTTCGGCAGCGTGTTGGGATCCCGGCGCTCCTTCAACAGGTGGAAAGAGCTGGACTTGAGGAGCTTCTTAGGACGAGATGAGCAGAAAATGGGAGACTGGAGGCCTCCAGAACCAGTTCCTGCGCTTGTTCCTCCGGGCCCAGTGGCCATTTTCGCTCCCGAGTTGTTGGGACCGGCGGGGTTGGAGCCCATACCCATAGCCGAGGCCTGGGACTGTATCAATCCTAGCTGTTCGGTGTTGACAGTGGAGGGGAGCTCGTGGGTTTTAAGGGAGTCTAGATCCAGAGTCATGGTGTTGTTGCTAGGTTCCTCCAGGCCATGACAGTAAGGTTCATAACCCTGGTCTCCACCGTGGTGGCCCATTAGGTCATAGCTACCTCCAGCACTTCCCCCTGCTCCGCCCGCACTCTGTCCAGCTTTCATGGAGTCCATTCCCTCCTGCCCGGCGTGGCTTTCGTTCATCTCTCCCTGCCCCGGTCCTGCTGGTCCTCCAGCGCAACTTGACTTGTAGTCCTCGGCGCAAAACATGTCTTCCATTCCTGGAAAAAAAGAGCGGTCCTCGTCCTGAAGGAGGGAATCTGGGAAGCAGATAGAGGTTAGGGGCACGAAGCGGTTGCTTTGTTGATTCTGGTCTGCTTTCTCTACCGGGCTGACTGTGTCAAACTGGTGCTGCTCGGAGCGCTGCTGGTCCAGCTGGCTCTGCTGTGGGGTGAGCTGGGACGAGAGTGGCTGCTGCGGGTCGGGCTGAGGCTGGGAGTGGGCCGAGGCAGAGGGCGGGGGTATGTGGTGAGGGATTGGGGGCTGCTGCTGAGGGTGGGGTTGGGCGTGAGGGTGGTGGGAGTGGGGCTGCGGGTGCTGCTGTTGCTGCTGTTGCTGTTGTTGTTGTTGTTGCTGCTGCTGCTGCTGCTGCTGCTGCTGCTGCTGCGGGGTGGTGCTGCGAGAGGTGGTGCATGTGAGACGGGGTGGAGAGGCTGATGTCCGGCTCAGAGAGGAAGGAGTGCAGCTCGGAGGCGGAGTGCTGCTGCGAGTGGTGGGCCTGCTGGGGCTGATGGTGGGATGGGTGCTGCTCCTGCTGCTGCTGCTGCTGCTGCTGCCTGTGGCGCTCGCCGCTACCGCTGCTCCTGCCCCCGCTGCCCGCTCCACGTCTGTCTTCTCCGACGGCCACGTCGGCGCTGGAGGTCTGGGAGAGGGAGCGCTCCAGCATGTCCAAGGAAGAGACCACTGAGCTTTGTTTGACCTGGCTCTGATCGTGCTGATGTGGAGGGGGCCCGTGGTTGTAGTGGGCCGCTGCCACCTCCAAGGCCTGGGACTGGAGCTGAAGCTGGAGCTGGGTGGTTTGGGACTGGGACTGCGCCTGATGCTTGCTCGAGCCAAGTCTCCCACCAGCACTCTCCATTACGGCTTGCTGTTGGCTGATAGAGTGCTGCTGCTGTTGGGGGTGAGAGTCCATTTTATGGTGCTGCGGATGTTGCGAATGGGAATCGATTTTGTGGTGCTGCTGATGTGGATGGGAGTCCATCTTCTGGTGCTGCTGATGCTGAGGGTGGGAGTCCATCTTCGGGTGTTGCTGATGTGGTTGGTGGGAGTCCATTTTGTGGTGCTGTGGGTGTTGCCGATGGGAGTCCATTTTGTGGTGCTGCTGATGGGGCTCCAGTTTGTTGCGGGTGGTATGGGAGAGCACGGACTGCAGCAGGTGCGGTGGCTGGCGGGACTGATCGGTGGGAGAGTCCATGAGGGAGGCTGCAGCTTGAGACTGGGAATGCTGCTGCGGGACTTCCGGTGTTTTCCGGGGATAAGGGATCTCGGCACGCTCCTGTGACTTCTTCTGGAGCTCCATTTGGCTGTGGGAGGGTATCTGGGAGTGAGAGGACACGTGCTGACTATGCGAGGAGTGTTGGGGTGCGAGGGAGTGTTGGGTGTACGGGTCGCCCCGCCCATAGTGGACTACCGAACCCAGGTTGTCATGGTGATGGAGATGGGAGTGCACTTGTTCGGCGCTGCCTCTCCCTCCGCTGCTCCTGCTGCTTCCGACGGACCTCTCGTTCCTTTGCTGCTGCTGCTGCTGCTGTTGATGGTGGTGTTGTTGGTGTTGCTGCTGCTGCTTCTTTAGCGACATCTCCAGCTGGTTGTCCAGCCCTGAGATGGACCCTCCGGACCCTGCGTTTCCAACTCCAGCAGTGGATGTGGCACTGTGGGTGCGGATGACACTCTGGGGGTGGTACCTCTCCTCAGAGGTCTTGCCCATGTCATAGCTCAGCCCTTTGCCTGAATCGGTAGTTGGGGGCACTGACTGGGGCGGAGGCTGCGTTTGCTGGGACGCCTGTTGTGGAGCTTGTTGGGGATGATGATGAGCTGCCTGGGGGGCAGGGCTGGCTTGGGCTTGCAGCAAGTGCTGAATCAAGAACTCATCGTCGTCATCAACTTCCTCTTGGGATCTCTGAGAGCCCACTCCTAGCAGGGAGGTGTCCGCCTTCGTTTTGGAGGAGGTGGAATGATAAGGCTGAGGTTGGGAGCTGGGGCCTCTCGTGTCAGGGTAGCCCTGTGGGGAGGCTAGGAAGGTGGGGGAGAGAACTGAGGATATATATTTATTGGAGCCTGCACCTCCCGGGGACTGTGTAGGGCAGGTGGGCACCGGGGAGTGCAACCCTGGACGGATGATGCCCGAGTTGCCCGATGGAGAGGGGCTAGAGTCTGGAATATGATAAGACCCTCCGCCGCTACCTCCTCCACCTCTCTCGTTAGTCATGCTGTTTCCTGCTCCTCCACCTGAGCCAGAGTTCCCACTTCCTGCACCACTGCTGCTTCCTCCCCCGGACGCTCCACTACCTGATGAACCGCTTGATCTTAAAAGGGCAGGGGAGTGACCTGGGGCTCCATAGCCCAGTGATGGGCTTCCAGCTCCACCCAGAGAAGATGGGAGTGATCCATAAGCAGAGTCAGCTCCATATATGTCAGTGGAGTACGACTGGCTTCGCCCTCCTAAACTCCCATAACCTTTCCCAGCAGTACCTGAGCTCAGGTCTTGGGCTTGTGGTGAACTGAAGCCCCCATAGGACTGAGCCAGGTGGGAAGTCGGCGGCTGATTAGGAGAATATGACTGTGTCTGTTGTTGGGGTGGGGTCTGACCAGTAAGAGCAGAGGTGGGGGTCTTCACTGGGGGCACAGGAGAACCGTAGCCTGAGAGGCAGGATTTGGGGAGAGACTGTGGCGCTGAGGTGGAGGTGGCGGGGGGCTGCTGCTGCTGCTGCTGTGGGGCCGGGGGAGGCGGAGCCGGCTGGGGTGGTGGCTGCTGTCTGGAGGGGGCGGCGCTGGAGCTGGAGGTGGGGATGGAGTTGGAAGGGTGAGCACCAGAAGTGGCAGATGAAGAGGAGGAGGAAGAGGAGGTGGAGGAGGCAGAAGGGGGTGTGTGGGGAGTTCTTGAGGATGAAGCTGAACTGGCAGAGGAGTAGCCGCTGCTGGAGCTGCTTTGGTACCTTTCCCAGCTGAGGACGAAGACGAGGAGGAGGAGGATGAGGAGTAGGGAGGTTGGATGATTGGCCTATACTGCTCAGTGCGAGAGGTGGGCTTGTGGTCGGATGAGGGGCTCTGGTCGCCCAGTGGGCTGCAAGAGAGGCCAGCATGTCTGTGGTGAGTGGCTATCTGCTGGTACCCCGCCCCTCCACAGCTGAGGTAGTGCTGAAGGGAGTGGGCAGCAGAGGACGAGAGCTGTGACTGAGCCGGCGTGGGCCGCTGGTAGTGCTTGATAACGCTGTCCTGCCGGGGCACGGCCCTTTCCTGAGCCGAATTGGACTGGGACTGGGACTGAGGCTGGGGCTGGGCTGAGGAAAAGACAGATGCATTATACAGCTGGGAGGACTGGTCCTGGAGCTGTGATGACAGCAGGTTGAACTGGTGGGACTGCAGATGCCTGGCGGAGGACGCCTGGGCTGATGTGGCCCCCGTGGGATCCTGGCTGCCCCTGTAGGCAGCTGCAGCAGCACCCTGCGAGGACAGGAGTCTATCAAAACCCAGGCTAGACTGGGAAGGAGCCTTGATGTGTAGTAGGGGGTCATGTGGGGAGAGCAGGCCATTGGATGTGGGGCTGAACGTGGGCGTGTCTTGGAGGGAAAGGGAGGCGGCGGGGAAAGAACGGCTGGAAAAGGATGCTGGATGCTGATAGGCTGAGAGAGCTGAGGAGGAGGGGAAGGACCCAGAGCCGGGAAGGGCTCCAGAGATGAATAGTTCAGGAGGAGCAGGCGTGTGCATTGCTGTTAGGAAAAGGAAGACATATTGCAAAATTACTCAGTATCCATCAAGCTATCACTAAAATAAAGAAATACTGAGGTATTCAGGAGTAAGACGATCAACAAATACAGTAATCATGCTTCAGACTTATATGAAAATGCTCACATAGTAACACCATCAGAATAATAATGCAACCAAACATTTGGAGATTCTTTAAATGTCATGTTGACTGTGGGGCCTGTTTGAATGTCAACACAGGAAGGAGGATCTAACACAGCCCCACCTGTCTGCCAGGATGGTGTTCGGAACTGGGAGAGAAGGGAGGAGGCAGAGGGCGGGGGCTGGGGACCCCGCGACTCCAGGGCTGAGATCAGATTCATGACGGAAGCATCGGGGGCAGAGGGGCTGGCATGGTGAAGGCCAGTGTCGAAGAGCCCCGACAGCCCTTTGGGAAGAAAAGACAGAAGTGTGAAAATCGATTACGATTGTGAATGTTACAGCTGGTCGTACAGATCTCGGTGAAATTTGAGACATAATTATGGGGGAAAAAAAAGTTTTTTAGACCCGATTTTAATCTTGTCTGGAAAATATATTTGGTGAATCTTCTGTCACACATACAAAGAATCACATTCGAGATGTCTGTTGTGCCTAGTGACGCTATAAGTACATCAGCCTCTGTTGCTGAAAACAACCCTTAAGGCAAACCGTATGAGAATGAATGCTGTGAAGACAGGATTTTTTTTTCCTGACTTTGTGCTGTAACATGTGGAGCTTCAACTCAATTGAACTATAATGTGCACATTTTTCAATGACAATAAACTACCAGGGCCTGCATGGAGAGACACAATAATTCATTGCTGGGGCCCCTTATGGTGGTGACATGGAAGGTATGACATTTATCTCACCCAAACTCCGTCCAGCTGCTCCCCAAGCCCCGCCTTGGCCAGAGCTCCCTGGGTGGTGATTGGTGGCATAGCCCTGCAGAGGGTGTGGGGTGGCGTAGGCTTGTCGGTGAAGCAGCTCCGACTCAGGGTGGGATGATCTGGAACTCCCGTATACAAGACTGGGGAAGAAGGGGAGTGGGGGGGGCGGGATTGTGAGGTGTCATTAATTTCAGCGTGGAGTGCATTTACATAAACCTTATCTCTTCACCAAAATGTGACCCTTGAGAGAAGGCCGTCTATGCTCGGGTCACACAAACAAAATCTGACATGCAAGCAAATTGTTCCTCGACTCAAAATCCACATCAAAAGATGTAAACTCAGCGCTGTTCATTCCTCCCCGTCTCCATATGCAAGTTCTTAACAGTAACTTACATCTGGCAACCCAAAGAGTCTGATTTATATTATTTTTTATAATTAAGTTAAGTTTTATATTTGTAGTTAAGGGAAAGGCTAATCTTTTTGATCAATATCCAATAAAATATCTGACAAATTTATAAACTTGTATTACAGTAGATGCAAATCTGTCAAACCAGCAATAAAAGTGTCACGCAAAAATAATGGGAGAGTTCATTTGCAATGATAATGGAGCCCTAAGCTTCAAACATTGCATAATTTGAAATTTTACAAGATCAATACGCTTCTGATTTCAACGCTACAGATTAGCCGGTTGCAGAACTTTGCTTTACAAAAAGACAGATGAAATGCGTGGATGGCTGGCAAGGTAACGTGCTAGCATTTGTGCTGCTGGTAGCACCGCCTAGCAGCGGTGCACAGCGGCTGTGGGAGAAATGCAGAAACTAGGCCCGAGCTGCAAAGCCAGTATTTTACGTGTAAATAAACCACGGGTGTGCGATGTGCAGACTTGGGCCGACTGAAAAATAAAGCATCTTCGGTTTGTAACAAAGACAAACGGCCCGTTTGTCTGCAGCCACTGATTATGTTGATGTAGCTAACAGCTGGAGGGAGCAAGCCGACGTAAATGCATGCTAAGTTGCATGCAAACACCAGCATGTAGCCGGGGTTGTTTAGCCAAATATCACTTCCCATAGGGGCATGGTGGCTTTCGCGTACGATCGGGCAGCGAACGCCGGGTCAAAATATCAGACAAGTGCAGCTAAACAAGGGGCAATGATGCTTGAGTGCACAGGCCTCAATTGCCTTCCATGAGACATAACGCTAGCTTGCAGGCTAACATAAGGCTAAAAGGCAGAGCTATCTTGCACAGCCCAGACAATTTCCATCATCATCATCATCATCATCATCATCACAACATCTTATGAATGCACCCTGGCCCTAATATTTTTTTAAATCATTATTTTATTTCAAAACAACGCAAATTGCAAGTTTGATGCAGGGGGAAATGTGGCACATTTCATTATGCAAATGAACATACACCATCAAAAACCCACCACCAATTATATGGATCACGATTTGGCAAAATGTATTGTAAATCACAAATCTGAAAGGATGGCATTTACAGTCCCCACCCCACCCCCCAACACACACGCAAACCCACTTTAAGTAATACATTTTGTTTTCTCCATAGTGTTAATGTATCTTCTCGGTTAATATGTATGATTTCTTCTTGTTGATGTCTGTCAGGGGGGGCTCTGCTGTGTGCGTGTGTGTGTGTGTGTGTGTGTGTGTGTGTGTGTGTGTGTGTGTGGGTGGTGGTGGAGGGGGGGCTGCTGCGTCTGCACTCCTCGCAGTTCCTATCAATCCAGTGAATTTGTCTATCAGGGTCTGTATCCAGGCCTGCACACAGGGAACAATAATTCCTATGGATGCTCCAGACATACACCCCCTCCGCGCTCCCCACCACCACCACCACCACCACCTCCACCTCCACCCCGCCAGGTCTACTTAAAACCCACGTCTGTCAATCACACTCATTTCGTATCTCCAACCTTTCCTTTCTCCACCCCGCCCACCCCCACGACACGCACACCGCTCCATTCCTGTTTATAATATTATTACTATGCAACTGTTTGGATGACAATGCACTACACATTATGGCAAAGGCATGGCACTATTCATGAAGCCAGTGGTGATAATTTGTTTACACGGGTCACACCGTGCCCTGCAAAGTACCAGTGATGCATATGCACATTGTCTGAATCCAATGCATACCTTGCTTTTGCCGATCTCTCGTAACTCCATCCTGCTCCTGCGCCCAAATCACCAAATCCTGTTCCCGGGTAATTCCTATCCATTTATGTGTTTGTACAATGTGTGCGATGAGGACGAAAGCAACGAGCACGTCGCAGAGCAGATCGCGGAAAATAAAATAAAAAAAATCCAGTCTTTCCCTCTCTCGGTTTCAGGCTATTTTTCCCGGTTTCATAAGCAAGTCCTCAGGAGTGGAAAACAGCATATTGAAAGAGAAATGGAGGGGAGGAGGAGAAAGCTGGATGAAAAAAGAGGGGGGTCTACGGGGTTATAATCCAACCACCTCCAAAAAAGCCAGTCTTTCTCCTTTTCCAACGCCTTTCACGTTTATCATTTCCACGAATGGAGATTTAGTCCAAAATCAGTCACGGTCATGGTGAAGATGCGGCGGATTTGGCCGGTGATGGACGAATTGCTGATAAACATTTGATTTGAATGCGTCCTTTTTCCACCGTCTCTCCTCCCCTTTCTTTAGGCTAGTTTTTGCTACGCTGCTAGCGCTATAAAGGATTGCAATCGACAGGCCACGTTGGTAGCAACCATTCCCCATAGACGAGCAAAGAAATCCCCAATTTCAAAATCTTCTCTTTTTTTTTCTTTGCATGCAAATTGTTCCCACCCCCCACCCCTCCGGAGCAGAGCTGTGTGCTAGCAGCAGATGCTAGCTGTCAGTAACGACGCATCAAAATAAAACAGGGCTGCTTTTATTTCCCCCAAAATGTTGCTCCCCGTGTTTTTGTTTCCTTTGGCCGTTCAAGTAAAAACGACGACGGGTCCGCCCGAGCCGAGGAAAATACAACCGGAATGCGAAAAAAAAACAGCGTGAAAACCCGAACGAGGAAGTGTAAAGAAAGCAGGCCGCGTTTTAATATTTTTTACTCATTTTCCTCCGGAGACGCCATTTTTGAAGGCGGCTGGCCGCTGTCCGTCCTCCCTCTCCCCCTCTCTGTCTCACCGCTGAGACTCATTCAGTGTCTGCGGTGACCTCCATTCACCGGCCCTCAGCCTGCCAGCAGCCCTGCGAGCATTTCCACATTTTCATCGTATTGTTGGGCTAATCGTTACGTTAAGCTACATTTTACACGAGAAAAAAAATTGTCCGCTGTTTTGTTTGTCCTCAACGCTGCGATTGGCTGAGACGCATTCGAGTGCAGAAAAATATTTCCAGTAAAAAACAGGTTTATACAGGCCTTCCGCAGTTGCTTTACGAAATCACATCCAAATTGTGGAGCGTGTTTGAGAGACAGTGATATTTCCTGCTTCCAGTCAGATGCTTAATTAAATAGGCTGCAGTTTTTCTATGACCGCATGCGTGTCAATATGGGTTACTTTCTCCCTTGTATGTGCCAAAACGCTTAAAGATACCAAGATCTATTTTAGGCCCCCCCATTTTTTTGTTGTTGCTAATTTTATTATTTGGAGAACCCGTCTGCCAGACCCCACATTCACTTGATTTGTGCGCCAGCAGATGGCACTCTGGATTTTATGGTCATGATAAAGAAGGAGGAGATCGCTGATGCTTTGCGCTTTGCTCATATTTCCAGTATTCCGTGTTTGGCACTAGATTTGATCAAGATTATCTGTGACACAGAAACCGGCATAACCATCATATTATCTTGTTGCGCACAGAAGCTGAGATAAGGTGGTAGAAGTGTTAAAATAAGCGAACAAGCATTGACTAGTTAGTGTTGCTGGGTATAGATCTGATCCCCTTTTGTTTACAGGTGATATTAATGCACGCACTCCAGGGGCAGATTTGTCGAGAAAGCCATCGTGTGTGTGGGGTTGTTGCCCTCTAGTGGTGGTCTTAAAATCTGTAACACTGTAAACACTGTCCAGTTACTACAACATTTTGTCCATCCGAATTCTGCACTTTTTAAGGCACCATTTTCAAAACATATGACGTACAAACTGTCACCCCCGTTTTGTCCTACGATGGCTATAACATACACAGGGGACACAGGGGACATCTTGTACGTCTTGGAAGATGCTGGTATCAATATTGAAAACACTTGTGACTTTAGTATCTCTGGATCAGTCAGTTATTTTGCCCTCAGTACAATGAATGAGCTGTAACGGTAGAAAACAGTAGGGAGAACTTCATATAACATTTTCTGAATGACTATATATTTACTTTCCGGATTATGCCTGATTTCTACATTATTCTCTGTATATGCGTGGAACTACACAATCTGGTCAGGATGAGTTCAAAATAAGAAACATTAAAAGAATTGCAATTTCTGGATTATTTCTGCAATATTAGTTGCATGTTTTCTAACTGCAGCCTCTATGCTAATTAACATTGTATCTGTTAAACAAATGCCACAATTCTCAGCTCAACTGCTTAAGCCAACGAAACACTATAAAACAAAGTTGGGCTCCCCAGTCTCTTTTCAGGAAAAAAAAGCCCTCTGCCAGCTCCCCTGTAGTGAGTATTTAAAATGCATTATGAGGCCTTTGTAACGCATAATGGTTGACTCAAAAGGTCCCCCATTTGCATATTCATTAGAAGGACCGTAAAACAAAAGGCAGGAATTTTAAGAATACTTAAATTATAGAGTGCTGAACATAAATGGGAAAGATGATTAAAGACAAAGAAAAACTAAGGGACAAAAAAACAAATCTCACTTAAACATACTGAAATAAATAGCAAAACTAGCCAAGTCCAAAAACTCCAAATCAAACCTGTTATTATTTCTTACATATGATGATGGAGTTTTTTTCTTATCAGAAGATTACCTTGTCTTCTTCCTTTCTCAAGCTTAACATGCATAGTCACTGTCATGCTTCCTCCCTCCCTCCCTCCCTCCTTGGACTGTCTTTTTCCCTCCATCTCGATTACCAGTCTGTAAACCAGTCTTGACTGCAGCTCTCAGAGCGGCACACACCCCCACCACAAACTCGAGCTCTCTTCTGTCAGAATGCCAGATTCTAACGAAGCTGTGCCGGCACCATGCCAGGTTATCAAAGACGACGTTGACAAATGGTGAGTTCTGACAGAGGCGTTATACAGATGCCAAAATTCTTATTTATACAAATATACATGAATTTTTAATTCAGAGAAAGGAATAGTTACATTTTCTCCAACAAATGTGACAAACTTTGTTGAGTGTAACTGCCTGCGCAGAGTGTCCCTGTATAACTTTGTGCCCTCAAGGACTATTCATTAGTTGTGTTTGGGTTGCGGTACTAGTCCAAGTACTAGTCACGTTCCATTACGTCCTTCAGGCCACTCTCAGTCATCACTTACTGAGGTCCATGCATGACTTCC
Organism: Psettodes erumei; assembly: GCA_016785225.1. NCBI lineage: Eukaryota > Metazoa > Chordata > Actinopteri > Pleuronectiformes > Psettodidae > Psettodes > Psettodes erumei. The sequence goes on along the minus strand of JAFBJZ010000327.1, from coordinate 656,267 downwards.
ACTATTCACAATAACTTCTCATCTGGGCTCAGCTTCTATGAGCGCCTGCGGGAAGATCATTAACTCTGATTGGAGTTAATGTAGAATACTTGCTCACAACTTGAAGTGAATCCACTCTGCTTCACAGGACTGAGTGTAGAGACATTTACAGGGGGCCCTTTACACTAACACAAATGTCTTGAAGATCAAAAATAAACCTGAGGCCTAAAATAGGCTCCTACATGTATGACCTATTGCAGAGGTCCGGCACATTCCAGCGCGTTGGCTCGTGTTACGAGCGGGGAGGAAGCAACAGACATTTGGTGTGTGTCCATGTGCGGCAGCGATTAGTGTTGGTGGAGCTGCTGTGCAGATTACTCACTTCACTGAACCCAGATAAAAGCAGATGAGGAGGGTTGAGTTGAAATGCATTACTATGAGGCTACACTGTCATAATCCCTTTGATGCACATGCAGACTAAATGTATTTGAAGATTGTTTAATAAATCTGGTTTTGTGTTTCAGTGTCAGAGAGAAGGGAGTGGAGAACTGTAAAGATCTAATAGATGCCTTCCAGGCCTGTATAAAAACTCTGTCAGAGGGATCATGAGACATAAAGAAATATGTCTTAATAAAACGTAAGTTCATACAAATGACTACAAACTATTATCAATGTTTTTTCTGCCTGTGTAAAGAAAATACAACAACTTGCACAGATAATTAGTGCGTGTAAAGCTGAATAACAGTCTCTCAGAACTATAAAATTGTAAACTGTGATGCTCATCATCTTCTGTGTCAGTTTTTGTTTCATGCACTGAACACTTATGATGTTTCCTAACTCAAGTCAAATCCTATGTGGTTTTATTCCACTTTTACATAAAGCTGTAGAAACTCTAGGGTGTCTGTGGTAACTTGAATTTATTTTTGATGCCACATTAAATTGCATGTATTTGTCTTATATTTGCATGATTCAAATCACATCTTTTTCCAGTTATTGCTGCCTCATAACTCTTACGATCTTTGATTCTTTTTTTAAATCACAGTCTCACTTTATCCAAATCCCTCACTTCCCAGCATTCCCTTCCTTGCATATTGCATTGGACTGAACCATCTGAAAAACTGAAAAAGGGGTGATGATACAGAACTTCGGATACACTATGCTTCAATGACTGTGAATTTTTCTTTAGTAAATGTTCTTATTCTAATATGGACTATGCAATAACAGTGATTATCTACACACTATAAATATTTTATGTACAAAATCCACAATAAACATTGCCACACACAGTATGCTGTTATTTTTTCCTTATGTTCAAGATGTACTGGTTGTTGGAACCTCTTCACTGGTCGAGCATAGGCTTCTTCTGGAGTAAGTTGCTCTTAATGGAATTAAGAAAATCTTGTTAATCTCTGCTTAATCCTCACATTAGTACCTGCACCAAGCAGCCTAATGTCAGTTTTCCAGTCTGAGCTCCTGCAGTGAATGTGGGGATTGTTGGATTGAAAAAAAGAAAAGAAGATTAGACCAAAGAAAAGACCTGGACAATAAGTTTTTTTTCTGCAGTTACCTGTTTTCAGTTTAGACAGAGAAAAATGTGTATACTCACAAATTGAATGTTATAGAATAACTTGCAACCTTTTGGAGTGCAGAGTGATCCTGGTGCCATCAGCTGGAGGAGAGATTCAGAAACAGAATTCACATGAAGGAGCGTAGTTAGTTGTTTGACAGTCATTTGTGAAAGGAAACTCTTCATTCTGTCCCCAAAACCCAAAACTGCAGACAGAGAAGTTCTGTCCTACTTTTTCCTCCCCAGCCTTTTCTTGTTGGACTCCCTTGTTCCCTTCAATCTTTTCTTTCATTAGGGCTAGTGAGAAAACCACAGTGTTTCTGTTAAATCTTTATTTTCTCTTAAGGTATGGCAACCATTTCCTCCTGCGAGGCGTGTCATTCACGGCACTGATGTAGATTTACTAATTTTTCTCGCACTGAAATATTTTGATCTCAAAAGACTATCAGAGCTAACCAGAAAAAAGTAGAATTATTATCTTCTCCCGTCCTATTTCTGCTCCACGGTTGAAGACAAATCCTTCTGGCTGCGTGCAAATCAACCAGATGAAGATGGGCTTTGGGGAATTATCCTCCCACACACATTTCAAATTGAGATTTTAGAGATTTTGTAGAGCGATACTGATATTCAAATGTCCTAGTTATTTTTTTTTTACGTTCATCTCTGTGTTAATAATTTGAAAAAAAAAGTACCAAACAACTCTTCCAGTTTCCTCTTCTTTTCCAGTTGAGGAGGTGCAATGGGTCAACTTTTTTAAGGAGCACATCATAAAATACTTTTTAGTGTGGTTTTTGGTGAGGTTTGAAAGTCCTGTGGCTTATAATGGTGTAAAGGCTTTTCATGGGCTATTAAATGAAATTCGGCCATCATTAATTTTAATATGTACATTTTATACCACTGTATATTCCTACTCCACTACATCTCCAGAGGAAATAATTCCTTTTTTTTACTGCACTACATTAGAGACAGTCCTTGAGTATAAGTTTACATATATTACACGCAATACAAAACGTATGGCCATCTTATCAAAGCTTATTGAAAATAATAACACCACCACCATATGGGACAGCGGTGATTCTGAGAGGCCAGAGCCGTGCCACATCGCCCCAGCGTCCCCCTGACAAGCTGCGTCCGATCCGCTGCCCTCCGGCGATGTTTACAAACGTCTTTCATGATAATGGTGAGGGAGGCGTCCTCTCTCACTCACTGGGCCCAGCAGTGTGGCCGGTTGCCGATGTGAATGCAGCGATAAGCGTATTTTGAGGAAGATGATCGGGAGGAGGAGGAGGAGAAGGAGAAGGGCGGGGGAGGAGAGCGGAGCGGAGAGAGGATGGAGAGGGAGTGGGACCCGGATGCTGATGCGAGTGAGACGAAGGAAGGAAGAGCAGAGAGGAAAATATCGATTTACGGCAAGAAAACCGAAGGGAGTATAATACAGGGGGGCTTTACCCTGCGTGAACTATAATCACAAGTGACGAGGGGATAAGGCAGTCGATTGTAGTGCGGATCTCTGTGGGGGGTTTTTTGTGTGTGTTTTTTCACCTGTGTATCCGCCGGTGAGGGGAGGAGGAGGAGGAGGACACGCCAAAGGAGAGAGGAGAAGATGCTGTGATCCGCTACTTGCAGGGATGTAGAGAGGGGAGAGAGAGAGAGGGGGGATCGAGAGAGACAGGGAGGGGGAGGACGACGCCGTGCTAAAGATGGTTGTTTTGCGAAGAGTACGCGCTCCACCTCAACGTATCGTGAGAATGCGGCGGCCGTCCGATGAATCTGACCGTTTGGCGACGCCCGGGAACTTCAGGAGGTGTCGGTTCTTTTGACAGGCGGGCGGGCGCGAGCGACGCGGCCGTTCGGTCGAGGCGTTTGAGGCTAACTCGAGCTAGCCTCGCTGCTGTGTGGGAGAGCGGCGGCGGCGAGGCTAAAATAGCATGTTGTTGCACCTGCAAAAACAGGCCCCGGCAGAGAGGATACAACTGACTTCATTTTCCAGCGCTAACATCCATCTGTGTGGACGTTTTTGTCGGTAGAACCGAACCAACTCAATGACATTAACCTTCGCAGCAGGCGTGAGGGAGGAGAAAAATATATACCCAGCCCTGCTTGTTTAAAAGGCCACTAGACGTCAACGTTACCCCGCGTTAATTTTCTTATTAACCGTCACACATCCAACAAGGTACAAGCTACACAAATAAGCTAATGTACAGAAGCAAACCTCATTAGTGTGTCTAGCTTGCCATGTTTATCTTTAGGGTAGTGGTTGGTATTTAACCGCATAAAACAGCCTGGTAACTTTATGGTCAGCGCAGTTTCTCTGCTTTAGTCTACCACTACCAAGCCTTTTTTTATTTTAAATCTCAACGCCTTACATTCAAGGCAGAGATATTAAGCTAGGTTTAGTTGAGAGATGCCCGTCGCTGCATCTTTTCCACGTCCCCCCCCTCGTAATGTAGGAGCAGCAGCGTTATTTGACTGAAGTAAAAAGAGGTCGTCGTTGTGAGTTGAGCACCATCTTGTATCCCACAGTAACTTTCTGTATAAGCTGTATAGTATCAAAGTAATTGCAATAACCACAGTGCAGTAGTAGTAGTAGTAGTAGTAGTAGTACTAGTAGTCGTTGTCTTCGTCGTCATCGTAGTAGTAGTGTATTAGCCTCCACTAAGAGCAGTATGAGTAAGGAACTGTCTCTAAGTCAGTCAGCTCAATATGTTGGGCCCTATCGACTGGAAAAAACACTGGGGAAGGGGCAGACAGGTGAGTACCACTGTTTGAAATGATGCAACTTTTCCTGAAGTATTCCCTGGATACTGTTTCCAGGTAGGGCCGACTCTTAAACTTTGCCCCTCTCGCCCCCGCCTCGCAGGCCTGGTCAAGTTGGGGGTCCACTGCATCACGGGTCAGAAGGTAGCCATCAAAATAGTCAACAGGGAGAAGCTGTCCGAGTCGGTCCTGATGAAGGTACGGTACGGCGCCGCCACCCAGGGCGCCGCTCACACACAATTTTTTTTGTACGCGGCGTGGTGTGTTACGCTGCGCGCACACCTGCTCTGCGTTAATCCTTCTTTAACTTGCGTGTTGGTGGCGTAATTAACCTCAGCTGTGCTGCTCCGAGACTGACCCCGACCCGGCTCGTGCGCCCCGCTTCAGCATCTTCTTCGTCTCTTTTTTCTCTCTCTCTCCCTCTCTGTCTCTCCCTCTCTCTTCTCCCCTTCACTCTGACCAGGTTGAGAGGGAGATTGCCATTCTGAAACTGATTGAGCACCCGCATGTGTTGAAGCTGCATGATGTTTACGAGAATAACAAATATCTGTGAGTTCCCTCTGCTGCGTTCCGCAGAGCCTCGCGGTTTGCATGCTTTTCTCTTTCCTAAATGTTACTCAAAGAACTATATTATTCTGCTCTCGTCGCTGGTAATTCTCACTTTTGCTTCAGTTACAACCATTCCAGAAAGATTTTGATCTATCTTAAGGGGGGGGAAATGCCGTCAGAAATGTTTTAACACTGCTAGGAAACAGCTGCTGGAGTAGACGGGGAAAGAAGATGAATTACAATCTCAGTAGTGTGATTCTAGAATCCAGCATCGTAAATCAATAGCATATCACCGTTTAAGAGTGACTGAGGTTATCGGTTTCTTTCTTAATTTTTTTCCCGCTTGTCCGCCTCCCGTCTCTTAGAGATGAAAGTTTCAAAGCGCGTTGTTGTCCCCGCACGTCGACAGGTACCTGGTGTTGGAGCACGTGTCGGGAGGAGAGCTGTTCGACTACCTGGTGAAGAAGGGCAGGCTGACTCCGAAAGAGGCCAGGAAGTTCTTCAGGCAGATCATCTCTGCTTTGGATTTCTGCCACAGTCATTCCATCTGGTTTGTTTCTGCGTCAAGCAGTGGTTCTTACGTCGGGGTCCGAGTCACGTGTGGGGTGTACTGTTTGGGTTTCCTCTGCCAACTCGCTCACTAACTCACGTATTGGGAGGTATTTGAACTGAAAAAAGGAAATAAATGTTTGCTCCACTGTTCCTTAGCCCTCTCTTTAAATGATAACGAACCGTAGCCAATTTCACATGTCACGGCTAAAGTGGTCAAAAGTTCCTGCTTCCTCTGTCATTTACCAAAATCAAAAACGTGTCTTAAATACACAGGTAATTCTTGTAATTCTTGAATTCCCTTTTGCCAAATTGACTTCTCCTGGTAGCGTATTAAGAAACGAACGAGCGGAAAATGAAAGCCAAAGCCGAGACTAATGCTGTAGCGTCTGCTGTTTGTTGTGTGCGTTTGTGCAGCCACAGAGACCTGAAGCCCGAGAACTTGCTCCTGGATGAGAAGAACAACATCCGTATCGCTGACTTTGGCATGGCTTCCCTGCAGGTGGGAGACAGTCTGTTAGAGACCAGCTGTGGGTGAGTGCCAACTCTGTGTGTGTTCTGTGTGTGTGTGCGCACATGAATAATGTGGACACACATAAAAACAGGGTCATGTTTTGCACTTCAGGAACCTTGACTGTAAATCCATCCATATTACATAATATATTCTCCACGATTAAGAATACAGCAGTTGCCACAGAAACCAAAGCAATACACAGTACATAAAGGAGTACATGCCACGCACACACGTGACTTATTTATACTGCTTTCAATTCCTCTACTATTACTCATCATTCTTCCAGAACTGTAAGCACATGTTGCATCTAACACACCGCTCTTTCATTTCAGATCGCCACATTATGCGTGCCCTGAGGTTATACGGGTAAGAGTCTCCCTGAAATGATGGCTTGTAATAATAATTTTTTTTAAAAATTGTCTCAAAAGACTTAATGGGCAGCACAGAGGCCGACACGGGTGTCTTGAGGGCTCGTCTTTCGTGCGAGCGACTCGTGAGGGCACTCAGCGTACGAGATGATTATCCAGTTCTCTAAATGAAATGCTGGACTGAGATTGACTAAATGCTGGATTAAAACGGATTATGGTGTTTCTTCTGACAGAGGCCTTCTGTAGTTTTTTGATCCACTTTAAAAGCAGTTTGAAATGATCTCAGTGAGTGTAAACAGTTAATGTTCTTTTTTTGGGGGGGTCATTGCTGAATGAATTTGTGGGGATTCTGTGTTGGGCAGGGGGAGAAATACGATGGGAGGAGAGCAGATGTGTGGAGCTGTGGGGTTATCCTGTTTGCCCTGCTGGTGGTGAGTCTTTTATCACTTCTGTTTTCTCAATGCATCTGTTTCGCAGTTCGTGCGTACTTCCCGTCTTTCGTCAAGCTCATGTTATCGTTACATTTACATGCCCCCCCCCTTTCTTGCCCCCCACCCCCCTCCCTCCAGGGCGCCCTGCCTTTCGACCATGACAATTTACGCCAGCTCCTGGAGAAGGTGAAGAGCGGGGTGTTCCACATGCCCCACTTCATCCCCCCGGACTGCCAGTCTCTGCTCAAGGGCATGATTGAGGTCAACCCTGAAAAGAGGCTCACGGTACGAGACCTTTTTTTTTGGGGGGGTTGGATGGCGCATAAACACCTGGGCTTAATAAAAGTCTTGTGTGCAGACTGTGTCCGGAGACACTTCAGTCAAGATTGACACCTGTGTTAAATTGTCCACGCTGAGCTGGTTATTGCCTCTACATCCGTTCTTTGGAGTGCACAGGGCAGCTTCACCGGCCCGTGGTCATTAATATTAATAATTTTCAGTTATGATTCACTTCTACGTTTGCCTGCTCCCTTTCGCTTCCGCACTTTGTCCCTGGATTTGCGCTCCCAGCATTTTAATTATCACAGTCGACAGGGACGACAAGTTACATTTACGTCAGGTGATTGTATCCTCAGAGTGTTTTAGGATTTTGCATTTGTGTCAGGATTTTATTTATTACTATTATTATTATTATTATTATTATTATCATTATTAGTCAAAAGTACAGGCAGAAGGATGCATGTTAATGCCAGGTGTTTTTGGGAACATATTTTGGACAATGTCAGTGCTCGTGAGCAGCATCAAATCTGTAACAGGGCCGAGAATATTTCTCCAGCACGCTTAGTGATTTTAAGATATTCAGAATTCAGAAACATTTGACACGGCCATGTTGTAAATTTAGATTTTTAATCCAAATTATTCCGATCTGCTGAGGTGTCTTTACTGCCTGTGGAAAGATCTGGGGGGAAGTTGTTACACGCCACAGCTCTGTGGCCATCTGGCTGTTTACAGACTGTAGAGACTAATGGCCCCATCTGCCCTGTCACCCCTTACAGCTAGAGGCCATCCAGAAACATGCCTGGTATCTGTGAGTATACGTTGATATTTACATCACTTTACCCTCGAAATAAACACAAATTTGAAATGACGTTGCATCATTTTTAATCTTGCACGCTGTATTTGTGTGATCACATTCTTTTTTTTTTTTTATGTGTTATGTTATGTGTGTGTGTGTGTGTGTGTGTGGCCCCCAGGGGTGGTCGCAACGAGCCGTGTCCCGAGCAGCCTCCTCCCAGGCGAGTGTGCGTGAGGCGAATATTGTCCCTGACTGAGCTGGACCCAGATGTGTTGGACAGCATGCACTCGCTGGGCTGTTTCCGAGACCGGGTCAAGCTCACGCGTGATTTGCAATGTGAAGAGTAAGCGTTTTCTCTTTTTTTTTTTCAACTCTAAACTTGATCCTGTTCCTGGGGGCCTGAGTGGCCAGAATAAACAGATAAAAACATATCACAGTGTCAGTAGTTAAGATTTTGAAATTCTACAAAGGTAACAGCTGTTTCCTGACTGCTGCAACGGGTTGTGTAAAGCAGCATCAGATTTTGCTGCCCTGGGATATGGTTTCCTCTTCCATCGTCATGCCACACGCAACTCTTGTTCCGCGTTAAGCCGACCTATTTGCCACAGGGGTTAAAGCCTGCATGGTGGTGGATGGAACAGAAAGTTGTGTCCAAATTCAGAGACCGTGGGAGAAACTGTCAGCTTTAAAGTTATAAAAAGTCATACAGGTATATGGCTACAGGTGCACAGACTTTTTAGCACCATTGCTCCTTTCTTTTTAACATTTTAACCTGTTAACTTCTGAGCGTTTGTCGCTTTTGTTCCCCTCAGAGAAAACCAGGAGAAGATGATCTATTACCTACTGCTGGACAGGAAAGAGCGCTACCCCAGCTACGAGGATGAGGACTTGCCGCCGCGCAATGACGTAGGTCAGTCAATAGGGGGCAGGAGGGATCCACTCAGGGGAGGGAAGCGCTTTTGTCAGCCTCATATTCTGAGAGACACTGTGCCACAGTCTGTGGGTCCGGTCCCCTACACAGGTACTCATTAGCTCTGTCTGTTTTGTCCTGGCACTCATTAGCCTAAGAATCACTAACACTGACTTTCTCACTCACTTTATTAGAAATGTGTTTCTAATAAATACTACAACTGAGGTTGGCAAATCCTTTGACGCCTTTAATGTTGCGGCCCCTCAGCAGACCCCCCTCGAAAGCGCGTTGACTCTCCAATGCTGACGCGCCACGGCCGCTGCCGCCCCGAGAGGAAAAGCCTGGAGGTGCTGAGCGTCACCGAGCAGGGGTCTCCCACCCCGCCTCGCAGGGCCCTGGACACAGCTGCACACAGCCAGAGGTGCACACAACGTCTCGACAGTTATGCAGTATGTCTGTGTTATTTATTTATTTATTTTTTGATGACCTTTTAACCTCCGGTCTCTTTTGACGTCAGGTCTCGCTCAGTCAGCGGAGCCTCCACTGGCCTCTCCTCCAGCCCTCTCAGCAGCCCCAGGGTAAGGGCCTGTTGGCCAACTTTTAACGCACGGTTCACATTGCTTCCGCCTCGATCGAACCCTGTACGAGCACGCCATGTTTTCTTAGAGCGGGCGTGGACTAACCGACACGGTTAGAGCCGTTGTGTCAAGCCAGGACTAACTAACAATTCAGCACTGTCACTTTAAAATGAACTGAATTTGACCGATATTCTTACCAGAATTCACTCTCAAAAACTATGGTAATTGTTTAGTTTTAGTTTTTTTTTTTAAAAAAAAAACCACTCAATTGTATGAACATGTATTTAACTTTTTACATCTCTCTCTCGGTATCGGTACGCTATGATCACTGTCGCAGCATTTCTTTTGCCGATATCGGCCACCCCTGCTTTCAGATATTCTCACCACACTTTACAACCCCCTCCCCGCCCCTTACCCGGACTTCCATTTACCAAGCTCCTCTGTCATTCTTGCGCATCATCACCACACCAGTCCCCCAAGAGTAAATTTCTCGCCCAACAGGAGGTTTGCGTGGCATTTTTCTTCTGTCCTCATGTCGCTTGTTGTCCTCACCGTGCATGAACCAGTTTTTTTGCACATTTAGAAAATGAACCAAGAGCCATCAAATTCGATAATTTACTCGTTGCATATTAGAAGAAGGTCCATAGATGTCAGCAAGTACAGTAACGCCATCACTTCCTCCGTCCTCTGTCCATGCATAAATTAACCCTGTCACTGGCACAGCTGTCACTAAACCCTCACTCACGTAAGATATAAATGGCACATTCAGAGCAATACAGGGCCCAAATGAAAGCTTTTATAGTCAGCGCTGGTCGAACCTTTTTTGACGCTCTCACTACTCACAAGTTGCACTCTTTTGTCATGAAGCATGATATTCATTTCCATCCTTTCTCCATGTTCCATCCCCTCTCTTTCTTCTTTTCCATCTCTCCCAACCTCCCCACCCCACGACCCCCCCCACCCCAGTCCTATCAGAGCCCCGTCTTCACTTTCAGCCAATCAGACGTCACCTCTGCCACTGCTACCCCCCTCCCAAAGGAGCCCAAACAGGGAAGCGCCACCACTCCTCGCTCCGCGCGGGCTCATGACAAGCCCAAAGTTCCCCCCAATCCAAAGACCCAGACCCTGCCCACCAAGGGACCCGCCGACCGACCCCATCTGCAGCCCATCAAATCCTTGCCTCTGCACAACCCATCCTCCCGCTCACCATCCCCTTCTCCGCTCCTGTCACCCATCCCCCGTTTCTTCTTCCCTTCGTCCTCTGTCCTAAAGTCAGTGACTAAGAGCTTCTACCCAAACTCTGCCCACTCTGTGCCGCAGGTCACTCCCCAGGGCTCTCCGTTGCCCACTCCCCTGGGCACCCCTGTCCACCACCCTCACCACCCCTCCTCCACCCCGCCCTCCTCTTCCTCGTCCTCGTCCTCCTCGCGGGCGGAGGGAGGGGGAGGGGTGGGCTCGCTGTCGCTGACCCCGCCCTCCAGCCCAGGAGGGGGAAGCGGCATGGCGGCCAGCAGCTCGGCCCACTGGAGGACCCGGCTCAATTCTTTCAAGAACAACCTCCTTGGCTCGCCCCGCTTCCATCGCCGTAAACTGCAAGGTGAGTCCTCTGCGTTGACCTCGGTAGTTTGTAGGAGTTCTGTTGTGTTTTAACTGCACAGCTTATGTTAGACCGAGGTCCTGTATTGTGCGCTAACTTTCATTTCGATACCAATCTGCTTTGTTTAGTTCCCACATCAGAAGACATGTCCAGTCTAACACCTGAATCCAGCCCTGAGTAAGTCACAGTCACAGTTTTTAAAAGAAAACGTAGACACATCTTTGTGCTCTCAGATGTCTCCCTCAGCTCTGTGCGCTCGCTCATCCCCGTGTATTTTTTTTTTTTTTTGTCTGGCTACCAGGCTGGCTAAGAAGTCGTGGTTTGGAAACTTCATCGGCCTGGAGAAGGAGGAGCAGATCTTCGTTGTCATCAGAGACAAACCCCTGAGTTCTGTCAAAGCCGACATAGTGCACGCCTTCCTGTCTGTGAGTATCTGATGCGGTCCGTCTTTTCCCGCCTGTCACGATCACAGCTTGTTTGCAGGAGGCATGGCTCTCACGGGCAAAGAATTCACGCGCACTCTCATACCGTATGCACGTCATTCACCTCATCATTTTGGTTGCCTCTTTATTTCAGTCTTGCTCACTCGTGGCACGTGAATGGATTGCTTTGCTTTCACCAATGGCTCACTCTTTCTCTCTTCTCCTCACCCTCGCCCTTTGTCTCCCTATACTCACGTTGGCCCCCCGCACCTCTCCCGCCTCGTAAGTCTGTCGGTCTCTCTGCTTCTTCTCTGTCTCCCCACCACGCAGATCCCGTCGCTCAGTCACAGCGTCCTCTCCCAGACCAGCTTCAGGGCCGAGTACAAGTCCTCAGGCGGCCCCTCCGTCTTCCAGAAGCCCGTCAAGTTCCAGGTGGACATTGCCTTCTCAGAGGGCGAGAGGGAGCGGGACAGGGAGAGGACCGAGAGGGAGGGCAGGAGGGAGACGGGAATCTACAGCGTGACGTTCAGCCTCATATCAGGCAAGCTGAGTGGTGGCCATTTAACCCCTTCATTTAATAGTTGAATTTAACTAAATATATGGTGACATCGGTTCATCCCCAGGTCCAAGTCGCAGGTTCAGACGAGTGGTGGAAACGATTCAAGCCCAGCTTCTGAGCTCCCATGATCAACCCATGGTGCAAGCCCTATCTGGTGAGACTGCTTACGCACACACACACACACACGCACAAAGAAGAAAAGGATACTGGCACGCGTACGTTAAGACTCACTTTCCTGTCCTCGTCTCCTGATCCCTTCCCAGATGAGAAGAACGGCCGGCCCCATGGGACCCCCACCCGCCAAAACTCGAGGCGCTCCGAGGGTGGGGGCGACAGGTGCGAGTGGGGCGACCGAACAGATGGCGGAGGCATAGGCGGCAGCGGGGGAGTTCTGCAGCGCAGAGGCTCGGCAAAAGAGAGGACCCGACTCCTGTCCTCCAACGGAACCCAGTCCCAACCGTAGGATAGACAGTGAGACCGTGCAGCGGGATGCCTGGGCCACACCAGACAGAAGACAGTATATCTTCATCTCCAAGTATCCCCGCAAGCCATGAGCTACTCCTGTTCTTCCCAGACTAAGTTATTGAAGGTGCTTGACCATAGCAAGGATTGAGCCCCCCAATCATGCTTTTTTGTCCCCAACTCAACATTCTCTTGATCTTTTGGATCACCAGGATTCCTTCCCTTAAGTGAGAAAGAAGTATTAGGGAGTCACCCTTTAATTAAAAAAAAATAATAATATGTGAATGAGCAGTTTGGTATCCATCATAGATACAGCTTCACAGATCAAACTAGGAATTTTGAAGTGCTAATGTGCATGCCAGTTAGCAACTCAGCCTGCTAAAGGATGCTGACATGATCAGATAGGCTAGTCTACCATGTCATTGTAATACAGTATCTGACGCCAAAAAGAAATAATTGTCTTGTGACAGTTCTCGGGATAATGGTTCTCAGTAATACAAATTAAAATTAACCAGTGCGCTCATATCACTATCAAGCAACAACGCAAATACCGATCCACACGGACAGACATGTCGATGTATCTGAGCAGAGGAAACCTAAAGAGTCAGTGCTGACGAGCCGGCCCTGACATTTCTCAGGAGAAACCACATCCCGTGGTGTCGTCTCCCGAGGTAAAGAAAACCAACAAAGTAAGCTAATTAAGTGAATGTGAAAAAAAAGATATTTTTTTATTTAGTTTTTGTTTCCGTTCGCGTATTTCTTTTTGAAGATGTCAGTAGCACAGTGATAGCAATGAAGACGGCGACTGAAAACACTCCGCAGTGTTAGAAAGGGGAAGCTGTCCCGTTGCGTTTTTTTTTTTTTGTCTTTTGTCTTTTGTTTTTTTTGGCAGGCATTTGTTTCAAGTTTTTATTATTTTGTATTTTCTTTTTACTCAGAGACAATATGAAACAATGCAACTAAGGTTTTCGCATTGGACCCCTGTTGCTCTGAAGAGAAGTATTTTTGATTTAAACAGAAATATGAACATTACTATATGGAAAAAAAACAACAAAAAAACACTATGCGTGAATAGTTCCATGGACCTCATCACAGCTGTTTGTGCCCAGATCGAATGAGAAGAACATTCCTGACCTGCGGATCAAACGCCACCTGTCTCATCGAGCTTGTTTCCCATAGTATTCACGTACTGACTCGCAACAAAACAGAAAGAGGAAGAAAAAAAAAATCCCCCTCCCCCACCCCCACACAGACACACACACACACACACACAAAAGTGGACATTTTCATGATGCCGGACACTAAAGGCTCGCAATGTCAAATCCTCGTTGAGCAGGACTTCAGAATGGGAAGCAAGCAAAGAGTCTCCTGACCCACGCGCTCCTCACTTCAGTGTTCACCGACAAGCCAAGTAGTCCATCACCGCACACCCACGCTCGTCACGGAGGGTCGCGCCATTCAGCGAAAACAGGTCGTAGCAACTTGGACAGTCGCGTATTTACTCCAGTACTCTGTCAGACTAGTCGATGTTCATCACCAGTCTTCCATACGGCACAATATGCAACAAGAGTGCAGAATGTTTTCAGAGAGATACACAGTGCTACAGTTGCTTATTTTAAAGGTATTTTTTGTAATATTTGTCCTTTTATCTATCCACCTATTTATTTATATTTATTTATATATTTATGTATTTATTTGGTCACGTGGTTGTGCCATGTTTTCGTTTACAAGCTAGATTTTATGCCAACAAAAAGATATCATGAGCCAATTCAAGATCCCTGTTCTATTTCACCTCTCATCTCCCACTCCTTTTTTTTTAGCGCTGCTTTTCCCGCAAAACAACGACTTTTGATCGTGGCACCGGCAGGTCTTACTTCTCCAGTGATCTTTGTTTTAGAGCTAACATCTCTTTTGTCTTTGCTTACTCCTCGTAACTGGAATGCTTGTGTGTGTGTGTGTGTGTGTGTGTGTGAGGCGGGAGGATGATGGCGGACTGAGAGTGAGCTGGAAACTCTGCGGCCGATGCATTTTGAGCTGGGTAGGTATGGAGATTTCGACTGACCCAATGACATTAGATTAAATCACATTGCCAAACCCTAACAGGCACATGATTTCTCTCACGCGTGTTAAACACTTGCTACTCATCTCTTGCTTTGATGCCTCGTCCCTTTGCCCTGTCTGTCCGCCTCTTTACCTGTTGTGTAGCCATTGTCACAAGAGAAACTGTGCGAAGATGCCTCACTGTCCGTACACACACTTTGATTGCTCACCATCATCAGTTTCAACTCTCTCATCACCACATCACCCTCACTTTCATTGGCCCAACTCTGGCTAAGATTGTAAACTATTCTCCATTCATAAGGGTCAGTAGAATAAGGTGTTTAAAAAAAAAAATGTCTATATCATAATTTAAATATAAAAAGTGCACTATTATAACTATTGCCTGTGATAAAAAGAACAATTATGATTGAATTGATGGTCAAAATAAAGAGAGATCCACCTTATTGTTATGGTTACAATAATAAACCCTTAATTCATGTGTGTGTGTATTTACTTTCCATTTTCACGTGGCTGTTTCTGTTACCTTGCACTAATACAGGGAAAGTTACAGCGTAAAATAGTTTTGCAATCTGGATGCAAAAATTTGTATAATTTGCTGTAACATTAAATAATTTCAAAACAACATGACACACTGGTCAGTGTTCTCAAGATGAATTGCTTTGAAAACTGAACACTGAAGGTGATTTTTGATCTTGGAAAAAGTAATTTGTCAACAAAAAAAAGCTTTCAATCATATCTCACTACCATGCAGATTGGGCTATTTTATCCACATCAGGGAAACAACACAAAACTCCTTAGGAAGACCATGCAATGTGGTTGAAAGCTCCAGAAGACGAATCTAATGAATGGCTTCATGAAAAGCTAGTCTGCATTATTTTCATTCTCCTATAGACAGAAATGGTAATATATGCCACGGATTTGTTAATGAATTTATGAAAAATTATGACAGCAACGTGATGAAAACAGTGTATATTCCATAGAGAGTCAAAAGTGTTTACTTTTCCCATCGGCTAATGAGACAGGCTTCCATGGTCACATTAAACGTAACAGCCCAGGCATCAGAGAACCCGCTGCCTACGCACGATTGCAAAATTTCCCATAGTCTGTGAAGGCAGCATCAGCTCCATCGAGTGGAGCGTCTGTAGTTTAGCGGTTCGTTCTGGGCACGAGAGGAGAGGAGGGCCGACAAGCACAGCCTCATTCGCCGTCCACTTGGTCGACGTCGGAGTTAACAGGCAGTTTGTGTTCCAGGCAGCTCCTGCACCCCTGGATCTTCGGCATTTCTCCACCCGCAGACAACAACAGGTACACTGACATGGTTCTCACCGCGTTGTGATGCAGTGGAGATAGAAAACACTCGCATCTTGCCGTGGAGGTTAAGAAGCCAATATCAGAAGCCTTTAGTGTGTAAGCTAACTACATAATGGGCTGGTCGTTGGGCTAGCAGCACTTAGCAGCTGCTAGCGTTAATTTTCTAAACCTACGGTAGTTCGACTGTTAGCTAACGTTAACGTCCGTGGAATGGCTTTCCATAGTTGTAGCATGAAAGCTAATTAGAAGGAGGCTGTCACATATTATGATGCATATACAAGGTTGATAAGTAAAAACGAAAAGGTAATTAATATTATCGTTACTACTGCTGAATCAAAATGACTTTTTATTAATAAAAACTTTATTTTGCTATTACATTGTAGTAAGATAAGACATTTTTTTAGCGAAATGAATCATCCTAGTTCTAATAACCATTCTCAAATTTAGCTGAAAGGGCTGGCGTGTCATCCTGACTGTGGTCTGCTTTGTTGACTTGTTTTTGGAAACGGTTTCAAATGCCTTATACACACAGTTACACGTACAAGTGAAACACGGAGGCATGCACGCCTCAGATAACTCTCACATTAAATAAAACACTAGCTCAGTCGCTCAGTGGAAAGCGTGACTTCTGTTTAGCAACGGTGCTGTTGCATGTAACAGATAACCACAAACAACTGCATTCCTCTATAGGAGAAGAACCTGGAGCTATACACACACACACACACACACACACACACACACATATGTAATTATGCATATATATTACGTGTATATTTGTGTGTGTATGTGTTGATATGGGAGTGTTATATGTTCCAATGAGACAAACAATACCCTGTCAGATCTCAGTGTGTCATAAAGTTTTTGATGAAGCGATTTTGAAAAGGATGGCGATCTCGGTGGAGCCTTGTACTCGTGGTCGCCTCAGGTAACGAGGCTTTTTTTTCGGACTTCCCGGAGGTTAATAAAGATAAGATGCGATAAGGCAAATGTCACTGCGTATAAAACTGTCGCTGTTGCTTCCGTGACCTTCCAGTAACACTTCACTGAGGAGGCCACGGAACCTGGAAATCGCTTGCGTAATCCCGAAAGGACAACCTGGGTGATTGAAGATTACGCGTTTGGTCATGGATCTCACTCATATGCAGGGATCTTCCGTCGTAAATAAGCGAGCAGCAGCCACCTGTCCGTTTTTTGTGTCAGACCGGAACTATGTTGTCTGGTGCATTTGGTACTCTTATGGTCTTCCGAGTTCCGCGTGCAGTATTTTGCCGAAACTCTGCGGTGATGTAAACGCGTCAGAGGTGTAACCTTTTACCCAGTTTACCCTCACTGGCCCTGTTTTCCCTTGTCCACCCTTCATGCCTTGAACTCACCCTCTAATGTTGATCCAAAGTGAGTAAAAGAATGACAGGATTGCACCAGTTCTTCAGAAGCGGTTTAAAAACTGTACCATCTTTGAATAAACTATTACCCTTATCCCATTTCCCTTATTAATTACTCTAATTGATGTAACTGTGACCCAATTGCAAACATCATTGCTAAACTGTGTTACAATCTTTTTGTTAACGCAGCGCTAAAGCTACAAAGCGAGTTGGGGATCCTCATCAGTTGCTGAGATGCTAAGGGTCGCCACAGTGACAGGCTGAGCAGACTTTTAGTCCAGTCAAAATCCAGCTGGACCAGAATTCCTTAAAGCAGTTTGTTCAAAATTCACATGCTCCGTGCTGGACTGAGCAGGTGTGTTATCTGTCTTGGCGCTGGCAGGAAGTGGCCGAAACTTAACCGTGGTTTGTGCGTGGCACGGGCACGGGCCTCCGCGGGATCCTGGGGATGATGCGGGAGTTGCGTGCCTGCGTTTTTGCCGTTTTTTTAGACACACAGTAAGAGCAGACATAGTCTCCACGAGGGTGCGGTCCAGTGTCAGGGTGACAACACCTCAGGCCATCATCCATAGCCTATTTGTGGAGGAAAATCAATCCCCTTTGTGAAGAGAAGCAGTAATTGCCTTAAACAAAACAACAAAAAAAAACCCCAATCACATCAGCAGCCGGTCAGCGCTTTCCCTTCAAACTCTATCAGTTTCAAGCTGACTTTGCATTTGAAGGGAGCCATAAATAATTCCAGCTCCTCTTAAAAATGCTCATGCATAAGATGGATGTGCTTTTTTGCCAGGCATTCATCATCAGTTTGACGAATCATCTGTAAGTTCCCACCATAGCGCCGGATGCCACCTTCCGGGCTCGGTTTCCCGTCGGCTGCCTCAGCGTGGTTGCACGCGTTTGTATCGCGGTCACGATTCGCCAAGCCGTGCAGATGTTGGCCGTCGACATGGTTCTTTCTGTTTATTTTTCTTGTTGACACACTTTGTGCGGATCACAGTGTCCTGTTATTTAGCGAGTCATTTCACGGGATAAAAAGCAGCTGTTATCGGCCTAAATGTCACAGGCGAGGTCACGGCACTCTGGCTGTGTCTTTAATGTCTGACCAAAGGTTTCATTCATTTTTGTTCCAGAGAGCTGTAAGTTACGTCTTTTGCAGTCACATTAAACCACAAACATTCACTGCATTCTAATATGTTTTTTTTATCGTCAATTATAACATTATGCATTTCCATCCTTATTTGTCGGGTATTTGTGCGTCTCAGGTGTTTGGGGTTTGATACTTCATGTGTAAAGTGGGACGCTCCTCTTGCTCTTTCATTGACGTCTTGCGTTTAACTGTTCTCTATTGTCTCCCCTTCCGCCCCCCTCACCCCACCGCGCACAGCAATCATGGCAGAAGCCCACCAGGCCGTGGCCTTTCAGTTCACGGTCACCCCAGAGGGCATAGATCTGCAGCTGTCCCACCAGGCCCTCACCGAGATCTACCTCTCGGGCGTGCGCTCCTGGAAGAAGCGCATCATCCGGCTCAAGGTATCGCACCTGTCGTCCGTTCCCTGTGTCTTCCTCCCGAGTTGTCCCCCCTCCCCCCCGCGTTTCATGCCGTGCCAGAGCCGTGAGTTCTGACGTGTGGACTGCATCATCGATCAATATGAACGCCACACATTATTGAAACGCATTACGTGTGTGTGCGCGGGTGTTTCGCGTCTCTGTTTGATCCCCGCTATCATCGGTCGTTCATTTTTTTTCCCAGAAGCAACGCTCATAAAGTTTAAAGCAGCGTCTTAAATGCAACACCCCCGCTGCGAAGGCGTTAAGCTAACGGTTAAACTACCAGCAATCTCTGGTGTAATTCAGGTTGACGTCGCCACACTTATTACTTAAATCAAATCATGGCTGGACCATCAGTTTGCATGCCACCGTGCTGACCGTACGCAGAAAGATTTACAGCCAGCGCCTCTTTCTCCGACATTAACAGAACAGCGTGATAACGGGGGTGTATCCCGCGAGCCCTTCCTCCTGGCTCTTTGTGGTCATCGCGATCCTGGCCACGATGTACACTCGCTCCGACCCCTCCATGGGCCTCATCGCCAAGATACAGGAGCACCTGCCGGTCAGGTAACGCGTCCCACGACTCCGTGAGCTGATAAAAGTGAATGTTTGATCAGTTTTAGTCGTTTTCTTCGCTCTATCTTTTCCGTGTGCTCACCACATTGTTCATTTCTCTGTCCTCCTGACCTCACACGATCCCAATTTTGCATTCCCCTTTAAAGCGAGCAGAGATAGCGCTGATATGGCAAGATTGAAACGGGATGAATTCATTTGAAATTTCCTCCCCTGCTATTACAGTTTCTTCTCCAAGTCAGTCCATGTGTGGCCACCGTCCTTCGGTTTCCTTTTTAACATTCCGCCATTTATTTCACTCGCTGTTATTTCTCCCCCACCCCCACCCTTTCTCCGCCCGCCCGCCGTTCCCAGCCAGTCGATGAGCACCCAGTGCCAGGCGGTGGTGTCGGCGGTGCTCTTCAGCACCATGCTGTGGCTCTTGCTCATCTTCACCATGCGCCTGTGCCTCAAGCAGCTCCTGTCCTACCACCGCTGGATGTTCGAGCAGCACGGCAAGATGTCCAACACCACCAAAGTCTGGGTGGTCAGTGCTCCCGCTTCCCAGCTGCACCTTTTAGCTGTGTCCCAGTTCTGTGATCCCCGAGTCGTCTGACAATACAGCACATAGTTGTTTTTTTTTAAGATGTCCTCACATGTTTTATGCCACAAGAAAACACTGAATAATAAAAAAATATATCATGTTTGTATTATATATGATATTTGGAATAAATGCTAGATGGGATGGGGGGGCATACATGTGTGGTCACTTCAATATTTGACCGTGCTCGTGTGTCTGTGACAGGCGCTGGTGCGGATCTTTTCTGGCAGAAAGCCTCTGCTCTACAGCTACCAGGGGTCGCTGCCAAACCTGCCTTTGCCCGCCATCAAGGACACAGTCAAGAGGGTGAGACGTCATGTGAAGCGTCGGAAATGACGGCACGCTGGTTACCGACCATAAACCAGATGGATGGCTTTCTAACAGGCCTCAGTTTCTGCCTCTGTTATCTGGCTGCGAGCTAGTATTTTTAAAAAATGCAGGATATCTACCCTTCTGAACTGAGATATATTTGTCAGCTCAGCAAGTTTGGTATACCATCAGCAGAATTAGAATAGTTGTCGGTAATTTCATTCCATTCCTCTTCGTCGTTCTTCAGTTGCTGTGGTTGATTTAGCGCAATGTGCCCTGTTCAGTACTTGGACTCCGTGCGGCCGCTGATGGACGACGCGCAGTATGAACGCATGACCAAGCTGGCCGCAGAGTTCGAGGGCGGCCTCGGGAACCGCCTGCAGTGGTACCTCAAGCTCAAGGCGCTCTGGGCATCCAACTACGTGAGTGGCCGACCACAAGACTCTGGTTAAGCGTCCTACCCAAAGCCGTCCGGAGGAAATTTAATATGCCATTAACAATGCATATCTTTGTGAGGTTTTGAATTATTCATGCTGTCTGAATGCGCAAGTGATGTGACTGCCCGTTTGCTGCCATCTTGGCTCACTCGCTAAGATTTTATTGCCTTTGCGTTGTTTTAGGTCAGTGACTGGTGGGAGGAATATGTCTACCTACGGGGACGGAGCCCAATCATGGTCAACAGTAACTACTATGGCATGGTATGAAAATCTGTCTGGGTTTATTGCCTCACTTTGGATCAGCATACTACACTTGTATTTGTACCCTGGCCTGACTTTATTATATTATACGGCGTTTGAGGTATTCGGTGACTCATTCCGTGAATCATTTGTGGGGGTGACTGTTTTGCACGCGGAGGGAAAAATGCACTGGGTGGTTGTTGTGGTTCGTTAGGCTGCAAGACAGGTGCTCTTTGTTACGTTTGGACAACTTCTCATGGCGTGTTCCTTCCCTCCCCCAGGACTTCTTGTACGTGACACCCACGCCCATCCAGGCGGCCAGGGCAGGCAACAGCATTCACGCCTTCTTCCTGTACCGTCGCAAGCTCAACAAAGAAGAGATTAAACCTGTGAGTTTAGCCACCAGCCATCCCCGGCTGCTCCACATACGCGGGGGACATTCATTATTCACGTCTCGTTGCCCCGGCAACGGAAGACCTGTTTAGTCGAATGTCTCAGATTTGGAGACACTGGGATATTTTCTTTGAGGAACCGCAGAATATTACACTCATGGTTAACGATACGTAAGGTGTGTGAAGCCATGGGGGTGCGTTTTGACTGTGTGAGTAACATCCGTCATCGGCGTTCGTGTGTCCTGACTGTTTTTCGTTTGTTTTATGTGAAGACATTTCCCTGATGTTCTCATACCATGCCCATTTCTCACCCTTTCCTTTTGTACCTTTTTCAACACCTCTCCTCCGCTTGCTTGATTTCTCTTTATTTACCTCCCTATTTTTCCCTCACTCTTTTAAAAAAAAACAAAAAAAACAACTCTCCTCCTTTTTTCGCCTGACTCTACATTTTCCTCCACTGCTCTCCTCTCCTTCCTCTCCCTGTGCCTTTGCCCTCGCCTTCTCCTCTGTGTTTCCCAGAGTCGCATACCCGGCACTGTCATTCCTCTGTGTGCGGCTCAGTGTGAGAGGATATTCAACACCACACGCACTCCTGGAGAGGAGACCGGTAAAGAGACAGACATGTACACGCACACAGACGCGCCCCCGCTGCGGCAACCCCCCGTTTCTCCTCACAGCGCTGGCGCGCGACGCGCGGTGCTGCCTGAACACGAGCGGGTGACTTCCGCACCCGGCTCCGTAGCGGGTGATGCCAACGCACCCCCGCTTCAGAGAGGACAAGGCGTGCCGGAAGGTGTCTGACTGAACCCTCCGGAGTCGAAGCGTGGGATAGAAAATTGCGTGAGAGACGGCGTGCGAGGGTGTATGGTCTGATGCAAGGTGTCTGTGATTTCACTGAGTCAGTATATGTCTGCTGTGCAGCCCATCCTGTCATCTCTCATCTGTCTCATCTCAGGTCTGTCTGGGTTTCTGGGAAGTTCTGTCTCTAACTAATGTCTCTTTTTCTTCTGCCCACACATTTTTCTCTTCTCTTATCTTTCCTCTCATCCCTGGTTTCTTTTTGATTTTTTTTCCCCGACAAATCCTTGATTATTTTGTTCCTGTCATCCTTTTTGTTTCCTCTCTTTATCACCCACACTTTGTTTTTGTACCGGTCCATCCTTTATCCTGCTCAGTGGTTGTTGAGATCTGCAGTTCCTTGCTGTTCCTATCAGTTTGAGCGGATGTTTGACACTTGTCGAGTCCCCGGAACACTAACAGGTAGTATTTATACTTTTACACAACTGGCCCAATCCCAGTTTTAGATCTCTCAATGTCAAAACCATGATTGTAACGATAGAAACGTGCTTGATTTTGTTGCTGTGCATAATCAGTCATCCCAGTCTCATATACAGTAAGCCGCATCCTTGCGCTGATCTTTACTCCTGCACGCCTGCTACACATTTGCTAAACTAATGTGCATTGAAGAAGTCGAGTCTGTTCAGCCTTGTGTCTGAATGCGCCGCAGTCAAGCGCGTGCCAGCGTGTCAGGTGTTTGCATCTAGTTCACGCCACATTCGCTCAGGTTTGTTGTTTCGGCAAGATGATCGATGAGGGATGAGATCACGCAGCCGACATACCTCCCATGTCACTCCGCGTAACAGTCCTCCGCTTCTTTCTGGCAGCAGGCCAGTGAGTTGGTTTTTTTTTTTTCCCCATGGGGTGTGTAAGGGATGCAAATATCTCAAGCGTCTAGTTGTGCTACTGACACAGGAGCTGCCCAATGCAAATATATGTAGTTTTGCGGTTTGTGGCAAGTGAGTTAACGTGAGTAACGTCACTGGAGGGCGGGTTCAGCGCCTCGCTCAAAGGCACCTCTTTAGAAAGGCTTCTGTTCACATGCACCTTACAGGCAAGAGTAAAGACAGTGTGTTGTCAGACACATTTTAGTTGTTAAGGGGTAACAATGATGTTAAATAAACGCGGTGTTATGAATAAAGGGCATGAACGTATAAAAGAATCCATTCCAGAGGGGCAGACAAAATGCTGAGGTTCTGAATACACTGAAACAAAAGGCACATCTAAACCCTTAAATTAAGTGCATAATATCTGACATGGTCTAAGTTAGCACCTTGCCAAGATCTACTCTAACCTGCAAAAAATCAAACCAAATTTGTGCCTTAAACCCAATAATAAAATGTTTACTTTGTTCTCTGCCTTTTTATATCCAAAGACACTGTGCAGCATTGGCAGGACAGTGACTACGTAGTGGTATACCACAGGGGTCGCTACTTTCGTCTGAGGGTGTATCAGGCGGGTAGACTCCTGTCCCCCAGGGAGATTGAATTCCAGATTCAGAGAATCCTCGATGACCCCTCAACCCCTTGCAAAGGCGAGGCCGAGCTCGGGGCCCTGACCGCTGGAGACAGGTGAGCGTGACAAGACTCCAGACTCTTAAGTCACACGGAACCGCAGAGCGGGTTTACATCCCTCATGTAATGTCATCATTTTCCTTTGAAATGTTTCCCAGAGTTCCATGGGCTAAAGCCAGGGCGAAGTACTTCAGCAGTGGGGTCAATAAACGCTCCTTGGACTGCATTGAGAGAGCCGCCTTCTTCGTAACCCTGGATGATGACGAACAGGGAATGCTGGGAGATGACCCCGCGGCCAGTTTGGATCGCTATGCCAAGTCCTTGTTGCATGGGAAATGTTACGACAGGTAATTTCCCACTGAGCTGATCACTGCCTGGTGAACGAATCCATGCTGTTGAATTGTTGGAATTTTACGTCCAGCGTCCAGTCAACATCTTGGTTGTCCTGCAGGTGGTTTGACAAGTCCTTCTCGGTTGTTTACTACAAGAATGGGAAGAACGGTATAAATGCAGAGCATTCGTGGGCTGATGCACCAGTGGTGGCACACTTATGGGAGGTAAGGAAACGTCGGTCGCACACTGTTGTCGTCTGGCCCTTTAGAAGAGGCTGCCACCTTTTAATCCTTGTGGGGTTTTTTTTTTCCAGTACACGCTGGCCACCGACAGTTTCCAGCTGGGCTACAACGCAGAGGGTCACTGCAAAGGAGACGTGGATTCATCGCTCCCACGGCCCCAGAAGCTGAGCTGGGAAATCCCCGAAGAAGTTAGTCTTCACACATCATCTTTAGTTCCTTTCACCCCCTTTAGCTGAAGTACACCAGTCGGTAGCGATCCACTTTTAATACATGCATCGAGTCTGTTAGGAAGTGATGCCTAAAAAGTGATGTTACCTGACCGGATGTGTCCATCTCAGTGTGAGGAGCAGATCTCCCAGTCGCTGGCAGCGGCCCAGGCCCTGGCCGATGACGTGGACTTCCACGTACTCTCCTTTCAAGACTTTGGCAAAGGAAGGATCAAGAAGTGTCGAGTCAGTCCAGATGCCTTCATTCAAATGGCTCTGCAGCTGGCGTACTACAGGGTGAGCCTCTGTCCGAGGTGGAGCACACGTATAAACATACACTCTCGATCTACTTGATTTCTGTTGACTGCTTTTAATTTGAAAAGGTTACAGGAATTGTTGATTTTGTATCAACAGCACAATGCTGGAGTACACAACCAAAGCAAATGTGCTCATTTCCAATATAAATTTGGATAGTCAGTATTATTTGATGCATTTGAGTTTTGTTTTTTTATACTCCAGGGCCGGAAGACCTTCTGTCTGACTTACGAAGCCTCCATGACCCGACTGTTCAGGGAGGGCAGGACCGAGACTGTTCGCTCCTGTAGCAGTGAGAGCAGTGCCTTTGTCCGAGCGCTGGAAGGTGGCGAGGTCAGACCAAGGAAAATGTCTCTTCACTTTCATCATTTTTGCACGGTGTCGGAGTGAATTTTCGGTGGGGCATATGCTGATGGTTCCAGATTCGTTCACACGGCGTCTGTTTTAAATGTGCGCTATGCCGAGAAGTGCTGCAGCTCATGCCGTTCTCCCCCAGGCAGCAGACGTGTGTCGGCGTTTGTTCCGCGCCGCGTCAGAAAAGCACCAGCAACTGTACCGCATGGCTATGACTGGAGCCGGCATCGACAGACACCTCTTTTGCCTCTACGTGGTCTCCAAATACCTCGGAGTGGAGTCTCCTTTCTTGAAAGAGGTTTATTTTTTTTCGTTTCCTTTGTCACTTGAATCACACGATTCATATCAGTCCAGTTCGGTATTTATCTGTTTAGTAGAACCAATACGGTGATGACTGAGGCATTCACTTCCTGTGGGTGTTTCAGGTGCTGTCCGAGCCCTGGAGACTGTCTACCAGTCAGACTTCTGTGCAGCAGGTGGAGCTGTTTGACATGGTGAACCACCCAGAGTACATTTCCTGTGGAGGAGGCTTTGGTCCGGTCAGTGAAATATTATAGTGTATTATTATTATTAGGTTTTTACATTAGTGGACACTCTTTGCATTCTTTACAGAGACGCTTCCCATTTTCCCATTTTTGTAAGTGGCTCTACTCTGATATTCATAAAGCAGCCATGAGCATAAATGTTGCCTGTATGTATTTCAGGTGGCTGATGATGGCTATGGGGTGTCCTACTACATTTTGGGAGAAAGCATGATTAACTTCCACATCTCGTGCAAGCACTCGTGTCCAGACACGGTGAGTTTTCATTCTAATATCAACAAAATAGTGCTTTCCTATTCATCAGGATCGTATCACTTAAAAATTGATATTTGAGGAAGGTACCTGTCAGTACAGCTTTTCTTTCCTTTAATCCCTGAGGTTGTGAAGTTATTTGGACTTAACTCTTATCTGTGTTATCATTTAAATTGATGAGAGCAGATGTGATGACATTAAACCACCACGTTATTTATGTGTCTCCCTTCAAGGGCGCCCATAAGTTTGGTGCTCAGATCAGAAAAGCCCTGCACGACCTGATACAGCTGCTGGGACCCACCCAGAAGGAGCCCAACAAAACGGAAGAGAGACGGCCCGAGGTCAAGAAAGACCTGTAGGCGGTTGCTCGGGAGAGGGGAGGGATGCTGAAGGGAAGCAAAAATGTTACAATAAGAAGTGAGGAAAGACAGTTTTTTGTTTTGTTTTTTTTCTCCTCGCGCAATGGGGGAATTTTATCGCCAGCAAGATGATATTCAAGAGACATGTCCACAGGGGAACTTGTATGTTGGGCGTAATGTTTCTACTGATAAGCACCTGTATTTGTGCATTTATGTTAGCTGTGTGATTGGCGTGTGAAGAGAGAAAAGGTCCATGGAATTAAAAAAGAAAACCAAGGTGTGATTCAAATACAGTATGGTTTATTGGTTTAGTTTATTTCAACAGGCAAATATATAAACATGGACCCTAAATGAAAAAGTAATTGTCGTGACTTGGTTAGATTATTACAAAAAAGGCCAGTGCGAATTGCACCACTCAGAGTTAGGGTAGAAATTCCTAACGCCACCTTACTGCAGGGAGGATTGTAATATAAATTTAAGCGCAGTATGTTTTGACACCATTAAGTATGCCACATGTTTTGTGCCACTAAATTACCTGTTGTCGGATTTGTTCGACGATGCAATTCATAAGCGTGTTTGATAAATCCAGAGTCTCGCAGCGTGGAGAGAAAACATGCAAGACTGTTGAGGTGAGGTGACTTCAGTTGTTTATTATCTGAAAGCAATGTTGTTGTAACTGAAAACAGGTATTTTAAAATCTTGGAAGTCTGTGACTTCTCTGTGTCAACTCATGTATAAATCTGCTTTTTACATACAGTACATGATTGTAACGCTCAGGCTGTTTTCTGTGTGCAGTGACATGAAATGCCTCTGTTTTAATTCATAGGTTGGCATTACTGTTGGATTAGTATTACATTCAGCGGCAACTCACCCAGGAAATAAGTTTTATTTTAGATTTTCCGGCAAATTCACACTGTACAGATAATGTTTGGTCAGTTTTTCTTTCAGTGGTCAATACACATTTCAAACTTGCCATGTTAAAAACTGTACCGTAACAAACTCCAGTTATTTCACTGCCATCTATAAAATCTGTTTTGTATTTTTTTATTTATCATCAGTGTGTTATTAGAAAAGCACGGTAACAATGCAAGCTATATTTATGAACATGATGTGCAGTTATTCAGTCTTGAGCAGTGCTGCGGGTCAGATGTGGGCACATTTCAGTGACATTTTGTTGTCAAGCCATGTAAATCATAGGATGGTGTGTTACCTGTGACGCAGATTCTCCATTGATTTAATGCGGGTTTTTTTTTTTTTTTTTACTTTCAACACAGATCAATTGAGCTTGTCTCATTATATTGCTATTGTCGGCCTTTTTTAATGCAGTATTTCAAGGCAACATAAAGTCATTCTTAAAGAATAAAGGGGTCATGTGTGTTTCTTTAGTTGCCCTAAAAGAGTACTCTATATATAGATACCTATCCATCGAATGAGATAGCTCAGTGGTTTACACTGCGGCAAGGGGATGCCAGGACACCAGGTTTCTTCATCACCCCCAAATATCGAGATAATAAGATGAAGCAAGGGCAAGGGCAGCTGACCAGAGAGAGAATCAACTACCTCCTCCTTGCCAAGGCTCAGCAACAAAGTACCAGACCAGTCTCTACTGGATGATGTAAACAGAGCACTTCTAACTGTCCCTACCACCATCACTGACCAATCAGTGGCAACAGTAATCCTAGATTCCTAGAGATGCTTGCCTACATGAATTACTTCGCCCAAAGGAGCGAGCCAAAAAGAAGGCAAAAATTGTGGTGGCACGATTCGATGCCACCCACATGGATACTGGAGTGCCTAAAGCTGTACAACAGCAATAGGACCCTAAGAGAGTTCATCCAGAACTCAATGAGGCTGTGGAACATGACTCTGTAGGCTAACTCTAAACCAATTGCACAGGTGATGCTCTGTCCCCCCTGCTGTCTGCATAGGCCTAAAATTCAAAGAGTGGCTATGGGTACCAGTTCCGAAGTGGAACAACCATCAGCCACCTCCTCTACATGGATGACATCATGCTGTATGCGAAGAATGAGCGTGACATTGATTCCCTGACTCACCTCACTTGGATCTACAGCAAATCTAAATAGGAATAGTTAAAGTAAAATAGTTACCGATACAAGGGCATGTATGTAGTTTTTGAATAAGAGGCACATGCTGGAGAGCACCTGAGTTGTAGTTTCCTCTTTTGAGACACCTATCAGGTTAAGCTTTACTGGGATGATTTTAAAAGATAAATATACAAGGATTGCACAGTTTGTAGTAGACCCAGGCAGCAGGATCTCAAGCAGAAGTCGTTCTGTTTTCGCGGCTTCATTCTTTCTCCATCTCCCTCCTCTGCCACCTGTCTTTTAGTCTCTCATTTCAGCCGTGAGGTCACCAACAAACCCTTCGCTCATTATCCTGCCTGTCAGACTTCATCTTACGCTCCCAAAAGCCACCAATAATCCACGTACATTCCCGTTCCCTCTTTTCTGGACCATGCCCCCCCGGCGTGCATGCATTTTATTCTAAGTCACTTCTTTGTCACCCCGGAGGATCACATAAATAAAAGCTCTACCCCCTTCCTGTCGTTACTCCTCTGGTTTTATTTGTCAGTTGAACATCTTCCTC
This sequence comes from Psettodes erumei, assembly GCA_016785225.1. Taxonomy (NCBI): domain Eukaryota; kingdom Metazoa; phylum Chordata; class Actinopteri; order Pleuronectiformes; family Psettodidae; genus Psettodes; species Psettodes erumei. Next base: position 627,556 of record JAFBJZ010000327.1, on the reverse strand, counting down.
TTTTCCTGTGCGGGTATGTGCTTTGACTTTTCCTCTACACTTCAGTTTTCTGTTTCTTCACGTACGCTGCTGTGATTATGTAATCATTGCAAGCAGCAGAATCTGTCTTTCTGGGATATTTACAGCCCATCCAAAAGTTGCAGTCAAGTCAGAATAGTATGTAGTACTGTGATGGGGATATTATTTATGGACTGTGGGACAGATGAATTTCCAGGTAGTGAAGCATGTTGCTTACATTGGTTTGTTTATAACTAAAATAATTTTAACAGCCCATCAAATGACTACTAGTAATATCAAAAGGGGTCTTTTTGAATATTGTTACCAAATCAACAGTTAAACTGTTGCTGAGCTTTTCAGCATCTTTCAGCTGATTATTTAATTTTTTTTTTACTTGCAACTTTAATACCGTGATAAACTTTCACTGTTCTCTGTGGGTTTTGTGTGTGTGTGTGTGTGTTTTTCTTTTAGCTAAATAACATATAAATCCCTGCTGTGCCCTATCTGCCCAGCACCAGGTGAAAGTTAGCAGCTAACGTTAGCTAGTAAACTTGGTGCAGTGAGCTATTAGAAGCTAAATGCTAATGTTGCTATTTAGTATGCTACTTAAAACTTGTTGTGTTGTGTTTCATGGCTTGTGAGCTACACGTAGCCAAAAAAAAATTTATTGTAATTTAAACTTTAAGCTTTTAATTTTGTGTGTGTGTAGAAAATAAGAAAGTAGTCCTATCCTTTTCATTGTACAGTGTCACAGATACAATATATTCTCGTCTCGATCAAAACATAGCAGCTTGTTTGAACTCTGGACCCAGAAGTAGGCCGGCGGGTGTTAAGAAAGGTGTATAATATCTCTTAAATTAGGAATGCTCCCTCATGATGTTGACGTTGACATGAAGTTATTCTTGGTGCCCTTGGCCTCTCTGTCCATCTGTCCTTCTGAGTCAGTTTGGCCAGAAACATTCAACAGTGAAGCAATGCGATGAAATCCTCTCCCAATCCCTCATCTGCCTCTTGTCAACGCGCCCGTTGTTTATTCAGATTCACATGCTCGTGCTCTGAGATCTTGGCTAAAAACAATGAGGGGATCGGAGACCCTCGGGTTGATGATTTAGTCTATTGTTGGTGTGTCTAGCCAGAAACCCATTTTTTCTCTTTGTTTAGTTTGACTGCAGCTCATGCAGGTTTTTACTCTGCGCTCCGAAGTTTCATACTGCAACTCCTGTAAAAAGTCACATCGAAATACATACTCAAACTGTTTGAACCCCACTGCATAAATATATGAAATGCTGGAGTAATGGTTAGGTATGCTAAAATATTTATGGGGTTCCACACACATCGAGAGATCCCTTCACTTTATGGAGACTGCGAGTAGATCAAATGATAATAGAGGACTTGGCTGGCGTTAATAGCAGCCAGCCAATCATCTTAATCTCTCCATCCCACATTCTCTCTTGTAAATCAAATTAAATAAGAGGGATTGGCCAGCTGCTACCTCGCTCTTATCCCGGGTAACTGGACACTGCTCCGGCCTGCAGTCTCTCTGGCCTCTTCTATTCCTAGATCATTAGCCACAAATGGCTGTTCCCTTAATCTTATTCTTTGAACAAAAGCGCTGGCCTGTGTTGAACGTGTAGTACATCTCTAGTAACCCCCGTCACACGAGTCTTGTGTGTTTTTAAATGGCTATAAAATCTCAGGTATAAATCTTCACTGCAGGAATTTAGATTTGCACTTTGTATGTGAACACCACAGTTTGAACCTTTTGCTAAACAGGTTATGACTGTGTTATTTATTTTTCCAAAAGTTACAATGTCTGTATTCAAACTTTGTCTTTTTTTCCTTGGGAGTTGAGGGCTAACCCCAGTCACTGCATCACAACTACACTTGGTTCGTGTTTGCTGCTGAAATCCTTCTATTTATGTAAGCCTGCAGAATGTGATATTCGACAAACCCAGGCTGTTTGCAAGTTACAAAGCAATTTTATGTACATTTACAAAGTATTCTAGTATAGTAGTTCTAGTATTGCCCTTCTTAGCAGAACTGCATTTTTTTAAAAAACACAGAAATATTTCTATATTTGACTCATGCTGTTGCACATTTATAACAGTATTTTTTTTTAATTTATGATTTTCTCTCCAGCGTCACAATGTCAGATTTAGAAGATCATGGGTGAGTCAATCCAGTCCTATCAGTTAGGTTGTTATTTCTCATTTTAAAAGTTTCTATATTCCTGATACATGAGATTCTGTTTTAACATGTCTGATGTATTCGTTCAATTCTTTTTTTATGCAGAGGGCATCAGGAGGGTAAGTACATGACTTCGTTCCTGTAACAAAGCCAGCAAATTCGTTCATTTCTCCCAGATTCAGTCGCTTTGCCACTTTTCCTTTCTCCAGAGGAAGACGAGGAGCAGGGCGAGGGAGGTGAGACTGATTCTGAGGTGTCAAGTGTGCTGACCTCTCCTTAGAAATAAAACGAGCAACTAACTATAACGGCATCCAGCTATTGAGTGACAGTCCAGTTTAGTTTAGATTTGTGTTTGTGTGACCACAAAGTCCATCATCAGTAGCAATTGTAAAACACAAGAAACTACTATTTCCCTGAGTACACAAGTCATTATATGTTATGAACAGTGGTCATAAACCACGATGGTTTACTATGTTTGCTTACTAATGTATTAACATGTCATTAAAATTTGCATTATGGCTCTTTGCCTGTTAAACTTTTAATAACTTTATTTGTTGTGTTTTCATATCTAAGTGTGGTTTTATAAAACATGAACTGATTCACTTTTTTATTGCTGCTCTGGCTTCCATGTTGAAGAAGAACGCCCCAAATACAAGTAAGAATGAATGTAAATACTAAACATCCAAAACATATTAAACCTATAGAGTTTTGCTCACTGTTATCTGAAAACATTTCTGTTGCCCTCATGTCATTTTTACAGGACACTGGTGACACAGCTCGCTGCCCCCAAAATCCCTGAAGGGGAGAGGGTTGACTTTGATGTACGTTCCTCCAAAGGTTGTTCTAAAACAATTACACGGTTAGAACCCTGAAAACCGTACTAAGATATTTTAATCCACTGGCTCCTGTTAGGATATTCATAGGAAAAGAATGGAGAAAGATCTTCTGGAGCTGCAGACTCTGATTGATGTCCACTTTGAGCAGAGGAAGAAAGAGGAAGAGGAGCTGATTGGACTCAAAGAAAGGATTGTAATGCCTTTCCCATACTATTTTCTCAGCTATTACTTTTTTTCCCCATTTGTTTCTGCGAAAGAGAGATTTTTCATGTTACAGCGGTGTAACAGTATGACTACTCAGCATAATAATGATTGAAGAGCTATATGCGGGTGTCTCGCTTGATTTTCTTTTTTTTCTGTTGTAGGAGAGCAGACGGGCTGAAAGAGCTGAGCAGCAGCGAGTGAGGGCTGAAAAAGAGCGAGACAGACAGACACGGATTGCGGTAATTAGTGTTTAATGCTGCAGCATATGCAGTTTAATCCATGCATGTCAATAATCGACAAAGATCCCAATATTTTGACTCTATAAAAGAGCAAAACTGCGGTTAACAGCTGATGATGACGACTTCTACAGGAGGAGAGGCAGAGGAAAGAGGATGAAGAGGCAAAAAAGAGGGCAGATGATGAGGCCAAGAAGAAGAAAGTGCTCTCTAACATGGGCGCTCACTTTGGAGGATTCCTGGCCAAGGTCACATTTGTAGGCATGAGGCACTCAACGACACGACCTGCCTGTCCTGCAAAGTGATTGGTGTTTCTGCTTCCTGCAGGCAGAGCAGAGACGAGGCAAAAGACAAACTGCGCGGGAAATCAAGAAGAAGACTCTGACAGAGAGACGCAAGCCGCTGGCTATTGAGAACCTTAGAGAGGAGAGCCTCAGGTTTACATTAGATAAATGTTTGTTTGTTTTTTAAATTTCCCTTTTAAACTAGCCCCATTTTTTTTTAGAAAGGCCAGCTTGGTAAGCCTGGCATATATCATTTAATACTGCTGCAAAGGAAAACAGTGGCTGGTCACGTTTTATGAAGCATTTAGAAGATGCATGTTTCTGCCATCTCAAGTCATTAATGTTGTGTTTTAGAGAGAGAGCCAAGGAGATGTGGGAATGGATCTACCAACTGGAGTCAGAGAAATTTGACCTGACTGAAAAGATGAAGAGGCAGAAGTACGAGGTGAGCCGCTGAGATGAGAAAATACCAAAATGTGACTTTTAAAAATGGCTAATATGCAACATCAGAACCTTTATGTGTTTTTTCTTTCAGATTAATGTTCTTCTGAACAGAATCCAACACGCTCAGAAATTGTGAGTCGATCTGCTTGGTGTCACTCTATCACGACACAACTACCACGACACAAAAAAAGAAGAAGTGGAGCATTGTAGAGAACGACTATGCAAATATAATGTGAATGGATGCTGCAGCAACAGTGTGACAGGAAATGCCGAGCTCACTGCTTTTAACATCTGTGACTTTACTGACAGGATGCAAGTGTTATAGTGTGATTATATTTACATAAGGTGATAGGGAGGAAAGGAAAGTACTTACCACTTCCCTTTCTATCCCAAGTTTCTGTGAAAGACTGTTCACAATTTACTTTACACTTTGCTTTTGTCTCAATGCAGCAAAAAGGTCCACGGTAAGGGCAAAGTTGGAGGACGCTGGAAGTGAACTTGCGCGATGCACAAAGAGACAAGAAGACGATTTACTCTTTTCAGAATGAGATTGCAGCAATTTTGCAGTAGTCATGAGTTAAACAAATGTAGACATTTATGTAGCGTTTATTGAAATATGTCTACTTGCCATTGCATCTATAATTATTAAAATGCATCTATAAATAAAATGGACATTTTTTATCAGTGCCAATCAAATTGGAAATTAAATCTGATTATTCTACTTGATGAATGAAACATGTAAAATTTCACAGCTACAAACAAAATTGCATCAGCGGAAGAACTAAAAGCCAAATAAGAATAATAGCGAACGTTGCAAAGCTGCAACTCATTAGCTGATAAATGACCTTGTGAAGGGCAAATTGGTTCTGCCTGTACAACTTCTTGTTAACTGTCTGTGCCGTAAAACACTATCACCTTGGCTGTCCATCTGCTGCATCATGTGGATGTGAAGATGCTGACAGTGTGAGTGGAGTAAAATTGCTGTGAAATGAGCCACTTTTACTTCTTCTGTGGTATGAAAACAGCATGGGCGTCATCACTCCTCCCCTCGCTCCACGGTTTAAATCCGGCCTCCAGAGCGATGCTCGTCGCTTTCTTTGCAAAACCTGCTTCTTGCTCTTTGCTCAGATCCAAAATGTACCTGGGATGAACAGTGACACACAAATGCAACTTCAGCGCCAAGATGCCAATCACAGTCATTAGTGATGTTCAAAACTAGGCCGATCAATGAGCTTAAATTTGGGATATGTAGCAAATACAGAATATCTTACACAACCAATGTCACTGTACTCGTGGTGACTGTACTGTCACCATGGTAACAAGCCCTGTTACTATAAAAACCCTCACTTGGACAACTCTGTGACAACCACAGCGTCTGGTGCTGCAATCTGTCTCATCGCCGGGCCCAACTGGTGCATGCAGCTTTGCAGCAAAGACCGAGAGACAAACAGAAACACAGAAATGAAACCCGGTCAGCAGTCATATCAGCAGTCTGCGGCTGAGGTGAAGTTAAATTGATAGTGATTAATAGGCAGCAATTACGGAAATAAATGCTCCCACCTGACAGAGAAGTAAATGGTGTTGAAAAAGTGGGAGTATTTCTGTTTTTCTGGCAGTTTGTGAAGCGAGTCCATGGGCAGGAAGGTCACAGAGACCCCATTCAGATGCATCAGGCCTGAAGAGGATTTGGGACAATTCGGTACTAAAACCATACAGGGATGGTGACGTGATCGACCATAGCCTACAATGAAAGCTTGAAGATTCAGTTCTTATTTACATTTCCATCCAAATGCGTACATTAAACCGAATTGAGACAAGGAGCTACATAATATCCTTTCACCCGTCTGAATCCTTCCACTGCGAGTGAAACTGCTTTTGTTCACTGTGCTATTTGCTCCTAACCCTGCACCATAGCGTCGGTAATCGTCCTGGTGTTGATAACCTTTTACCTTTAACGGTGAAAGATTTCTGGTCAGTCTGCGTGGATGGCTCCTCTCCCTCTGTGTCCGACTGAGAAGTAGAGGGGCAGCCCCTTCTACTGGACAGGGACTGGAACAGTGCCTGCACGTTTGCAAAGGAGATATCCTGGGCTGTCTGTGGATGTGAGGAAGGGGGGGCAAAACACAGATGTTGATATGATATAATCAAACTAAATAAAGCAAAATAATTTGGTCCATTATAACTGTATGATCTACCTTGACATGTTGCCCATTCTGTGTCTTCAGTAGGCTCTTGTCATCAGTTTCTATGCCAAAGGAAAGGTAGGGACTGGATACTATGTCACCCCAGTAACCTCTCACAGCCACTTTGTTCCCTCTCTATCAACACACACACAGACGAGGTTAAGTTCCCTCATGGTATCATCTTCTTGCTGCTTTGTGTAGCACCCCTCCAAACAGACAGACACTTACCTGATTGAACACTCTTGATGAAAGTAAACTTGGGTTGGTTATTTGGTAGACACCTGCCCTCATTTCGAAGGCCAGACCCCGTTCCCGCCATTGCACATACTGGTGTTTGCTGATGACGCCACACTGCAGGCACGTAATTAGTACAGATTCAGCTTCCCTCACGGAATGTTTGTATCCAACACATTTTGGCTGCATATTTTTTATAGACAAACAACGGAAAGCACAAAAAATGTTCCAAGTACCCCTTTCTCATGCAGTTTCATTGTAAGGTCCCAGTCAAAGCAGCCTTTCTTGGAGTCGTAGCGCGTTCCAAGGTGCTGCCTGACACGATAATCCCAGGCTTTGGACATACAGATAGGAACAGAACACCCAGATGAAGATGATGAAGCCTGAGGTGGGATCCACAATTTGAATATTCTGGCCAGCTCATCCTGCTCCCTGAACTGGAGAGATATTCAAAGGAAATGAAATCAGTAGACTTTAACTAAATTTGTGGAGCACTTTACGCAGCAGCATTTCGTGCATTATGGACAGAATGCCAAGTCCAGTTTCACATAGGTTTGAATGAGCGGGCCTGATGGTCTGATTGCATAAAAAGATTAATCGTAAGGTCTTACAGAAACTGATTACTGTACCTTGAGAAGAGTTGTGTTTAGACAGGGGTGTGCGGCTGTCTCCAATGTTTCAGTAACACACAGAGAGAGCTGTGAAGCTGCATTTCTCAGTATTTCCTCTGTCTGACTGCGGATCTCACTATTCCCAAACATCTCCAGGTAAACCTCTGTCTTCTCTGTAAAAAAAAAAACCAGCATAAGGCAATCTATGAGTTTAGGACAAATGTAGCTCTTAAGGTTAAATGAAAAACAATTTAAAAAAACTAAAACAATGTACTGCACACCATTTAGTCCCATGTTCTCCTGGGGCATCAGCGCCAGGTAGAGGAGCAGCAGCTGTCTAGCCACCACCTCCATGCAGTTTTCTATCACCCACACCTGCAGTGGAGCAGAGAGAAAAAGTCAGCAGCTCGCAGCCGAGTGTACCAACATGATGAACAAGGCGGCTTAAGGGACGGACACTCACATGGAGGCTTTCATCTTTCTGCAAACCGGTGATGGTCTTCAAAATGTGTCGTGGATCTCCACTGCCAACCAGTAAAACATTGGCCTCCCCTTCGTGTCTCACAGGGCCTAGACAGAAATAGAAAATACAGTAGCTCCCACTATACATACATATAATGCTTAGACAGATATACTTTATTGATCCCAAGTTGGGAAATCTTAGCGTAGCAGTAGCATTACACACAGAGACAATAACAACACTAAGAGATAAAAAGAGACAGCCTATAAAAGCAATATACATGAATCTAAAATATATCCATGAATGTATAGTATACTTAGTTTGTGTGTGTGTGTGTGTGTGTGTTTGTGCTCGCGCGCAGGGGTGTGTACAATGGCAGAGAACAGTGTAGTATTTTTCATCCACGAATCGACGAATCAGTAAATTGATTCAGCTGCTCCTGCTCACCTGTGCGCAGCAGGTCGAGCGCAGGGCTGAAGCCCCACCAGGTGACGCAGCCGGCTCCCTCAGATGCTCGTCCAGCGCTCATGCTGCAGTGTAACCGGGAGAGCGATTAACGGCGCCGTGCACCCGCCTGTAAGCATTTCGCGTCACATTGTCAACTTGCTCATTGTTCGTGCGACGTTTTTTTTTTTTTTTTTAGCTTCGCACGAACTGACCTTAGCTCGCGTTAGCGAACTAAGGCTAAGTCAGCAAAGGCTACCTCGGCAAAAGAGCGGTTAACGTTAACTAGCTGACCGATGTAGCCGTGTTCCTGGACAACCCGATATAGGCCTAACTTAAGTGATAAAAAACACTCTTTAGCTTCGACCAGATACTGTCACTGTCAAAGCTAGGGAAAACTCACCTCACAGGCTCTATTAAGGTTGTGGAAATCTTAGTAAAGTCGAGTGAAGCTAACCATATGAACTGAAAGTTTGGGTTCTGTTGCTAGGTAACAGTTTTTACATGGGGAGGAGAGACGCCGTCTACTGGTGATAGGGTTGGATTTGATACTAGTTTACTTGCCTATGTTAAACTTTTAAGGGCCAATATTATGTTGTTAGATTGTTGGCACAATATTCCAATGGCATCATTCACATCAACAATATCATACACCTCTCTAATTGTCTACTCAGTAAATTGTACAACTTTTTCAGCCCAAACGGTAGGAAATCAGCTAATACTGCCTGGTTCATTAAATTAAACGTAAGATAATAAGAGAAGCAGTGATGTGAAACTGTCCATTGTGGGTTTATTTGCATTTGAAATGATCCAGAGCTTTATAAATAACATTTATTTAGGACTGTAATGCCAAAAAGAGCTACAAATGAAAAAAAGCCCCAAAGTCTACATAACATGAGATGTAGAAAATCAGTGATTATGATAGTCCCCCAATGAGCCACAATATTTTACCAGGCCCATTCAAGAGCATACATAAAAGATGCACATTCACATTTTTGTGTTTTTTATGTGTATATATTTACGTATAAGTCTTATTGGTTTACAGGTGGAACAGGTATACTCAGGAGTTTGGGGCAGGGGTTTTAATAACAACCAAATATATATATACAAAAAAATATATCCATACATCACACCTACAATTGTAAACACATGTTGAGTACCTCAAATTAAACATAATGTATGGAAAACCGAACATGCAAAATGAGGGAACATCAGGGCTAACACAAAGGAACATACCCACAGTATGTTTTTTTTTTTTTGAGGTGACACAGGTGTCACTCTAGCGAGGTTTCGCTTTGACTGCCGCATCGACTTCTTCTTCTGGCAGCAGAGTGTGCCACTGGGCTACTGGACGTCTGGGATTGGCCAGCATGTCTGACCAGTGGCGCAGGCCGACTCCCGTCGCTCCATATCCCATGAAGGTCTTCCCAATGGGATCATTGCTCCCAAGTTTGTCGTAGTCAAACACTGTGATGACCACCTGCACTTTCTGAAACAAAAAAGGAAAATGCGTCGTCAAATATTATTACTATTACATGACTATTACATCATGATCGTTCCTACAACAGCACTTAGGGTCTGTTGCTGATAATTGATGCGATGACATGGCCTACCTGTATCTGCTCAAAGGGGACGTCAAAGCTGAAACTTTCATTAAAGTAAGGGTTGAGCGTGTTTTTCTTGACCGTCGTCTTTTTCTTCTTAATGCGTTTCCCATTTTGCTGGAGAACAATCTTCACATACGGATCTTGTGGAAATGGAGAAGAAGGTAGGTATAGTTGTGCTTTGTGGTGCAATGTAACTCGTTCATGTCCCTAATGCTCGCCCAAGCGGTGTACTTTAATGAGACAGGAAAACAAGAGGCAAGGTTACCTGACAGGCCGCCCACATCCATTTTCTTCAGGTTCTTTGCCTCCATGATGTTCACTGTCAGTTTCCCAGCAGTGGGAACATACCGTAAAGAAATGCAAATATCACCCAGTTTTTCTTGCTGAAAGGAAATATTATGGATTACTATCATGTCCCATCAAACTAGATAGAAGACATCTTTTATAAAACTGCTTATCATCATGGTTTATTATAAACTGCATGTTGTTAATCACTTCAAGCGTTTATCTTCCATATTGACATAAACTGAAACGAGACAAGAAAGGGAAAGGCAACATATCCTACCTCCTCCTTCTCACCGCTCTCCAAGTCTCTCCACTGTTGCATTGGTTGGCCCATATCAACACTGTTCATGGGGATCTTTATCTCACCAATCATGTCATGCTTGGAGAAGCGATCAAAGTCAAAAACTTGCAGCACCAGAGTCTTTCCGCCCAACTCTGCATATGGGATCTGAAAAGAGAGGTTATCGCAACATTGGGATGTATGATAGGTGACGGTAGACTGTTGACAACTTTTTTTTTTTACAGGCAACAAAATGTACAAATCCAGGTAATGACAAGGAACATAAAACGATGGGATACAATTTTAAAAAAAGGTATTTTTATTTTTTTTTTTTTGGGGGGGGGGGGATACCTTGACGGACGCCAATCAGGGAATGAAAGACTAAAGACCAGGGGAAGCAGAGACATAGGCCAAACTTCTGCCTCATGAGGGGTAAATAGTGATATGTCATCAACAACCTGGAGCACCAACACAAGCTGCGACAGAGACATAAAGAGAAGAGAGAGAACAAACAAAACACAGGCGACATCAAGTCGACAGCAAAGCGCCTGGCACACGCTACCTTGAAGATGAAAGTCTCGTTGAAGACGGGGCAAAGATTCTTGCGTTGAACCTTGGTCTCGTACTTCTTCTTTTTGTCTGGCAACAAAAAGACTTTGACATAGGGGTCCGAGGTCCCCCCCATGTCCATAGCGGCGAGGTCCTGAGCCTGGAGGATACCCACTATGAGCTTGAGAGGAAAGAAAATAGGTTTCAGAATGACAAGAGTAAGCAAGGCAGGGAAAGGTTTATGCGGTCATGACAATGATGTCAGAAATGATTTCAGACTTCTAAACATTATCATGAGTGCTTTTGTTTTCATGCAGGACCTACCTGGGAATCTGTGAAGTTGTAGTCCAAGGAGAACTCCAGCTTACCCAACTTTTCCTGTTCTTTCTCCTCTTCCTCCCCTTCCTTCTTCACCTCCCCCTCCTACAAGATAAAAACATTGATTAAATCATCATGAAGATCCTGATCAGGTGAGATTTCATAATTACGGAAAGTCACGTGCCTTCTCTCCAGCCTCCCCTTCGCCTTCCTTTTCCTTTCTGCGGCGACCTGCTTTCCTCTCCCTCACTTTCTTTGGCTTCTTCTTTTTCCCGAAGCATTTTTTGAACACGCAGAAGATGAAGCATGCCACCAAAACCAGGACCACCACAACAATGGCTCCCACGGCCCACATGGGAACTGTGAAATGAATGCAGGGTGTATTCACTCATCGGTGTTCACGTTACGGAATGGGGGCATGTCTTTGAGGTCTGACAGGAGTGGATGTCTGATCACCTGATGTCCTTTACATTGTGACATAATCAGGGAAAACAACAACACAAACAAAAAAACATGCTTGTTGGTCTTACATATCGGGATTTTCGAGAGGATTTAAATCTTTCACATCTTGAGATTACATTGAACAAAGATCCACTCTGATAGGTCAGTTTACTCCTCTAATCTTAATCAGTTCCAACAATACCATTGAACATGAACTGCTTTTCACAAGCTTGGAAACAGAAGCGAGGGCCCAGCGCATAATGCAGTTTGAAGCAAGTCTTCACAGACTTCTTTATCTGGGGACGGTTTGCTGAGCCTGCATGAGTGCGTCGTCAGCAACACCCTTCACCCTCCACAATCGGATAATAACACACTCCCAGCTGGGAGTGGCCCTGTTCGACCGCAGCCAAGAGCACCACTGAGGCAGTTTATCATTAAATGCTTTGCTCGAGGAACCTTGGCAGCAGGGGAAAGCGTTCTCATTGCTTTCAGATTCACATTTGTCAAAAACACTAATATCTCTCATATCTACGATATCCTGACCCTTTAAGAATGACTTTATGCTATCTAAACTGTTCAATATAAATATAAAATCATATTTTTATATTACAATATGACAGGAGTGAATTTCCTCTTCCAAAAAATATCAACAAGTGAATTCAGGTTGTTTTTTTTCCCCCCTCCGAGTGGCTTACTTGGCAGATGACTAAGTTCATTCATGAACTTGTCCTTCATGTGGTTGTAGTCGTGGCCGGGGTGATGCTCTGAATGGGGGTGCTCGTGGTGCTCTGAGTGGGAGTGCTCGTGGTGCTCGGAGTGGGAGTGCTCGTGATGAACCGGCTCTGTTGCCTCCTCCGGCTCCGGTTCAGACGGCTCCGCGGCCCTCCGGGCCCGGACCCCAGCGCCAGCTAACCTCATGTCAGCTGTCAAAAAAACAGGCAGAGCCAGAGCGGTTACTCTGTGTCGTTTGGTGTGCTCTCTATCAAGTTGGCCCCTACAGTGGGAGATAACACAACTTTGTGTGCATGCTATGTATAATCCCTAAGTGCATGCGTTGCAGTACAGTACAAGAGCATAGGACATCTCTAAGCCAGATGCTCAACATGGCTGACCCTAATCCCTCTGTTACTCTCATTCTCTCCGTCATCTCCCCCGCCCCATACCCCCCCTTTCCTCCCATCCCATTTTCCTCTCGTCAACCGTCTTTGCATGTAACTGGATTAAACTCTGGCAGCTACCACTACAATATTAATCCAAATCCCAGATCCTCAAAGCTTAAATAAATAGGGGATGGTTCCCTCCCCGAATTTTCCTCGCCCCACAGCCACTGTTTGAGTCCCTCTTAACTGCCTTGGACAGTTTTTCTGGAATGACAACTCTTAATTAAGGCATTTCAAGTAAAGCCCAGTGGCCAAAACTGAGGTTGAAACCCTGATTTTAATCATCTGTACTTTTCATGAATATTTATCTCCGTATTATTACTTGAATAAGAAAAAACATCCGAATTTTTAGAATATACTGTACAGGAAGTAACTTGTAAGTGACAAGGAAGGTTTTTCAATTGTCACATTCGTCTTGAATAAGGGAGATGCTGCACAAAAAATTTTAAAAAACAAACATTTTTAGTATCTATTTACATGGATAACTCGTATAAGTGATTTGACTGATTATGTTCTGATTAAAAAGAAACGAGGAAAATCTTTGTATCTTTAATCTTCAAAACCAAATGTGATCGTATTACTGTAGTTATTTTTGCATTAAGAAATAACTAAAGAAGTTGAGCTTCGCTCATCGGTTAAAATGTTTTGCATCTCTTGCACTTGATCGTAACAGCTTTGTCTGCAATCTTGTGCAGGTTTATCCTACCTGTTGGTACGGTCCTTTAATTTCCTCTATACCAAAAGAGGCGTCAGAGCAGAGTTGTAGAAGAAAAGTGTGCGTCTCTTTGCGTCCCTTTTGGCCTGTTGGAGCCCTCACGCACCCATCGTCCCTGCGGCGTGCCGTTGGCTCTGACTGGCTCTCTTCAGCCCTTTCTGTCGAAGCTGAAGCGCTGGCAAATCACTGGAGCAGTGTTGTGATTTAATCCCCCCCTCTCTACCCCTCCTTCCGATATTAGAATGCTGACAACACATCTGTTGCTTTATGTTTATGACTGAAGCTGCGTGAAGAGCATCAGCAACCTTTTCCCATAATACTGCTGCGCCGTTAACAATGTCACACATCTTGAGGAATTTGAGGCTCTTCTTTTTTTGAGCTGGACACAAGTAAGCGTTCATTAGACTGATGGACTGATGCAGGCATGGCAGCGCTTGTGCTTGTGTTTATCCATTAGACCGAGGAGATTGCAGCGCATCCGGCTCTTCGCTAATCCCCCCAGCATAGCAGTCCTCGCGGCCAGTCGTCAATCTACCAACAACTTTCACTTGCGAGTGGATATTCCAGCCTCCCCATCCCTTGGCTTACCGTTTTACTGTACAGAACACATACCCACATTTAGAGCGCTGTGAGCAGTAATCCCCAGGCACGCTGCCACGTGTTTGCACTGCTGCATCTGGAGACCTCAGTGGCTCCAGTCCAACATTCAGCGGCCTTGTCCAGTATTTAATTTACTAAACTGCAGAGGGTAACATAATTGAGGAAAACACTACATGATCCAAAAAAATTGAAGGATTTACTGCGAGGCTGTTATGCTTGGTTGTATTATAGTCCCCGTAAGTGTGTAAGAGTAGTGTCATGTCAACACATGGCTTTTATAGACAGCTCATACAAAATTCATGTTATTTGTCTAGGTAATGTTGTGATACCCGATCATACCACTGCAACCAAAACACTGACAGAATTAAAATAGGAAAAAATATGATGTAGTCCGGTGACAAACTGCAAACTTATCTTTGCTGAAACGTATAATTTCCTAAAAGCAGCATAGGCATTTTTAACCACAAGCTGTCTGCTGGCTTATGTTAAACATTAAGCACCCACCCAGCAGTGGGTAAGCAAAGTCCCACTGTTATCTTTACAGTGTTCTATAGGATGGATAATGACATCAGGACAAGCACTGTTGAGACTGCATGACAAATCAGGTCGCTATCTGTCTGAACTGTTGGACCTAGACTTTAACTGTTAAACGAAAGAACAACTGACAAATAAAACAAGGTGTAAGCACAGTCTGACTTTATTCTATACCTCAATTTTGACTGACTCAAAATAGAACGCATATTACAAAGTTGTAAAGTTTAAAACCCCCTGACACAATGGAATGCATGACACATGATACAACTGAGTCTACAATTGAACAAGTGACTCATTTTAACAGCTTAGGAAAATAGTAGCTTATAGCACCGTCCTTGTGAGAACATAATTTTTCCACAGTGGCTTTCGAGAAAGACTGAGGTATTTTTGCTTATTTTGCTCTGAACTTCCCTTGTGCCATTGGTACAAGACTACAGTTCGGGGTGAAGTGTAAAATTGTTGTGTAGTCTTAACGGTAAAAACAAAAACAACCAATGCACACTGTGTTGCTCCCTTGACTCTACTTTTCAAAATCTGTTACTTGTGTGACTGTACTGCCGTGGCCTTTACAGAGTGTGGTTTATCAAAGAGGTATTCTCCCATAGCGCCGTGGGTCTCAGACGCAGTGATGCGGGTCAGACTTCCAACGTAATCGCCCAGCTTCTTGATGGTGTCGTAGCTTTCGGTGAGGAAGTGCTTCTCAAGGAAGTCGCACAGCTGCACAAGAGGTAAAACAGGAAAAAAGTGAGTAAGATGCAAACTGTATAAAAAGATGGTCAAACCCTTAATAAATTAGGCCACAGGTTATATTTAACAGACTTAAATCTTCCAGACTGTGATATTGCTCAATACATACACAAATTACACTCAAAATATGTGCAACAGTATGGAAGTTTTTTTTAGTATTCACTATCTCGCAGCTCAACAACCGCCTCTGAACACGTCGCAGTTATATCTATCAGTGCCAGACGTACGTGGGGGTCAGTGTGGTTGCCAGCTCTGCGGTGCACATCAAGGACATATGCGTTGAGGGACTTCTGGTAGTTGAGGGAGAAGGACATTGCATCGAGACCACCTCTCCAATCCACTCTGCTCGGTTTCTGGTGCAAAAAGTTGATATATTCTTTTTTATTTTCTTAAATATGACCCCCCCCACAAAAAATGACCCCATCACAATAATAATAATAATGATCTCAAAAATGCCACGAGCAATTGGACGTTTTCGGACTCACAGCAATAGTCTGGAGCAAAATTCGACCTCCTCTCATGTTTTGGTACTCCAGCAGCTTTTCGGCTTGTTCCTTCTCCTTCACTGAGCGCTCCAGGAAGAAACTGGAGAATTTCGGCAAGGCAACATCATCCCTATCAAAATACATCCCCTGAAAACAAGACAAAACACGGTGTTTTAGTAGTACCTACACGGACACCGGACAAAATCTGGCAGTGTATGTAGCAAGACAAACAAACAACTAGTGGTAAAGTGGCAGGAATTCGTACCAGAGCAAGGTAGGTGTAGGATGCGTTGAGCTTCAGGTTGATGAGCTTGTTGATGTCGCCTTCGGTCTCCGAATGGAGGTTTTGTTTCACCGCAGACTGCATTATCTACAACAAAAGAGAATACTGCAATTAACGCAGCCTGTGCCAGCCCAGGACGAAGCCGCTACTTACGAGACGTGTACCTCAGCTTTTCGTCTCTCGAGACGGCCAACGTAGCAGACAAAACTCTTGCTGAAGCGAGCTCGCGGACGCTCTGCGCTTCTGTGTCACTCAGCCTTCACGCGACCGACGTTTAAAGGCTTCAAGTAAAACATCAGCCAGGCTGAGTTCAAGTGGGCTGCAACCTCTGCAGTCAGGCGGTGCGAAGGTGACGCTGAGGTGAGCGCACTTCGTCAACAGAAGCTCGTTTTTTAACGTCGGGTCTGCTCGATCACCCCCGAAACTAACTAAACAACTAACAGGCGGAACAACTCGGTCAAACGTCATCAGCAGATGCAGCGTTGAAATACAGAATGATTGCACATGGCTTAATGCAGTGGAATGCAAGTAGACATGGTACGCAAGTTGACCTACCATACTGAGTAGGACTTTTGTATTGCGTTAAGATGATCCAGACCTACACGTCTCCTGAACTCGCGCACCTCGATTTGTTGTATTACGTTTTTTCGGCATGCAAAAGTTTCAAACGCCAGAATAATTACCAAAAGCATTTTTGTTCTGTGATGTTAAATATATAAATAACAGACTCTTCTGGGCTTATTTGTGGTATGAACAAAGATTGGACTATTGGTTTTAAACATTTATTTACATGTGCTAATAACTTTTGAGTGAAATGTCAACAAGGGTCATAAAAAGCAAATTACATGCAGAAAGGGGCCAAAAAGCATTATTTACATTAAGTTTGCATGAATATTGAATTAAATGAGAACTAGTTATGCTTATGTAACACAGAAGTTCATTAATTGTTGTTCTGTTTATGCGTGAGATCAAGGAATTTCAGGGAAAACTATTATCATTTATGAATGTGAACTTCCTCCTCATGTTTCCCCAATTGACAACATTGGCCAATGTCTTCTTTGACATATATTTTTATTGCGTGCAATATGCGACTGTAAAAACTGTCATGAGCTGAAGTTCTGTCAAAATTGTGTCTGGGATGTTTTCTCTTTGCAGTTCCATATATGTCTCAGCAAAAAGGAAGCTATAAAATCCCTGCCAACAGAGACGCTGCAAAGAAACCAAAAGCAAATCTACTTGTATGTGAAACCACCTCAACTGAAAATAACACAACGAGGAAATTATTGAAATAATTGTTTTACACTAGTTAGGAAAAAATGATTTATTTTGAGTAGCATTTTAATGCTTTGTGTGTGTCTATAGATAAAAATAAAATGTTATTTTTTATTTACACTTCATGTAGGTACAGAAGCAGACCCAAACATGAAGCTATGAAACATGATGGCATATACAAATGTACAGCTGATACGAAGACATTACCACCAATAAATATGAAAAACAAGCAAATTTACTTCACTGACGTACCTTTGACAAGCTGCATGATCACACCGTTAATAAGGAAGTTACAGGCGGGGCAAAGGTCTCTGTGGTTGTACAAGGCCAAAAAGGAGAAGCAGCTATTTACTTCTTCACTCGCCAATGTGAGAAGGGATCAGAGGTTAAGAAAGGAGGACGTGGTTAAGAATTAAAAGTCAACACCATTGGAATAAAGTTAATATTGGACCGTGTCTGCCCAGGCTTGAAGAAAGTTGTTCACCCAACTTAAGTGTTGTTTCTGTCAACATACCAGAGGCACCACTGAAAATAGAAATGTGAAGCTGATCTTCGGACAACAGAGGAATTTACAAAGTCCATAATATGTGTGTCGCTTAATGAACCGTAATAATGTTAAAGGCTTTACCTTTCAAAACCACCTCGGACTACTTCCTGCTGTGGGTCTTCCTAAGGCTTCTCTGGGTAAGTTTTTTGATACTTTTCACTTTGATAGTGATCAGTGTATGCAGGTTACCCTCAATAAAAGGAAACTATGTGTTAGAAAACCACAGTGAGGGTTAGATGCATCATGTGAATCATAACCAAGTTTAGATGTGGAACTTCTTTGTCTGCCAAGTGCCAAGTTGGCTTTTTTTTGTACAGAAAACAAAAGAGGTTATTGCCAAATATAAGAATGATGGACTTTTTCAGATGGTGAAATATGAATTAATTCTTTCTAAAGTTTCAGTAATCAGTTCTTGCTTACTTCCTTTGAGAGACAAAAGCAGAAATGAGGAAACAAGTCAATTTAAAATGTGAAGAGAGCTGTGTTTAATACTGTATACGTATTTTTAGATACTGTATACTATTTAAGGTGATATAACTGGAAATACCTTTGTATTATATTCTGGTTTCTATTTATTGTAAGGTTTCATATTTCAACTGTTATATTTTGTGAAATTAAAGAATTTTTTAAGTGACTATTGTACATGAATATCTGTATTCAATTAATGTTATTTGCTTTTATTTTTTTAAAAAAGGCAATGCTGATTGAACCATATTTTTATTTTATTATATATTATTATAATTGTTGTAGATTTGGAAGTAAAAGTAGAAAATGCAAAAAAAAAAAATTCTGGACCAATAATTTGCATTTGGCTTTCTCTGACACGTACTCAAATTTTCTGCACATCATCATCATTGTCTGTTAACATGTCTTGAAAAGTTTCATTCAGCTGTTTGTGATGTGCAATTTTGTGCCGTTAAGGAAAATTGTTGAGTAAAAACTAAAATGCAGTAGAACGCCGATAAACACTAGTGTTGAACATCATGCAGTAGACACAAGGAAAAAGCAGAAATTACATTATTTAGAGATTGTATGAGAGTTCTGTGTCAATTCCATAGTCAGAAGCTTTGATATTTTGGGGCCATAGGTCATCTTCTCTGTGTGACCAATGTGTCAGCAAATCTTATTCTGATTGTAGGGTGTTACCGGCTTCACTATAACTTCTTCGCCAAACACAAAAGCAACAGTGACAAATGCAGCTGGCATAACACCAAGCACACCGTTAACCATTCCAAAGGTTAAAAGTAAGTATGTCCTTTATATTTGGTTGGTGACACATTTGTATCATAATGCATATTTGACTGAATGCCACTTATCATTGCTCATGATTATTGTGGCAAAGGTTTCACACTAAACACTAAAGCATTTCAGGCTATTACTGTTACATCATTGTTTAAGCATTTGAATGATGTTGTGCTGTTGATATGCAGACCTAGGAAAATCGTTCTATTTAGTTATTCTTTTGTTATACTATGATGTTATCATATTCTTTCAGCAATTGGTCCCTTTCGTCAGATCAGCAAGATGAAATTTACAATACCACTGAAATAACATCAGTATTATTTTTAAAAAACAATCTGTCACTGGTAAAATGCTTTTCCTCTGAAATAAGCCTCTAACATCAGCTAGAACAGAGGTCTGTAACAATATCTAACATAAGGTTTCTCATTAACTAGTGGTTGTTAGTCACTAAATATGTTTGATGATTGCTGATAAAATGATATGTAATCAAATGAGACACGTAATTTGGTAAAAAGACTAATCAAACCCACCATTGCGTTAAAAGCCATTTTTCTAATGAACTTGACAAACTCCTTGTCTTTTCAGTTCCTGAACCCGTGAAGGACGTGAAGGTGGTGACACAGACTGAGACCAGTATAACTCTGATGTGGGACAAAGTGAATGATATCTCAACATATATCCTCAAATACAATGACAGTGAAAGTGCAATAGAGAGGCCTATCAATGTATCTAATCAAATGTCACCAGTAGAACATGTGGTCTCTCCACTTACTGCTGCAACAAAATACGATTTCACTCTCATCACTGTGTTTGGTGGATTCAACAGCACTGGACACACATTCAGTGCAGTTACTGGTAGGTGACGTCTAAGTATTTCAATAATGTTTTGCTTGTGAGATGCCAATTCTAGATAAATTGTCATATTTACCTGTACTTGTTATTATCATATCATTATAATGATTGTATAATTTAACAATTGCTCCTATTTGCCAGGCGAGCAAAATTGAAATTAGCAATATTATCAATATTTCATTAACAAAACTTAAAATTTAACATTTTAATTACTTTAAAAAATGACACAAAACACATTAATTTTTAAGATTGAGTTCTGTTATAGCTTCTTCTCCCTTCTGCTTTAATCCTAGCTCCTCCTAATGCAGAAGAGTTTAAATCAGTGGGACAAAATGAGACCAGTGTAACTCTGCAGTGGAAAAAAGTGGAAGACATCCTCAACTATACACTTGTGTTTAGTCTGGATGAAATAAACATCACTGCATCAGCAGGACAAGAACCAGTTACACACATAATCCCAGGACTCACAAATGCAAAAAAATACTACTTCACTCTCTACACTGTGTATGAAGACATCAGAAGCAGTGGAGCAAACCTCACTGCAGTCACTGGTAAGATGTTTTTCCTCTGAAATAGGCCTCCAACAACTTCGAGGATAGAATTTTGTTATCCCTTATTTTCCCTTCTGCTTTAATCCTAGCTCCTCGTAACGCAGAAGAGTTTAAATCAGTGGAACAAACTGAGACCAGTGTAACTCTGCAGTGGAAAAAAGTGGAAGACATCCTCAACTATACACTTGTGTGTGGTCAAGAGGAGATAAACGTCAGTGCATCAGTGGAAGATGAAAAAGTCACATACACAATCTCAGGTCTCAGAAGTGGGAATAAATATAATTTCACTCTCTTCACCGTATTTGAAGACGTCAGAAGCAGTGGAGAAAACCTCGCTGCAGTGACTGGTAAGATGTTTTTCCTCTGAAATAGGCCTCCAACAACTTCGAGGACAGGTAACAATATCTAATATAAGGTTTCTCATCAACTTGTGGTTGTTACTCACTAAATATGTTTGACAATTGCTGATAAAAATGATGTAATTCAAATGAGACACGTAACTTGGTAAAAAGACTAATCAAACCCATCATTGCGTTAACAGCCATTTTTCTAATGAACTTGACAAACTCCTTGTGTCTTTTCAGTTCCTGAACCCGTGAAGGATGTGAAGGTGGTGACACAGACTGAGACCAGTATAACTCTGATGTGGGACAAAGTGAATGATATCTCAACATATATCCTCAAATACAATGACAGTGAAAGTGCAATAGAGAGGCCTATCAATGTATCTAATCAAATGTCACCAGTAGAACATGTGGTCTCTCCACTTACTGCTGCAACAAAATACGATTTCACTCTCATCACTGTGTTTGGTGGATTCAACAGCACTGGACACACATTCAGTGCAGTTACTGGTAGGTGATGTCTAAGTATTTGAATAATGTTTTGCTTGTGAGATGCCAATTCTAGATAAATTGTCATATTTAACTGTACTTGTTATTATCATATCATTATAATGATTACATAATTTAACAATTGCTCCTATTTGCCAGGTGAGCAAAATTTAAATTAGCAATATTATCAATATTTCATTAACAAAACTTAAAATTTAATGTTTTAATTACTTTAAAAAATGACACAAAACACATTAATTTTTAAGATTGAGTTCTGTTATAGCTTCTTCTCCCTTCTGCTTTAATCCTAGCTCCTCCTAATGCAGAAGAGTTTAAATCAGTGGGACAAAATGAGACCAGTGTAACTCTGCAGTGGAAAAAAGTGGAAGACATCCTCAACTATACACTTGTGTTTAGTCTGGATGAAATAAACATCACTGCATCAGCAGGACAAGAACCAGTGACACACATAATCCCAGGACTCACAAATGCAAAAAAATTCTACTTCACTCTCTACACTGTGTATGAAGACATCAGAAGCAGTGGAGCAAACCTCACTGCAGTCACTGGTAAGATATTTTTCCTCTGAAATAGGCCTCCAACAACTTCGAGGATAGAATTTTGTTATCCCTTATTTTCCCTTCTGCTTTAATCCTAGCTCCTCGTAACGCAGAAGAGTTTAAATCAGTGGAACAAACTGAGACCAGTGTAACTCTGCAGTGGAAAAAAGTGGAAGACATCCTCAACTATACACTTGTGTTTGGTCAAGAGGAGATAAACGTCAGTGCATCAGTGGAAGATGAAAAAGTCACATACACAATCTCAGGTCTCAGAAGTGGGAATAAATATAATTTCACTCTCTTCACCGTATTTGAAGACGTCAGAAGCAGTGGAGAAAACCTCGCTGCAGTGACTGGTAAGATGTTTTTCCTCTGAAATAGGCCTCCAACAACTTTGAGGACAGGTAACAATATCTAATATAAGGTTTCTCATCAACTTGTGGTTGTTACTCACTAAATATGTTTGATGATTGCTGATAAAATGATATGTAATCAAATGAGACACGTAATTTGGTAAAAAGACTAATCAAACCCATCATTGTGTTAAAAGCACTCAAATCCATTTGTCTAATGAGCCTGACAAAGTCCGTGTCTTTTCAGTTCCTGAACCCGTGAAGGACGTGAAGGTGGTGACACAGACTGAGACCAGTATAACTCTGATGTGGGACAAAGTGAATGATATCTCAACATATATCCTCAAATACAATGACAGTGAAAGTGCAATAGAAAGGCCTATCAATGTATCTAATCAAATGTCACCAGTAGAACATGTGGTCTCTCCACTTACTGCTGCAACAAAATACGATTTCACTCTCATCACTGTGTTTGGTGGATTCAACAGCACTGGACACATATTCAGTGCAGTTACTGGTAGGTGATGTCTAAGTATTTCAATAATGTTTTGCTTGTGAGATGCCAATTCTAGATAAATTGTCATATTTAACTGTACTTGTAATTATCATATCATTATAATGATTACATAATTTAACAATTGCTCCTATTTGCCAGGTGAGCAAAATTTAAAATATTATCAAAATTACATTAACAAAACTTAAAATTTAATGTTTTAATTACTTTAAAAAATGACACAAAACACATTAATTTTTAAGATTGAGTTCTGTTATAGCTTCTTCTCCCTTCTGCTTTAATCCTAGCTCCTCCTAATGCAGAAGAGTTTAAATCAGTGGGACAAAATGAGACCAGTATAACTCTGCAGTGGAAAAAAGTGGAAGACATCCTCAACTATACACTTGTGTTTAGTCTGGATGAAATAAACATCACTGCATCAGCAGGACAAGAACCACTGACACATATAATCCCAGGACTCACAAATGCAAAAAAATTCTACTTCACTCTCTACACTGTGTATGAAGACATCAGAAGCAGTGGCGCAAACCTCACTGCAGTCACTGGTAAGATATTTTTCCTCTGAAATAGGCCTCCAACAACTTCAGGGACAGAGGTCTGTAATGATAGCAGATCTAAACCTTCTTATTAGCTGATAAGAATTACTGATTCACTATATTTGACCATGATAAAATGCAGTAATTGACTTTAATGAAACTTTTTATCTGTTAAAAAATACAAAGTAAATTTTTTACAGTTCCTTCCTCATACCATTTACATCCTAGCTCCTCCTAATGCAGAAGAGTTTAAATCAGTGGAACAAAATGAGACCAGTATAACTCTGCAGTGGAGAAAAGTGGAAGACATCCTCAGCTATACACGTGTGTTTGGTCAAGAAGAAAAAAACATCACTGCATCAGTGGAAGATGAAAAAGTCAAAAACACAATCTCAGGTCTCAGAAGTGGGAATAAATACAATTTCACTCTCTACACTGTGTTTGAAGACATCAGAAGCAGTGGAGCAAACCTCACTGCAGTCACTGGTAAGATGTTTTTCCTCTGAAATAGGCCTCCAACAACTTCGAGGATAGAATTTTGTTATCCCTTATTTTCCCTTCTGCTTTAATCCTAGCTCCTCGTAACGCAGAAGAGTTTAAATCAGTGGAACAAACTGAGACCAGTGTAACTCTGCAGTGGAAAAAAGTGGAAGACATCCTCAACTATACACTTGTGTGTGGTCAAGAGGAGATAAACGTCAGTGCATCAGTGGAAGATGAAAAAGTCACATACACAATCTCAGGTCTCAGAAGTGGGAATAAATATAATTTCACTCTCTTCACCGTATTTGAAGACGTCAGAAGCAGTGGAGCAAACCTCGCTGCAGTCACTGGTAAGATGTTTTTCCTCTGAAATAGGCCTCCAACAACTTTGAGGACAGGTAACAATATCTAATATAAGGTTTCTCATCAACATGTTTGATGATTGCTGATAAAATGATATGTAATGATAATATACATTAACTGAATTCGATGAAACTTTTTATCCATTTATAAAATACTTTCAAGTTATGATGAAATTGTAGTCCAAAGAAACACGTCAAACAAAATCACTTTGATAATTGTGTGTACGTCGCAGTGCAAATCCTTAAGATTTCTGGTGATTTAAAGCTTTCATTCTTTTAATCAGTTCCGCCAAAGGTGTCTTTGGTCAATGTGACCGAACGTTCTGTGACCAGCATAACTCTGGAGTGGGAGAAGCTGGATAAAGACTGGACATTCCTGCTTCACATTGATGGCAGGGTTTTGCCAGTTAACCCAGATGTGTCCCCACGTGTGTCATATTCAATCACGTCTCTCCAGCCCGGGACAGAATATCCATTCAAAGTGATCACAGTGTTCTCCATTCTCGAGAGCGCTGCTTATGAAGGCTTCACAGTAACAGGTATATACAGGCCTTTTTCTGACAAATTGAACTAACCTGCCATTAGTAGATATTTTTTGTGTATGAATGATTTAACAAAATAAAATTTGGTGGTTTTGTTTGACTTATATCTGTGGCCATCTTCCCGATTCATTTCAGCCATAGACTGCACCAGTGTAACCTGGAGTGTTACTAACTCATCGATCCAAGGAATGGTTGAAGGCTTATTCTCGAACGCAACTGCCTTTTATAATCAAACACATGTCAGTCCTGGAGGCCACAAAGTGTCATTTTCTGGCCTTTACCCTGGCGCAACCTATGAGGTGTCTCTTGTGTATGAAAGAAATTCTGTGGTCTTTGAACAATGTCGCCACAATATAACGATCCGTGAGTACAAACCTGTCTTACCGCAATAACTTCATGTTTGTCTGCATTTCCAAAAGAAATAATATGGTGTTGCAATGATATTCCTCAGTCCAGAAGCATTTGAATGGTCATGTTAGTAGAAGGTGCCTTGTGCATTCATGTTATTTATTTATTTTTTCCCCTTTGCACTTGAAACCAAATAATTATCCTGAAGGAAAACCCTTTGTAGAAAAACTTTTATACCTCTTGTTCACAAACCACAAGCTACAGCATGGTACAACATGATTACATGGGCTGTAACTGATGATTATTATCAATGAAGTTATTGATATTTTCAGATAGATTAATCGCTTGATATATAAAAGTGAAGAAATAGCAAAATGCCCACACGTACCCTTCCAAGATTTCAAAGCGGCATCTGCAAATTGCAATAGTATAGAAATGCATGAAATAATCCTGTGTTTTTTGTGTCATACTGGGTTGTTTGCGATCGTAAATGCATTTTTTAAAACTTTTTTCGCTCAGGCCCTCCAACTCCACATGCTCACTGTAAATACTTTGATGGTGGTTACTCTATCCTGATTGCCTGGAACAAGCCAGATGGCGTGTGGACTGAAGTGGTGGTGAATGTAAATGGGCAAAGTCACAGAGTATTTGAAAATGGGTCACGACCCCAGCAAAAACAGATACATGGATTGCTACCTGCCAGAACATATGAAGTGTCTGTAACTTCGCTGTCTGGCAAAGTAGAAAGTTATGAACCATTTGTCTTTCTGTGCTCTACAGATCCAAGGGGTGAGTCAGAATAAATATATTTCATATAGAAATACTGTTTCAGTATATTTCCTGATGTCAAATTTATATATATATTCACTTTTTCCTTGTTAGTATGCTTGTATTTCTTTGTTGTTTGGTTTCCGCTCTTTGAGTTATTACCGTTTATCTTAGATTACAAAATTCTGCCTACCATTAAAATAAAGAAATCGACATTTCTGATGTGTTGACTATCTGCTGCATGTTTACTTTACTCCATTCAGGAGTCATTGCAGGGTCAGTGCTTGCTGTGCTGCTTTTTGGTGTCCTGGTCTGTCTGGCCATGTTCATTTTGTATAAAAGACGAGGTTTAATCAGGTTGGTGCTGACTCCAGTGACAACACCATAGCTATATCATCTACCTGAAATTTACTCTGTCAGACTCAGTCAGTGAACCACTTTGCTTCTTTCCCACAACAGAAAAAATCCATTCATTGGTGGATCCAAACTAGCTAATAAAATGCCCAAGTAAGTAAACCTTTCATCACCTCTTCATAATGGTAACACCACTCTCAGTCTTCTGTAGTATATTAAAGGGAGTAAACCAGATCTTGTACATGTGAGGTACATTTGGGACAGAATTAGTATGTATTTCAATCGTCTTACATAGCATTATGCATGCAATGTGACATGTACATTACTTTTCTTCTAGAGCTATTCCTGTATCAAAGTTTCCACACCACTTCTTACAATTACGTGTGGATGACCAAAGAGGTTTTACAGAAGAATATGAGGTGCATAAACAAAAAGTTATATTTCATCCTTCCTCTTCACTTTCTTCCTGCTTTTGTACTGAACTATGACACTGCGTCTGCACCCTTGGGCAGTGCTTAAATTTGTTTTCTGTTGATCTTTGTCCAAATTGCATGTGATGTTATGCAGAACCTTGTTCCTGTTGGCTCAGAGCAGACACAAAAGGTGGCTCTTCTCCCTGAGAACAAACCGAAGAATCGCTTCAGCAATGTCCTGCCGTGTAAGTCTGGCTGACTGCTGAAGCCCACTGTAACGAGCAAGAGATACTCACTCGTGAAATGGCCCAGACCTACTGAGTCAATCTAGCTATGGCTGTTTGAAACAGTGTCTTTCGCTGTGGTGGATTGCAGCTAAGCCCTATCCCGTTGTTTCACCCTAGTTGACTGGTGTCGAGTGAAGCTCATTACATCGAATCCTGATGGGATCTGTGACTACATTAATGCCAGTTACATGCCAGTAGGTATTACAGGATGACAATCATTTGATAAACACTTTCTGTAATTATAACACACCACTAACTAGTAAGCTTGACTCAAACTAAAAAAAAACAACAATTTAAATGATGACCAAGATAAGAAGGAACCATTCATTCATCTTGAATGAAGTTGCAACAGTTGCAAGTAAACAGTCATTAAAACATCTGCATATGCAGATTAATAGGAAGTCGAGCAATTTATGCTAACTTCATGCAAGTCCGTGAGCATATCATTGCTTTGTACTGACACATAAAAGCTGGAGAAGTGCACACATTAACTTTGACCTCTCCCTCTCAGGGCTACAGCAGCAACAGGGAATACATTGCCACTCAGGGTCCTCTGCCCACAACAGTTGTCGACTTCTGGAGGATGATTTGGGAACAAGGAGTGACAAGCATTGTCATGGTGACCAATTGCGTTGAAGGAGGACGGGTGAGTCTTCGGGAAGATTGGGGAACATTTTTCTTTGTCAGATTTTAAGGAAACTACTCAGGTATAATTTTATGTGCTGCAATTTTTTTTCCGCACCGGTGGTTTTTGCAGGTTTTTTGGTCACCACAAACAGCAGACACAGATTTCTTTACATTTTTCTTCACTGCCACTTCTGGTTCTGTTGCTACAACCACGAACGAAGAACTTCAACTTTTGTATGTTTCCTTTTCCTAGACAAAGTGTGAACAATACTGGCCTGCTCAAAACACACCTTGCCTCTATGGAGAGCTCTTAGTCACCATGAGATCTGAGCAGCAGGAGCCAAACTGGACACTGAGGGAGTTTAATCTGAAACAGGTACAAAACATCTGAAAAAAAACTGTAGCTGTGTCTCAACTGAGCTTTGTCAGGACACAAAATGCTATTTATGTAAATTTATCATTTTTTAAAATTCAAAAGAATCGCATATTTGAACTTTCACAAATTTGCTTTTAAAGAGGACAATGTTCTTATGTTGACATATTGACAAGTTTGTGTATCATTTACCAGCCACAGGGTTGGTTTCAAGTCATCCAACTACAGTATTTGATTTGTGAATCATATTAACAGAGAAACACCTCAGAAGAGTGCACAGTCAAACATTTCCACTTCACAGCCTGGCCTGACCACGGAGTCCCACAGAGCACCAGCGTCCTGATCCAGTTCAGAGGGCTGGTGAGAAGGCACATAGAGAGAGAGGGCGCTGGAGTGCCAACTGTGGTTCACTGCAGGTACCGTACAAGTGCTTCTCTCCAGTCGGGAGTGTAACCTGTTCCATTTGTTGGCCTCTTTTACATGCCAACCACTTTAGGGTACACCTGGGCGACTCACTGCTTGGCGTTTGCTGTGCTGTCTCTCACTTAGTGCTGGAGTGGGGAGGACGGGCACACTCATTGCGCTGGATGTGCTGCTTCAGCAGTTGGACAAAAAAAAAGCAGTGGGCATCAATGGCTTTGTGCACCGGATGAGACTGTGTCGTCCGCACATGGTGCAGACGGAGGTAAACCTAATTGTTATAGATTCCTTCAGCCAGCGCTTTCACCTCTTGCTTCCACCTTCTTCTCAAGTGACCAGCAACTTTGATTTTTATTTCTTTTCAGTCCCAGTATGTTTTCCTGCACCAGTGCATCATGGACTTTCTGCAGCCAGAGGAAAAGATCGAGGACAACATATATGAGAATGTAGACATGATATATGTCAATGCCACTGTACTCCGAGAGTTACGTTAAACACGACAAATGCCTTATGTGCACTTTAGAAATATATTCTTAAAGTCAACATAATATATTTTTATTATAAACTCTAAATATGAAAAAAGATGTGACATATTTACTGTATATTCAGAGCTCAGGTTTTATTTAACTTTGTAATTTTTGTACCTATAATCTGCCACATATTATCATTGTATGAATATTAGATTAGAATAATATATTAAGAATAACAAATGTGGGTTAAAAAGAATGATTACCTATTATTACAAGGAATACAATACTTTGTATTAGAAAAAGAACTGAATTTTTTTTTTTTCACAAAGTCTGCAATCAAGATGAAAAATCCAGTACGCTGTCACATTTACACATTAGTACCAAAATGAACAACAACAGAGGAGCGTCCATAAAGAACAGTCTTGCATTGTGAGCTGGGTTTTACTTCCAGTGTTTGTCCATCATGTGTCAGTATCTTAGAGAAGACCACGCTCACACATTCTCCTCTGAGATATCGCTCCTTGGTGGGTCCTGGCTACTGGAGGCTAAAGAGAAATGACTATCAATCAGTTTCTGTCTGGCTTTCATGGCCTCAGGGTCGATCTCGCCTGTCACTGAACGTTGCTTGCCTGGGTGCAGGGGCTCGATCTTTCCTGCTACAGGTGGGGGAGGGACGGAGAACTTCTTTGCGATGTTGTGCAAGATGCAGCACGCTGTGATGATGTTAGACTTCTTGTTCAAAGAGTCCTCTTGTGCAAAACCAAGTTGCATCAGGCACCTGAAACGCCTCTTCATGGAGCCGAGCGTCATCTGCATGATGTTGTAGATCTTTGCGTGGGCCTCGTTGAAGCGGTTCTCGTTGTCATTTGCAGGTTCTGACACAGGAATCAGGACGTGTTTGCTTAAGTGGTAGCCTCTCCCGCCTTTAAGGGAGACAAAAAGATGAGGTTAATACCGCAGCAGAGAAATACTTTCCACTGTGGCCTGCAAACATTTTCAAAATCCCCTTTGCAAGACACAACAACCTTCAAGCTAGCAACCTACACTGGTTTTTGGAGGCATTGTGTTTGCAGAGAATTGGTGTCTTTATTGACCATAATTTTCATGACCCATGTGCAAGAGGTTCCCCTGTGTCGCTATTCTGCAGAGGCACGGTCGCTGCATTCTTTCCCCATACAGTAGATTGTGAATGGGTGCAGCCAGACCACTCTCCAGCACTGACACGACGCTGTGGTCTGTGAGACGAGCACTAAATATTCGCTAAAGGGAGGTGCATCATTTCCTGTGCACAAATATTAAGTACAGTCACCTCAGAAAGCTTTCAGACCCCTTCACTTTTTGTACACTTTAATGTGTTGTACAATTCATTTGAAGATAGATGGAAGCTGTATTGATTTACACACAGTTAAGCATAATGATTTTAAACATTTTAGCTCTCATTTACAAAAGTATCCAGACCCTTTGCTGTGGCTCTCCAAACTGTGGCCATGCGCTCCCTGCTTGCCTTAATTCTCCTTGAGATGTTTTCAGAACTTGATTGGGGGTCCAGCTGTGGCAAACTCAAGCGACTGCCCACAGTTTAAAATCTAAATCTACGTCACACTAAAGCGAAGTGTTGTTGAAGTGAAGCAACTGTATATTCTGAGTGGAAAGGTTTGTTTTGACGTTTATTGAGATTTGAATGACACGCGGTTGTGGCATGCAGCTGAAAGGTAGGGGAAAAGGGTAGTAAGTGGAGTTGAGCTGGGGGTTCTGTTTTGTCCACATGTGTAGGTAATTGTAGTGTCGCGATGAATGGGACTGTCGAATGTGTTTATGGTGGGGTGGGTTTGGTGGGTGTGCTCATTTCACACAGAATTCCAGTCAAAACGAAACATACACGAGTTAAGGGCGGGACCTTTAATCGTATCTTACCAATAACACAATACGGCGCGTGCGCTTCCTTATCCATCTCCTTTCCTTTCAACGACGATTCCCACATGTCCTGCTCAAACGTGCTGCCCACACAACATTTCTCAACACTAAGTATGTTGCCGTCGGAGTCGCATATGATCTGGCTCACGACCGACGTGTAGCCCAGGGTGTTGACGAAAGACGTGATCGCGTTCTTCTCGTAAGGAGAAGCCCTGATCTTGAAGTGAGCTGGAGCCAGGACTCCCAGCACATCGGGGATCCCGCACAGGCTCTCTATCTTGGAGGCGACGTTGGCTTTGGCGTCCCGGGTCAGCGGGAACGAGATGAACTGATCCGACATCCCCGCGATGACGCCGGAGACAGCGCCGATGACGGCCGCGGCACGGTCCGTTTGTGTCAGACCGAGTCTCTGCAGGACGGCGACGGAGGAGAGGCCGTGTGCGTAATAGTTCAGCGCCACCATGACCATCGCGTCCGCGGGCAGCACAGGTTCATCCAGAGCGGCCGTCTTCATTCGCAGGCGGACGGCGTCTGTGATGAAGGCGATGCAGGGTCTGGTGAGGTGGAACATCTGGAACAAAGCTTCGTCGTCTAAGTCGTCCAAAGAGCTGGTCGTGCCGGAGTCTGCGTCGCCACATCGGAGGAGTTCATCCTGGACCGCGAGCCACACCGGCAGAGAGAAGGCCATTTGTTTACAACTGCGGTGTGTTCACGTAACACACGTGCAACTCTGTCCCCGCAGCGCTTACCGGCTGAACGATAAATAAGAAAAAAAATATAATGGCGAGTAACATGGAAGCGCGTTCTTCTTCGCCAATGTTTAGGCAGTCCGAAAAGCTGTGCGTTAACGCCACCCAGTGGACAGGAATAGCAACCACACACACGCGGCCATTTTTAAATGAATACATTTATAGTATATGTTCTGTAGCGCCTCAATTACTCGTGCAAGTTTACATACTGTAAAAAAATAAAAATAAAGACAGAAACCTTTATAACTGCGTCATCAATTGTAGATCTTTATTGCAACTCTATTTGTGATTTAGAACAATTAAGGTTTGAGTCTCCATCTATGCAACATGATGTAACTAAGATATTGTAGCTGATATATTTTTATGGTAATTGTTTTAAAAAGTATGATTACTGCACATAATATTGATATATAAAATTCTGGGATTTATGGAAAATAATCATATGCTAATAATAATTGTAGAAATTCCAGTACTACCCACTATCAGTTTTAGAACTGAAGAAGCCTCTTGGATGAGAGGTGAAACGTTTTCTTGAAAAATCTCAAGCCCAGTTGCCTTACAGAACTTTTTCGACCTACACCATACCTCCACATTTCATTGCACCAGAATAAATAAAACATTATTGTTTTTATGAACAAAGAGTAAACATTGATGCTGTAAACAATCCCCAGGAGCTTCACTTCTACTCAGTCTTATCGTTTGGGCGACAAGTAGAACATTTTGTTGACTTCGCTAATGGAAACGTCTTTTAGTCTGGGTATTCCCCCCTTGCGGTACGCATCTGTCCTCTGGCCTCGCGCGTACACATCTGTAACAGAACAGAGACATTTAAGGGCAGGAAGACTTTGTGAGAAAATCCTCCTCTCATTTGTTGTTTTGTCAAATGCGGAGGCACGATGTTATGTCTGTTTGATTATAATATACTTTAAATGATAACCCGCAGGCCAAGGTGAACACGTGGAAACGTCACCTGTTATGTTGTCCACTGAGTCAAGTGGAGCCGTGTTGTTCATGTTTACTCCGAACAGCAACAACACAAAGATCATCAGTGCAACCAGGAGGTAGATTGGCACAGCAAGAGCCCAATATCTACAACAAGCCAAACATGTTTCAGCTGACGGATCAGAAAACTTCTAGTGTGGGACATGCATTTGCTGAGGCAAATTAAGTTAAGAGTGGAACCCTGTTACTGGATAATTAACATCTGATTAGGAAGTTTGCATCTTACTTTTGAGGCCAGTACGTGAGCCCTATTGAATGAAGCCACTCTTCTGGTACGAAAGCCCACAGGCAATACAGAACTGTAGAGAAAAGAAAGGAATGGTTTTTAAATGTTGCTGGCTGTTATGTTTCAGGAAAACTAACCAAACGTGTACAAACGTATTTTAATATTATAGTATATTATAATGATGTCTGACTTACAGAAGCCAAACTGGGAGCCAAGGAAAAGAACAAAGCCATAAATGGCCCTCTCAGGCAGGGGAGAGGGAGAATTTTCCACCATAATCTGAAAGAAAACGGAGACATGAGGACAACTCAAGCAGCGTGTAAAGCTTCAGACCCCGCGTTTGCTTGAGTAACCCGTCTATAACTACATGTGAGTTTGGTTCATCTTACTACTGCTAGAAACTTACAGAAAATATGTCCCGTCAACGCCCTTAAAATGAGCTTTAAATATTCACCAAGATGTTCGAAATATGCGACGCTACTTATTAATCCAAAATGCCAATACTGAAAACAACATGTCCAACAAAGTCCAAGCTGCTTGTTTCCTCGAGCATCCTACTTTTGTAAAACATCCACAGTATCGTCGATCACTAATCTTGCCTACACGTTGTCCCGTATGATATGAGGTCCGATGTGATACAGTCGCTATAGACGCCGTTCCGCATTTGGAATAAAAAAAAAAAAGCAAAACAGCAACGCATCACTTTTTAATTTATTGACATGCCACGAGACGAACAGTGTGTGTGAGCTGAGAAAAAAATGTTGTATTCGTTGTCTTGTTCAGCTTTGTAAATATACAGACGCGCTTGTGTTTACGACGTCCTCGTGTCGGACACATTGAGCTGTCGTACACACCGGAAATAAACTTTTCAGCGTGGCTTCGGAGCACCTGGAGTTTGACACGGGACGGTTTTATCGGCAGGTAATGAAGTTAGTCCAATTCCTCTAGGTTGGCGTGGTTACGCTTCTTTATTCGAGGAAACATTTCATGATGAGACAGTAACGATCTTTTATATTTAATCGTTGCCTGGAGACTAAACGACTGAGCTCCGATGGTCCAACGTGGTTGAGGACTGCTACTTACACCACACAGTATTCAACATAAAGCGGTCACAATGTCAAAGGTGACAGCAAAGAAAGGGGACTCGCAACGGCCCGTACCTAAAAAGAAAAACAACACCGCGAAACAGCAAAAGAGACGCTGGTTTAAAGAGAGGGACAAAAAGAGAAAGCCTCTGTCAAAAGACGAAGGAAAAGCACAGCCTCCACAAGATGCCCAACAGTTCTCTGCCAACTGGAAAATATTACAGGAGGTAAGAGTTTGGTCCTCGTCTGTATATCACTGAGAAATGTTGGTGTAAAGTCACATTCAGTGCCTTCCCGAAGATTGTTTACAACTTTGAAACTCTTCCACAGATTTTAAAAGCGAGTGAGCCGGAGAAGAAACCGCCTGCGGCACCAAAACGCGACAATGGTACTCTGCAAAAGAAGGAGGCTAAAGAAAACCCTTCAAAACTGATCCCTAAGAACAATACTGGTCCCAGTCAGACGGACACTGGGAAAAAAGTGAAGCACAAAACTGTGGCCAACAGTGTTGTCCCCAAGGATGCTCAGGTGAACCTGAAGACTCCAGCTGTCTCACAGACAAGACCGTCTGCTGCTCCAAAAAGGACCAGCGGAAAGTCAAACAGTGAGCAAGCAGCCAAGAAAAAGAAGGCAGCAGCTGAAGAACTCAAACCTACAGAGTAAGTGTACAGCACCAACTTCTGCTAATATTTAGATCAAGCAGAATAATTGTGGCTGCTCACTTCATCTTTCTCTTCGCTCCTACAGAGAGGACCTTTGGTTTGATGACGTGGATCCCGATGACATCGAGGCGGCGATTGGAGCAGAGGCGGCAGAGATCATGAGGAAGAAGCAGGGCATCCTGAAGAGCCAGGACACGGAGAGCGCCCTGGTCAAGGAAAAAGCCTTTGAGGGGTGAGTGAGTCTGGCGTTGGTGCCTCACTGACACGCTGCAGAAGATGTTTATGCGACAGTCATGGTTAAGTGATAAACTGATGAATCCAGTATGAATGCTGTTAGGTTGCAGTGGTGTCAAAATACCAACGCTTAGTGCTGTTTTCACAGGGGTTTAGAATGCTAAATGTGTTTTTCTATACCTTCCTGGTGCCGCCTGACACCAGTGGCTGCCAGCGGCTGCAGTGGGCAGGTTGACGTAGTAGTGACCAGTCTCCTGTTTTATCACCCCGGTTGCCAATCCCCGCAATCATTAGTCTCACCAGAGCCGTGGCCATCGATTGTGAGATGGTGGGAGTCGGTCCCAATGGAGAGGACAGCATCTTGGCACGCGTGTCGCTGGTGAACCGGTTCGGGAAATGCATCTATGACAAATATGTAAAACCCACCGAGAAGGTGACAGACTACAGGACAGCCGTCAGTGGCATCCGACCGCAGGACATCAAGAATGGTGAGTTGTGAATTTTATTGAAATGAACTATAAACAACCATAGGAGAACCTGAAACAAGTTGCAGTTAAATTTTGTAAAAAATAGTCTTCAGTGTTTCACCGTACTCAAACCATGTTTGCTTCACTGTAGGAGAGAATGTACGGACCGTGCAGAGGGAGGTGGCTGAGATCCTGCAAGGCAGAATAGTGGTCGGACACGCCATACACAATGACTTAAAGGTAACCTGGATATGATATTGAACAACAACTTGAATAAAAAGAGTTAGAATTTACTAATCAGTCTTAAACCCCTTTTTCAGATTTTACTCTTGGATCATCCTAAAAAGAAAATCCGGGACACTCAGAAATATAAGCCCTTTAAGAAGATCGTTAAGGTAGGCTGTTTGTCGTTCAAAGACAGAGAAGCTTAAAAGTTTGCAAACTTCGTGAATAAGACTCGCAAATACTACCAAAAGACCTGACGTCTTAGCCGTGAAATTTTAAAGTGACGACGAGATGATTTCTTTCTTTCAGAGTGGTCGACCTTCGCTGAAGGTCCTCTGTCGAGAAATACTCAACGTGAAGGTCCAGCAGGGCGAACACTCCTCTGTAAGTCATTGACCCATCAAACGCAGTTCTTGAGTTTATTTAGTTTTGGGTAACGGTACAGCAGGTGTCTTCACGCATGATTAGAAAAGATAATTCTGAAAATTTTAAAATGCAGCATCTTGGATTAACCCCCCCCCGCTTCTCTTCCGCTTGTCCAGGTCCAGGACGCGCAGGCCACCATGAGGCTGTACACAATGGTGAAAAAACAGTGGGAAGCCGAGATTAAAGCCAGACAGACGAACAAAGAGTCACAGAAGACAAGTGAGAGAAAGCCCAAGTTGGCTAAGCATAAAGGGAAGAAACCCATGGGATTATGAATTCAGAACCAATCTGCAAGAGGACAGATCATCTCTGGATCAGAGCTGACCCGACTGAGATGATCAGATGACTGGTTTTGTTTTCCTGGAAGACAAAGAAACCACATACGGACGGTAACAGATGTGGAACACTCAATGATGGTGTCAAGCTGTTGCACAACAGTCCCTCAAAGTGATGGAAAAACAAACCATTATGAATAACAGCGGAAATGAAGATGCCTGGGAAAATGCGTTAACACTTTTCTTTTTGTCAGTCTGAGCTTTGCGGTTCCCAGAAAGACTTGATTTTTCTTGGCGGATTCGCCAAGATCTTTCGCAAACCCTGTCATGTTATTGCCAAAGCATCTCACAGGGATTGAAACATCTGCCAGGCTGGAGGTTGGAGCCTTTATTTACACTGACCTTCCTGTCCATTTAGTCCATGGATATTTACCGGATATCATTTCCCAATATGTTATTCCCAGCAGGAGGCAGGTGTTCAAATCCTGCCCCCGTCAACCCTGCTCGACAGAGTGTTCCTGAGAATTGTGTCC
This sequence comes from Psettodes erumei, assembly GCA_016785225.1. Classification (NCBI taxonomy): domain Eukaryota; kingdom Metazoa; phylum Chordata; class Actinopteri; order Pleuronectiformes; family Psettodidae; genus Psettodes; species Psettodes erumei. The sequence continues at coordinate 590,927 of JAFBJZ010000327.1, read as the reverse complement.
TGTGCCAAACAATGTGCCAGTGGTGTATTGTTTTTCCACGATGGTTCCGTTGTGTCTTAATTTTTTAGATATTTAGAGTCTCTCATGACTCATTTGGTTCCTGGTTGCCTTAAAAGTTTTATGTTTGGAAAATTACAAATAAAACATGAGTTCTTTCGCTGTATCGCATCTATTGTTTCTAAAGCTCCTTACCAGCGGTGACATGTTTGATGCGATGACAAACTGACCTCTCTAAGAAGCAGTAGGTCATCAGTTAACTCATGAAATCTTTCTTGTAATATATGCTTCCACATTGAAAGTATGTTTGTGTAACTCTCCAGCAGCGCCCCAGACATGCTGTACCACTATTCTGTTTCCACCCCAGGCCTTTGATTTAACACCTCCAGACATTCTCAGATTACTCCATGTGCATCAGCAGAAATCAGACACATTCTCTTGCATAATGACTTTGCATTTTCACCAAATTACATTATGCTTTAACTTTTTTTTAAAACATAATTTCTTTAAGCATTTCAGAGACTAATTCTGTGTCTATATTTTTTTCCCCCTCTTTGAAATAATGGCTCCTCACGTTGTTCTAAATTTGTGGCTTATGCTTCAGCCCCAGCGACAGAGATTTAATGCTCCTCGTGCGCCTGCAGTTTGTCAGCGCGATTTGCTGCCCACGTTTGATCGAATGTGTGCCCCTCTCGCAGTGGAAATGAAACCTGCACCTTTGGTTGAAAGAGTCCAGGCTTTCGGTCATATTCCCTTAAGTTATGGAGGCCTCGGGCGAATGTATTTCATGAGTTGGCTCTGGGCTGTACTCAGGTTGTTTGAATATCCTTTTAATATCATTATTCATAAAGAATCTTAATGAAGGAAGTCAGATCAGGTATAATATTATCTTACACAGTCTCGCTCAGGCCTGAAACGTTATGTGGCTTTGTCCTTTGTTTGTTTTTTTTGCTGCAGTCGTGGTGATAGTATCAGGGATTTAGGCTCCTTGTTTGCCAACAGTATGTCAAGTGTGATTTGCTGCCCAGAAGATGATGCACAGTGTGCCCCACATTGCTAAAATGAAGCCGACGCCCTTGTTCTGCAGCCTCCGGGCTCTAAATTAGGCTTCATGTGGAGCTTGGTCAGTCTTTATCAAGGCCACTGGTGGATAAAAAGCAGAACAGTAGAGCTCAGTGTAAATTTTCAATCCAGTTAACACTGTATGTTTTGGGTAGAGCAAAGTCATGGTTGTCGTGCAACAGAATAGCAGATCACCAATGTGTTGATAGTGAAACTATGTAATGTCTCCCCCTGTCAGTGTTCTGGCAGCATAGCTTGCGAATACAAGTCTGGCCCTGTATTCAGACTAAAACATGACAAAATGCTATGGAAAATAATTGACCTTAAAGAAAACTGATGTTTTCTTACTGATGACTATAAGGGTTTTCTTCCCATTTTTAACTTTTTAACCCTGTGGAGCAGAGTAGTGGTTGGACACGCCATGCGCAGTGTCACAAAGGAAAGTTGGACACTTAGAAGTTTGAATCCTTCAAAAAGTTTAAAAGGTACGCTATTTGTACACCACTATGACAAAAAAACTTTAAAAACTTTCCAAAGTTGTGAATATATTGTAATTCCCAAATACCATGGGAAACACTTCCAGAAAGGGAGTTTTAAAAAAAATAGTTTTAATAATGATCAGAAGTGCAGTATTTAATAGTCGCTATGCTCTGCCTTCTCTTGGCAATAGTAAGAATTAATTTGCACACTGAATTACAAGCTATGAATGATAGAAACTGTATTAACCTTCAGCGATTTCCTCTCCAAATATTTTCTCGACATCATTTCCCAGTATGTTATTCCCAACAGCTGGAGGCAGGTGTTCAAACCCCGTCTACCCTCCTCGACAGCGCTTCTAAGAACCATGCGTCCGGTGCCAAACGATGCTCTGGAGACGTATTGTGTTTTCATTTGAATTTGGATAACACTCGGTTACAGCTGTGCTATGATCGTATTGCTACGGAATAGTAGATTTCCCATGTTTTCACCGTGAAACTATGTAATGTCTCCCCCTGTCTCTTTTTTTCTTTGTTAGACAACAAAACATAAGGAGAACTGTGAGAAAACCTGTTGTTTAAAACATAAATGTCAGCAGATAACTTGAACTTTTAAGTAAGGCTTCTTCTGCCAATGTTGAGGCCACTACCAGGATCTGAGCCTGGAGGCGTAAGATGGAGCCAAAAGAGAGACTCTGAGAGACAGAGGGCCTAACACTGATAAATAATGAAAGCTAAATCAAAGCCATTTGAGGACGGCTGCTTAACAAGCGACTCACTCCTACAGCTTAGTCTGAGTTTATGGGAAGAAGAAGAAGAAGAAGCAGACTAGTTGTAATTCGATAGAGTATAGCAGATTTATTGTTGATGACGGATAGCATAGAATTCATCTGTTCGTTGTTTTCATTGGAGATTTCAAACTTGCGTAGCGGCTGTTTCCAGGGACTCCATTTGCGGAACGCATTAAAAGTTGCGACTTCTCTGAATTTAATGCTGCTTTCCAAACAGCTTAGTTGCATCTCACAGGAATAAAATCAGTAATCCCGGTTTGGACATCCTGCACTCGGAACATCCTGTGAAAGCACATTTATGTTTCGTCTACATTTCAAGATTTACACCTGCATATAGTGACCATTTCCGAGAAACCCAATTACAGTATAGTAAACAGAATCCAAGAAAGAGTCATAATTCTACTGTTTTCAAAAAAAAATTTTATTGGAAAGACATTTGATTTCTGAGGAACTGGATAGAATTTACTTAGTCACATAGTGTTTCAGTCATCTTTTGATTACTCAACCTGTCCTCTGCTGCCTGTCTGACGTAAACGGGCAGTGCAGAGCAGTTCATTCCATTTTTGCTTAAATGAGGACAGGGCATTATTCCATGTCACTTTACTTTTGTGCCTTTTGCGATGAAGAAATCGTCTACAGCCGTATGCCAATATCAGAGATAACCCCAAAATCATTTTTAATCAATTTATCTGTGGAATTCACTGTGTAAATAAAACTGATCTCAGTAAGCAGCTTCATTGGCAGAAAATCAAAATGAAGCTGTAACACACAGCTGTAGAGGACTGTATATCTCTTTGCAGTCAAGCTCCTCTGGAATTCTCCTCTTAATAACCGCAGTGTAGGAAATAACATGGTAATCAGAGTGCGTCCACTTACTTAAAGAATCTTGTGACGAATTGCTGCTGTTGCACACGGACGTTTGGTTCATAACTCAGTAAAGGGTTGCTTACAGTCTTCCCAACTCCTGCCCGTGGGTTGCTGTCTTCAAAAGCGACTGGAGCCAACGTTAAATGGCAATGTTTGGCTTGTGTTGTCTTGTTTGGCTCACATACCAAATCCAATTTCATGTGCAGAGTTTCATCTCTGAAGTGACATTTTTCGTTTCCTGAACACGGGACCTCCTAAAATGGGTGGACACTGTTTTTCAGTCAGTGATGGACAACATCAGTGAAGATTACTGAACCATCAGTTTTCTCATTGGCAGTCAGTCTTTACTTCCTCGAGGCTGGCAGTCCTGTTTACTCTGTAATGCAATCGGGATCTGTGCAAATATATAGTATACTGTAGTAGATTAAGCAAATATAGTATATATTATAGGCTCCTTGGTGTGCATTGTGCAATAATATATTCAGTGTTCAGTGTCCACCCATACTCTAATAATAGTAATATTTACAGGATATAATGGCTAACATATGGGAGTGAGGACACCATGACAGAGCTGCTTGTTTTTCTCTCGTCCATGTTTGTGAACGTTCTCTTGACCACACAATGTCTCCTAAGGTCTGCTGCTCACTGCTTCTTTATGCATGAGCTGCGCTGTGCTGCCGCCAAGAGACCAGCGGTGGATGTGTCTGCATTGACCAATGCTCACTCTTAGGACGGTCAAAGTTGAGCATTCAGTATTTATGCAGGTTGATGAAGAAACGGTGTCAGCCACTTACTGTGGAGGACTTCTCTGCTCGCCAGTTCTGCTCTGGCGAAGCTGAGAGCGGATTCGCTTTTAGTTCTGAGCACAGCGTTGACTTTTATGGGCTGGGGGTTTATGAGCGATGATTGGCAGTCTTAACTGAACATGTGTATCTTAGCTGATGCTGATAGATCTTAAAAATGACTGTGGATGTGACGCAGAGATATTGGTTGGGAGTCACATAAAGTTCCTAAAAGAATATATTAAACACAGAGAGAAAAAGCAGCTAAACTAGGCCTCAAACACATCGTCATATTTACAAATGATTGTTGCTCATGTTTGGGGTATGACAATAGTGCCTTAATTGTGGACTCCATAACAGGACATGTGGCTTTGTCTGTGATGATCTAGAGAGAAAAAAAAAAGAAAGGAGCTGTTGACTGCCAAAAAGCAAGAAAATTTAATGAACACAAAAGGGGGGACTTGGAACTGCAATCCAGAATAAATGCTGACCCAAACATTTTTGTGTTCATCAAGCTGTTGAGTGCCAGTGTTTGTGCAGAACATTATGCATACTCAGTTTGCTCACTTTTCTGCTTTTGACTTTCTTTCTTCTGCATTTACAAACAAAATGGTTAATTTGACAGTGACGCAATCCCCTTTTGTGCTAATTCTAAATGCACTTAAAAAACTTCCATGACACTGCGTCTGCTTCACTCATCCTTTTCCTGTCTGCACTTTGCTCTCACAAGTACATTTTGTGGTCAAGGGAAAATGCGACATGCACCTAACCGTAGCCTTTGCCCTTTACTACTGTTGTAATTTTTATGAGGAGATGTTGCACTCACTTTGAGTTTCCTGTCGATAAGTGCAATCAGCAGCTCTACTGATCATTGTGCCTCGACTTGAATGTTGGCTCCAGCCCACAGGCTTCCTGCAGAAACAGGGACTGCAGTGCTGGTTACTGCAAAATGCATTTACATATGAAATCATCATTTTGCTTGTTTAATCCTTAGACTGATTTATTGTTCCCCTAAGGAGACTGAAAAATTCTGGTTATATTGTTCCTGCAATTTGTCTGGGGTTTTTTTAGTGGTAAAATTTAGATAAATTAAATTTAGATGCTGAGGATGGAAAGTGCCTTCAGACCAAAAATGAAAACAGTGCTTCTTGTTCTTATTGTTATAATTATGACTGAGCATATTACTCCAGACTGTGTCGTATGCAACCCACCTGCCTCTCTGCTACCACATGACTGCTGATGTCAGCCAAGCTCGAGTCAAGGCTGGGAACCTGTAGACAAAATGGTGTTTGTGCGTCCGTCCAGCAGAGTGAGCATGTGTGGGCTGTGTAGGCTTAAGTGGGGAAGGGAGGGGGCAATAAATCAACACAATCTATCCTATTATAGATATGTGTGTGTGTGTGTATTTTTTACAGCATATGTATTTATGAAGTTCAGCAGCCATATGAGAAATTAGCCTCTGTATTCACCGGGGTCCTCCCACCCCTCTGTCTTGTTCTCTAATCCGCCCACATGTATCGTCTGAGGGGAAAAAAATAGTGCAGAAGGTGACGCTCTTCCAGCGGAACAGAGACAGGCACAGAGAGAGGGAAAGGCAAAGAGAGAGGTGTCTACAGGGGGCTGCAGCTCCACTGAAACATTTGGAAAGGGGAGGAAGACAGAAGAAGAAGAAGAGCTGAATGGTAGCTACACCCCTGCGCCTGGAAGCGTAGAGACACTGTAACAGAGGCTGGCAATTATTTTTTGGCAATAACAAAGAGGTGGGAGAGGGGCTCTGAAATCGAGGGGAATAGCAACAAAAAAAAAGAGAGCCAGTTTTCAGGGGACCTCTGCTTCATTTCATCCGAAAGACTCATCCCTTTGCCATCATCAGCATGACCATAAGCTATAAGTAACCATTCGGCAATAACGTTGTCAAAGCGAGATTTTCAGCAACAACAGACGCGCGCAATCCTATTTTGTCTTATTATAATTGCGGGCGGGGGGATTAAAAAAAAACCCCAAACAGATCAACTGAATGCCTGCGAGAAACTGGATATACTCTCTGAAATCATAAGAAAGAGCGATCTAACAAAGAAAACTACCTTTTGATTGATCTTTAAGCTCGATGTGCGTGCTTTCTCTGCGCGCACCCGAAACGCACCTGAACCAAAAGCAAGTGAGTATGAACCGTGTCTGTGTATATGTCTGTCTTTTTTTGATGGCTTTATTCTGCGTTTATCTGTCTAATACAACATCAGAGAATTATTATTTTTCTGGCCAGCTCTAAAAGGGAAAAAAGAGAAAGACGAGGTAAAAAATATAGTGTCTAACCTACATTCAACAAGTATCGTTTTATCCACAATAACTGCGATTTTTGAAAATTTCTTCTTCTGAACATGTGAATGTCTGTTTCGATCAGTATCTGGAGGAATCAAAATGTGTGGAAGAAAATGTTCAAATTGGAAATCCTAAATCTCTTCACTGTATTACATTTAGTGACTGATGCTGTGAAACAAAGAGAGCTGCACTTTCAGCACAGTCAGGGTTTTAATCATCCGCTGATGTGACGCCTGAAAATTTTCATTTTGTAAAATCTTAACAGTCCTCGTTGCACAAATGGTGGGTGTTTCCCCATCTACACCACTAGATCAGAGCATGCCTCTGAGAGGAATGTGTGTGTGCATGCCTCTCATCATGCATCATTTTGTGTCTGTCTGCGTGAGTAACTGCTGCCATGTGTGTGTTGCTCCTTTGTGCTTTTGTGGGCATGCATTTGTTCCACTTGCATGTGCCTTCAAGGTGTGTGTGTGTGTTAGTGTGTTTGTCCCTGCTTCGTGGCAGCACTGGGTAAGTGTCAAGGCCTGAAATGGAGGTTTCATAAAGGAGGAGGAAGGTTTAAAGGGCTGACATACAAACACATACACACACATGCAAGAGAGGAAGAGGTGAGGAAGGTGTGAGGAAGAGATTGAAGGGGGGGGCGCTGGAGTGGAACCACTAGGAAGGGCATAGCGTCTCTGAGATCTCATGGAAGTCTGTGGGGGCAGCTAAATGTCTAGACTCTGTCAACTTGCTCCATCCGCATTACACACAAAGTCTCCAGTTTCATAACGCCTCTTCTTCCCTCACTTCCCAGCGCATGCCTCGCTTTTCTTTTTTTCTTCCTGCCAACTGGCTCCAACGTGCTCCCCCCCCCCCCAATGGGAACTCTGCCTCTCTTCCTCCATTTGCTATCTCTCCGTGCTTTTCCCCCCACCTCAATCCTGCATTATGAAGCTACAGCTGAAGCTATTTTTAGATTGAGGGTAACCCAGAAAGCACCCCTTCGATTTAAGCGAAAAAAAGATGAAAAAAAAGCTTTCCCACCAGAGACAGTGGTATGTTGTCAGTGGATGTGATTGGTAGAGGAGTGATGGGGCTTGAAAAGGACGCTGCTGTTTAAGCAAGGGTGGTTGGTGTTGGGGTGTGGGGGGAATAAATCTATTTTGAGGCTGTGATTGAATTACGCATCTGGGTGTGTGTGTGTGTGTGTGTTCCTTGCCTCTGACCCTTCCTCTCTCCTTGGCTGTGATGGTTTCTTTCTCATCTCACATCTTCGTACTGGCTTCACTCGTGAGAATCCCCCCGTCCTTCAACTTATTCATCACCTGATTGACTTGCTTTTTCAACCCCTAAACCCTTGACCTTGAGTCTCACCTCAGCCTCACCTTTCATCTCCCCTTTGTTCTCCTCCGCCTCCATGATCCTCTCTTTTGATTTCTTCACATTAAAACCCAACTTCTCTTCTCCCCTCTCAGCCATTGAGGGTCTAATGTGCCTTGCCCTACCCCTTTTCTATGTCTAATTGCTGGCTGGTTCACAGGTCAGCAAATCAGTGCAGTAATACTTCTTCCCTTGTCCCGTTTGTCTGTCTGGCCCCGTGTACCACGTCATTGCACCGCTGGATCATAATGATCCTAATTATGCAGGGAGGGCAGCGCCATTAATGAGGAGCAGACAGGTTTAAATGACCTATGAGAGAGTGGGGAGGTGGGTTAAATCTGTTTGCTCTCGATGCAAATACTCCAAAGAATCAGGCTTTAATGTTGAATTTTAAGGTGTATCAGCACAGATTTATCCAGGTCCAAAAATAGAGTTCATTCCCGACATGACACACTATCCCATCCCATAGCTGTTTTCCTCCCTCCTGCACTCATTGCTGTTCCAGGATTTTTCTGACCTCTGTTGCACCAATCACTGCCTCTCCAAGGGAGCTTTAGTACTTCTTCTCCCATCACTTCCTTCACCCTTCATCCATTCTGTCACTAGTACAGTCTCAACCAGTGGTCACACCTCTTCAAACCCCCCCCCAAAAAAAACCAAAAACTATTCTCCTGTGGACAGGAAGGATTTAAGTCACGGAGACTGACTGAGCTTTCAGAACTGTTACAGGCTTCATTGCTACTAGTCTATTCTTGAAAATGGCCTTATGTATTAATCATCCCCAAAGCGAGCTAAAAGGAGAAAACCAGGAGCGCATGATTCTTTCTTTTATTCTCTCATGGAAAAAATAGGTGGCTGCAGGCGATAGCAAGAGAGCAGCAGCAGCTTCTGGTGTGTATGTATGGGTGTGCGTATGGGGGGGGGGGGTGGGGGTGTGCTTGACCAACATGCAGAAGGCTCAAGACCCCCCCGAGGGGGGTGTTGGTGCTGCAGTATGTGTGGATTGGTCAGCCCCTGGAGATCTCCAGTCTGGTGTTGCTGAGTAGTGGTGATGCCTCTGGTAGATTTCCTCTCTGCTTGCTTAATTGATTGGCTATTCAATTCATGCTCTGGGAATTGGCCACTGGTGAGCTTTATTATGATGAGAAATGCCTTGCTTTGTTTTTTTCTTCAGCTGTCTCTGTGCCTCTGGGTCATTGCGTGCCCTCTGTTTTCATCTGCATAACACACCCTGTCTGCTTTCCATTCATGCAACCCCTATCGTTTTCATTCTTATTTGTCCAATTCATACGCCGCCTTCTGCCATCTACACATGCACAGACACCTTATGTGGCTGTCTCTCTCCCGGCTGAATCAGAGTTACACCATGAGGTGCAATGACAGTCTTCAGGGGAGGGGGACGACGACACTGTGCGGTGGTGTGACACCGCACTGAAAGGGGAGGTGACCGCAGTGCTCTCACACGCTGCAGTGCCTCGGTTTCTCCTGTTGGGGTCTCCTCAACACTGGGGAGTGTGTGAGAGAGAGGGGAGGGGGAGATACGGTAGAAATGGGGGGGGGGTGTACTTGTGTGTGTGTGTGTGTGGGGGGGGGTGTGGGTGAGGAAAGAGGAGAGGAAGAAGGGGAGGGAGGCGATATGGATAGAACAGCGTGAAGCCTGGTGGTTACATCCTTTGATGAGGTAGCGGGTGGGAAAAAAAATGGCTGTGCACCAGAAACACATACGTAATTTGTGCTTCCTCTCTCTCTCTCTCACACACACACACACACACAGACACACACTCGCATACATACATTACACACCTGCCTGCAATGCCCTGTGGTACATTTGCTATTCAGCTCAGCTGTATATCTGTATAACATCCTGACACTTGTTTTCCTTCATTTGCCCTGTCTCTTAATCACTCCATTGTGTCGCTCCTTCTTATTAGTATTGCAGACCATTTCTAGCCCCCCCCTTACCTTCAAAACCAGTTAGGTGCTATCCCCAGCCACTGCAAGGTCTTTCTCCCTCTCCTCCCCACTTTTTTTTATCCCCTCTTTCATTTTCCCCAACATCCTCTCTCTCTTTTTCCTCACCCACCCCAACCCCCCCTTACTTTCCATCCTTTTCCTCTCTTTCTCCATCTCCTTCTCTGCCATCTCCGTCTCTTCACCCGCCTGTGATTGGTAAAGGTTTTTGGTTTTTTTCCTGCCAACTGCTGGGTCTGTTCCGCGCAGTCAGCACTCCTCCAAATTCCTCCTTTGCCTCCTCTGTCTCTCCCTCTCTCTTCCTCTCTGGTGTGCACCCCCCTCCCGGTTACTGCTGCTGGTACCTCACAGTCAATGCATCCCATAATCCCATGCTCCCTCCCCCTCTTGCTGCAGTGTTTCTGCTAATATATATTAGCGTCAGTGCAGCCTTCTTGCACGCTCTTCCCCTCTCCCTCAGCCCTGTTTTCTCTTTCTATCAGTCCGCTGCAGAAATCATCTCCTCTCTCTGATGGTTTATTGTGATTAAGCCTTGAGTCTTCTTAGCCCGTTTTTGTTGCACTCAGGTGAGTGTGTGTATGGGTCTCTCTTCCTCCCTCCCTCCCTCCCTTCTCTCCCTCACTCTCTTGTCTCTCCCCTCGTGTGTGTGTGTGTGTGTGTGTTTGCAGTGGTGAGGCAGTATACAGCAGGGTGGCGCAGGACATGGTGGCCGAGGCAGGAAATGCCAGTGGTGATGAGGAGGGATTGTTCCTCCTCTCTGCCCCCCTCCATTTTTCTCTCTTAGTTTTTAGCTTCTTCTTCATGTGCACTCTTTTCCTTCCATCCTTCTCACCTCTGTCCTTTTTTTTTTTTGTCTGCACTGGATCTTGACATCATTCTTCCATTTTAAACTCTACACTCACTTTCTGTAGCCTCCATCCACCGCTCCTTCTCATGAAACTCCCCTACCCCCTGTGGCTTTTTTATTTTTTTCAAACAATTGCACTGCTGATCAAGATGCTGGGACTAACTGTTAAAGAGAATTTGATGCTTCTCCTGTATTATGCAGAAAACCACAGCCACTCACCTGAAATTTTAAATCGAACAGGGTAATTAGCTCCGCAGAAAAGTGGGGAGAACCCAGCTACACCCTGTCCCAATTAACCTTCAGATTAAATTACCAAATTTATGAAATCAATATGCTAACCACACATGACTCCCAAGGAACAAAAAGCCATTTAACCACAGTTACAGACTTGTGGCTGTCTGTGTATAAAATATTCAGCAGCTCACCAGGAAGCTACAACTGCCTATGAAGTACAAGTCAGGCCACAGAGTAACAAAGTAAAGCCAGAAAAAAAGAAGAAAAAAGAGTCATCTAAGGTAGAAAAGTTCTACAGTGAGATCACAGAAGCTGCTTCTGAAAAGTTTCAGATCCCGTCAGAGAGGGTTTGTCCCAGAGGGAGAGTGTGCCGCTGTCCATGGTGCTGAAATATAACCCGCCTCACAACACAAGCAGTCCCTGCTGGAAAGCCCCACAGGACAAAGCTGAGTGAGGATAAAGATCTTCTTTACGCTCTCCTTGCTTGACCTCACTTCCATAAAGTCTATTTTTTCGCAGTTTCTCATTTAAATTAATCTTATGAATTTTTTTTAGTTGCAAAGAGGAAAACTAAACCACTTTGGAATACCGATGCAGATTGAGCCTCAAACTCACGAGCAATTTTTTCTTGTCGAGCAAGCAGATTTGATGGTTCTGCAGCAAACACTGCAAAGACTTGGGAAATGAAGTAGAAATTTAAACAAATTTCCACTTTATGTTACTTGATCTCTTCTAATCTGTGCGCATAAGATAGATCCATTTTAGTTTATTTTGTCAACTGTGCACAGTATTAAATATTTGTGCTTTGATTGTTTACCCATGCAATAGCCTTGATCTTAGTAGAGCTTACCTGAGTGTTGTTAAGTCTCTTTTCCTGGATCCTCCAAATAATTTTCATGGCAAAAAATCTAAACAAAATCTTAAAAAGAACAACTTAATGTCAAGCAAACTTTTCCACAAACAAGAATATAAAAAAGTGCGGTGAAATAAGGAAAACAACAGTAAACACTAGAAACATGTGAGAAATAACAAAGAAATGCACTGTCCCAGATGACAGAAAGCAAAACTATGGGGTGAGAGAGGAGGAGAGAGTTGGCCCAAAGTGATGGAATCTTACTTTGGGAAGGGAGGGGGGTGAGAAAATGACAGGAGGATGAGTTCAAAAAGAAATGAAAAAAGTGCATTAGAGTGAAGGGGAAAAGGGCATAGAAGAGTAGGTAAAGAATGAGAGCTGGAGAAGGGGGGGGCTGGATAGGAATAAGACCGTGTTGTGAGAGGAGGAAGAGGAGGAAGAAGAAGAAGAAGTGAAGCCTTGATTCTCCTTCTTCAATGAAATGTGATTCCTCTATGCGGAATATGAGAGCGAGCAAGGGAGAGAAAGTGAGCGAGAGAGAGAGGGAGTAGTAGGAGGGAGAGGGAGAGGGGGAGGGCCGGTGGGAGCTCGCAGGAGAGGAGGGGGGGGGAGAGTGGTGCATTTCTTTGAATAGAGAAAAAGGTTAACAACATAGATGCGGCGCATGTATAGGCTCTTTTGCTGTGAACGCGTGTCTCTTTTCTGAAGCATGCCGACCCCCCCCCCCCCCCCGACGGCGATGCAGCTCGCGGGCGAATAATCTGACCTCGCTGGGAGAAGGAGAGAGAGAAAGAGGGAGAGCAAATAACGCTGGCTTTTTACTGCAGCAGAATTCATTCACTTTTATAGCGCACTCTCCTTTTTTTTTCGATGCTCTCCTTCCTCCCCCCTCTGCTCTCTCTCCCCCCCCTCAGCCCCCTTCTTCCTTTACTGGAGAAGAGACAATATCACACTATAAGCTGGTTCACTAGAAGTGTGCTGCATTCACTTTCTGCCTCTTTTCTCCCCCTCTACATCTTTCCTTTCTCTCCCTTTGTGCCCCCCCCTCATCTTCAGGTCTTTGTCTGAGCCTGCCTTGTTTTCCTGATTGTTCTGTCCTTTTCGATCCTTCCATTAAAAAAAACAGATTTACGGCCCCCCCACCTCAGCACTCCTTTCCATCTCACACCCTCTACCTCCCTCTCCTCCGCATTTCTGTCTCCACATGTCTTTACACACACGCATGCACACAAAAAAAATGCATGGGAGAAGTGGCAGAGAGAGCATTGACATAATTGTGCATGAATCTCGGTGCAGTTGGAGGGGGCTGCAGCAGAGTGTGTAGCACGCACATAGGCTGATTGAGGAGATCTAACATTAGTACGGACACTGCACTCTGGGGAGGCAATTAACACACACCACACACACCACACACACATACACACACACGGTGCTGCGCCACCTCACGCCACAGAAGCAATCTGGAGGAACCAGGGGAAGAAACAGGGAAATGGATCCCCTAAGTTTACTATCATTCTGTCCCAGACTCTTGGGGGCCCAGGCAAGGAAAAGAGCTTGTTGTTGCAGGTGGAGAGAGACTCTGTGTGTGTGTGTGTGTGTGTGTGTGTGTGTGTGTGTGTGTGTGTGTGTGTTTGAAAGTGGCCTACTTTGGGAGGGAATTTGAATGAGCATCAACCACATCAGCTTGGTGGCTGGACAAGAGGGAAACATGGTGACAGCTGGAATATGAGAAATCAGGGAGGGTGGCCGTGCTGGGACTTCAGTCACATGACAGTAGCTTAAATCTTGCCCATCACTGTGGGGTTAACAATCAGCCTGTGAGGATGCTGACTCATGAATGTGCTCAAAGCCACCTGCTTTCACATGCTGCTGTCATAGGTTGAAGGCATGTTTGTTTTGCCCCTCCATGCTCTGTTAAAAACAAACTTAGCCATCCCTCATTTTCAACCCCGTCTCCCCCCAACCCCCTGTCCTACCACCCCCCCCATCACTTGCTGCACCTGCACAAGGTCATTTTTTTGCGCCCGTTTCATCATTTGATTATCAAGTCAATGATTGCACATACAGCTGGCGTGAGCTTGTGATTCTTCATTTGTATTGCAATGTTGATAATCCACATCTATTTCTACCCTCCTGCTAAAATTTCTGCCCTTTTTCTCTCCCCGCAGACTCCTCAGACTCCTCCCTCCTCCTCCTCCTCCCTTCGGTCTCTCATCCTCTCCCTCCCCCCCGGTCCTCTATGCTCAGTTCGGTGTGTGTATCCTCTTTCAAAGGGCGCAAGGGTGGGAACAAGTCGTCCAACAAAGCATGTTACAGCGCAGACATGACTTGTCCGTCGGAAAGCGAGAAAATCGTGATAAACTGCGGGGGGGTGCGGCATGAGACCTACCGGAGCACCCTAAAGACGTTGCCTGGTACCCGCTTATCGTGGCTCACCGAACCGGACGCGTTCAGCAACTTCGACTACGACCCCAAATTAGACGAGTTCTTCTTCGACCGCCACCCATCAGTGTTTTCCTTCATCCTCAACTACTACCGCACCGGGAAGTTGCACTGTCCCAACGATGTGTGCGGTCCCCTGTTCGAGGAAGAGCTGGCATTCTGGGGCATCGACGAGACGGACGTGGAGGCGTGTTGCTGGATGAATTACCGGCAGCACAGGGATGCGGAGGAGGCGCTGGACAGCTTCGAGACTCCAGAACCGGACGCGCCGGACGACGACCCGGCGCTGGGCGGCGCGGACGGGGACTTGAAAAGATTGTGCATGCAGGAGGACGCGAGGAAAGCGGGCTGGTGGAAAACCTGGCAACCCAAAATATGGGCACTGTTTGAAGACCCGTATTCCTCCAAATATGCCCGGGTGAGTAACCCATGTCTCTCCTGGAGGGACCAAGTTGTTTCCGTGCTGTTGCATGTTCTACCTCGAGATGTCCCAGACCCCACTGCTTGATAAGTTTTAAAAACTTAGTTTTAAAAATCTTCTGTCAACATTATACCTGCAGAGAAACCAGTCCCTTCATAATTGACCGCAGGACACTTACTGTTGGTATGTGTGATCCCTGTCAGTGCAGCTTGCATTAAATGGCAGGATATAGACTTACTGATATTGAATAATTAATGCTGATAGCATAGGAAAAATGGAAAATAGTATGCCAGCTATATCTGTTAGTAGATGGGTACTAGTTGATGTAACAACCAAGGCTTTTGTCATACACATCACCTCCATGGCTTCGACTTGATATATTACATGTTTGAGACGAGCCGGATTCACACTGAATGCCCTTTTTATTGCTGTCATAATTCCTATCGCCATATTCTGCTACTTGAGCAGGTTTAATACATATCTACCTCCAAACGCAGCATCTGCTGCGCCTCCTGCATTCAAACGCCTTCATTAGGTCATATTTGTCCGTTTAGGATGCACATCAGTGCGCCATATTTCACGTTGGTCCTTATTTATGGTAGCACCGCACCGAGGAGGCTCATAAGACTTCGAATCGTCAATGCTGAAGTGCATGTCTTTACCCACATTTGCCCTTGGTAGTGCTACACTCTGCTGGGTTGGGTTTTTTTGCCAGCCCCCCCCCCTCTCCGTCCTATTAACGGTAATGAACGGTATGCCTTTTACGCACGGGCTTCATTACTGTTACGCATAACTCTCCAATGCTGGGATGCCATTTATTGTTTTGGCGTAAATAGTTAATGACTTGCCTCTTAGCCAACGTTTGAGCCATCGTTTGATGGCATTTGATCGCACAGGTGTAAAAGTAACAAGTCCCCCCCAACTCTGTTTTTGATCCCTGGCACATGAAAACAGTTCCAGCGGGCTCCCGGGTCTTTTTTTCCTCAGACCCTCCAGTTACAGACATTTCCAGCTGCTTGATCACAACTGCTTTGATTTGTGTTGTTTAGTATATCCAGTGATATAGCTTTGATCATCCTGTCTGTGCTTTTCTTCATTTTTTTGTTAGTAGTATTTTTCTGTAATGAATGATTTGAAGGCCCATAGGTGCTGTGAATGCATGCATACTGTAGGCGCACATGCAAAAACCAGACAGTCAGCAGACACCTGCAGTGGCTGCTTCATGCCATCACACTGAAAACAGCTGAATGTCTGAAAGAAAAACATAAATTACTGCACACTCAGCGATAAATGCTGTATTTACTATCAGAGATGAAGACAATAGCTGCATGCACACTCTTACCCACACACAGACACACCTGCTTTGGCACCAGCTATACTGTAGGTCTGCATATCTAGATTCAGTTTCTTCCATATGTATTTGGCTGTGATGGACAGATCTTGGTTTTGGCCACCTGATCTACCTCTCTGGATGTGGGATTAGGCAGATAGTGCTTCATAAACTGTGACTTTCATCCCAGTTGGACCAATTTCTCACTACCCCATCCCTCCCTCCCCACCCCTACTCAACATAACAGCACATAGTGGTGTAGTATTGTTTTTTTTGACAGAATGTCCAGATATTGCATGAGAGGAAGCGAGGGTTTTGGGCACAAAAGAAAAAGGTGATTCACATGTTTCACAGAGGTATATTCGGTTCAGAGTCCTGAATTATCTTGGAGCAAGAGGGGGCAGCATTTGCAGCATTGCCATACCTTGGATGCAAGCTACTGTACCTACTGCCTTGCTGCTAGAATACTGTATATTATGTAATGTACAGTTTAATACCGCATCTACTGGTTTCAGGGGCTGAGGTGATACAAAATCTGACATTCCTTGAGTGTACTGGTTGAAGATAGTGATTTTTGTGGTGCTTCATTGGGGTTATGCAGAGTACAGAGCAGGTAGAGGGTTGGATTCATTTCGGTGGCTGCACAACGCTAGCTCTATTTGTGGGTGAACGCAGCCCCATTTCTCTCTGTAGGTCTAATATGCCCGCGCTATACGTCAAACAGCGATGTGACCCAGATCACTCTTTTTTCCCCCTTTTTCCACACTCCTCCTTCCTAAAAGTATTCTGCCTAACATGGCAGAACCTCTCTCGTCTTTTGGTCCTGAGAGATGCAAATTACATGTGATTATAAAAGACAGAGAGATGAAGAGAGGCTTGGACAGAAAAAAAGAGAGCTCATGTGAAAATACAATGAGACAGATGAGCGAGAGAGACGGGGAAGAGGGAGATGCGAGGAAATAAAGGGAGACAGGAGGGAGAAACGTTACTCTCATGATTTTAGGAGATTTTGTTTGCATCGCAGTGATGTAACGCATCAGCAATCAACGTTTGGGGTTCATCAGTGTCTGATGTGAAAATCGGGGTGTCTTATTTTTCCTGTTTTTTAAATTTAACCTCTTCCTTTGCTCATGAATGGTCGTGTGAGGCTTGCTCTTGGATCTACTGTGGTGGCACAGACACACACACACGCACACATGTACAAATGCACACATGCTGGTGTCTGTGCTGGCTTTTCTGCTGCAGTAGACACGGGAGAGAGCAGGAGGGGGGGGGGCACCGGAGGAAGAGAAAAGAGGTAGGGAGGGGGGTGGGAGGTAGAGGGAATAGGCAGAGTGAGGGAAATGGAGAAGAGGTGAGATAGTGGGCTGAAATAGAGGGAAATAGGGCCTGAGGAGGACATGAAGAGGGAGAAAGAAGAAGATGAAGAGGAGGAAGAGGGGTATTGAGATAAAAAGGGAGGAGGTGACAACCGCAGAGAAAAAGAGGTTGCATGATGGGGGGTGGGGACCCTTGTCTTAGCATCTTCGATTATCTGTGACAGCTTGAGCCATCCAATCTTCCTACCCTGGCCCTCCTGCCTGCCTATTGATTGATATTTTATTGATTATCTGCTCTTTTTGTCTGTTTTTAAAGGCTTTTCCTTGTTTCTATATCACCTCTTAAAATCTGAGAATACCATCAAGGACCCTGGCTTATTCTCCTCTGCCTGATGGTAAAATGACCGTTAACCCGCTGACAGAATTTATGGACATGCATGTTTCCATTTGAGCAGGTGTTATACAATACAATTTGCATCTGATTTCTTTATTGATCTGTTCCTGGTCAACATAGATCTTGCAGCACAGCCAAGATGGCATGGGGCTGTTATATTATGTCACTTACCATTTTAAACTCCAATCTGCCTTAAAGACAATGGTCCTTATTGAATATCTAAGGATCCACTTGTATAAATGAACTGAGGTTATTGTTTGCTTTTTGTGTCAGTTCTTTTTTTTTTTTTTTAGGTATTCTAATTTGATGGAATCACTTGTCACTCAGCAGGTTGAATGTGTTGATGGAGATTATAATGTTAAATAAGGTAGAAATTGATCCCTCAAGATTTTTTTCAGTAAAGTGAAAAAGTCTAATAATCAAAATGAGAAATGTTGTGCAGTATGCATAGTATAGCATATGCAAAGTTCATTGCATTTCATACTAGGTGATACAATCCCTTGGTGCACCTGAGATGCTACAAATTGGAATGTCTGTAAGTGGTGACTGGTAAATTTGTCCATTCACGCACAGTGCTTCCCACACAATTCAGCGCTTCTCTGTCACATGCACAGGGGGGATTGTATGTGCCAAATGCGGGTTCCGGGTGGGTGCTGTGATGGTATTTAAGGCAGGGTGTAGCAGGGCAACATAAATAAATATAAAGAAAACAAAACATTAATTTGGAAACTGACTAAAGAAGGTTACATTGCTGTACTATTATCTAAGAGTCAGAATTTTCTTTTCTGATGATTATTAATTCTACTGATGGCTGTCCTGTAGTTGTCCTGTAATGTTGCCCCACTGTCCCACAAGTTTGGCTGTTTTGGTCACTTCCTGTTTCGTACCACAAGGGCACAGTTGTCTTTGTCAGCAATCTCCCGACAAAGCACCATTTGTAGCTCAGCATGTACAAGATGCCCCTTTGTCCCTCCCTTCTAAGTCAGACTTTTTTGCGTGTGTGCCTGTATTCAGTTCGTCTGGGGGTAAGCAGCACTGTGTTCTGTGTCCAGAAACCCCCCCGGTCCCTGAAGGTCATGTCTTGTGGTTCATTATTCGCTTGTTCTTTTCCACAGTGTTCAGCACTGGAGCACGCAGTGCTGTCATAAACACAAATGTGACCCGCCACTGCACCGGACAGCCTCAGAACAGGTCGTCTCCGGGTAGAAAATCACTGCGCTGGAGAAAATAGAAGAAAAAGATGTATTGATAGGCATGAGTATATCTCTCTCTATATATATATGGTGTTGGATGGAAAAAGATCGCCTTGGGCAGGGTTTCAGTGACATTACCATTTTTGTTGGGGACATTGCGTTACATTTTTAGACCTTGTGACCACGGAGCTGAGAAACTTCTGTGTGGGTTTGGAAAAGATAAAAAAAGAAAGTTTGTAATTATCCAAGGCACTTAAATCAGCTTTAGGGAAGGTCTTACATCTCATTTTTAACAAATCGTGCTGTCCTCCTTTTGATTTTAACCACATCACACTCGTTTTTACTATATACAAGGTCACTCCTAACTTGAATCATTCTTGTGAGATTATTTTTGCACTAGTTTTGTTTGTATATTGCATGTAGTTCCCTCTGCATCACCCCCCACCTTAGGCCAGAGCTTAATGGGAATTGTAGGGGAAGGTGACAGTTAATTGTTTGAGCAGGTCCCAGCCAAAGCACAGGCCTGCACCATTTGCTGGTACTTTTAGTGCTCTTTTTTTAATCTGAAAGATCTGAAGTGTGTAGATTAAACTTTTATACTTTCAGCAGTGGGGTTTGGTTTTGAGCTCCCAAGTTTGTTACCATTCAATCCCTGATCCTGCTGAAAAGCCTATTTCCCACTTCCATTCTTCTCTCCACGGGCTGCATCTTAAAAATAGCAAAGAGAGGGAAAGGAGGCCTTAATTTCATTCTCTGATGGCAAATCCATTCTCTCATCACTGGTGAGAGGGTGGGACTCCACTTGTATGTGCCATTTAGCACATAAGCAACACTTACTCACAAGTTTGAAAACTTCTAAAGCAACACATTTGCGTTGACAGAGAAAAAAAAGGGATGGAGGGAGATATTCTTAGCTGCTCACCAAGTTTATTAAGGTAAACTGTTTCCTTCAAGCCGTAGCTGCTGGCAGGGGCGAGATAATTAGTCACCACGCTTTTTCTTTCCCAGCAACTGGTAAATGAATCGTGTTCTGTTTCAATTTTCCCTGACAAGGTTTTGTACCGCAGGCCTTCTCATTTTGTTTGCATCCTCGGAAGTCACTGTCCCTCCGTTTTGCGGCCTTGTAACTTGAGCACTGTCTGTCTGTGATACTTCACTGGACAGAAGCTTGATATCTCATAACAAGGACAGAGACGTGATTATTGTGTCAAATCAGCGAAAAGCACTTTTGAAGGGTGAACATAAAAGGCAGTGTTTGATATTGACTTTTTAGTAATATATAGGATAACAATATGATACTTAGTTCTATGTTAATACTTTGTCTTTCTAATTATTTTCATTAGCTGAATAATGTTTTATACTCTGAAAATGTGGACTCCTCCTTGCTGCTTTATTTTTTTAGGGCCAAATTTGTTTAAGTACTTTGCAACTGTTTGTTAGTTTTCTGGCCTGCTGTTGTGCTTCATTTCAAGTCAGTAGTGTATAAAAAAAGGACCCCAAAAAGCATTGAACCTGAGACCCTGTGTCCAGATGTAGCATTTGGCTGATTTAGCTTTGACCAAAAAATAGGAAACAGGGTGAAACAACTAGACTATTTTTTACATTTAGACCTCTGTTTAACAAAACACAAGTGTAAATTAATTATTAAAATTAGTTTTCTCATTTTTTAGTCTCTTTTTTGCATTAAAGAATCAAGATATAACATGTCGATTAATGAGCTTTGTTGGTGCTGGTCGGTGGATTTGTTACCATCAAATAGAGCCATGCTAGCGGTGTCCCTCTGTTTCCAGTCTTTATGCTAAGCTAAGCTAACCAGATGCTAGCCTGTAGCTGTAAATATAATGTGCATCTACTGCTTGTTGTCTAACCACCATCAACAAAGCAAATATTTCCCATATATATATATACATACGCATATCCCAACTATTGCTTTTCAAACAGAAGTGTATGATAATCTTGCAAAAATATTGTGTCTCCAGCTATGTTTTGTTTTCTTCTTTTCAGCCATCTTCCTCCTTGTCTTCAGTCCATTTATCCATGCCAGTCAAGTGCTGAATCAGCGCTCGTCACCACTTTACAGGCGGTCAATTAGTTGGACCTTGTGGTGAACCATGGACATTTCGCTCTTATGCCCTGGAATTGAAATGATTTGGGAAACTGGTGTGGCGGAGAGCTTGCACAGTGCACCAGAGCCGATTAGAGTTGTGGGAGTCTGAATTCTCTAAATGGGGCAAATCTTGTCAAAACACATGAGAGAATAGTATATTGTGTACTACAGTATAATCACACAAACCGCCACACGCATGAGCACATGCTTATGTAAACAAACAGGGACGCCATGTCCACATAGCTATTGACAAAGAAAGAACAATGTTCTAATAGTGTCCTGAATCAAAAGTTCTTTCCCTGCACCAAGATAGTCAATTATTCATGAGCCATATCCTACACATACTGTAACTAAAGGAAGCCTTAATGTGCTATAGAAACACATTTACCCTTTTCCATTACAACATGCATCTTACATTTGACCCCCGGAACACCTGGCTGAGCATAAATCACTCCCAGTACATTCACCTTTACACATGAGTGTGGCCGGCCATAAACCATTCAGCTGAGCGTTCACACTTACAGCACGCAGATAAATCACTTCATCGACACGCCTCCGCACACAGCTCTGCGGATCACTCTCACACGCATGCCAATGTCCCAAATATACACGTCTCACAGAGGGACAGACCAACAAACCCAATGTTAATTAGCTGGAAACTGCAGGCGCGCTTTCAAATCAGTGATAGTTTGTAAGGCTAACAATTAAAAAGTTTTCATTATTTAGTATTCTGTACATATTTGGGGTTTTTATCACTTGGTTGTGATTGTTTAGTAACTAAAATGTCAGAAAATAGTGAATAATGCAACATCCCAGAGACAAGGGCAATGACTTCAATTAGCTCCAAGACTATTCCATTTGAAATAACAGAGTAAAAGTTAACGTTTTACTTAATAAATTACTTAAATGATTGATTATCAAAATTCTTGATTCATTTCCTTACTGTTTCAGCATCAGTGATGTTACAGTGATAAACAGTGACTGAGCATTTAGAAAATTTTACAGGTAAAAACTCGAAGCAAAAGTAAAAAAAAGTAAAAACTTATTTTGCAAGCAATCCTCTTTATTAAGCATGCAGTTTTCTATCACACAACACCAGAATAAACCAAATCCTCACAATTAACAATCTTAAGCAAAAGGCATTTCTGTTGAACAACCATTTAAACAGTTAAATCATTATCCAGATAGTTCCTTTTCTCTGCCATTCAAGTAATTGATTAATGGGCATCTAACTTCAACTCTATTGTGGAAATTTTCTTGATTAAATTACTATAAATATGATGAAACAGTCCACTGCAGTTTCTTGTCTAAATCACCGTCGAGAATCTGAAACCAGTTAGGTTCTGTCGTATTTGCTCACAGACAGGAGATTATCAAATATGTGGCTGCTTTGTGCTGTCGTGAATGAATCATGTAAGTCAAATCGAACCTGCTGACCGTCTTCCTGCTCTCTTTCTCACATCTGTTAACAGTTCTGTGAGTGTGTCTCTGCATGGGTGGCCACTTGTCATTACCCCGTGGCACTTAAACAGTCAAACTGGGTCCCTGTTCATTCCCTTGGAAAATGACATTGGAGGCCGTCCCCGGGACAATTCCTGTGTGACCATCTGCTTCCGTGTGATTGTCCCTCCTGTCCAAGTGGCAGCCGAGTGGCGGCAGAGTGCTTGCACCAGTCGAATGACCAATTTAAAAGGAAGCGTGATCGGCGATGGGGTTTGTGTGTCTGTGCGTGTGTGTGTGTGTGCGTGCTACAGTCTGATGCAGGAGTGGATTTGGATGAAAATGTGTCAGAATGTCCTGTGGAGGTTTGTTTGAGATCGCGACATTGTCTCAGAATTTGATTTGACAGGTTGATAGTTTGATACGTTTAGTGCTCTTGTTTACCAAAAAAATCTTTCGTGCATGATGCTTCATTTTCGCATTTATGATGATGTTATGTGGTTAGTAGATAGACCATTATCGAAGCACAGAGGGGGAAAGAACAGAGGGGGGCTTCAAAAAAGAGGAGGAGGAGGTATGAAGGTAGTCAGTCATCCCATCAAAAAGATCAAGGACTTGTTTTATTGGTCTATGACAATACAAGCAGGACAGGAGAGGATGGATGGATGGATGGATGGATGGAAAAAAGGGGTGTGGAAGGCAGGAAAAAGGGAGGATCGACTGAGAAAGTGTGTGTGTGTGTGAGTTGGGGCTGCGTCGCAAGGACAAACGCACATGGTATGCTGCAGTAATCTGGAGTGAATACAAAGCAGCTGAGAGGGAACGACACGTGTAGAAATTCACTCACCTCCACGCGGTGTTTGTCTTTAGAAATGTTTTGACAGGACTGCAGTGGGAAACGAAATGGAGGGGACCTAAACGCTGCAGAGCCAGATACGACACGGTGACGTGTTGACCGGAGAGCAGCAGCAGTGTGTGTGTGTGTGTGTGTGTGTGTGTCGGAGCGCTTTACCGATTCAGCTGTAGCGTGTCAAGGAGTTGAGTCATTCAGGGAATCTCTGTCTGTGTTGCAGGATCACTTCCAAGAGCACTGACCTGAGAGAGTCAGCGTTTCTAGCTTCTCAGAAAATGAAGTATACGCGAGGATTACCCAGAGCAGAGGCTAATTATATCTCTAAGTTCAGTGCAACCTCCGTCCAACCTCCATCGCTCTTTCTGCGTTCAGGTGTCTGATAAGCCTTGTGCATACATATGAGACTCGCCTGCCACGTGGCCACGTGTTTTGCACATCTGCAATCCTTGAGCGCACGCAAAACGTCCCGTTACGTCCCTCCTCTCTGTCCTTCCCAGCATCCACCTCTACCAGTCACACCCTTTTCAATGCCCTCACCTCCACCCATGCCCTTCATAATCCTGCAGCGTCCCAACACAGCGTGCTGGGAGCCCACCAAGCAGGGGCTCCAAAAATCTTCTGTTGCCTGTCATGTCTCGGACACAAGCGTCATTTCTCTTGAGGGTGAGACACTGCTGCAGTTCCTTTGAAACAGGAGGAGGGCTTGCAGGGGATATAGGATAATGAGAATTCAAATCACACCAGTGATTAAAACTTGATATCCGTTTGTTTAATCTGTGCAAAAAGTGTAAAGATCTGCTGATTAACAAGGTGTCACATGGAAATGAGCTGGACAGTTTCTCAACCTGGTCAGCTCATATTTACTGCACAGGTATCTACGTTCTCATTTAAAGTGCATTTCCTGAAATGTCAAACATAGTCCTTTAATTTGAAATCGAGAGCAGAGATGTGACAGGAAATGAAGTGACAGAAAGGATGGATGATATGCAATGAGGATCTTGAACTTGAAGCCGGGAATGTTTCAGTTACGATTAGTTTGAACCCTTTACACATACTTTAGTCCTTCAGAGCCCCTGATATGTGGTTAATTGAATCCCTTCAGCACAGTCAGTTGTCCCATGTGTAGTATTAACTTTATTTAGTAAAAAAACAAAAAACATCTGAAACATTTTCCTGGCATACGCTATACTCACATGAGAAAGCTTTGAGGTTCCGAAAAGCCACTGAAGTGAAGACAATTGCAATACATTTTTTTCCTGCACTTTTCTCTCTTTGTTCATCTCTCTCTCTCAGTCTTTCCACTCTTGTCCATTTCACACGCCATGTCCCTGAAGGGAACTCTCTCTCTTTTGACATTTTGTCTTGTTCGAGAGTGTTTGACTGTTAGGTTTCGGTTTTCTTTTTTTTTTTGTCGAAATCTCAGCCTAAAGTAGCAAAACCTTCAGTTTCAGCCATCCCACTGCAGTGTTTCTCAGAATACAACAGCCATGATGATGATGGTACGAGCGAAGGCTATTCCTGTTACCCATCCAAGGTTATACTCACACTGCACGCTAAGTGGTGACTTTGGGAGTCGCAGAGTGATGGGCGCAGTCATTCACCCAAAAATAATAGATTAATCAGCCGATCACGGTCTTACCCGTTGCTCGGGTTGCCCTTCAGGAGAACATTTTGTATTTCACATCATTTAAATGTTCATTTTTCCTGCCTCATTCATGTGCAGATTTGAGATCATCCCTCAACGTTTTCTTATCACTGCTGACTCTGCAGCAGTGGTCACCCATTTGCTTTGCCCTGTGGGAAAGACTCCACGTACTCCATCTTACTGGGTGGTGTTCATCATACTAATGCCGATCAAACATCGCCACCGGTGTTCATGTAACAAAAGCACTGTTCATAAGCAGGCAAAACCCCTTTATTTGTCTCTATCTCTGTCAAGGTCACTTTCCCCTTGACCTGACAGTTGAAATCTTTCATTGAACAATGAGCAGCCGGACCTGAATGATCACTGTGTGGCTCTCGCTCCTCCACATTCAGCCTTTTACTCCAGCTGTAGGAAGAGTATTTGGCTTAGTCCTGTCCTTGGTGCCTGAAAGCAGAGGCTAACGCAGTGGTTGTCATGGTGACAGAGAGCCAGGCAGGGCTGTGGTAATACTGTAATGATAAAGCTCTCCTGGATGGTGCCGCAGTAAACACAGCGCCACTAGGGTCCCGTTAAGGAAGAGCGCAGCGCACCGCTGTGCATGCAAAAATGCCTGTAGGGCTAATATCAGCTTCAACGGTTTCTCCTTGGTTATATCACTTACATTCATGCTCTCTCCCAACACCTCCCCCCTTTTCTTCCTCTCCTCTATCTCTTTACTCTCTCCGGTGCCCTGCTCTCTTCCCTTGATTGGTGAGTTTCATGCCATTGTCTCCTCTCCTCCACTTATCTTTTCATCTCCTTCCCCTGCGCTCCTTCACTCCCTCTCTTCTTCATTCATACCTCGAAACACAATCAACCCTTTCCATCATCAGTTTCCTTTTCCTTCCCTCTCCTATCTCCCCCTCTCTCTCAAAAGCTCTTTCTCATTTGCCCCCCCCCATCTCTGACTCCCGCTCTTTTAAATTTATGTTGATGATCTTTCCAAATCTAATTTCAGAGTCTAGAGAGCGAGGGAGACTCTATCGGGCCTTGAAGGTCACTGGGCTGCAGGTGTCACACACGGTAGCTTCACTGTGGGGAGTTCAGCGCGTTGAGCTTCATACCATCATTACGATATGCCTCTGAAGTCGTACGTTCAGAGCATTAACATGGCTGCTCGGACCGGAGCGCACACACACACGCACACATGTTGCAGCGAGGAGAAGGAATAGTGTCGGTGGGGGGTGCAGGGACAAAGTGCCTGAGGAGATAAATAAGTGTGGAGTGACAGATTGCTACACCTCCTTTTATCATCTTCCTCCACCTCTTCCTTTCCCTCTGTCTCTCCACTCGTCCCTCTCCATCACCTCAATGCAGCGCTCATGTAGCTACCACTCACTATCTGCGATCGGCAAGTGTGCGCACGCACAGACGCGTACACACATACCTTCTGTGTACCCATAGGCTGTTTGTCTTTCTTACATTGTGAGTCATGTCCACACACACAAGCACACACTTGTGCCAGGCACTTTCACCAACACATACATACACTGGCACACACACACACACACACACACACACACACACAAGATTTGATGAATAGCTTTAAGAACTGCACATTTTATTAGTGTTCTAGTAGTGGGGGTGCTTCTGTCATCTGTGCTCACACACAGCGGATCTCTGCTCGACATGCCGCTGCATATTTAAAAAGGAGTGGCTGCTGTGATGGATTGATCAATATTGATTTGATGTTCTGATCCACAGTGTAATCCACTGTGCTCTGCTGTCTTTAAATACTGTTTGATTTAATCACAGATACCATGAACCTTTGTTTCAGCAGCGCTAAATTGTGTATTGTGTATTGCTGTATTGTGGCCTTTAACTATAGCACAGTCAAAGTGAATGCAGCATGTTCGGTAGGTTAAAACTGCACTTATCATTTAATGGTCAAGTGTGGCCCATTGTTAATTTGTGGCCTGAATATAGTTCTGTTTTCATCAAATAGGTTCTGCTGTCACTGTTGAGTCAAATGTCCTCTGCGTTTGCCTCCTTTGCTGATGTTGAGTAGCAAGTTTTGCATTTCATTCTCAGGTTTCCAGATTGAAATAAAAGATGTGATATTTCCTGTGTGTGTGTGTGTGTGTGTGTCCCACCACTCGATATAGAAGGATGCAAACAGGGAAAAGTTTCACGAATGCATCCTGATTCTCAGGTTCCCTCACTGTATTTATACTGCACCAGAAAGACGACAAAGATTAAATGCTTAGAAAATATTGTTTGTGTGGTAATTTAAAAAGAGTAGTTCAGGGATCATTGTTAAATGGAAATTTATCTTTGTTTATTTTACATTGATTTAAAAATACACAATTATAAAACGGTGTGGATCAGATCTGACCGACACTATAGTTGAACACTATATTTTCTATGTATATTTATTCATTTTGAGCTGCTTATACCAACAGCTGATTTGAGTTTTCTCTTTACTCTTTCGTTATTTGGAGTGGCCTTGGTTGGAAGAGGACCTTAAAGTATTTTCTTGCAGCAGCAGAAAAACAAAAACATTAGGATGCATGCATGAATGGTCTTAATCATGATCGGCTGAAGTTAAAGTACTACTCTTTTGTACTTTTTCTCTTTTGTGCTGTGGAATTGTCCTTAACGTCACCTGTCACCTCTGTGTTGCTTTTAGTGTCATTATATTTACCTTATAGTACTTCTAGTTACAGTAATATCCTGAATAATGTGGCTTTTAGTCAGATTATTTAATTTTGACACTCTGGAAATATAGATTCTGATTGTTTTCAATATTTTTATTGACTAACATGCAGTAAAAATACACAGAAGACTCCTGTCCCTGTTGTTGACAGAATTCACTTTTATGGTGAAGGCCTGTCATTCCATTTCCAGATAGTGTTCTTTTTGTTTCTTCCTCTCTCACGCCTTCTCTTGCCATCATTTCTGTTTAAAATTTGTCATGACACAGTCGTATCATGCTAGCATCGTCACAATGATGAACCACCTGAGCTTAGCTTAGTGACTCATAGCTCTGGGTGCTTTCCCTCGTCACCGTCGGAATCACGCTCACTATTTTGACATTTGGTCCTCAGCTTCTCTCACTTCTTTCATACACCGTCCTTTCTTCTGGACTGCTTCAACTTTTCCCTTTGTTGCTTGTCTCTACACATGGATCCACGTCGTCTGGTCTCCCTCCCACCTGTCTGGCCTCCAACTGTGTCTCCACCTGTGTAGCCTACATAGAAGACATGATGTTACTGCAGTTTTGCCACTTTTTGTGTTAGGCTGTACGTGTCTAATGACACTCTTCTTCAGCACTAAAAGCACTGCAGCAAAGTAAAAACTTATCATCATCAAAACTCACTTTGAAGACAGATATGACTCCCCTATGTGTCAGTGTCATTACTACGAGTACCAGAACTCCTGGTCGAACACATTACTTACTTCATTAACATCATAACAGGAATAATGAAAACAATAACAGAAAAAAATAAGAACATACTACTTCAGGGCAAAACTCTCCTTGTTGCCCTGATTTATACATGTGAAGGGATTCTGGTGCTCTACCAATGAGGGAGCATCCTGAGCAGGTCCCACCGGTGCTATCCTGCTTCCCTGGGATGGGGGGGGTGGTATGGGGAGGAAGGTTGAGGTAGGCTGGTGATTGAGAAGCTCAGTTTAAATGTGTGTATGTGTGAGTGTGTTTTCATGATACAGTGGGGGGAGAGCACTGCAGCAATCTGAGAAAGTAGGTCAGACGCCGACTAGCGAGAAACATAGCAGAGGAGAAAAGAGGTAGGAAAGAGAGATGGAGCGGGTAAGAGGGGGGAGGAGGAAAGAGTGGAGATTGAAAAGATGGAGGGTAGAGAGGGAGAGTGTGGGAAGGAGGGTCGAGGGTTGTGAGTACAATAGGAGATAGAAAATCAGAACATATATAAAAAAAATGTTTATGATCCAAAGATATATGAAAGGATTGCAATTTATTGTTTTTACTTCTATTCCCTTACACTGCCTCTGTAGATCAATGTCTTTACAGCATAACCCACTTAAATAACCAGCATGACCTCAGCTAATAATGACCAATGCATACTAGTGTAGCAATGTAAAACTACAGATTGGATGCTGACTTCTACTTCATGGCTGACTTTCCTGGAAGGTCACCACTTCTTCTTCGGCTAAACGCTTGTCAGCTAATCTCCTCAGTAAACACAGTGGCTCAGAGTGTTAAGTCTTTCTGTTCGGTCTGTTTCTGTCATGAAGGCAAATGTGCGTCAGCTCTTGTCCAATTTTCAATTCAAAGAAGAGGAGCTGGGCGACAGAACCTTTCAAGAAAAATAACTCAGACCGGTTCCCTCCATTTGCTTCGTTATGAGGCTTCCTCATATAAGTCTGTTGCTCTCGATATTACATAAGTGCATAATGTCGAAAATACATGGTGACACGCACAATACACCGAGGGCACTCAGGCTTCTTATATATATGGACTCCACTCAAGTATGAATTACCTTTCTCTTTTGCTCTTCAGGCCATGTCTGTGTTTCATTATTTATTTGATAAAGCACAAAGTATACTGCATCTATAAATACACTGCAGGGCTTGTAGGAATGGACTGCAACAGGGGGGGAAGACTGTGCAGTGGCCACGCACATGCTGGTGTTATCACGCCACTGCAGCTGATTCAGTGACAACTGAATGGGCTACGGCAGAATAATGAGCTCAGGTACATATATAGACACTAGAGTTTGCAGATCACACAGATGGGCAATGGTAAGAAAATTGCATTTGAGTGAATAAGCAAACCTCAAAAAAACACCCTGGAAAACAACAGAGATTCCTGTGGCGAGACACCGTTTTAACTTCATTTGTGTTTTATTTTCTGTGCAGGAAATTTACCCTGAGGACAAAGGTTTGAAAGTGAACAAGCAGACATGGAGTTGTATGACACAGTGGTAGTAAAAGGAAACCAAGGGGTACTAAGACAAAAGAGGTGGAAGGGGTCAGAAGCAAAGGCTTAAAAACATGGAAAATGTTCATTTGAAACTTTGACTTTAATAGTGCCAGGCTTGACCAAAATACCAGGCAGCAGGTGGAACATCAAACAAAATCCATGAAATCTTCTAATCCGATTTAATGTAAATCTTTTTTGAACTATCATCTCAAGTGGGTTAAATGGTGCAGTGGTGGGTAATGTTACCTGAAGCAGTAAAGTGGAAAAGTAGGAGCTGTGAGATTTCTCACTTTTTTACTGGACTAAACTATGCAGATGATCAGCTAATGTATTTATCTTATTGTTACAGCTTCTCGCCTTTCTCATCCCTCCATCCTATCCTGTGTCCTCTGTAGCAAAGTATCAGAAACTACTTGTGTTATTCTATTAGTTTTCTATCCATTTTTCCCCCTCCCCCTTTTGGATTTAGTGCTACATTAGTGCATTGTGATTTTGCTCTCCGTTTGCACTTTTCTCTCTGTGTTTGTGACAGTCAGGTCTTAACATGTCTGTCAGGACTTCAAAACCTGAGGCAGGACCCTCATGTTTTTGAGTTTGAGTGGACCTTGCTTCAGGCCCATGTCTACCCTGATTCTCTTTGGCAAGGGGATGTTTATTTGGGTTTGATTGTAATTATTACATTTTGAATTTGTTTAGTATTTCAGTTTTGTGACAGACTTGCGAAAGAAAAATGGTTGAGAACAAAATATAAAAAGGTATGTGCAATATAAGGTAAAATAAGATGACCTTTTAAAAATGGTTTGATATTAACCAGATAGAACAGTTAATTTTATTATTAACATATAATCACAGTTAGTTATCATATTCTTGATGACACATGATATGACATGATACTGACAGCACATCTATTTTTACAGCTTCATCGTTCATCGCAAATCATTTGTGATTGTCAGATATAATTTGGTCAGTCTGATGGTCCTTGGACTTCACTCTCTATGGGTTAAATTGTGCCAATGTCCTTGTCAGGAAAGGACCATTTGCTTGATGAACTGTTACAAAGCAAGTCTGCCTACGATAACACATGGGTTAGTTTGATCCAGTTTGGCTGAAGTACTGCTTACATGTAGCTGGGTTTGACAGAACAAGGGTCACATGTACACCAGCTATTTCTCTCTCCTGTTGGCTTGAGGTTTCAAACTGCACTATAGTTTTTCTTTATGCTTTTTAAATGTGTGTTGTTTTTTTTTGCCTTGCTGGATTTTCTTGTTTTGCATCTGACTCTCGTACTCCTTCTCCCTCTTTTTCTGCTTTCCCCTCCTGTCTTTTTTTGTGCTTTCCGGTTTCTTCCTTTCTTCTAGTATGTGGCATTTGGCTCCCTATTCTTCATCCTCATCTCCATCTCCACTTTCTGCATGGAGACGCATGAGGCCTTCAACACCATCATCAACAAGACGGAGAACGTCACGGTCGGCAACTTCACCCGCGAGGAGATCGTGTACGAGGTGGTGACTGACAGCTGGCTGACATACGTGGAGGGCGTGTGTGTCATCTGGTTCACCATCGAGGTCCTGTTGCGAGTCACCTTCTGCCCAGATAAGTTAGAGTTCTTCAAAAGCACCCTCAACATCATCGACTTTGTCGCCATCCTGCCCTTCTATCTGGAGGTGGGTCTGAGCGGTCTGTCCTCCAAAGCTGCCAAGGATGTCCTGGGGTTCCTCCGTGTTGTCCGTTTTGTCCGTATCCTCCGAATCTTCAAGCTCACCCGCCACTTTGTGGGTCTCCGTGTCCTTGGCCACACCCTTCGTGCCAGCACCAATGAATTCCTCCTGCTCATCATCTTCTTAGCCCTTGGTGTCCTCATCTTTGCCACAATGATCTACTATGCTGAAAGAATTGGCGCAGACCCGGGTGACCCAACAGCCAGTGCCCACACCAACTTCAAGAACATCCCCATTGGATTTTGGTGGGCCGTTGTGACCATGACCACACTGGGTTATGGAGATATGTATCCGGAGACATGGTCAGGGATGCTGGTGGGCGCACTCTGTGCCTTGGCTGGTGTGTTGACCATTGCTATGCCTGTGCCTGTCATTGTCAACAACTTCGGCATGTACTACTCTCTGGCCATGGCCAAACAAAAGCTGCCCAAAAAGAAGAACAAACATATCCCCAGAGCACCTCAACCAGGGTCCCCCAACTACTGTAAGCCAGATGCCCTGGCAATGGCTACTGCATCCCCACAAAGGATCTTGGGAAATGTCCTAGGTGGAGTGATGGGGTCTGGAGGCATAGGGGGTGACTGTCCTCTCGCCCAAGAAGAAATCATAGAGATTAACAGAGGTGAGAAATTTGTTTTTTTTCCCTCCTCAAATCCCTTTATTTTGACAACAAATATCTTTAGACAGCCGATACTTGATGTCTGTGAATAAATGGTTGTGTCAAATTCCAATGTGGAGAGTATTGCACAGGATGTGTTTTTTTTGTTTACATTTTTACAAATCAAGATAAATTAGGTAAAACTTAGTGGAATTGCTTTTGAGAAATGTGACAGTTTGGCAGTTTGAGGCATGCACGCTGAATATTTTCAGAGAGGTCCAGTGCAGGAATTAAACTGCCAAAGTGTCAAGAGAAAGAAGTGTGAGTACGACCAAGAAATGATGCATAGTTGATTCTCATCCCGCCCTCGAGAAATCACTGGCCCATCAGAATTCATGTGTAATTTATGATCAACTGTTAGGGTCCACAGTTGCCTTAAGGCACCCATCTGTCAGTGAGGGACAAACACTATGGAAGTGGAATGAACTCAATTATCTATTAAAACAGCTTAATGCATCTCAATTTGGAATGACTTCAGATCTTTCTCTCAGGCAGCATTAGCAGTTAAAATCGAGAGGAGAAGGAAATTGGCTCTATGTTTGCTCTTTACATGCCGCAGCATCAGGCTTCAGTCACATGCAACAATAATGCACCTTTAATGCATTGCTTTACTGCCTTAAAAATAGGTGTTTCTTCAGTGCTTTTACTACAGCAATCGTAGGCAGTAGTCATCCCAGATCATTACTGAACATTGGGGACTATGTTTGGGAGTGTTACTGCATGGTCCTCTGAATAGCTTCATTGCAGAAATGTAATAAACTACTTTAAATTAATTATTTGGTCTATAAAATGTCAAAATAAGGCCCTTCACAAGATACAGTTAGTGAGTGAGACTGTGTTTTAGCCGATTAACAGAAAAAAACAGAAAAACTACTAAAATTATCAGCGATTAAATCTTTAAATGACAAATGTTTTCAGCACTTGCACTTTTGTATACTATATAAAGTTGTGATCTACAGTAATGTTACTTTGTTCAAATATTTTCTTTTTTCCCCTCTAGATTCCAAACAGAATGGTGATGCAGCCTCGGCCGCCCTGGCCAACGAGGACTGCCCCACCATCGACCAGGTGCTGAGCCCAGATGAAAGGAGCCCGATCGGCCGCGGGCCTACCCGGGAGCGCTACCAGCAGGACCGCGCCTGCTTCCTGCTCAACACCAGGGAATTCCGTGCCACAGATGGGAATGTGCGGAAAGGTGCGTTTCGTACCAGCCCACAGACACATAAACATGCACATCTCATGCAAACAGATCCACACAGCAAGAGGCAAGGCACCAACCTACTGTTAACATCATGTTTGACATACGTCCGGCGTGCATCCGGTTGCAGCACACACAGGTCACTGCATGTATGAAAGGTCAGGCTCAGACATTTAGGGAAGATGGGTTTGATGGGAGACCATACATGGAACTGACTTTGGAAGCCTAAGCTACAGATAAAAGGCTCCAATCACAGTCATCAGCAAAAACACACACACACACACACACACACACACTCACTCAGCTCTTCTGCTCTGCTCTGTTTGTTTCCACCTCTTCACATTCATGTTGTCTGTGTTTACATCACCGCTTTTTTTTTATTTCCTCTGTCAGATAAGGTTTTCTGTGCCTCAACGTCTCTCCTTTTCCTTTCTCTATCTCTCGCTCTCTCTGTCATGTCTTCCATTTTCTCCATGGTTTGTCTGTGAAATTTGTCGTGTGCCCCATAATGTCACATTCATTCATGCTCATAAACGATCTCTATCTTTCTCTGTCTTCTGGACTCAGACAGTTGACCATGCATTAATTTACTTCTCGTCACTTCTGTTTCTCTCTCTCTCTCTCTCTCTCTCTCTCCTGCCTCGCATCGCCCTTTTCATTTTGGCCTGCCGCCCCCCACCCCATTCTCCCTGTGATGCCCCCCCCCGACCACCCCCCCTTCCAACCTGCCCCACATTTTCCCTCCTGACTCGTTTTCTCTTCTGCCCCATCTTCAAACCCCATGCCCTTATTTCCACCCTTTTTTCCTTGTGTGCTACATTGCAACTGCCCTATCCCCCCCTTTATTCTTTTTAAAACCCATGTGCATTATGGCCGTGCTCATGAAAACCTGACACCTTGATTCATTTACTACTGCAAATCCAACCACCACCACCACCACCACTGTTGCCAACCTGCACCAAAACACTCCCTCACACTCCTTCCAAACTTTCAACACCCCTCCCGTTGACAACAAACTAGAGGCAGCAGCCCTGGCACCCAGCCCAGACTCCCCTCTGACTGAGGATTGGTATAAGATGGAGGGGTCTCTGTTACAGCAGGACCTCAATGCAAACTCCACCTCCTCCTGGATCAAACCATAGACCAGAGGTAACACTAACAAAACTTCGAAAAATTTATGAAATATCCCATAGCCTAGTCAACCTTTAGACTGAAAACATCCAGAAATTCTGATCTGGCTCTCTCCATGACATTGCATGTTTTTGCAAGTTGCACAAATGATCACCACACCAGCCCAGCACCCACTCCTACACAGATGCAGCCGCACACACTGTGCACGACTTCAAATGGCAGATACACACCACCACATTTCCACAGTGTTTTTGTCTACATGTTCAATGGAGTGTCACCTGTGAAAAAGAGTCCTCTCTGTGCCTGTCTGTCAATTTTGAAATATCACATTAAAAGGCTGAAGCAAACAAGTTGAGCTAAGGTTAGGTAGTGCTCAAATCTTTCAAATCATTAAGTTTTGGGTTGCAAATGGCATATTAGGGCTCATCACATGATTTGTGAGGTATTTTATCCAATGAAACACAATCTGAGCCCAATATCCTATACCTGCATACAAACTGTCTTCACTATAATCTCAACAAAACAATGTACATGTTGAAAAAAGTTCTGAAAAGAAAATGGGGTTCCTCTGTAATATACACCCATATTGAGTTGTGTGCACAAATGTGTGTATTTGTGTCTCCGTGAGAGCTTAACATTTGCAAACAGTTTTATGAGTGCAGAGCGGGTCCGTGTGGGGCACGTGCACACACGCAAATACACCCAGCAGCTCAAAAAGAAAAATAACCCAGTTGTCGTGTCCTGTGTCAATAACTAATAAAACGTAGACTGAAGACTGAGTGGGAACAGTGGGTCACATTGTTGTCTGATGTGCCTCTGTGTTGTTGTTGTCTCTCCCTTCAGGTTGTGTCATATCACGCGTGTGTATGTGGGCTTTTTCATTCTTACATGTTATACACTGTGTCTCTGTCCTCTCAATGCCGTCTGAGTATCGTGTTTGTGGTTGTCGTGTGTGGCTTAATTTTGTTTTTCCCTTCTACTGTGTTTATCCGTGCCGCTCCCTCCCCTGCGGACCTCCGCCTTGGCAAACAAAAGCGTACGTCGCAATCCAGACAATTTTTGGCCATGGAAAATTCACTGTCTACATTTTTATGTATAATATGCACATGTACTCATGCACAGGTGAAAAACCAACAACCCTTCAGGCATTAACTGAGGAGTGGCACATGCTCCTTACATGCTACAGCACCTTTCAGGCTCAGGCATGTGCATATGCCTTGTTTACGTAAAAATCATTGGCCGGCCCATGATAGCTTCACACAGTTGTGACATTGATCGCGGTGTTATGACAATCACCTTTTTCCAAGGCTCAAGGTCAGTGGGGTCAGGGGAGCCATAAAGGTCAAGGGATAGTACATCTTGAGACATGCCACGCTGCAAACAAGCCCACAAGTTAAGCCCAAATGTTAAAACTCAACGTCCTACCGCTTGACTAATAAGTCAGTTATTTCAACAGTGATTTTACAAAATACTGTGCTATGAGCGTGTAATGGATCTGAAATACTATTCCCTGGCCCATGTAACTGTGCTTTCAGTGCTAGTGTAGTCCAAAGTTCAGGACCTTTTGTATTTGCACTGTGAAAGCCTGGATATAAATCCAAAAGCTGCACTCGTTGACTGAAACACATACACATTTAACTGACCAGGCAAACGCTGTGACAGATTTGATTGAAAAGGTGGCTACGTGCTGTCCAAGGTAAGCAAGCCTCGAACTGTCCAAGCCCTTCACTTTCAGAGGTCTCTGACTAGCTTCAGTTTCAATGGTTCTTATGTAAAAACTGCAATTTTAAGTGCTACAAAAATCCCTCTTTAAAACAAATCAGGAGTTCATGGAAGAAAAAGAAGTGCCGGAGTCATTAGGAAGGCACTTCTGTGATGATCAGTACAGGAACCAGGCGCAAGACAGAATGTGCTGGCAATGATCTTTATTATCAACAATCCAAAAGTCGCAAATCCAAAAATCCTTGTCACAAGTCTGTTATCAGGGTCAGAAAACCAGGGCATCAAAATCAGAGGTGTGGTCAAACAGTCCGAGTCAAAAACCAGAGAAACAGCAAACAAATCCAATGGGCTAGGGCAAGAAACGGTGGTCAGGCAAAAATGTGTCTACAGAAACAGATCAGGCTAGCGTACAGGGTTCTCGGCTCAGGCATGAAATGGTCACGTTTCAAAACCAGAGAAGTGGGAGGCAGGAGTTTAAGTACACTGGGGAGTGACGAGCAAACAAGACACAGGTGCAGGGAATTAGCCAGGTGATTAACCAAAAGGGGAAGAACACCAGGGGGAGCCCTAACAGATAGCAACACCAGGAGAAAACACACCAGACAGAAACCCAAAAGGACACGGATCATAACAGCTTCAGGATCTGGGTTTTTTTTATAGGAGAATTGTACAGTGTAATTCATCTATAATGATCTATAGTATACCTTCTTTGGTCATCTTTATTAATATCTTAAGCCCTGTGCACTGTGAAAGGTGCCCACCTTTCGCACAGTGCAAATGTAAATAAATGTGTATATATGTAGCTATTGAAATTTCAATAATGACGAGCCAGTTAAAAAGCTTTGTAATTTTGTGGATGACAATCACTACTGAATATTAAGAGTGAAAAAAACACAACTCCAAAACAAACCACCAAAAAAACAAAAGCAACAGACCTATTGTTTAATGTCCCTGTTCTACAGTGTTAATAACCCGCTCCTTGATTTTAAAGAGGGATTCTAGTGCTGTCTAATACAAATTTTTGTGTGCTTCAGTTGTAATTTTATTTCGTAGATGTAAAGATGCCCTTTTTTTAATCAGCTTTTGTGTTCCTTCTCTTTGACTGTGTTGGCCGTTTGACTTCCTGCACACCCATGCAGTATGCATGGCTCACTAAGGTCAAACGGTCAATCACCCCTTTGATTGCCCACTCCCAATCCTAATCTTCAAGGATCTCAGTCTCGGTGGCTTCTGTCTGTCTGTCTCTCTTTCTTTGTCTCTCCCCCTCAGCCTTCAGTTCCTCACTGTACGTTTACAGTTGGGGGGTTTTGTGTTTTGTTTTATTCCTTGGGTCTTTCTTTACATCTTGTGTTTCTAACATGGTGTGTACATCATTCATTTAGTATTTGTGTGGATTATTATAGCCAAAGGATTTGGTTATTTTTATTTTTAAGTATTATATTTTGCTGTTGTCTGATCTGTTTTTTTTCTCTTAATGTCTGACTTTTTGTACAACTGTATTTTGTTGTTCGGTGTTTTCGACTTCC
Source organism: Psettodes erumei (assembly GCA_016785225.1). Taxonomy (NCBI): domain Eukaryota; kingdom Metazoa; phylum Chordata; class Actinopteri; order Pleuronectiformes; family Psettodidae; genus Psettodes; species Psettodes erumei. The sequence continues at coordinate 553,324 of JAFBJZ010000327.1, read as the reverse complement.
CCTGTGTTCTTCCTGCGTTCTCCTTTGAGTTTTCATCACTTACTATCTTTCTCCTGTGAATTGGAATGATAAAGGGAATTGCCAAAAAAACAGTGAAATTCATTAACATAAAATTGGCAAAACTCTCTGTTTAAGAGACTTATTTGACAAAAAAAGCTGATTATTCATCACCAAATTCATAAAATATATTCGACTCAAGAAGAAGGATTATACCTTTTACATGTACGTTAATCTATCAATAAACTGTAATAGTTAGCAGGGTGCATTCGCTCTTCATCCACATTCCATCTAACCCTTATTTACTCTTGTCTTTACTATTCATAATAGTTATATGATTGGTGGTGGAATGATTTCCCAAGACCAGAGGATTTTTATAGTATTAAGTTATCCTGTATATCATGGTGCTCTTTTTTATTGTTAAGTCATTTATAAAGCTTTTTCACATTGTCATGCATGTTTTAACATGTGTAGTGTAGTGTTATTGTGTTGCCTAGTCAACACTTTGCAAATATTCTCATGTCTGAGCCAGACTTTTACTTTATAACAGGAATAACACATATGTACAGTGTGTAGATATGCTAAATATTTATGTAAATGTATGACAAGTGTGTATATATGAAATATTAAATGGATTTGAGCTTTGTATGACCCACATACAAATAACAATAGTACACAGAACAACAGGATACAGTTGCAGGTCATTTAGTTTCCCCAAAAGACGTCCCCTGTATGTACTGTATGGACACATTGTGGCTTCAGTGATGGCCATGAAGGAGATCAATTCATCTAATTATGGGAAACAGGAGATCACCTCATCTTTAACAGCCAATTGATCTCATGTAAGAATGATACAGTATGTAACCATTGCCAAGAATAGCATCTGAACAGTCAGCAAGATCCTGTGTATCCATAGCAAGCGCACACTCATGAATATGTGAACTAACTAACGAACGAGTAGTTCTCTGCCTACAGTCCATACAAGAAGAACTGAGTCTTTTATATTATTTCAGTCTGTTTAATGAAACATAATTATTTCCTTGGTAAACAGTCTGGACAGAATATTTGCACATTTCCTTTCTATCTCTCTCTCCTTTGTTTCCTCTGTGTCTTCCATCTCCATAACCTTCTTTTTCTTCCTCTGTGATTAACACTCATTCTCCATCCCATCCCCAGGCCGCCACTGCAGTGCAAGTGTAACTAAAGTCTGACTGTAGGTAGGTACGTACCGGTAACCCCCTCCATAGTGTAAATTAAGTGTGACTCTGGACGGGAATTATGTCATCACTGAATGCAATGACAGCCAGACTCACGATTTCCCCTGACAGACCATCCCAAAAGCACAAAGCCCCTGTTGATGTTGTTGTAAGAATAGTGTAGAAAGAATAGGGGACAGACTGCAGTGGCTGAGAGACATGATTACTTTAACAGTGTAAGAATTTTTATTGTTATCTCAGATAACCGTCTTTGTCTTGAATTTTACAAAGCAATCCTTTTAAGCTTCTGGAAAAGCAAACCAACCAAGTTTTGGTTTTAAAGCAGCCAAGTAATACAGTCATTTACATTATATCAATATCTATAGAGCGGCTATAAGAAGTATTCAACCCCTTGGATGTTTTCCACTTTTATAAATTAAATTGGGGTCAATATAATTTGGGTTGAAACAAAAGATTAGTCAGTTTCATCTTCCCATAATCCAAAGAGTGGACTCTTCCATATTTTACTCATGTTCCTACTTGAGAAGAGTTGTGTCTAATTCCAGACACTAAAAAGTGACAAATAAAAGGACATTTATTCAAAGCAACAGAGCTGATGGTGGTCAGAAATGGTGGTCAGGAAAAGAGTGTCTTCATTTATCATTTATCATTTTTCATTTATCACTGTTAATTAAAGGGAGCACACAACTAAACAGTGTTAAATTACACATACATATTTTTAGTTTATATCAGTAGCACATTCAATCAAAGAAAAATTAAAATTATTTCTTTTAAAATGTCAATCCAGGTTGATTTTGTAAAAATCTTAAGGATAATACCTTTAGACAGCTAAAGGGCTTATTACATAATATCTTTAGAATTATCGTAACATGTTTTGCTTTGAATTTTTTTGTCTGCATTTACTATCAAATGTTGTAAGTCTGCAATAAAAATCAGGTTGGGTTGTAGTACTCATCCCCCCTGTTGTCCCCCTTCAGCTCTGATTCAGCAAACATCACAAATTTGGCCGCTGTTTGATGCTGACCTGAAAAAATTTGTCTTTATATATTTGGGCGACACGAGGAAAATACTTTAGGAATTGAGCTTGAGAGGATGAAGCAATGCCACAGATTGGCCTGACAGCTTCTCAGAAATCTTTGTGTGACATGCAGCCCAGAAAGAAACCCTTTGAGAATGCATCGTCAATATTTTACTGCGTTGCCATCCGACTTATGTGTCTGAGCTATTAAAAAAAGAGACTTTTATTTATGGTTGGCTCAAGTGATGTGTAATCGAGGGTGGTAGAGTTGGTAACTATGCACCACTATGTTGCTGTACTTATCAGTTTTAGCAGGAAGGCACAAAGGGTGTCGTACTGCACCAGTTGGTGTTCTTTGTTGTCCAGTTTTGGCCTTGTGATGGTTGGAGTTTGACACATACCTACACTATAACTATCATTTTGTCACTAACTCTCTAAGCGTTACAGATTGCATTCAAAACAAATGCGTTTTTTTTATCTATTATCATTACAAATGTTAATAATTACACAACTGTAAAACTCCACCCATTATCGGTCCGTTAGCCATTGTTAGGGCAGGTAACTGCTACCTACCAATGGTGTTTTTTTAACTTCACCTGATGCAACAACACTCCGTTAGCACAGCACCACTTTTTCAGTGGCTGCTTCCAACAGTACAGGGGGAATTCATTGTCTGCATGCTGTGTTACACACCAATGTGGGAAAGGACACACATCCCAATTAGTTGTTTCTTAAATAAATTGGTTACTGGTAGACATGCCTGCAGCAGTGCAGGTACTGTACCATGAATACTGCTTCAGAGTCACTTCGCCCCTTTTCTTACCGTGTGTCATTTCCCACTGCACACAAAATGTGAACTGATCTCCATTACAGGATGCGATTACCGGGGGATAGGAAGTGATTTTTGAATGATTGTAGGGTGGCCATTTTTGTGTTGGCCATTTGAAGTTTGAAGGAATAAAAAGGAAATGCTAAATGAGGCTGTTTATGATATGTTTATAAATTAATTATTCTATGTACCTTCATTAATGCTGGTTATCTCTAATCTTTTCATCAAAAAACTTCATGTGGCCAACTCCTACTCTGTATCAGTGATATCTGAGTATTTGCTACTGTGTGCTTGTGTTAAACTGTGTAGTTTTGGCCAAGTAGTTGTCTAAAACACCTGAACATTGCATATTAGGCTACTCTTGATGGAATGTCAGGTGCTTTATTCAGTGGGCCCACTAGAGGTGTTACATTTCTTAATATCTAAGAATCTCTTGCTTTTTTGTTTTGATAACAAAAGGACATATCATAACTCGCATTTTCTTGTTTTGTCTTGTCCTGTCTGTCTTGTCTCTGTATGTTCTTGTCTGTCCTTTATATGTCTTTATGATTTGATAACATTCTTAATTCCTTGTCCTTAATGTATACTCTTTCCTTTTGCGCATATTTTACTTTGATTTCTTCTTGAAACATCTTAAACCTCATGTTCATGTTTCAACATTATGTAACCTCCATAACAAACCACCTAAATATGGAAATATGTCTTAACATGCCAAAACATATCAACAATGATTTCTTTTTATTTGATTTGCATACAATCTCAAAACAATGCAAATAATGTAATTTATCAATTGATGGTTAAAATGACTGTCGTAAAGCAACGGGCTACGAGAAATCTCGCAGCCTCAATAACATATCGGGAATGGCTGGGTCATCACTGCGGCTCGCTCCCATCACTAGCCCACCCTTTGAAACCTATGAGGCCCCGGGACCACTGCGCCGCTGTCGTTCCCCCATCCCCTCTATTTTGTAGCAATAAGGATGGTTATGATTGGGTGATAAGACATGCAGTGGATAGGCTATGGACCGATCACGCTGAGGCCCCCATTGGGACTCTACACCTTGCAAAAAACAATAGCAATAACATAAAATGAACTTGAATGTAGAAAGAATGACCTCTCGTCTTGTGAGTCCATTGGTTTATGATGCATGCGTCAGGTTAGCTGATGGGGTCAAATACAACTTTTAGTTTCAGAGATACACTGTTATTTTAAATTATTAGAAGGAATGTAAAAAGAAAATATTTGAATTGGTTAGTGTATAAAATAGCGTCAGAGGTTAAAAAAAAACATGAAAACATGCATTTTAAAACTAAGTGTGTAGGTCGACGTCCATTTATCGTGTGTTCTGGACCAAACAAAACTGAGCTCACAACACTGTCCAGAGAAAACGCCATGAAAGAAGATACTTCAGTTCATTTAGCCAAAGACAAAAATACATTTATATATTAGATTGGTGTTGAATAGGTTTCTACTTTCTGTCTTTTGCGAATATTGATGTATGTACAGTGTAGATATCATTTTGGTAATTTTCTCTCGCTCAAAAAAAAAAAATAACAGACTCAGCCTCCATAAGTCACAACACTTCATTTTGAAACTTACTGTCACATCATTAGACATGATGTCAAAAGTTAAAAAAAAAAGAAAAAATATGACCTTAAATGAAAAATAATTAAAACACATTGTACCATAAAAGCCATCGTATTCAGCCTAACATGACTTGAAATTTTTAGTTTGGTTCATTACATTGCTGTTAGGGTCCCAAATATGCAATCATTCCTTCACAGTATACAGGTTATCACCAAATAAACGTTTGCCATATAATGATTGTGCTTCATACTCGCACATAAACCTTATCAACCCGCTTTATTTTGTATTCCCAAAAGCTGACAGCAAGCAAAGTACCAGATTTATTTAAATTAGATTACATCCTTGGTTGTTAACATTGTTAGGGCGGCTGAAGACCTCACAAGTGGGATTGCCTGACTGGCTACATGCCAACTGTGGCACTTATGTTTCCAAAGCAGGAGCACAATTTAGTGGTCAGATCTTCCATTCACATTTTCTATTTGATGATAGTTGATAATTGTGTTGACCTTTGAAGAAATATTCCAGTCATGTAAAAGAAATATGTACTTGCAGGCTGAAAGATTGTAAAGAAATCTAAATGCAGTGTATTAAAAAAAAACCAAAACAACCAAACAAAAAAATACTTAAACATTACAACAATAAACTAAATACAACCTATAAAGTCAAATATGAATGACTACATAATTAACCATATAGTTAAAACACATACAAGCACTTTACTAACAGTCACATCTAATTTACTAACCTTTAAGGTTTGCATGCTGGCAAAAGACACAGAGAATATTATGAAACATGAATAAACTATGAGTCCACCTCATTAAACATTGCTAAAAAAAACAATATTCAGCTTTTTTGCACATCTGTTTTGCTTCCTCTTCCCTTTTCTGCTATTTTTCCATTATCTTGTTTGTGTTTTTGGGCTAAATGTTTATCAATCACTTGGAAATATATACTAATTAAAATGAGTTAATGCAGGCCAATCAATGATATAATATGACAGTTGTTACAATATGTCCATTTCCTCAATAACCAATCATAAACAATCTCTTTTATAGCTTTTATTTTTGTTACTGGGGATCTTCCTCAAATTGCCATCAGTTGATCTGATATGTTTAAAGTTGAGCAAAGAAAGATTTGAAAATAATGATACATTCACATATGCAATAATCATGCAATATTACTTACATGCTGGAAAACATCCTGTGCACATACATATGTAAATATGCAGGTATATTTTTAACCCTAAAATGCAGAGACTTAGCAGGCAGTCGACTTATTATCTTTGATTTACCTGTTCCATATCTACAGTATGTGTACTATTATGACATGAGCCATTTTCCCTCATTTTATTTCAAGTTTCTGTGGTCTTACTGGCCCTACAGACTTTTTTTGATGTCGTGGCTGCCATTTTCATTTTCTTAGTTTTCTATTTAATTCACTTGTACTGGTAATGGTTATTTCATTTTAAGGAATGGCATCTGTGCTACAGATTGTCTATGATAACATGTGTCAGCAAAAGATACAGGATTTTATTTTAGTTCATTAACAAGTTGAAATTTAGTGAGACTGAAATCATGAGAAAACACTGTAAGTGCTTTAGAACCAATCACATTTTTTCAGGTTTAAAAGGAGAGTATTTCCATCCTTGTTTAAGGAATCAGGTCCTGATATTCTTACTGTCATAATCTTGGTCCTGATTGCCATTTTGTCTAAATAAATCAATGTGCTTCCAGACCCCCAACCTTTGAGAACTTAGATATGCAGTATTATGATTGAAGATGAAAGCTATGGCATCACTTGGATGTTTGCTTGAATTTGTTGTCGCCTGGAGTTTGAGAGGTTTGTTAAAGTTGCAGGGTCCCATTTAGGATAGCTTCTACTGCAAAGTCACTGCAAGAAGTAATGCTTGTCTGGCTCCATCTGATACAGCTTTTTTGAAGGCTATCACACAGATTTTCAGATTGAAGCTACATATAGTTGTCCTTAAACGCAATATTGTTATATTTCAACATTATGATGTCAAAAAATTAATGTTGTCTGAAAATAACAGCATGCAGAACTTTGTTCCTCCAGTGACAGCAGCTCCTTAATGTATAATGTCAACCTGAACATGTACAGTTAAAGGGTAGGGAAACTCTGGGATAGTGCATTTCTAAATTGATTTAACTTACATTGAAAAAAAATAATTGTGTGAGCATGTAATGAGTAAAGCTTGATTGGTCTGGTTTCAATTCTAAAAGCGTATTTTTGTTCACATCCAAAACCCAGAATTTTGGGTCTGTGTTTGTTTCTACCATCACTTCTCTTAGTGCACAAAAACGTTTAAGTTCACATGGCTCCACAATGTGGATGTTACTGTTTGCAGACATTCTGAATTACACTGTTATGCTACTTTATTTGGAGTGTACAATTGTTGTTACAGTCAAGGGAGAATGTTGATCCATCCATTGTGGTGTATCTACAGTTCTCTGGCAGTTGGTGAGATGAATGCCACAGTCTTACATACCAACACTTGAATTTGAACATGTATACATATATAAGTACTGTATTTCTTCTTAATATTTGCTTTGTATTGTATGCAAAGGAATCTGAAGTATGTCATAATTGTGGTTCTGTTGAGTTACATCCCATAGTTGTGACCAATGCAAATCACCTTGGAGATTCTCAAGTAAACATTGCTTAAGTAAAGAAAACATGCAGATGCTGTAAGTGCCTCTATGAGGCCCCCTTTTAGGCTCTAATGTCAGTTTAGGAGTTCATGCAAACCAGCTAGATTTAACTAGCTAAAACCTCAAAGCAATGCTTAATAGTCACTGGTTATTATTGATTATGTACATATCTGTATCTACACATGTGAATACATTAAAGTCATATGAAAATAATATATCTATTTATACTTTGTGAGTGTGGGCAGGAGGTCAGTGATTCAGTGATAATGATTGACAGGTGTATGGTCAGTCAAGTGCCATACTAACCTCACTAGTCCATGTATCAGAATCTGGTATTCTGGTTACATATATATACATGCATATTGTGTTTGTATTTCAAAAACAAAGTATGTTCATCAAATTTTGTGCATTATTGGCCCTATTTCCTCACGATGTATTTTTTTTTTTAAAAAAACCCTAAATATTATTAATTCAGCAGTAATGACAGGTTCCAGGAAAATCTTGGTTTTGTGTTTGCTTTGAGGAGAACTGGTCCTACATGGAGTAAAAACACTGTATTCTGCTGAATATAGATGTACAGTAAATGTAAATATTGCAGTGGTTGTTGCTAATGAATCTTGAAGGGCTCGAACTAGCAGAGACTGTTTCACTATGATGCTTGGATTCAGTAAGCATAGCAATATGTATATAAGCTTATCAGGCTTAATGTAGTAAAACTGAAGCTGAACTATTGCTTTAATTGGCAACAGGGACCAGAAGTATTAATAATATGCACATTAAAAGAATGCATTAATTAGCTGTTCAAGAAACGATACCTTTAAGACAAGCTTATGGGTGTAATATAGCACTGTAACGAAGAAAACAGTAATAGTAAAGGGACATTATTTGAAGTGTTGATCTTTTAAGGACACTATAAGTCTCAAAAGTCAGAATACCCTATATAAAATTTGTAGATTTGCTCATTGACATATTTTTATCCTCCTCATGGTACTATAAATAGTTATCATTGGGTATATCATGTGGTAATTTGGGAGAAGGAATATTACATAATGTAATGTGTTGAAAATAATGTAACTTTAACCTATATCAGTCAGTAAGCTGTTAGGATTTACAATACCAGTGCCATGTGTTAACAGCACAAAGGCTGTTTTGGCACTATTTCAGGACTGTTACTGGTGCTAGAGCAAAGATAGAGTCTGATTTAATATCCAAACAAACAGTGGTGTGTTAGTGTAATGGAAATTTTTTTCAGATGTGTATACAGGTGCACTGCTTTTGTGAAAACGCATCAGACGGCATTAACAGGAATGTATAAACCCACTAATTTTTGTTTTGGTGTGGATGTTGTTCATACATATAATTTGAACTGCAGTTGTGTGATGCATGAGGCCCAATCATTTACTGTACAAGTGAGAGTTTAAAAATATGAACTGTGTCTTTCATCTCTCTGGAGAAAACTGCAACTGTACAGTGGAAACTGACAGAAGAAGAGGGTAAAATGAAGACCAGATAGAAAGAGCTAATGTGGCCACTATAAGAAATGATGTTGGTACTGTGGGTCGATGTGTGCTGATGAGACCATAACAGAAGTGTCTAATCTCCTTGCAAATAATGCATGATGCCAGCACATGTGATTCAAGATCTGTTTGCCATAACTCTAGGCAAAGAATTAAAAATACCTACTGTCACTGACAAACATTTTCTTGAATTTGCATATGTGCTTGCTTGATGCATAGCCGGGGGTTAAGCTTCCTGAAATGGTCTCAGCCAAGTTTGTACAATGGCACAAGGTACAATGATCTCTCTCTTTTTATGTGAAAACTGTGTGTTTGTACATGTCCATCTGTGAAAAATGTGTTTTTTCCATGAAGTTAACATACCAGTCCACTTAAAATGTTTGCACTCAATACATATGGAAGCGCACACACACACACACACACACCTGTGCAGATTTACATACATATTTGCTGAGAGTTGGCACAGTGGAAAGTTCGGGGCTGGTCCGTTGGTAGCTTTTTTCATTCAGTCTATTCATTTGTTTTTCTAATATTGTCAACCACAAGTTTTAATGTCACCATTTCTTGATTTCATTACTTACCAGTAACATATGTGCCAATGTTCTGTCTGTACGCTGTAGATAGACTGTGTTGTGTAGCTGTGCTAGAGTTGTCATTAAAGTTTAAATTTGTGCACTTCATTTTGACATGCACAGTTAACCAGCAGTTTACAGGTAATAGTAATCCCTGATTACTTCCCTATTATACATACAACTGTGTTATGGAAATTGGCAAATTCCAACCACAAAACCAGAAAAATCGTCAGTTTACAACCAAGATTGCTTTATATTAGTCAAGCACTTCTATAAACCAATATAGACACGTGCTAACTCGTAATGTTACAAGTTTAGTCAAGTTTCAACTTCACTGGACACAATTTCTCACAAATAATGTCTGTAACGTCTGTGAACTTTAACATTAATGGCTTTCTGTTCTTGTCTTCACAGTGTTAAGTTTCTAGCATTCGCCTTCTCTCTAATGAGGAGTCGGTAACCGGTAAACACAAATTTGCGGTGGGAGCCACGTAAGCGACAGGTGTGACACGGATGGACAGTTTAAAGGAGATCTTTGGGGTGACAAGAGAGAGACCAGAAGTTAATCATGAATTTTAAAAAATCACATGGTCTGCTCCTCACGTTGTTACCAAAGCAGCCTCTTGGAACTCCAACCACACTTTTGACAACTTTCTGACTGACTTTTTTTTTCTCCCCCTTTTTCCACAAACTGACTGAGCATTGCACTGACACACTTTGGGAGAGAAAAAGACTCCTGATTACACATTCCAGATAACATCTCTCTCTGACAACATTATACCCACATCTTGTACAATGACCAACTCAGTACCATCTACAGTGCTGAACAACTGCGCAACTACACAAGTTTCTGGAAAAAAAACAACCCAACAACACTTATCACAAAAGGACTGAATGAACAATGTAGCATTTCTGCTAACACATTGTAGCATTTGTTGTCTGGGAAATAACTTGACTTAATCCATCAACAGTTGGAAGAGAGAGGAATTTATGCATTCAAGGGATCTTTTAGATGTCATTTTCCTCTTGGGTTCCTTTCCAGATAATAATATAGATATTGAAAGTACATGAGAGACAAGATTGGTCTAACTCATATTAACACTTGACATTCAAAAAAAAAAAAGAAAAAGAGATACACTAAATACAAAGAGTGTAAATGAAATCAATCACAAATACGCATCTAGTATCTAACAACACCCATACTACAGTTAAGCTCATTCAGGTTTAGCACTTGTTATAGCATGTTTGTCACTGAACCGACGTCTTCCATTCATTTCTGTCAGACTGAAACACTGCCCTCTTCAGAAGCACTGAGATAATCTGAAACAACACGTGAAGCACATGTAGCATCAGCTCACCTCTGACTCATCTCGAACATTCCACAGAAGAAAATGGTGGAAAAAAGACTTATCTTTATCTCTCATGTACTGACATGGGCTAGCCTGAAAAATCCATGTGGGATACCAAAGGTCCTGTAGCATACACGTGCTGATTGACCTTCTGTAACATGCTGTAGATTAGGAGAAATAGTTAATTTAGGATTTTTGTAATTGTCCTCAAGGTGGCCACTGTCATTCCTATAAAAAAACATAATCCTTTAACTGCCACTAGCATCCCATCCCTATATGCACATTTAAATATTCCAAGTATTTTTCCCTGCGGCTGACTGACACATTGCTTAGTCTTGAGGAGCAAAAAGACTGACTCAAGGAGACAGAAATCCTCAATGGACAGATGTCAGTCTTTTTTTAATATCTAAGGATATTGGCTTACCTAAATTAACCTGAAAAGGAGACCCCTACCAAAAGGCACTTTTTTTACATCACTCAATAATGTCCATTAGCAGGAAATGTGTTGTCATTTTGAAAGGGACCAATCAGATAAACACTACCCCCCTAAGACAAAGGCCAACACTGCCAATAAGGCACAAGAATCCCCAGATGCATACTGCCCCATCTCTCTCTTGTCCCTCTTGCTGCCAACGACTGCTTCACTGGCAAGTTGATGTCGAGATAAGGATGACCCGTCAGGGGAGCCCTTAGGCAAAAAGGGGAAAAAATGAAGAGGAAATGGACCAAGAGTAGAGAAAGTGTGGAAGTGTACAAAGAGAACAAATCTATATTTTGATAAACAAATCAACTATCCATGGCTTCGCAGAAAGTTTCTGAGCAGAAAAGGTACAGAGTGGAATGGAGAAAAAAGAAATAATTAAAAAAAATCTGATGCAAATGTGAATAGAAAATTTGGCATCATGAAATGGAGTCAAAGTCCTGGAAAAAAGGTGAGAAGCAGAATATTTTGTCTTGAGGGGTGGGGGAAGGTGTTTTCCCCACGCAGGCACCTGGATATTGTTGGTTTTTTTTGAAAGACAATGAGCAATGACAGACTCTTGCCTATAAAGACATTGGGGGGTGGGGGTGGGGGGTGGGGGTGACAAAGGCTGGACGCTGAGATAAACAAATGAAAAAAAAGATAATGCATTTTTGTAACTTTGTTTACCAGCATGAATACTTTGCATGACTGTCTTTTCTGCAAGCCCTTAGTTGAAGACAAGGGTGCTAGAGATACAAAAAAGTATATATAAAATGAATTAAAAAAATGTTATATGCAATTAATGTTTTAAAAAAGATTATAATGAAAGAGAAGAGCTATATTTTGTTTTGAAAAGTAAAAAAATGTGAATATTGAAACATGTATGTTTGCAAAGTACACCCTGAAGTATGTTTTGTTTGATGAAATCTCTCTGCTACTACTGCCCTACATTTCTCATTCCAGTCTTTTCAGTAATTTTGAAAATTCTATATTCTAACCATTCAACTGACTGTGATCATTCAAGTCTTTGCCAAACTATAGCATTTGCGCAAAGAATGGCAGTTTTATTTTTTCCTCCTTGAATCATTTGCACAACTACCGTAGCAGCAGCAGCAACAGCAGCAACAGCTCTCCAGACCACAACTTTGACCGCTTGATTTGTGTGCTTATAGTTTGCTTTTTTTTCCTTTTGCAATAATATGAGAGTTGTCACATGTTTGTAGCAGGGCAAAGGGAAAGCCTCCAGAGTTATCTAAAGCGCCTCATTGTTAAAAAGAGATTCCTAAAAGGCCTTGGATGTCCCGTTAAAGGATTTCGCTGGGATAGGCAGTTCTGTTCCAGTAGTCCGAAGTCGTAGAGGTGCAACTGCAGGTAATCCGTTAAAGACCAATAACAGACTCTGAAAGATACTATACTTTACTGGCTAACGGTTTTGAGAGATTTCAGGTTTGCATGGAACCAACTGCCATTCCAAAGTTTGTGTGTGGTTTAAAGGACTCAGGTGTGTCAGTGGTGTGTGTGGATGTAGATGTTTTGCTGTTTTCCTTTCTAACATAATAAATTCTAGTATATAGACGACGATAATGTGAACACCTCACAGTGATGTGTAAAAAAACGCATGCATTATGACTTGATAATCTCTCGAGGAGGGGTGGGGGTGGGGGGTGGAGTCTCGACATATTCCCCTTAGCTTCCTGTTATCGTTCGTCATGAATCCAGTCCTGATAACTATGAAACACTGTGCCCGTGTCGTAGAGCAGAAAACGTCTTCCTCCCAGAGGCAACTGAAAACTACTCGCACTCGCAATGTCAGCATGAGTGTGCGAAGTAGCTTGTCTTCGTTGTTTTAGATGGTCAGGTCTTCGCATTTGTCATTATCCGTGGAGTTATCGTCATCCAGCTGGCTAGCTGGCAGCTCATTACAGCACACAACACACGTCACATGAGTACCTGTCAAAGAGACCCAGAGCTTCCAAAATGATGTCAGTGAAGTACTTAAAGTCTTGAAGTGAGAAAGATAACATGAGACACCAATATCCACTGAGGGGGAGGTTGATGAAAAAAAAAGCATCTCATTGTTGAATGCTCTCCAAGCACCTCATCCTATGTTTGGTGTTCCAAGCGAGTTTTAGGCCCTGCTGGTTCAGGGCTCGGCTCAGGCAGCTGAATGGTCCTCCATCCATTCCTGGCACATTGGAGGCTCACCAGTATATTGAGACTCAATGGTGTGACGTAGACTACAGAGACTATTGAAGAATTCTGTTGGGTCTGCGTTGGTTTTACAGGGTCTAGAACTTACTTTTGTCTATTTGCAAAAATGCTCCATGAGATTTTGTTTGGTCCCTCACCCTTCAGTTCCCATTTTGGAAGGCATTAGGCAACTATGGCTTTGATGGTCACAAAGACGTTTATGAATATTTCAGCGGGCAAGCTCCTAGCAGTGGTGCGCACACGAGCGAAAACATGCCTCACCGGGCTGTTTGTGTTTTTTATGGACAAGTACAGTCTTTTTTTTCTTTTATTTGTTGCTGTTAAGTTTGCCATTTCTTCATTCTTCACATTGCAACTGCTCTGCCGGTGTCAGGCTGAAAAAAAGATGTCTCTCCTTTTTCTATTGCATAATACTGCCATTTGATTTAGTCATGTTGAACAGAATGAGTTACAATGTTGAGAGTACTAAGTCTGTATTATTTTCTATTATGTGTTATAAAAAATGTTATAAAATTTCCTGTGTAACACTCACATAACCAAAATAACAAAAATGCTTTATATGGTAAGTAGGTGTCACTCTTGACCCTAAAAGCTACTATGTGTAGTTACAATATTATGACATGTGCTCTCCAGGTGTTTGGAAGGTGTTATGTTGGTATTTGGATGACACATCCTTAACAATATCCTATGTATTTTCTTTGTATGTTCGTTGTGTAGTAAGTTTTTATTTAGTTAAATTGAGGACACTGTATGCAATCTGCACCACGAATGCCACTGATCGACACTTACTGTATGCTCCCTGAGACACAGATGTTCTGTCATCAGTCCAGATAATTGCAACCACATATGTATAGTGGCTTTATGGCTTTCCATAGAGTGACTTAGCAATCACACTAATCTATAAAAAATATTTTTATTTTAAAAAATGATAAGACCAGAATTGTTTTAGAGGAAATATTATCATGCTGAATAGATTTTTCTAATAAATTTAATACCTTATTTTAATTAGAAATAATGCGACACACACCACAAAAGTCTTGCCATACATACATCTATCACATAATACAGATTAACGTAATGCATCCATGCAAGCATTCCAAAGATAAAAGATGTATGTTCATTTCACATGCCATCAAACTGTATAAAACAGACTTAGGTACTAGTCCATTGTACTGCAGTCTTAGTGGGAGAGTGAATGGGGAGAAGAGGTGATTACTGGAGCATCTGGTTGTGACTTTTGCTGGATTTTATTTTTTTGAAATGATGGAACACAAAGAACAAACTCATCAAGAACTGTATAAAGTATATTTCAATGGAATGTTCATGATCTATCTTTTTATATTTTGAGGAAAAAAAGAATAGAAACATATCAATAAAGTGTCATAATCAAACATATTTCTACTATTGAGACTTAAAATGTATGAATGTCAATGCGATCTAATGTGAACTAATCTCCATAGCAGCTTGAATGAATAACTGATTAACAGTCATGAGATGCTTTTTCAGAAACATTAAAATTGCTTCAAATCATTGAAATGAACTTAAAATAAATGAAAAAGTGACATCAATGGTGTGTCAGTTTGTTTAAATTTCATAACTGAGCTTTGTGCTCTGCGCTCTGTGCATACTGACACTGTGAAACTACCCACACTGACTGTCACAGCGAACTCTGTTCATCAGACTGTCAGAAACACAATACCATGATACAGTGACTGACATAATCTGATCTGAAACAAGGACACTGAAAATCTAAAGTCTTCCAAGAAAGTAGAAGATGACACATTCAATTTGTAATGGGAAGTTTAAGAACATAGTGTATTTAGACAACAGCATCTCCAGCGAGGTCCAGCTGTCCGCCGTATTATACCCTTTTGATATCCTAAAATAAAGACTTAACATATAATGGTAATCTATAATCTTGTGGTCCTTTGTAAACACTGTCATGATATTTGAGGATGATGAGGTAAGGTGAGTGCTGGTTTCCTTGCTTGATATCAAATAGCTGCATCTTAAATTCTCATATCCAAGAAACCAGATACCCAGACACATAAAATATTTTGAGTTGAAGTGATAAATAATAATTCTATTCTTTGACAATTGAAATAAAGATTTTAAGAGAAAGAAAAACAGGAGGTGACCACCAGACAACTTCACAGTGTCAGAATTAGAAAAGCAGTGTCACAGTAATTTGCTGTAAATTAACAGTGTTAAAAAGTGATTTGACTAAAGGATCAGTATCTCATTTGAAATTACATTGCAGAAACTTTAATTTATGGCAAGGGGGAAAGGTTTAGGTATAAATAAACAAAGCAAATGCAAAAAGCTTATAAACACTTATGATGCACAACAACAAGAATATCATAGAATATCATAGAATTGTCATTTTGTCTTTAATTTCCACACACACAAACCCAGAGGAATTCCTTGCAGCAGTTGTTTAATACTTAATATTCATATAAATATGTTTATTTGTCCATACTTGAGTTACAAATGGTCATCAGATTCATAGTGAGCAGTAAGTGAGTAATATTGATATGTGATAAAATGGGGAGGTAGTATAGCCCAGTGAGTAGTTTTCTGTGACTGAAGGCAGCTTTGAGGAAATGTCGGCAGAGCCTCCCAGTGTCTTTTTATCCTTCGTGCCAAAACATCACCTCCCTCTGGTGGTAATACACAGAAGTATCTGCTCTTGTAGATTCAGATTAGGTGTTATGTCATGTAACAACTGTGTGATTGCATTTATTTTTTTTTTTTTTTATTTCAATTTCTTTTACTGGTATACTGTACATGCATCACAAACTCATGGCTAATAGGTTCAAATGCAGACCGTTGTATCATCAAATAACAGGTGGGATAATTTTTGTTTTACAGTATTTCAAAAATAAAATATTTTCTTTCTCCTGAGATTTGGGCTACTGACAAATGTGTTTGCCAGAAACACATACCAACAAAGCTTTCACAGAAGTTTCCTAGAAAGAACTGATATTTATACTAATTATAAGGAGAATAGAGGCAGCAGGTCTGCTAATCAGGCAAAATGTGAAATTTGGCTCAAGACAAATGAACATTAAACATAAACAGAGAATCAAAGTTTCCAAAAAACACCAGCAATACATATACAAAAAAGCAATTAAACAGCAACTTCTATCTATAATGTGTTTGCTGCTTATCTGGAACACAACAGGTTTTTTGTTTTTCTATAAGTATAGGCTAGCATATTAGTTCTTTAATTTTTTATCAATAGACCTTTGAATCAACTTACTTTGAGTCAATGAAGTACAGTAAGGGACCTCTGCCAGTCAGAGTACCATGCTTGTTAGAGGGGGTCATACCTCACAGTGCCAAGCAGAGGTGACATTTGATAGTGAGGTTGAAGGTTGTCTTGCCCCATAGCTCAAATGGAGGGAAAGGACAGGGGGGTTAGAGGGGTTCTAGCACAGATTGAATTTCAACAGGACAGCATTCCCGAAAAATTTCAAGACTGCCAACATGAGACAGCAAGGGACAAGGCAATATCGTGGATGTTCCCGGAGCAAACAACTGGAACCGTGGGTTGTGCACAACCTGGTCAAAGAGTTTAACTGGGACCAGCCGCGGACCTATGCCTGAGTGTTGACCAAAGGTAGACAGCCAAACTTTATTAATATATGACAAGTGGGCATGATGACAGAGAGAAAGACAGACAACCTGACAAGCCACAGGAGACGAGCAATATGATTTTTCATCCTGTATTTTGTGTCTCCCAGCAGCTGATTTACCTTTACTGGTGAGTAGATACTTTCATCTCATTAACTGGGTACTAGCATGGCTTGTTGCTATCTTGTCTCCTGGAAGTTGTAAACAACCATGCACTGCAACAGTCTTTCAGCCATATGTTCTAATACCACTTGTTTTGCTTATCAAATGAAAATCAAATCCACTGATTGAACTATCACTCTGCTTTCAGACTTAGTTTGCTTTTAAGTCCACTTGTTCTCAGGAGAGTGGTTTACCGGGTTCCCCGGTCTGGCATACTTAAAACGATGGACAGCAGTGACCTGCAGGATGACGATAGAGGAGGCAAAGGGAAAGAGAGCGTTGGAGAGAAAGGTAAACAGCTGAAGAACCAGCTCAACAGTGAGGAGAAGGGAGAAAAGGAAATCAAGGGAAACGAGAAGGAGAAGAAGAAAGAGAATCGGCGTTCTGGGTCTCTATGGAGGAGTGGATGGGCGTTGAGTGAAAGACTTGCCATCAATGTCTCAGGGATGCGTTATGAAACTCAGCTCCGCACCTTAGCCCAGTTCCCTGACTCCATGCTTGGTGACCCCAGGCGGAGGTCACGCTACTTTGACCCGCTTCGAAATGAGCTCTTCCTGGACCGCAATCGGGCCTGCTTTGATGCCATTCTGTATTTCTACCAGTCAGGTGGGAGGCTTCGGAGGCCAGCAAACATACCACTGGACATCTTCATGGATGAGCTGATGTTCTATGAACTGGGAGAGGATATCATGAACCGTTTCAAGGAGGACGAGGGTTTCCCCAAGGAGGAGGAGAGGCCGCTGCCGTCCAACGAAATCCAGAAAAGACTGTGGATGTTGTTTGAGCACCCCGAGTCCTCATCGGGCGCACGTATCATCGCCATCATCAGTGTTATGGTCATTGTTGTTTCAATCCTCATCTTCTGCCTGGAAACACTGCCTGACTTCAGGAATGAGAAAGAGATGCGAGAGGTAAGAAATGTGACTGAATTGTTGCTTAGGGAGGCAGAACAGTGTAAAGATTTTTTTTTTTCGGATTTCAAAGAAAAGTCACATGAATGGTATTATGAGGGTAGACAATGATTTATCCATTTACAAAGATTTTGTTTTTCTTGAGAACCTTTAATTGGGTTAACTGAATAGGTGAGATTATGAAAAGAACCGGGAATGCCAATGACAGAGGAATTTGTGGATGAAACTAAATCAATTTAAAAATTTGTGCTGAGTGTTGGTAGGCTAGGTTGAAGGTAAAGAGTTGGACGTGAGAGAAGATACTGTTTCGTTGGTCTCTCTCATCAGAGGCAATTAATTGATTACCACTTGCTAAAATGGAGACATAACAATGCCAAAGTGTTTTTTTAAGAAAACCCAAATCAGACCTCCAGGGTATAAGAGCTTGAATGGGATGTGTGTGACTGCTTGGGTCGACAGGAATCACTGGGAGCAAGTGTTTAGGTAAACACACACTTGGTGAGTACTACAGTGTGTTGAGAGGAAAAATACTGACATGGCTATAGCTATTGCCCAATATGTCTGGAAGCAGACCAGAGAGAGAAGGTGAGAAACCTAGGGAAGCTTATGCTGTGAGTATTTTAGTCGGCTGTTAAATTTGATACACTCGGATTCAGGAAGTGCTAAAGGGTAGAGGGACTAACGGGTGGGGCCTGGATACAAAATAAAAGGAGAGAAATAAAAGATATGGTGAAGAGACAGTTAAGTGTGTTGATAAAAGGTCACACAAGTGACCAAACGCTTAGCCAGAGGTGAGCCAAAGCCTTCCGGTGGCTTAGAACTGGAGACCAAAAGGTCTTGCAGGATGAGTAGCATACGTTGGGTCATGTTAACACATTCCTGCAGGACTGCTGCACTAGGCCAGGCTGCCTTTGCACAAGTGAGCTGCCAGGAAACTACTGTAACTTCCTGCCATACAAAGCAGCGGCAGACCCACTGAACTGCACTGGCAAAGTTGCTGGGCTGCAGAAGCCAGGGAGATGGGATAGCGATGAAGGTAGAGATGGATGAGGAGCGTTGCAAGTGAGACACTCTCGTGTTTCTCTTGGGAGATCTCACGGGGTTATATTTAGTCTGAGGAGAGCCCTTGGAGCAGATCAACACATAGATGTCCACCTTTAGACATAAACACTGTTACTGACCTGCTACTGAAAGCCATAAGCAATACTCAGGTTTATTTAAACTGCCCTGAAACTTTATATACTACACACAGCCCATTACAGCACGCTGAACTGATCCTTTTATACCCATATCATCCGTTTTCATGCCTCTAACTTGATGTTCAGTGTAAGGCCTTTTAAATGGCCACCAACTAATGCTTGAATTGACTGACACGGAAGATGGAATGACAGGTGGACTGAAAAAGAGATTGCTGCTGCTATGATAGAAATGTTAAGACGCACATGTCAAATGCTTTTATGATGCTGCTAATAGTGAGACCCAGTGAGGTGGTAGACAACGCACTAAAACTCAGTGTAGATTATTAGGACACCCTGAAAACTACTGTATCTCAGTGGTAGATTATAAATTGTTGCTATTTACTTTCTTGCCAAGACTTAGATGAGAGATTAGATACCACTCCTGTCTGTATCGTACTTATGTAGCTGGAGACGATCCCCTGTTAGCTTAACTTACCAGACAGCTAGGGGGGGAAATAGCGTGGCTCTGGCCAAAGCTAAAAAAAAAAAGTATCTACCAATACCTGCAAATCTCAGTAATTAACACATTCTGGCTTTCTCTATTAATATGTTTTGAATTAAAAAATAAAGGAAATATAATGTATTAAATAGGGAACTTTAGAGGTCCTTGTAGGTGAACTTTCTTACTTTTGAAAAGAGCCAGACAGGAAGTTTCCTTGCTTCAATTCTTTGTGCTAAGCTAAGCTAACTGGATGCTGGTTTTTACTTCAGAATTACCATTCATATTTGAGCATGTGTGTTTGCATTCTTGTTATGGTTATCCTGCTGTATTTAATGTGAGTTTTATATTTTCCTTCTCCACCTCAGGAATACTTTTACAAGTACCACTCCCAGGCAAAGAATGTGTCCGAGAGCATGCCTCCTCCTCATAGTGTTTTCCATGACCCTTTCTTCATGGTGGAGACCATGTGTATATGCTGGTTCTCCTTTGAACTCCTCATGCGCTTCACTTGCTCTCCCAGCAAGATGAGCTTCTTCAAGGATGTCATGAACATTATCGACTTCAGCGCCATCCTGCCCTATTTTGTCACTCTTGGAACAGAGCTGGCCAAAGACAATGATGCCAGTCCAGCAACATCCTTGGCCATCATCAGAGTCATCAGGTTAGTGAGGGTGTTCAGGATTTTCAAGTTGTCTCGTCACTCTAAGGGCCTCCAGATCCTTGGTCAGACACTGAGGGCCAGCATGCGTGAGCTTGGTCTGCTTATTTTCTTCCTCTTCATTGGCGTCATCCTCTTCTCCAGTGCCATCTACTTTGCTGAAGCTGACCACACCAATACAGCCTTTATCAGTATACCTCACGCCTTCTGGTGGGCAGTTGTCACCATGACCACAGTTGGCTATGGTGACATGTACCCAGAAACAGTGTGGGGTAAGCTGGTGGGCTCAATGTGCGCTATAGCTGGCGTGCTTACCATATCACTGCCAGTGCCTGTCATAGTATCAAATTTTAGCTACTTCTACCATCGGGAGACTGAATGTGAGGATCAAACTGAGTACACCCATGTCCAGACAACACTGTGGGAGGATGAGGAGCCTGAAGGGGAGGAAATAGATGAAGGGGATAGGGACGCAGAGGGAGAATATTATGCAATTGAAGGCATCTGTAATCCTCAGAATGGGACTCTGCTGGGTGGACTCTGTACAGGGCAGAGCCCAGAGTTCAGAGGGGGAAATATGTATCTGGGAGAACCACTGGTCACCCAGGTTTAGGGAGAGTGAATGTGTTTTGTACACTTCTCAAGATGTAGAAGAGACTGAAAAGGGGGAGAAAGAATTAAAAAATCCAAATGAAGCACAAATGAATAAGAGTAAGCTCATAGATCTGTAGTAACCTGTAGGCCTGAAAATACAAACTAGCAAAAAGAAAATTAGAAAGTGGTTAGTTGTGTAAAACCATAATTCTACCAATGTTATATCTTCTAGTAACTTGTCATTGCCATATTGTTCATTTACAGTTATTTATTGCCACAGCAGACAGTAAAATGTGACTGTTACAAACAAACAAATAAAACAGTTTTACAACCTCAGGGTCACGATATAAACATAATATGTTTTATTTATTATCATTATCAGCTTGTGTTTGAAATGAAACTGACTTTCTGAATGTATGTGCCTTGAAACTCTGACGTCTTAGTACTGTCACTTTGTGCCTTAATGTTTGGGGTGGAAGCAGATAGATTGTCGATAATATAGATGTAATGTCTCATCAAAGCTCAAAGCAAACTGTTGCTCCAGACAGACTGAGATCTCAAGTAAACCATCCTCCTCATTCTCAACATTCTTCTGTAAGGTATGTGCAAAGTTCACACTTGTGTAGTTGTGGCTTATGTGACCTGAAGCGACTGACATGACCTTTATTGTGTTGTAATGCAACAATCTAGCTTTTCTTAATGACAGTGTTACCTACTGTTTTCCTGTAAAAGAGGAAGTTTTAATTGCTATGGCAGAGGTTTGCTATTTATCTGCTTTATAACACTCAGTGTTTTTAATAAAGATTATATTTTATTAATTTTCTTAAAAGAAGCTGTTATTTATCATTGCATTCACGTGCATTACATTCACTAGTGCTACTTTAAGAAATCAAGATAACATTCGTCTATTAGATATAACTAATTAGTTTTAGGTTATGAAATATAGCAAACTACAGAAATACAATTATACCAAATCCACTGCTTAGGCTACTGCCTACCCAAGCACAACATACAGTTAATGATGTCTGCCAGACTGAATTTGTGTTTCTCCTTTGAATGGCCATGACTGACCTTTTCCACAGTTAAGCTGCTGTAAGCAGCAGCTTCCAGTAACCTTATGCTGAATTTTACTGGAACACATAAGACTTTCCATGGCATCACAGTGATGAACCATGGAAGGCATGTGAGCTACCGTAGCATGGATGAATGTGAACTGCCTCAATAATAATAATAAAAATGTGATAAGTCAGTGAAGCAAAACTCAAACAAACAAAATCAAAATAAAAACTAAACTAAACAAGTGAAAATGTCTTTCAGGTTTTTTGCGCATCATTACAAGCAAACTGTGTGCTGTTGAGTATGAAGTATGCTAAAACAATACAGTCGTTAATCTTTGAATTTTTATTTGTAAAAACTGGTCCTGCAAAACCTATTGGAAGATTTCCATAATGCAGGAAAAACATACAAAAAACACCCATCAGAAATTTATGTCAGAAACATTTTATATTGGTTGCATTTTGACATCATGCTATTTAATCATGGAGAAGAATCAAGGAAATATATGGCAGTCTTGAATGAAATAATGAAGTATTTTCTAGACTCAAGTTAAACCTTGTAATGATAATAATAATTAATAATCAAATTATAAAACCCTCATGTTTTTGTTGTGCTGTAGCCCTGCCTTTGTAACTAAGTGAACATAGCTGTAATAACTTACAATGAGAATAAAAAAATGACAGGAATTTATGGCTCGTGCCCAGCTGTAGATTTTATCATTAACACATGTAAACTAAACTGTATACATGCCTATACTGTGAGACAGCGTGAGACAGATGATTACCAGAGCCTATAACTTGCTTTCCTGCTTTCCCATGAGTACGTATTTGTCCACTAGAGAGCGCTCCTGCTCTCACAATAATCAGCCCATATCCTCATTCCACCACCATGAAAGCTGTAGCATTGGTCAGAATGAGTTCCTCTCATTGACAGAACATATCCTTCCCGGTTTTGTTATTTCACTAAAATGCTGCGTCATTGCATGACTGATACAAAACAAAAGTGAAATTTACATCATGTTTTTTTCATCTCAAACCTCTATCGAGTCTGATAAACACACTTGAGTAGTACAAACATGAGCTTACTGGACTTTCCAGATTTCTGATTCAGAGAGACTCAAATGCCTCACAAACAAAAAACATATCTGGATGATGTTGCAATGCAGAACATTTTGTCCTCAGACAAAACCATGGCCTCAAACTACTAAACAGGGCCTGCAGACAAATGTCTTAAAAAACACTAATAACACTCCATACACACAATAAATAAATTTTATATTGTTATAATAGCAAGATGTTGAGACAATAAAATATCTGTGCAGTTAGTTTTCTTTACTTGTCCACTGAGAACTGTGGACTGACCATAGGATTTAGGCCCATTCCAAGAAGGTCATCAGAGTCCACATTGAAATATTTCTGACTGCTTGATGGTTGTTCAGACACAATCTCCAATGTCAGAGTATTTCTGAGTGGTAGGAATCGAGTGAAGGGGACTGTGTGTCGATCTGGAGAATGTCTTGATGCCAGAGACATGGGAAGTCCATGGTATGAGGAAAGGAAACGGGTGTATCCATCCCCCAGAAGCAGCTCTTGGAAGGTGCAATCAGCCTCTGCGTAGTGTCTCTGAAAAGTTGCAACAGATGTAAATTGTCAGTGAATGACAAGATGGTCAAAGACTTTAGGGTGTTAAAGTTTTCTTTGCTTGCTGTACCTGACCCCTCAGATGGCCTCCACTGTCCACACAGAGAAACAGGGATGAAGACTGTCCCTTGATGACTACATGGCCTGGTTTAACTGATTTCAGCTGCAGCACACCTGGCAACACAAAAACATAAATAGATGTATCTTCTTCATAAATCTTCTGCTGGTTCCCAGTTTTCTGGGCCTCAAATTATCCAGTGTATTGTGTAAATGTATTGGAAAAAAAGCTAAACTGGGACCACATATGCTGTGTATTAACTAAGAAGAATTACTGTAAGGTGTCTGAATGTCACTTCCGGACACTCCGCCATCCAGGGTCATCTGCAGATACATGCCTCTTCTGTGGTTATCTGCAACAAAAAAGAAATCAGTATTTGCATTGAATCTATTACTAAACTACTAAAATGTATTTTAAATACCTGTGTAGAGGTGCCCTTCTCTGTCTTGGTTATTAAAGGATAAAAGTGGGTTGGAGTCAGCAAGATAAAATGACAAAGAGAAAGGAAGTGGAATGATTAAGAGAAAAGAAGACAGATAAGAGAAAGATGTATGTGGAAAGAAAGACATCTGGGAAAAAAGATTAAAAAACTCTTGGAAGAAGATAAATAAGGAATAAAAAAAATAGCCAAGACAAGAATGAGAAATAAATAATAAATAGAAAATATATGACTCTGTGCAAGCAGAGATCTTTTTGGATCAAATTTGGAACAGGAGGAGAGATTTGTGCCCTTATAAAGGAGTTAGGAGAAGGAGGTCCTACTTTACAAGGGTAGTGTGTGAGTCAGACATTTCTACATAATTAAGCTGTGATTTAATGCCAAGAGGAAGACCGGTGTTTTAGACTATGTATGGGCCTCTTCCGTTGCCGTTTACAGTAAGGAGTTGGACTTCCATGAGTTCAGGTGGGTTCGAATTCTTCTGAGCCAAATGCATGTGTGTGTGTGAATATATATATACTGATTTTCTGTTTCCCAGAGATTCTATCACTTACGTTGTTTTGGAAACTTGTTTAATTTGATTCTGGGAACTCTGAATAATCGTGTGTACACCGTATATGCAATTTCTGAAAGTTTATTTTCACGTTTTCACAGGGGACATCCACAAGGGTCAGTCTTTGTCAAAAATGTCAATATTACTTAATTCTAACATTTACTCGATCGAGTACCTTTTTAGATTTAGTTGAAGTATCTTAGCACAACAACGCACCTCATTTTGACATGTGACTTGTTTTTATTGAAAATGTCAGTAATGAGGTTTGGTTAAATCTAGACAAAACAGATTACATTAAGCAACAGTTGTGTTTTTTCCCTCCAGGCTTCCAATTAAAAAGATATTTCACATAACATTTCACAATTGCACGAGCATGTAACACAAACATTTTTCTCTGAGTCATCCAGTGAATAAATTAAAATGACTGGATGTGACTACTTGTTTCGGGGGTGATGGTGTTTATCTTATTTGATTTGTGTGTTTGTGTGTGTTTGAGAGAGAAAGAATGAAAGAAATTGTGGATGAAACTGATTTATAAGCGGAAGGCCAATGTTTACATGACTGCAGCTGTGCAGTCCCCAGAGAGACTGTACATCAAGCTTGAGGAGTCCCTGGTTAAGAAACATGGTGCATCACCAAGAAACTCTACCTTCTCTTCACACTGTATCACGTACTTTGTTTTGTTTCAGTAGGATGCTATGTAATGGGTCAGTTCATACAAATAACTGCCTCACTTGTCAATTGTGGCATATTATAAAATAAATTATTCCAAACTCTGGCGAGAGGTTTTAAAATTATGAGAAAAAACCCAACAACTTCAAACTAAACTGAATATTATTGGGATAAAGCTGGATCTTTCTTTGTTTGATGGAGTTGCAGAAGAAATTTAACATGTCGAAAAAGTCCAAAAATGTCAAAATTAAAAAATGCCTCAAAATGCAAGAAACCATCAAAGAATAGCGTTTTTATGAACACTGCATATCATAATATGTGTTAAAAATACAAAAAGGCCAGAATGGCATTTCTTGAACACTTCGTAGTATGTGTCCTAAAAATGCAAAAAAAATGTCATAGCCTAGCATGTCATAAAATGCAGAAAAAAACACCATCGTATAGTACGTCATCAAAACACATAAAAATGCCATATGCTGTATGAAGACATATACTATCAAAGAATAGCGTTTAATAAACACTTCATAGTATGTCTTTTAAAAATGCAGAACATTTCATAGTATTGTATGTCATCAAAATGTGAGAAAAACACCACAGTTTTTTCTCTTTGTACAAAGTTTTTAAGCTTTTGCAGTTTTGTATATGTTTTAATGGCTTATATTCTAAAAGGTGACAGAGTGGTCCATTACAGCCACTTACCTGTGAGCAGTCAGTGTGATCTGGAAACTGCAAAATAACTCCTTCAGTAGCATTTTACAGGTATGTTTTTTTAATTACAGCTTTTACAATCATTATCATTATTGTTATATTATATTCAATTATCATTACTATTCTCCAATGATATGAATTTAAATCATGACACAATTTGTTTTTTTGTTTGTTTTTTTTTCAAAATGTACACATACAAGTAGCATATCTTAAATGTCCATAATTTAAAACATATTTCTTTTTCCAACCTAAAATGAAATTACAGTCAGTCTTAAAACTATAAGTATGAAATGAACGTACAGTTTAATACACACACATACTGTACATACATACATACATACAATAGCAGTTATCAAAAAATGATATAAATAAAATACACACATTTTACAAAGTCCCAACCCAAGCTTTCACATCATTAGATTGATATCATGACGTTCACTCTAAAATGGTTGATTTTGGCATGCATATTAACACAAATGCTGAACTCTTTTTTCCCAGTTTGAACATGATTTTGTCATAAAGCACTTTGCTAATTGTCTCATTTTCTGATCTATTCACATTTGTGCATCTCATGTCTGTTATGGCTTAAACACATACAATTCATTTACTCTGTATACACTTACATTCTCCCTTTGAACCTCCCTCTCCTGGGACTCTACTGTATTGTTATGTTTCTTGGCAGAATGTTGTTCTATTGTGAGTCTAAATCGGAGTAAGTTCACCTGAAAGCACATGTGTCTTGGTATTGTTCTCTGAGTCTGAACAGGAATGCAATTTTTTCACCAATTTAAAAACTATAAATTCATTGTGTCAATATTGCCATCTCACACCCAAAAACAGAAGATGAATTCACTATAGGCGATGGTCACTTTCTACAGAATCAAACAGCATCATGCCACAACTATGGATCAAGATGGAGTAAGTCAGTGAGAGGTGAGAGAGAGAGAGAGAGCGAGCGAGAGAGAGAGAGAGAGGGAGGGAGAAACAGATGAATAAGCAGACAGTCACTCATTATTTTGTTATTATCTTTTCAGAAATCAGTCACTCTGTCTTTGATTCTTTGAGGTGTCTGTCATATTCTAGTGTCCATTTTTGATTTTGATCCTCAGTATTTTTTTCTTCAAAAATGCTTTTTTTCCTCAGGTTAGGATGGAGGTGGTGGTGGTGGGGTGGGAGTGGTCTGCAGAAATTAAAAGAAAACAGTCTTGATGAACTGTAATATCTACTGCTGAGATGTGATGTTCACCCAACCTGTTTTTATTGACAGATCCTCTGTGGCGGCGCTTTTCTCACCTGGTGTGCTTATCTTTTAGCAGGAATATGTTCTCACGGACCCTGACTCTCCTCTCGGACCAGAGTTAACTGAAAGAGAGAAGAAGGTGATTGGTAAATATACTGTACATATGTGGTTCTGTGAGACAAATTTTCAATGAAAATATTGTGCTGTAAATCCAAAAGGCCCCTTGAATTCTTATTATTTTTTTGGCTTCTGTAAACTCATGATAAGCTTGCTGAAAATGTTTTTAGTTTTTTAGTTTTAAGGTATTAGTTTGTACTTTGTAAGTTACTTTGTAAGTAAGATGACTTCGTTTGTTAGTATAGATATTGTTTTTATTTTATATATTCATATTTATATATTTGTTTTTTTAGTAACAGTAAGAAGACACTGTGAGTCATGACCCTGGCAATGCTGCTGTCATGCTCGTTGAGCCACTGTGAGCCACAACTCACCTTCACTCTGGACCTTTCTCAGTGTGACGGAGGGGGTCGAAATGGCAGAGGCACGGAAATTGGCAGGTAATGTTTCTGAGGAGTCGGAGGTCACGCCACGAAGATCCTTCTCTCTGAACATCTTTCTCCACGATGGTGACCGTGTAAATGTTTTCGTGCCATCCTGTAGAGACAGTTAAATAACACTGGCAATTAAAAAGGACAGTGCTTACAGTGTAGATTTCAGGGTCTTACTCATTATGCATTGGTGTGGCTTAACAAATCCTGCTTTATTTTGATAAAGCAGGATTTGTTGTGACAATATACCACAATTGCAGTTTTTAGTCCTACATACTAACTTAGCAATTAGCAATGGTGTAAACACAGCTGAACCATTTTGGCATACCAACAATTTACCTACATTACATTTTTACCAGTGAAAAGGAAATTATCCTTTAATGACACGTTTAACAAAGGGCAAAAGTGGAGAAGTTTGGACCAAAGGCCAAGTGAAATATCTGGGGTGGTTAAACTTCTCATGCCCTGACTCGATAAATTTTCTCCCTGGCAGTCTGCTTTGCTGTACCTCATCTGGTCTCCTCTCTGTTCCCATGGAGATGAGAGCATTGTACTCCTTCTCCAGGAGCTGCCTCGCCTGCAATAGACAGACAAACTTTTAATAACCTGTGAGATAAATTAAGAGTCGATGATTAGGATTATCTGGGTGATAGGCAAACAGAAGTTGTGGCAAAAATGTGACATTCAGCTGTGAGATAAAGCACTCTACAGTTGTGTAAAGTGGAGTACCTGTGTGTTCTGATTGGGTATCTGGAGGAGGAGGGCCAAATCAGTGTAGTCAAAGGTGTCGTCTAGCGCCAGGAGGGCCCCGTGCACCCCGCTCTCTAACAGGTTGTCAGCAAACTCTTTCAGACCGATTGACTGCACCCAACACATCACTCGCTCATTGGACCATACCATCACATCTGTGGGGAAGAACACAGGAGATGAACTATCTCGAGTCCCAGAATTATGGGAAATGTACTGTATGCTCTGAAATACCATCTGATGAAGAGAAGATTTGTCTGGTAACCACAGGGCTAACCTTGATTCTGATGCTGACTCTCATCCCTCCTCCTCTCCAGCTCCTTCCTGTCGTAGTTCAAGCGTTTCAAGCACATGATACCATAGTGAAGACTCACCCTGTAAGTGAGAATGACACATTGCTCTAATTCTGTAGAGGGAATCAAATAGATCCTATAAGGTGGACAAATGTCAAAATATCCCATGAATCTCATTCTTTCAGACCTGTGGAAACTGTCGACCATTTTCAGCTGACCCCTCAGTTCTTTTTTGGTGAGATGATCGAGCATGCGGGCATCCACAAGTGACTCCATGAAGTAAGAGCGGTACTGGGGTAGACCCAGACTGGGCAGCCACTCATTTCCCACCCACTCATGGTTCATGTCTCCATAGGCCAGGATCTGGAGGACAGAAGAGGGGTAATGAAAGGACAGAGATAAGTTGCATGATAAACCAGAGTGACCCTCAATGTGCAACCCAAAAGTCTCAAGAAAAGAAAATATGTGCACTGAAAAGGCTGAAATGGCAAAGCTAACTACGTACAGTGGTATCTTTACGGGGATCTCCAGAAGTTCAGTGTGTTCGAGCTGTGTCCTTTATAAAGGGTTTGTGAGGTGTAAGTAATGACTTCATTAATGGTTAATAAATTTAATAATAAACCTTTACTAAGGCTTTATAGATCATTTGTAAGCCTTTAATTTGTTACTTTGTGTGTGGAAAATCCTCCATCAGCATGCAACTTTAATACATTTAATACTCTGTAGTTGTGGTTTAAAAACTCTTGGTGATTCTGACTTGGTAATTTTCATCCACTTGTTCTCTGTGCTGCTACCAGAGCCCGGGTTTTTATTATATCCAGTTAAGTTAAAGATTCACCACATTTTTACCCTGAGCTGACAGACAACAGGCACTGCTGTAAAAAATAAATAATAAATTTAAGTTTTTAAATGAGGTGCAATGGAGTGGTATGTCCACACAAGTTGTCAGTTTGTGTTAGTGTTAGGGAATATTCGATTATGCAACAATGCTGGTCAGCAGATCACATCTGGAGGTGTGTTTGGCATTAATACTGCTTATTTCATCATTTCTCAGAGCGCCCTGTGTAACAAATCTATTTTCCTCTTGACCTAACACCAGACATGTCACCTGTGTGTAGTGACAGCAACGCACCTGGTCCCAGCTGAACTCCTTCTGCTCCTTGTGGTTCAGGCAGAGAAGAAATGAAAGAGAAAAGGGACAGAGAGTTGCAAAGAGAGGGAAAGATCAGGGTTGTTGTTGTTGGTGGTGGTGGTGGTTGTGGTGGATTTGTGTGTGGGGGGGCAGTTGTGTGTGTGGGTTACGGTGAATCGGTCAGGGCAGAATGAGAGGAGGAGAGGGGGAAGGTGGAAGGAGGAAAAGTTTTGTTAGTGAGTGAGAATTAGTTGGAAAAAAACACTACATCAAAATAGATTTTGAGGGAATAGTATGGGAAAGGTGAAGCCAAACAAGCCTAATCAGAGACAAAGAAAAAACAAGAGCTTATCAGTCCATGAACTCAGGTCATATTGCTAAGTGTTATGAGGCAAAAACATGAACCAGTTAATTTTATGGCATGCCTATATAAAGAAAATTCTGTAATAGGATTTGTATCACAACTGTGTAAGTTATATGTGAATACAAGAAGTGGAAAAGCCATGAACATAAGGTAGATAAATATCCTAAATTCTCTGTAGATACATAATATCATATTTAGTCTTACTGGCTTGGTGGCAGCAGTGAGAGACTCCATCTCAGCATGCGTCATCCAAATATTACTGGTTGACTGCAATGACAGAAAACAAACACAACATCATTTCTCGTTTCATTCCTTGACATGATAAATCTGTGGACCTTGCACACCAAACATCTAGATCATTACACCAGGTGCCTTTTAACAGAGCCTTACAGAGCGCGTGCTAGCAGGTGCAGACGGGCTAGTGAGGGAGACCATTTCCTGGATGGCCAGACGTAGCTTGAGCCTGTGCAGAGGGTTGCTGATGCCGATCTCCCTCTGGATCTCCGTGTCCGAGAGGTTGGCCATGATGGCACCGCTCTTCACGTTGGCGCGACACGCTGCCACATACCACGCTGGCATCCCGACCCACAGCTGCGTAAACAGAAAGAAGAAGTGGCGCACTTACTTAAAACGATCAGGTGACGAAAAACAGTGTTTGAATGTCACTTTGTATTTGTTGAGTAAGGACTATAGCCCCAAGCCTAACCCGACCCTATTACAGAGAATTAACAGGGATGCAGGATAGCTATAGTGGGTGTGAGTGCTTGACACTTAGTAGTCAAGTCAAGTCAAGTCAATTCAGTCAAGTCAAGTCAGACTGAATCGATCCTCCCTTTCAACATGGTAGTGTGCCATGACATACCTCGAGCCATGTTACAACAGTGGGACCGTCCCATGAGGCGAAAGGCAGACCCTGACGACAGGCTTCCTCCAACAGGTCGTGCCTGGCAAGAAGAGTGGAAAACAAAAGTTTGACAGAGATTAACTTCTTTATATCTCACCTTACCGCTTTATCCTTTTATAAATAGAAGATCACTCTGAACTTGAGTTACTGCGACATTTGTGCCTTGCAGCACCACAGGGGCATTTTTTTTTTTTTAGGTGAACGGCACCAGGGGATTAAAAAGCCCCAGGCTCCATTAGCGTCATGTTCTGCCAAGGAAGGATTCAAAGATACATAACATGAGAAGTGTGTCGAAAGATGAATGATCTCACTTCTTTTTGCTGCGGCGGTCCTTTTCCACTGTTCCAGTCCCAAGTTTTGCCAGACCTAGGGGGTCAGCTGAACCCAGGTCATCAGACGGTGTAGAGGCTGAAAAAGGTCAGAGGTTAAACACGATGATGACTTCATGAATTCACCTCACTGTTGATCTTTCTCTTACTGTCGACAGATTTTTTTTCAGTTGGACAGCAAAACTGGCTTTGTTAATAAGTAGTTTCCAGTCAGTTCACTAACCCAGTGAGGCAGATTCACGCCCTGGAGCACCGATCCTTCCCTTTTCCTTTTTGCCAAAGAGCCGACCAATTGATGACTTAATGCTTTTCTTTTTGCTGGCTTTGTGGAGGGAGTCCTGGCTGGCGGTGGTGGCACCATCAGCAGACAGACTAGACAGACGAGAGAGAAGAAAAACAGGATCAGCAGCGAAATCAATGAAGGTGCTCAGTCCTAATGCCAGTTTCGGAAAACCAATGAGTAAACGTTCTGGAGCATACCTGCGAAATTCACGGTGGTCATCAAGGCCCGCCCCCGGATGAGTGTGTGTCATTCTGTCTAGTCGTAGGGCTCGAGGAACAGGGGGAGGGTTGGAGTCAATTAGGGCCAGTGCTCTGCATTCTTCACCATCTTTGCTATTCTGTAGGGTGGAAAAACATGTCTGTAAATTT
The DNA here is from genome assembly GCA_016785225.1 of Psettodes erumei. Lineage (NCBI taxonomy): Eukaryota > Metazoa > Chordata > Actinopteri > Pleuronectiformes > Psettodidae > Psettodes > Psettodes erumei. The sequence continues at coordinate 520,919 of JAFBJZ010000327.1, read as the reverse complement.
ACACAGAGCTTGTCAGTATGACTTTGGTCTTCTCTTAACAACTCCCATTTAAAGGGACAGCTGTAGCTTATATCACAGCTTCCAAATAAGTACCTGTCTATCAGTCTCCCTGGCAGGAGAATGAGGCAGTCGGGGGGTGGAATGTCCAGAACTAGGTGGTGAGGGGGACGCCAACGTGGAGGAGGTGATGGAGGGAGTCATGTAGCCCCTCCCGACACTGTCCCTTCCTCCCAGTGAGGAGGGCGGAAGAGGTGTGGCGTCGATGGCCACGCTGCTGACCCGGCTCTCAATCTCCTCTGCCCTCAGCTCTGTGCTCTCCTTTTCCTCCTGAATCAGCCTGAGGCAAAAGAAGCAGAAAAGAGAAGGAAGAGAGAAGAAAAGGAGAATTTGAAAATGTTTTGTGTAACAATTTTATTATCTCAGGCCTTTGGGTCTTTTTGTTCAGTCCTTTTGTTCTGGGTGATTCTTTAAGACCAACATTTCTGTAGGTTCTGTGAATGAGACAAATACAAATAACGGTAACGAAACAAAACTTACTTAATCTCCTTGTTGATGGCCTCCAATTGCTCCTGCAGCATGATGGCCAAAGTCTGTACGTCCGTCTGTCCGCTGGGAGAGAGAAGCTCCGATCCGAACAGAGTCTCCCTGTCCTCCTCGTCATCAGAGCAGCCACCCTCCACACCACCCTCAAACCCAGGAACAAGCATTGTGCTGCTGTCCCACTCTCCATACTGCAAAGAGGGGGAAGAAATGGTGGGAAGGATGTACGGAGCAGTGACATCCTAATGATAAAGTCACCATCACCATCACGTTCGTTACTATCATATCAACTGGGCTTGGTACCTTGTTGCTATCATCTCTAGGAGGCCCCCATCGGCCACGGTGTGCCCGCCTGACCACCACCCCACTAGAGGAGCTGCCATAGCCAGCCGGGAGCGAGCCTCCACCCTGGGGGTACCGTAGCTCTGAGGCGCTCCCTGGAAGAGATCTTCGAAAAAGGGTGGAGGGAAGTGAGCTCACGCTGCCCGCCCTATGGTGAGATCCAGAATTCATTTGTTATGCCACAGTACTTGAAAATGACAATGTGCCCATTTTCTGGGTGAAAAACGACAATAATTTTTGGACAAACAAATCATATTAAAAGAGTTTCATCCATATGAATTAAGGGCGTACACATTATTTTTGCACATTTATCCACCAGAAAAATACCCTCCATGGATAGCAATAGATATTATTGAATATTGAAATAGATTTCAATGGGTGTACATTAATCTAAATGGGGGACTTAATACAAAAAAGAAAGGGCAGTGTACATATGGAAGATTTTGTTTTTTGGGGGGGATTCAGAAAATGCAGAACACAATGTACTGTATAAATAAATCCCCTTAAAGCTTCATTGTGGCTAACCTGGAATAAGAAGAGCCAGGCCTTCCTCTCAGCTGATCCAGTTCCAGTTGGATTCGTTCCAGTTCAGTCAGCAGCTGCTCCTAAAGTACAGACAGGAAAAGCTATAATCTGCCTTTTTTAAAAAATAATAATAATAAAAAAGACCCCTATTTGTTAAACATGTCTCTTGTTTTAGGGGAAAGGGTTTATAACCCTTTTAGAACTGAATGTCGACAAAAAGGCATTTCCTGTATTTTCACAGTATTAAGAAATTGCTTTGACTCTTCACACAGAACATGAGAATAAAATGATAGTGTATTTGAAAAGGGGAGTGAATACCTTATTGGCTAGTAGATCATCTTGGATTTTCTTCATATTTGCCAGTTCCTCTGAAAGAGCATTCTAGCACAGCAGAGGAATAAATACATATATATTTTTATTCTCATTTCCCACTCTGTCAGAAAACACACACTGCACCACCAATTATTAGTCTTCTCCTTACCTTCTCCTCCAGTGCCGCCATCCTCTCTTTGAGGTGAAGCTGCAGTCTCTCATTGGATTCAGACAACAGCTTGTCCACTGTGTCCGAGAGACGTTTGTTGTGTTCGTCATTCATCTTTTCCCTCTGCCTCGCCTAAAATGAAGCAAGGCCACAAGAGAGGTGCTTGAAAAAAGAAATCAATTTATTTCAATAATAAAAGAGAATTTGAAAAAAGTACAGTGCATGATGTTACCCTCTGTAGCTCTTGGTTCTTTTCCTCAAGTTGGGCCTCCATTTGCCGAAGTCGCTCTTCAAAGTTGCCATGGCGTTCCTCTGCCTACATTACAGGGGAAGTAAGAATATTCCAAAATGCTTCAAAACGTCTGATGTGAGAATTAAAGACACAAAAGAGCCATGATTACCTGATTATTTGTTCAACTGATAACAATTGTGACAATGTCACCTTAAAATTAATCCAACCTTTAAAAGTAACATGTAGACCGTTGTACAGTATTTTATCGCCCCTGATTCAACGTACCTTGTTGAGAGCAGCAACTCTTTGGGCAAGCTGCGCCTCAATCTCAGGCAACGTCTCTGCCCTCTGTAGGGTCTGCTGGAGCTTCTGCTTGGCTTCATCCAGACGCTCCTGTAGCTGCCTGTTCTTCTCTTCACTCTGGACACACAGACAAAACCAAACGTAGATGAGAGCTGCACCCTGGGAAGGCACTGTAAACATCAGATCCATTTTCATATTTCTAAATTTTAACATGAATACAAGATTATTTGAGACATTCTTTACCTGTCTGTGCAGGGACTCCTTGCTGGCCAGCTCATTTTCCAGTTTGTCTTTGATATCATGGAGAGAAGTCGCCTCCCTCTGGGCACTGAGGTACCTACACACAACACAAAGCCAACATCAAGTGTAAGCTTGGTGCTGCAGAACTTGACCAAATTTTTATTGTTTTTCACACACAGGTGCATTCTGAACAAGAACACGATGCAAATGTAATTATGTAAAACAACCTTAGACTGTATAAAGAGGTTTCGCCTGATGACTGTTGTCAGCCAACAGGTGAAACATATGGTCATTCTGCTGTGTTCGTTATAAAAAAAAGGAGTCCTCACTAAGAATTGATTCTAGAACACAGAAAAGGTTACCTGCGTTCTAGTGTTGTAATCCTTTCCTCCATGTCCTCCCTTTGGCAAAGAGCCTGAGGTAGACAGTCATATATCATGAAACAAGATAGGCAAAATATACAGTCAAATCTTTCATAATATACATGTATACATATATAACAGTTTGTATCACACAATTACATGATAATGGCTTGGTAAGAGAAAAAATGTGTCTATGGTCTGCATAAGCAGTACATTTTAATTCTATGGAAGTCTGATTACCATTAAAGTTACAGATAATAAATTTTAGACATTCTATTCTACACTAACAGCAATAAGGGAAGCTCCCTCTCATTTCTAAATAATTTATATTAGTTTCTACAACATATGTCCATTGTGTTCAAATATACACATGTAGCCACAGGAGTTAAGGGAGCTCAGGGTCTTGGCCAGGAAGAGACAGATTTGCCCGACAGACCTCTTTCACTTCCCTTTGGAGCTTCTGATTCGCCTCCTCAGACTTCGTCACCTCCCTCCTGGCGGCCGCAAGCTGCTCCTCTATTTCCCCAACCTGACGTGACACCACAAAGGGACACGAGACAACACAGATTGAACCTACGTGAGTCAGTGTTAACTGCCACAGGCGCCGAGTGTAAACAGGCACAACAGTGATAGATTACAAATATCTGTCTGGTCAGTGTAAGTTGATGTAAGTGAGGCTCTGTTTTCTCTTCAGCCCAGACTGTCAGGCTTTTGTATGGCAAAACATTTTGTCAGCTACTCATCTTTGTGTAAATATATTTGACATAGTACAGAAGATTTCATTGCACAAGGCTACATACAAAGCCTATACGGTTAGATTCAAACGGTGTCTTATTTTGCACTACACATTATGATTATGGCTTTTCAAAGCAGATGTAATAGTGTAACTGGCCACAAGAGGGAAGAGGGAGACCAGTAGACCTCATGCACATTGTACCCCTCCTTCTTGGGAAATACTGTTGAAAACGCTTGTGGGATATCTTGGCACTACTTGATGCAGTGCACTGAAGGAATTTATTACGATGGCCAGTGCTCATTAAATTAATTCAATTAGAAAACAAAACAGGAACACAAATACACAAACAATATAACCTTAACAATCAGCACTAACGTCAACCTTCACTTTACTTAACCTCAAAGTAATCCTTATACCAACCCTTAAAACCGAGCAGAGCCTTAGTTAAGGCCAAGCATTAATGTCAAGCTTGCGGTCTCCACCGTGACAGATACACAAAATCACATGTGCTCACCTGTCGGCACATGAGGGCCAGCCTCTCCCTCAGCTGGGAGAGCTCAGCTCTCTGTCGCTCGATCTCTCCTTCTCTCTGTCTTTCCAGCTCGCCATCCTCCAGGCCAGAGGAGGGACCGTTGGGAAGTCGCTGGAAAAATGGAAATATAGAAAAAAAAATGAGAGTGATGAAGAAGAAATAATAAGTTAGAGTCAGTTAAGTTAAATATAGATGAGCTGTAAATGAGATGAAATCACACCGATACACCATGGAGCCCGTACATCTAATTTGTACTGACTGTTTTGGACGCTAACACATACACAAAAACAACTGGAACCAACATGCATAACACCCTCCCTTACATCTTTCCCGCCGTCCACCCCTTGTTGACGTCTTTTAATTTGGTCTCTTAAAGAGATTACCTGGAGAGAAGGAGACAAAACAGGCAAACAGACGATACAAATGAATGTTTTCTTCAATTCTCGGTGTGCTTCACACCGAGCTTTGGTATCCTAAAGACCAAGAGATATTTCCATTGAGCTTTACCTCTTGAGAAGATGCTGCTAGTTGATCCTCTAACATGGACACCCTCTCAAGGGCCACACGGAGCCTCTCTCGCACCTGTGCGGTGAAGCAGCAAGGAGCGATATAAGCTAACTGGCCATCATAGTGTTTGCAAATTGAGATTCAAGCTACATTTGTATTGCTGAAACGGATTTGCCCTTTTACTCTCCTAAAGGAGCTACATCTTCTGACCTTCACGGTAAGCATTTTAGAAAGAGCAGAAAAACATTTGAGGCAATGGAGCCAATTAAACAACTTGTCAGAGGCAAAAACTGTCCCATCATAACAGAATTTCTCCACAAAAAGCACATAAAGTATTTCTGTACACAGCATGGCTAGTCACTTAATCTGAATTTATTCACCTTTAAAAAATGCTCTGAAGTGCAAACTCCTACTTCTTCAGAAGGAGTAAAAAGTAAGTAGGTAACTAATTCGTACAGTAACCTACTTCTACTTGCAGCAAATTGCAAGAGTTGCCTTTTAGAGCAACTGTCAGGTTATCTCATGATCAGTCACGTGCATGCACAAAGCCGGCATAGCAAATCAGATGCAAGCATTGTACCAATCAGCTGCCACATCCAAATGCTCCACTATGGTCACAGGGTAACTGCTAATTTTGTCTGTCTGTTGTTTGGTGCTTGGTCAGCTACCTTAGCCAGAGTGTATGTCTGGTTCAAGCGCTTTTTCACTGTAAAGAGCTTTGTGGGCTAAAATGCTCCATAGAGCCGATGGGAAAAGCAGACTGTAATGTTTGGTTTTGTTTGAACGTGAGACCCCTCTCCCATCCAAGATGTCATGTGATACACTGAATTGAAAGTTTAACTTTTATCAGTTTGATGAATATCAGGCCTGATCTATAGCTCAAAGGAAAACAGTTTGACCCACCTTCTCATCTAGGGCCTTATGGTGCTCAAACAGAGACTTGAGGGCCTTGAGGACTTCCACCTCACTGGATACTCCCGCAGGGGACTGGGCTTGTCTTTTCACCACCGTCATCCTCAGACTGCGCTCGTGGCGAGACACCAGACACTCCAGGTGTTCCAGCAACAGCTGCAGGAGCGAGTGGGTCAGAAGGCAGGGAGATGGGGGAGGCAACAGGAAAATGCAAAGGGGTGAAAAGAGAGTTGAGAAAAGGAGTTTGAAGGACGGCGAGTCAATGAATGAGGAGGGAAAGTGAATAAGAGGCAGAGGTAGGGGGGACAGAGTAAATAAACAGAGAATATAAAGAGGAGTGGAGGGTTTTAAAAGTGATGATCAGATGAAATTGGGATGTGAGTGGGTGAGATAAGGAAAGCAGATATGGAATTTAAAAAAGGAGTCACGAAGAGGAAAGAGAATGTGGAAGAGAAAATGGAAAGGGGGGGATTAGCAAATGAAACAGTGTCACACCCACATAACCACAATGGGTGAGGAAGATAACACAGAGACTGTTACAGTGCTAATAAGCAAAATGGCCGCTAAACATCTTACACGTGTGTTGTTTCTCTCCGCCTTGAGCTCAGCAATCTCCTCCTCCCTCTCCAGAAGCTGCTCCCGGCAAACGTTCAGCTCTTTAGTCAACACGGCAAACTCCTGTGGAACACACACACACACACACACACACACACACAAGGGGCAAAGAAAACAAACTGTTTAAATGTATAGTTTTAATAGTTTAAGTGTGGTATCTCCCCACAGCCTCTTGAGCTGCAGTGAGAGTTTAAAAGGAACAAATAATAATTCAGGGCAGATGTGGCCAAATCTAGTGAGTCTGAAAATTAAATAGAGTCAGCTGCTCTCAGCAAAGGCACACATAAATGCTCACATAATGCTAAAAATATACATAACCAAGGCCCTCCAGAAACACACACACCAACACCTGAGATCAGCGACGATGCACATGATGTAAACCTACACAACAATCATGTAAATCACTGACACAGTTTTCAGCAAAACTCTCTCTCGCTCATCCTCCTCTTCATGGGTAGATTACATCACACTGTTACACAATGGGTCTGCACAGGAATGCACAAGACAGACCCCCCCCTAAAACAAAGCATCAATATGTCATTTACAACATGGCTGGGGAATACATTTGCAGCTCCTGTACAGTGAAGCAGAGTGCAAACAGGAGAGCGTGTCTTCATTTTCCTTACAAAATAACACACACACAGCAAAGGAAACACACAGAATCCCATGGTCAATGGTTTCTTTATGTCTCCATAAAACACATCTAAGCCTTCAGCTTGGAGGCAATTGCCGTTTATGAGAATGACACTGATGTGCAGGTGTTTACAGTCAGGATTGCCTGCTTTATGTTTCAAAAAACAGCTGAAAATAGACACATGAAACGGGCCAGTGTTCGTATGGATGAGGGAAGAGAGAACGAGCCGGAGAGAGATCTATACAGATGGTGACACAGTGGGTCCATTGGCTCCTGGCCTTGTGGGATTGTTTCTTGTTTGGATAAGGGTCAGCTTCTCAGCTGGCTTCCCTTGTCCTCTTGTCATGTCTTTTCTATTTCATCTCACTCTTCCTCTATGGGCTATGGCTTCCGCCATTCATTTAAATGAACTTGCAGTACCGATGGAGGACTTGCATGAAAACTGAGTTATGGAAATAGAAAATGGAAAATTCATAAGTGCTTTGCCTTGCATTTCATATATAACAGTTTACAGATTCTAGCCACAATGTGCTTTCAAACACAATCCAATGATGTACTGTAGCTCTTAAGCAAATACTGACATAATTTTTCATTGTGTATCAAGATTGTGTCAGAGAGGTGTTTTGGGCTGCAAGTGATTACTGCAAATGGATTATTCCAATTATTTATTACTGTGTTGATTATTTATTATATAAATCGATAAATAATTTGGTCGCTAAAATTTCAGAAAATAGTCAAAATGCCCATTTGCAAAGTGGCATCTTCAAATTCCTTGTCTTTTCAGAACAAAAGTCCAAAAACTCAGACCTATTCACAATGGCAAAACCAAGGAGCTAGGGACCATATTGCACTTTAATAGTGAATCAATGATCAAAATATTCCCACAAATCAGAGCCGATAACACAACATGGGCACGGGGAGTCTGAATTTGGTGTGGTTCATTTGCCCGGATACATTTTACACACTTTGAGCTGGAGAAATATTAAAGAAACCATATAGTGCTGAAAAGACAGTTATGTGTGAGATCAACATATATATACTGTAAACACAATACACACATTCGGAGTTGGGGAATTGTCCCGGTGGAAAGAGAAAGCTGTTCATATTATAACTGTAGGATAAAATCTTCCAATTCCAGTTATAATTAATAAGCAATTTCAAACAGTAAAGAGAACACTAAAGAGCAATCCTAGAAAATCAAGTATTCATTGAGGTTAAGCTGAAGCCATTAACAATTATTATCTTCCAGTGACATTAATCACCCGCTAATAACATGGTCAACAAACATAATAAAGCCTGATTACACAATAAAGGGGAAAATTGCGGATGCAACGTAGACTAAACAGAGGACGATGGGAGCATAAATCCACTGCATTAGTATGAACAACATTAGAGAGGAAAACTCTGAAGACGCAGAGTGGGAAGTATTTAACATCCACTTTCTGGCTGCGTCTCTCTGCATGAACTGTCACAGCAAAGGCTTACTGTCTCATGTGCTCACCTCAGAATGAGATGCACTCGGAGAAAGAAACTTATACATAACTAGACTTTGATAGCACACAGGCTAATCGGTGTAACCTCACAAGGATAAGTGTTCCTCAACACACTTGCAACGCCGGAACACATGCTTTCACTTCCAGACATGACTCCGTGTGCTCATGCAAAGATTTTAAATACACATTATCCCCATCATACCTGTGGCAGAGCAATAGATAGCTGCCTCTGGAGCGACTCCTTCTCGTGGCCGAGCTCACGGAGGCGGAGCTGAGCCGTGCCCAAGCTCTCCTGTGTCTCCCTCAGGTTCTCCAGCAGCCTCTCCCTCTCCGTCAGCATGTTGACCATGAGGGACTCCAGGTTCCCCGTGCTGCCTCCTTCATCCCCTCCACCTCTGGGCTCCCTCCCGCTGAAGCCCCCTCCTCCTCCTCCTCCTCCTCCTCCCATTGCACCTCCGGTGCCCCCGACCCCTGCCCCGGCAGGTGAGGAGGGGCCCCCACCGGTCCCGCTTCGCCCATCCTCAGAAATGGTGGGCATCACCTCGCACATCATCATGGGACCGGGGTGTGTGTGTCGAATCGACGAAGAAAACTAAATGGGGGATTGTGCGTGCAAAATGTCTGCTACGTGCCTTGAGTTTTTATGAGCTTTCACTAAAAGTTTGATGTACAAAATATAAATCTTTACATCTTCAGTTTTCCAAAAATATCAGTCCTTTGGTCATGTCTACATATCTTTCTGTTCTTATTGCCTTTATGGTTTTTCTCCAGCACTTCCCTCTGTACGTCTGTGCTCACTCGTCTTCCTTCACAGAGTCCCAGCCTGCATGGTAAATGATCAGAATGCTTATGTGTTGCTGTGTTATGCAAGGGGTATCTACGGGGGAAGCCGTTCTGTGGGTGGCTCGGACTGGCAGAGGGTGAGGAAGGGAAGAAGGGGGGTTGACTGGGAGGGAAGGGACAAAAGGAGGGTTGATACTCCTAAATTGTGTCCACGAGGCAGAGCTCCTCACAGCACCATGGGTAAGAGCTGAAAAAGAAAGAAGGTATCCTATTAGATCCCCCTCAACAACCTTTACTGTGCATAAATGAGAAAGGACAATGCAAGAAAGAGCAGTACTTTGAGACAACAGCACAGCCGAATGTAACTCGATGGTAAAGTGACAGTAATATCAATTGACGGGTTGCAATTAGCATTTCCAACAAAATAAAGAATATGTCAACTAAGTGAATAACGATGTGATGACAACTCCAATAAATATCATAGAATTATACAGGTATTTATGTAGCATACACACTGGGCCATGCAACTGGAGACACATCTTGAAGAGACAGGACTGGAAACATTTCAGTTCATCTGTGTTACAGTCCAATGCTTCTCTAAATGAGAATGCTACTCAAAATTCTCTGTGTTGTTTGTGTTGTAGTTTGATATTTTCGAGATGGACGAGGACATTGATATTTTCACGTCCATGAAATATAAAGCCAAGATTAGCTCAGGATTAAGTCTGGAAACAGGAGGAAACAGCCATCTTGGCTCTGTCCAAACAAAACTGAATTCGCCTAGACCTGTAGTTTACAGTTTTTTCTTAACAGATTATAATATGTTGATTAGGTGATCTTAAGAAGGGCTGGGACATGGACTTTATTACCTTTGGATAGAGCCAGGCTAGCTGGTTTTTATGCTAAGATAAGCTAATCAGCTGCTGACCCGTGTATTTTTAACGCACAGAAATGAGTGGCATCAATCTTCTCTAATTCATGGCAAGAAAAAATGTATTTGCCCAAAATAATGAGCCGTTGCTTTATTCGCTTTATTGTATCAATCAGTATGATCCTGATGAGATCAGTGTGACTTTAGTGCTCATAAATGCTAATCTCAATGATTTACGCGAATTACAATTTGTTTACATTCTCTGACTAAAAAACAGAGATGAGATCATACTCCACTTATCTTCCTTTAATCAGTTTTGTTATCATAAAATGTCTGCATATCTTCAATTATCTTTCTTGCTTTCTTTTTTTCTTTTTTACTGCATAAGGAATCTGCTTTGCCCTGCAAACTGAACTGTGGGCCAAAATGGTATAGATTCGGGCAATCAACATTATTATAGCGCCTCATGTCCCTCTCTCCTTTCCTCCCATTCTTCACTGTCTAGTCTACAATACTCAAGGGCTCAGGCTGGCCTTTATACTTTTAAGTGGTTTGGACTGATTTAGTGCCCCATGCAGGCTTTTTTACGTCAGTGGGACTGGGCAGCAAAATAAAGAGTTTCTTTGTCCAACCAAAACCATCCATTTTGTGATCAAATATATTTAGAACAAACAAGCATCGGCATCAGTGGAAATGAGTCTCTGCAAGTGGTGTTATTATTATTTTTATTATTATTATTATTATTATTATTACTATTATTACATGGCCATCAAAGACCAAAGCTCGGGACTGCTAGCTGGAAATTGGAGGCCTAATATTACAGCTCTGCATTAGCTCCTCATGCTGGTGCGCTGGCTACTGCACTTGGCACTCCTCGCTGTGTCCCACTAAAAAACAACTTACTTCCTTTCCCGCTCCACTAATCACGGATGCAAGACTGAACTGGCATTCACTGCATTTCCTAAAGATGCAATTTTAAAATGAAATCAGACTTCAGAACTGTTTTTGAACTTCTCTGTCACATTGACAGCTGCATATGCAGTATGCATTGTTGTAAATCATGTCAGCACAGAGTTATGCACATAAAGCCTTAAAAAGGTGAAGCTGTGGCATCAGACACGAACATGAGATTTCGTGGTAACTTCCTTCAAAGATGTCAAAGATCTGCAAGTGTCACATAGACTGTGACACCTGCATTAGATCACACTAAAGATCTGCTTAGCTCAAATTCAGTTGATGTTGATGATAGGCAATTTTGTTATTATTGCTTTCAAGAGGTGAATTTTTAACCAAGAGGAGAATAGTACAAAAATCTACTGTTATATACTGAAAAAACTGGGTGTCGACTTTGAAATATATATAGTAACAATTGCTGCATGGCTCACAGTAATACTTTTCTGTATTCCTACTGTGTCATTATGATGAGTCTGCACTTGAAAAAAAACCAAAGGATTCATCGCTGGAGTCGGGATTCGGTGCAGGCAAAGCATAACTGTGCAGCCTGCAGTTTTGACCGAAGCATCAGCTGTGAGGTCACTGGGCTTCAAGACCTGTGTGTGTGTGTGTGTGTGTGTGTGTGTGAGAGAGAGAGAGAGAGAGAGAGAATGTGTGGAAGAGCGAGAGAGTGAGAGAGAAAGAGAGAGAACACTCAGTGTACAGAAACTGGAATAACACCACGACATTACAGCTTTATGAACATTATTGAGACCTTTTTTTCTTTGAATAAATTGCTACTCGTACTGTCTGACAGAGAGGCAGCATGAAAACAATAAGCTGGTGATAACACTTTTCTATAATGCAGAACTACAGCACAGCTAGTTGCTGCAGATGCATTGGTGTAACAGTGACACTGAAATCAATCAAGTGTGTTGTGTGTGCACATGTGGGTGTTTTCAGATTATGGCTGCCCACATCATCATCATCATCCTCATCACCACCATCATCATCTTACACAGACACACTGAATCTGTATGTGCCCTGAAGTGGACAGGCTCACAGGATTTGCTTGCTCGATGTCCAATTAGGATTTGGCCCCCAATCAGGTGGTGTATCATGTTACAAAACATTCCCTGTCTCCGAAAAATGGGCAAAGGAAAAAAAAATATCATAGCCTTGCGTGCTTGTGAGCGTGTGTGTGCAAGAGAGTGAGAGTGAGAGAGAGAGAGAGAGAGAGAGAGAGAGAGCAGCAAAAACAGCTCTCCTCCATCAGACACTGGGGCGGGGAGAGGGGGCTCGCAGGCTCCCACATCCGCCGACATTGAGAACTAAAAGGAAGAGGGGGTCTCTGCGATCTGGTTTTACATGCAGTGAAGCGTTAAATCGCTGCCTCAACGAAAGGCTGCATGGCACCTCGGATGTATTCTTGGTATTCCAATAAAAGAAGAGCATATAGCGGCTAATAATGAACGCCCCCCCCCCTCCTCCACACCCCTCCTAATACCATGAAACGGTACCCCCCCCCCCTCCCCCGGCAAGAAACGCATCATCGGAATCGATAAGTGATTGTCAGCAGCTGGGTAGAGGGGGATGACAGCGCCGGGATTGTGACTTTTATTCGCGCTGGCGAATCCACACTGCGTACCGGGCTATTGGGAAAATGACGAGGCTCTCCAGATGACAGGTCTCCTGCTCTGTGGCTACCTCCATTTCTGCATGTATATGGAGGAAAGACCGTTCCATGCTCAGACGCACGAGTGCGCACGGGCACGCACGCGCACATCTACATTCTTATAGTGAAAAGCTTCAGCAGTTGTGCGTCGGGAGAGATCTCTAAATCGGCCCGTCGAGCGTTAAAAGGACCGCTAAAGCGAAGGGGAGGGAGATAAAAGTCTATTCTTTAAAGACGCTGGTCGAATGAAACTGATCACGTCAGAAGGATGACCCCCACCCCCACCCTCACCCCCCCCACCAACAAAATGCACATCGCACATTTTTCAGTAATGGGCCTGCCTTCTCCAGACATTATAGAATTATACAGCAACTCCACAGGCCGAATAACAGCAGTCAGAGAATAACTGGGAGGTTTGACTACAAAGCCCCCAAACGGCAAAGGGCTTAGTTACAGCCATGATTAATTACAAGCAACACATCGTAGGCCAATATACAGTAGCGTCTTATGATCTCCCTCTCTCTCTCCTCACCTTAACTGTATGCAAACGGGATCGAGCAAGCGCGCCCTAAATAAATAGTGCCGTGTGCTGCCAACACACCTGTCAATGCCTGACACTGACATAGGCTCCGAGCGTTGCTCAGTCCATCTAATACGAGTCTATCTGCTTCAGTTCAAATAGTACCCCACCAACACCACGACAAACACACATGCATATGTACACCACCCTCAGTTCTTGTTATCACATGCAAACGCGCACACACTCGTGCATTTATCTTTACATTATTGCATGCGTATTTCCCATCTGCGCCTGATCCAAACGAATATTCTTTTCACCCTCCAGTGGAAACTGGGTTGCGATGGGGCGGTGTGAAGTTGCATCCTTACCACAGTAGTCGCGGGCAGCTTGTAATGTCCATGTTCGATGTTAATTATTCCTCAGGTCCATCTCCGCAGATCGTTCCTCGGCGCCCGTGCCCCTCGCCAGAAACCGGAGTAAAGCTTACAGTGTGTATTATTTCCTTCTGCCCCTCTTTTCCACATGTAAACGGCGAGGATGAAGGGAGGGGGGGGGCGCGGAGCGAGAGCGAGAGGGAGAGACGATACGCCACCTTACCACAGACTCCCCCCTCTGTCGGATTGGAAGGTAATGGGTCTTAAAGAAACATTCTCTCAGCATTCTCCGCATCTCGGTGATTTACGCGCGCGCACCCACAGGCCAATCAAACACCTGATTAATTATACAGCGTGTATGTGTGTCAGAGACAAGTGCAAACTAACTGACAGACATTTTACTTTGCAGTGTTTCCATATTGCCATTTTAGAAACAGCTTGAGCCCAAAATCACCAGTTTCAAAACTAAACACACATGATAGAAAACATTAATACAACCGGCTTTGTAAATATCAATCTATAGTATTATATCTGCAATGCATTCTTGCAGAAGAACGCATCAGATGTGCGGGAATACCCTCTGCAGGCCGAACTTCAAGCCATACAGAAAAACTCGTGTATTCGACATGATATCCAATATTTTGAGCAAAAATATGTGAGTGATCCACCTTCATCCATGTGGCACTCTCCACAAGTATTCACTTCTTTTCAGCATAACCTTGCCTCCATTCTGCTACATGCATACAGTTGATGCTTGATGGAGTAATACTGTAATTCAAAATGACAGTTTATGCAGAAATGTTTGACGTGTTTTGAGATTCAGTCATGGCAAGAATATGCATAAAATGAATATAATGGTATTTCATTGGCAGCTTTTAATGAATCTATGGAAAAAATGACCATATCTATGGATGCTCTCCTTAATGTAATTAACATTAAAACAATAGGAATTCACCGACCCACACATCAACTCTCATGAAGGCTATTATTAATATGCTTGTTGATATTGATATCACGATTGTAAACAGATAAGCAGGTCTCTCTAAGTGTGTGTAGGCTGTGTGCGTGTGTGTGTGTGTGCGTGTCTGTGTGCAGCTCAGTAAACATAAGGTGGTGCTGTCTTTAAGAGAGAGAGAGCCTGGAAAGGGGTGATGTAATGTGTTCTCAGACAATGATGTCATCGACTGAGACACAGCAAGGATTTAAAGTGACAAAGGCATTTTCACCGGCTCCATGTAATTCTGCATCAGGTCTCCTCGGCGAACAGCACCCCAGCACCACGGGGGTGGGGGGCCTTCATTGAGGAAAAATGGGATGTATGAAATTGGAGCGAAACATAAACGTGTGTCTTGTATCAAGCAGGAGTTGGCGTCTTATTTTAGCACACAGCAATGTTTATTACTCAGGATATTCGAGATACAAAACACATTTTTGTTACAGTGGTGATAGCAGGGTTATGTTGCCATCCATAAGCAGCCATCATGTATAATTTTATGTGTTAGACGTATATTTGACGAGGAATGAAAGTGTTAGCCTCAAATTCTGGGCATGTATTTGACTGCAACTATACATGAGCTATTTGGTGTTTAACCAACTGCAAGAACAACGCTGTACTTGCATACCTACTGTAGTTTTTGATTAACTTTTCTTAAGACTCTATTTTTATCTGCATCCATTTCAAGTCACGTGGAAATGTTCAAGCTTACCATAGGTTGTGTCCATTTCTAATATTGTATGATCCCATTTCAACAATACTAACTCTAGGTTAGGTCCAGTTTTCTCTTGTCACTTCCTCTCCTCCTCCTCATGGAGCATTTTCCATCAACACGATTCCCTTAACGGTGATGGTGTCCTTCCCAAATTTCTTCATTTAAGCTCCCTAAATGTTCTTGCCTCTACAAACTTGTTCTTAATACCGTCACTCGTGCTTTCCCAAATGACGAATTCCGAATCAAGCCTCGTTTCTCACACCCAGAGCTGGATGGAGAGAGGGAGTTGCCATCGCCTTGTTCTTCAATGGTTTCCATGCTCTCCTCACTTGCACCACTGGATTTCTTCAGCTCCTCAGGTCTCCCTTGGCACACCTTCCCGTCTTCAAACTCTTTTGTCAAACTGTGTCCCTCTCTTGTCTTTGCATGTTCATCCAGGGCCTGGTTAGAGTCGGCATCTTGAGCAAAAGCTCCATGGTTAGCTTCTTTGACCTTCAACTGGCTGTCTTGCCTTGTGGCATCTTCACATTCTTTTTGCTGGATCGCTTCATAAATGCATGTCTCTTTTGTTGAGCTGGCTGAGGTATTTAACGGTGCTTTGTCCTGGGTTTCCAGTATTGAATCTTGAAGTTTGTTGTCAGTTGAGGGGCTGTTTTCATCAACATCTACTGGAAAACTTCGGCTGGAATCCTTCCTCTCTTGGTTAGGAGGTCTACCAACATTACTGGTCGCTTCCTCTGGTACAGATTCAATGATCAACAGTTCCTCTTCCTCTTCTGGCTGATATGACACTTGGGTATTGGTATTACCATCATTCTTTGTTATGTCTGTGTCTGAGATACTGATGTCACATGCGATCTTATAGAAAAGTGAATGGTTCTCTTTCATTTTCTCCAAGCTTTCACACATCGTGGATGACATTTCACTGGAATCATTCACGTCATCCATGCATGCTGGTTGTTGTTCAGTTTCAGCCATCTCCTCATTGCACAATGAGTCTATACCAGGGATCTGTAGAGGGATGAACCCTTGCCACTGCTTGGTGGACAGGAACCACTTGGCTCTCAGGTCGGAGGATGAAAAATTATTTTCATCATCCTCAGCAGCAGTTTCTTCGAGGCTTTTCTCCTCTTCAACCCTGCAACTTACAAATCCCTTGCCTCCATCTTTTTGGTAGACAGTCATAGATGAGATATGATATGGTGAAGCCGGGCGTTTGATTTTTGTTTTGGCAACCCCTGTTCTTCCACTGTGATCTTTGCGCTGTGTTTTGTCTCCAAAGTAGACATAACTTTTTTCTTTTTTCACATGTCTGTCTCTTTCATCTCCATCCTGAGATGCTCCACTAGAAAGCTGAAGTTCATCAGAACTTCTTGTGTTTTCCCCACTGTTTCTATATGTGGGGTAAGATGGCTGGTTTTCGTGGCCTGAAAACAGGAGCAGAGCAGAATTTTACTGACTTAAAAAAGGAAGTTAATATGCAAATGAAACTGAAACCAGTGTAATTGAAACTTCATTTTAGCTTTAGTTCCAATCCTTAATGTACTGATTTCTTTTGGGGAGTACCGTACATACCGGATTTCATCCTTTGTTTTGTAGCTGTGTCAGGGGGCACCAGGGGGTGAACTTCCTGCCCCTCCCTGAGTGGTAGTTGATTGTGTGTAGTAACACTCTCTCTGACTGCGCTGATAGATAGATAGATAGATAGACAGACAGACAGACAGATAGATAGATAGATAGATAGATAGATAGATAGATAGATGAACCATATAAAGTACATGCAGAAAATTCTAAAATAAAATGACACAAAATATCCCACCTTCGAATGACTCTCTCTCGTATTCGTTCCACGCGTCGGAGTTTGGCCTCTCTCTGCTCAGGGGTCAGACAGAGGTCAGGGTCCATATCAGGGGTCAGGAGGCCAGAGGGTCGTGCCTCTGTCTGTTCGAGCAGTTTCACATTAGAATGCACACAGTGAACTTACCTCGTGATAAATCAATGCAGTGAAACATATTTTAATACAGTAGTGATGCACAGCAACTCATGTGAAAGAATTAACATTATTACTTATGCCATAAGAGTTTCAATCTAATGTTCTGCTAAAAGTTGTGGAGACCATTTGAATATCTGGAATTTTAGCTTCAGACAACAAACAATAACAACAAAATAGCTATACGATCAACTATCCTGGACCATAAAATGGATTGCATGTGATCATATCTCTGACTATGTTGTGCTTTAATTGTGTAAACCTTTTAGTAAATGTCACTTTATTTGTGCTTACCCTAATGTCCGCGCCCTCGCTTCCATTTCCTAAACCTGCGTGGTCTCGGGCTTCATTTCTCGGGATCTCTGTGGGCTCTGCTCCGCTCACGTCTGGCCGTGACTCTTTCCGAGAAGACCTCAGTATTCCCTGATGCTGCTGTCTGCTTGTCCTTTTAACTGGCTGATCCTGGTGCATTTCTGCCAAAGGCCAGTTTTGATCGGGGCTCTCCAGCTGCAGCCGCCTGGGTGGCTTATTCAACATTTTTCTACTGTGCTCAGACAGTTTTTGCTGCACCTCAGGTGGGATCTGCTCAGGCAGTGGAGTGTCAAGCTCAGATGGGGGATCCTCAACTGATACCCGACGGGCCACAAGAGAGGATGGCAGTACAGCAGTGACAACCCTTGTCACCCTTAAAGGAAAGGGAGGCTGAGGAAACACCATGATAGATTAGTATTTGGGTAAGGACAATGAGTCAATGTACATTGGTATATAATATAATGAAGTGATTCAGTCAGTTATATTGATAAATGATTTGGCAAACCTCTTCTCGTGTTTCTGAACTTTGACTCTGGGCACCTGAGTTGGGTATGGGAGGTTTCTTCCTATTAGCCAACCTCTCTTGATTTCTCTTCATCCTCTCAATCTGCTCCTCTTCACTCATTTTCATCTTCTAGAAAAGATATAGGATGTTCAGCACATGACTCATTTAGGAACTCTGGATCTCAACAATATGCAAGCTGAAAAGGGAAAGCAAGAAGGTTGAAATAACTGATTTGCATATCGAAAACGATTATTATAAGGGCTGTGTGTTTGCATCTGTCTGTGCAGAGATGTATGCGCATGAGCACGTGCTTGCATCTGTATGTTCACATGTACTATACTGTATGTGAGCATGTGAGAAAGAGGGGGGTTGGGTGGCAGAAGTGAGGAGACAAGCCTCTGCCTCCCCCTTTCGCCAACAACAGGCACTGCAACATGCCCTAATTGCAGGGAAGATGAGAGAATCAAAGAATTGGAATTTGGCTGTGACTGCAATGAGCAAAAAAAACAACAAAAAAACAGCTTTGACTGCTTCTATATTTGGCGCATTTTATATACATCCAGATTTAGTTAACCAGCAAACAAGAAAATTATGAGGAATCAAACCTTGTTTGATGTGTTTGTTGTGTCGGTTTGGTTCCACTTTGAACCAGATGGAGATTCTAAAGATGAAATGGAAATAGAGGAGTGAGGAGGAGAGGGGACGGGTGGGAGGAGATGGTGAGAGGAAGAAAGAGAGACAGGAAATATGAGGGTGGAAGACAAAACAAAGCCACTGGGGACTCACAAAATAATTTAGCCCTTTTTGCAAAGAACACCAATCAAAGCTGTTTAATATTAGACAAGTCAGAAAATGTGAATCTGCTGGCCACTGTGTATCAATATCAATCTTTTTATGTGCTGTGTTTAGTAAATCTGTGCCAACCGGATGTGTCTCTCTGTGCTTTCACATTATGGATGTCAGGCTGGCTGTTCCCTCTTCTGTGCACAAGATCAACAGTGTGGCTGTAGATTCCCTGGAACATAGGCATAGAAACATATGAAAACATATTCATACCTGGCGCTATCTGACATAGATGATGTCAATATTTCCTACCTCATATGGTGACTCTGTGTATCCATGGCCCTGGACCCTGCTCTGCTGGCTTTCCAGTAGTTCCTGGGGTAATGCTGGGCGGACTGGTGGCTCTTGTTCAACATCCTGTTGCTATAATAGTAACAAGGAATTTAATACAAACTATGAGAAATCCTGTTTTATCTATACCACACTCATACTACATGCTATTGGCATACTGTAAGAAAACACCTGCAGAGCAGCAGATGCCAGCAGATTGATTTAACCTTTGCCCCGAGTTGACAATTCCATGTTTGTTGCTAAGCAGACAACAAACGGCAAGAGTGTCTCTGACAAGGAACAATTGACAGGAGTCGTACCATCAGTAGTCCGCTCTGCAGCCTCTCTGTGGGAGAGCCAGGGGATCCAGGATGTGGGGCTGTCGGCTGGTACACTGAGGGGGAGATGGAAAAGGTCAAAGCGTTGACATTGTTCATCTTTTGTCAGGTTTCATGTGCACAATCAAGATGAATTTGGTAACTGTGCACACTGGCAGCCCCAAATGGCAACAAGGAGTAATTGATTTTTATACTTTACTGTACAGTATGCAGTTTGGCAGCAGGATGCTGTCCAGTCTTTAGGCTTTAAATTTCTTACTGGCTGCTGAGGGTGAAGGTGATGAAGAGATTTAAATTTTTCTAATTCACTCTGAAGTTTTGATTCACCATTTCCTGTGCAAAGAGACGTTTTTGTTTTTTCTGCTTAGCTGAGAGGCACTTTGATAATGAAGGCTTGCGCATTAGGCTGATAGGATGGCTGTAATTTTTTTGCATATGATATTGCCTGATATAGCTGGTGTTAATTCTCTTAGCTCTCTTGAGCCATCCAGGAATTCTTGGGTTAACCATCTATTTACCCATGTATATACAGTATACATGAAATATTTATGTTTAATACTAAAATATATTGTTTAATAGAAGGTGCTGAATTCATAACAAAGGATGAATCAAACAATTTTCAATTTATTATCAATTTATTAACAATTTATAAAATGTATGGACCAAAACTCAACTCATACCAGAAATGCCCAGCAAAGCAAATCACTGCATTTCCACTGGTTTAAAATGTAATAAACGATGACACCACCATCACCTTAACACACTGATTCAGTCTTGAAGTTTGCAAACTGTCATAAGCCTACTAGCATATACACATTGCAGTATAGGAGTACTAGTAAGTGCCTTTGTGAGTGGCAGACATTGCAGCGGGAGTAGCTGATACTTACTGGGGTGCCTCTGTAGTCCCAGCAAGAAGCGGAAATGATCCCTGTTGACCTTCAGCCCAGCGAGGATGTCCTCCATCATCCAAAGCTCTCTCTGAGCCTGAGAATGCTCCTGATAAGAAAGAAACAAAGAACTTTCGGGTTAAATGGTCAAACACTGGAAACACAAGCGCACACGCACCAGCCTTTGGTTGGAGCTCAAAGAATTGCTAATTAAAATAATGTATCTCCTTTGAGGCTGAGCACTCATAAAAGGACAGAGGCTTTGTGACAGATAGACACGTGATACTGTAAATATAGATATGATTTTACATTTTCTAGAAAAAAGGATGCATATCATAATTTGTAAAATACCTGTGGTATTCCAAAATTACAGATGTGCTGAAGGTGTGAGCGTATAACAGACAGTTCACTCTCCATTCTCTCATATTGACTCCACACCCTTTCCATTTCCTGAAGAAAAATATAGAGACAGATTTATCAATGACAAATAATCATTTATCAATATGAAAAAACCCAGTGATCCCTCATTTCTATTTTTAAATTAGAACAATTTCCTGTTACAACAGTAGCACCATTGCTTGTTTCGTCTGGGTTCATCTGAGTTTTTACACACCAAAGATACATCGCACATCCTGGCGCGGATTGTGACCAGCTCTTCCTGAAGCAGAGCCTTCTGGGCCAGCACCTCTTCCTGGGCCCGTGGCCCCTGGCTCTGCCACTCCTCCAGCTGCAGTCTGGACACCTCTAGCGCACACTGGACACTGTCCTGTAAAAGGACACAAGTATTTCATATTGAGAAGCAGTCACAATATTTACCAGAACAGACAGAGAACAGTGTGTGTGTTTTCATGGGCTAGTTAAAGTGTAACCATTCAGTTACTGACCTTATCCATTTGCAGTTGGGCCAGCTCCATAGACAGTGACTGCAGCAGCTTGTCACACCCACACAACCTTGTCAACACAGCCTGAAGATGAAAAAATTTAAATGTAATAATGTCCGCTCAGAGAGAAACGACTGCACCACACTGTGAAGAGACACATGGAAAAGTTGTGCATACTCACATCTGCATCACTCTCAAGAGGTCTGATTGGTGGGGTCTCCCTCGGGTCTGCCTTTGGGTTCTGAAAAGCATCAAGGTTACAGTGGTGCTTCAAAAAGATTAGAAATCTGTGCTGTCGAGAAAATTTTTTGCAACCTTTCTGAATTAAATCCTTTGTGCTCATCACAGTCAACACATATTTATTGTTTTGTGTGTAGATTGATGCTTCACTGTTAACAGAGACACTACAGCCATGTATTATGTGTGTGGTCGTGAATCTGAGTGAAAGCATTTGTAATTTAGCAAACGGCAGCTTTATGCAATAGTCATTGCATGTGGTATAATCATGGCAGTACTCATCATAATACAGAAAAAAGACAATATCTTCAGATATAACAGCACAACTAAACATAATATACACAACATATGATTTATTAGTCACAAATAACTGACACTGCAAACATTAATGACAATACAAAACAGTGACATGGACAAGTCAGTGACATACACATAGCAGTACAGGACAATATCCCATGATTGTAAAAATATATTGGTGTTAGAGTCCCCTTTTTAACAATCTGTAACACTACAACACAAAAAAGTTTTTTTAAGGCGACGTAACACAAAACACCAAGACAATGTAAGAACACACAGCGCAGCAGAGCGTGCTGTACCATAGCCGGCGGTAGCACACAAACAGATAAATGGCTGCGGTGATGGTGGTGATGGTGGTGGTGGTGGTGTGGAGTGTGGGGAGCGTGTGCGGCTCTCGACGAGGGGGGCAAAGGGGGCAGTAAGTCTGCGTGTGCCCCGGTAGAGTAGCTCTGAAGGAAAAGACAGCACGTAGATCACATCTCGTGAGAAAAGCAGCAAAAAAATATAGAAGACTCTAAAATCCAACTTCTTTCAGTCGTAAGTTTAAGTAGGTTTCACTCAACAACAGTGGGGTGTTATTTTTCCTTCAATCAGTAGGTGTAATGTGCTGCACATATGTATAGATGCTTTTGATGTAAATGTAATATTCATAATGTTACTATACTACATGAATCACCTTTCCTAAAGGTCTTCTCCCAGTCGGGGTATGATGAACTGACCCATATGTGGGTGCAGGCTGTAAACAAAGAAAAAGATAAGGTGTCAGTAAAATGAGTTTTTTGTTGACATAAAATTATGTCAAAGGGGCACTCCAGCGAAATATTCTATGCATATACATCTAACAAGAGATATGTATATACTACTGGTTATTGTATACAGTATTTTTTCTATTGTCGATACGAACCAAACATGTCCTTGCCTTGCTTAGGTTTTGCCACCTTTCTGAGACTGGGGTATTAGGAGTGGATTTGAACTCCATCTTAGGTGAGGCAGGTGCATAGTACAGGGTCTGTGGCACCATGGCCGGGTCATCGTGAGGTCGAATGTCAACCCTTCCCACTGGTGTGTGTGGTCGTGACCCCAGCTGACCTCTGGAGGTCAAGGAACCTGTTCCCATGATTTCTGTTTGCATGGGTGGCGTGTTTCGGCCAGGGAGAGAATCCTCCTCTTGATGTGGACCATAAGCCCTTCTCCTGCTGAATTCAGGGGGACTGGGTGTCCTGTTTGAAGGGCTGTGAAAACAAAAGCCAAAACTGGTACCTCTCTCGGGTTTGTTTCGCATTAAGTACACGGTTGGGATTTAAATTTTTGCCATTCCCATCTGAAATGACTTGACAACCTGCTGTTTCTCTGTCGCACACTCCGCCTCCCCCTCTGCTCTGAGTGCGACCTCCCCATCCTCCCACCAGTGAGCTGACTCGGTTCGCTCAGAGTCCTGCTGACGTGCCGGTGTTTTTGGGAGGGCCCCTCTCCATCAGAGGGGGATTTGGGGAAATCCACCGATTCACTGCTGCCCCCTATCTGTGTGAAATCCTGATAACTTGAGCAACGCCTGAAAGAATAAGAAATGCAGCAAAAAAAAGATGACCCACTGTAATAACTGCAATATTTAATATTTATTGCATGAAATCTCACGTCCATACTGAAGAGTATTGTACCTGCTCATGGAGCTATCTGGCTCCATCGCAGCAGACTGGCTAAGGGCTCGGACCCAACCCAACATATCCTCCTGAGTGTCAGCGCTGAAGAAGTACGAGCGCATTCCCTGGTGCACCACCTAGTTTTACGGAGATCGTTCACAACAATGTTTCCATTCCCCTCAGAGAGGATCTATGGCTGTTCATTTGTTTTTTTTGTCAGATGCACTGCAGCTCAACAGAAGAATAATGGTTTTGGTGATACCTTTCAGTCTGAATTAAAGGTTGAATTGAAGTTACTGAATTGAATAAACCGAGTGACCACAATACTTAAACCCAACTCAAATAAGGTCAAAATAAAAAGTGCTTTAGTTCAGCCTGACTAGATGGTTATCAGTACTTGATGAAGAGAGACGATGTTCCTTTTTTGTTAATCCATATAGATTTCTTTGTAACACTTAATACTAAATTTCACATTAACAATGTACCTTACACTGTGTACGTGCTGTATGCTTAATACTAAAAAGGCTTGTGTCCCACTTTAAAGATACCTTGAAAGTGAACTTTCTGTTCTTGCATTCTCGTGGCGTGCAGAACAGGATCTTGTAGCTTGGGAGCGGGATGCTGCCGAGTACAGATTCTTCTCTGCTGTCTGATGGTGAACAAGGGAAAGAAGTGAGCAAAAGAGGAGATACCTTGTCGTACATCCAGAGCATACTAAAGACTTAATAATGAGACAAAAGTCCTGAGATGGAAGCTGTGCTCCTTACCTCTATAGTAAAACAGACAGTAGTTGGAGAGGACAAACCATCTCCTCTTCCATAGCTTCAAGCCAGAGCTATCCTGCAGGAGGAAGATTAATTAGTGGCAGCTCTTTGCTTTTCAATATGCAATAATGAAGTCATAAAATGTTAAGCAGACCAGCGGATGTTCAGAAAATTACTTTTTTGTTGAGCCATCCTCTAATAACCACAGGACAGTTGGGGTCTCTCTTGGCAGCCTGACACCTTTTCCCAAATGTTTGCACTTTTCCATCACCTTCCTGTCACCCACAGAGGAAATAGTGCATTTTTATGCACTGGCAGCATCCCAGGAAGCCTCACACATGTGCACATAATGCAAACAGGAAAACAAACCTTGGTGACGGGAAAGTAGGAAATGGTGGCCACGCTGGAAGCTTGGCTTACTCTGTCCTGGTCCTCCATTCTGCGGGGAAAGATGAGAAGACACATGTAGTTTACAGAAACACACTAAATGAGAAGAAGGTGAGAATGAAAAGATGGTTTACAGCAGTGAGAGGTAAGGAGTCACAAACAGCCATGTGAGACCTGGAGGGAAAATGTCAAATTTCCTGCTGTAAACTGCAGCACCACTGCAGAACAGTCTCTTTAAAGCCTCGTCCTACTTTACCCAGGTATTGTTCGTAATGCAGGTATCTTAATGAGTAGGATAGTCATAATAATTTGTCATACAAAAACATAAAAGTGCACAAGAAATCCAAATATAAATGGATTTTTCAGAACAGATGATTAGAAACAAAATAAGATTGTTTACCATAACCTCTGGGCAACTACTTTAATGCCATGAAAATCTAAAAAAAAAAAAAAGTACAATTATAGTGAAAAACAACTCCCTATATTGTAGCACTGCATTCCCATACACATTTCAATGAACGAGCTGGTTGCTGTGGTGAAGACATGAGGCCTTACCAACACAAAATGAACCAAATTCTCTCTCTGTAGAAGCAGTCACTCCCATGAACAGCGCCCAATGACCTCCGAGCACACACTTGCCACATTCCTGTATAGTAAAGATATTTTTTTTCCTTGTCAACTGGTCATTCTTGTTGTTGTGCTCTCCCACTTCTAGCGAAACTCTCCCACTATTCTATTCTGAGCCATAACAGGCCGGGCGCGCATCCCCACCAAGAAACTGACAGGTGACAGCTGCGTCGCTGTGGTAGCAGGGAGGGGGCCCCGGGACAGTGTGAAAACCAATCTGGCAGCAGGGACGGGCTGGTATGACAGACGAGATTTGGAATGCGTCCCGAGCTGCAGAGCTGCAGCGTGGACTGCTGAGAACAGAAACCAAAATGAAAGAGTGTGGTGCCGGGGAAGTAAAGTGGCATGTTTAAAGACAAATGTGATGGAGGGAGGGGCGGAGTTAACAGTGTCAGAGGTTTGTGTTGTAATGCCATCTCTTCAGGATTCATCAGCATATTTGCTTCCGCTCTTCTGGTCACATGGTAGCATGTTTCTTGCACCTGCACCTATGATATGAGCCACTAGTGGATAAAAATACTAAAATTAAAACTTATGTTTTTCTTTTAATATACAGTTGAAGTCACTTGATGCTAGGTATATAAAGTCATGGTAGTTATAAAGTCATTTGACAACTGACAATTTGGATTTTAAAAACTGATTCTCAGCTTCTCTAAGTTCCACCTGCTATGGCTTCCTTTGAAAATCTTCATTTTATAGCTTATCTAAACAGTAGAGTGAATGTTGACCTTCATGAAACAGCAACAGAGATGAACTTGAAGATAAAAATTCATGAGAAACTTCTCACACGGAGCCTCCACAAGCACTCGTGGGTGACCCAAGCGTGTTTCAGCATCCACAATCTGTGTTAGCATCAACCACAGTCCCCTGCCAGTGAGACACAGGGTAAATGAGAGAAAACAATGAAGTCTTTAAGAGATGAGAGCAGAGACCAACAACCTAGTAGCCTCTAGGGGCTACGTGGGTGTTGTGAAATATTTGGAAAATCTCCATCTTAACCGGTGGGGGTCACTTGCTCTGGGAGGAGAAGACTTGAAATGCAAAAGAGGGATGGGAGGGGAGGACAAATAGTGGGTTTGTGTACCACACAGAGTGCGCTTTGTGACGCCCAAGGGCTCCGGAGCATCATGTGAAGATGGATACACAGCATGTTGAATGCATCGGTGGGGAAAATCTCCCCCCTCTCCATCAACAAAAACATTTGCATGTCTCCTACATTCTCGTGCCTTTTTCATGTCAACAAAATCCTGACAATACGTTTGACCTTGATAAGTAAAGACGTGAAGTGAGCCACTGTCTAAACGACACATTTGGCCAAGAGGATTTCCTAATGAGGACGTGGAGTTGCTGTATGCAGCATATTTTAAATGCCTGTGGGCAGTAAAGTTAGACTTTAGGAGACATAAAAGTTGTTGGGTGAATGCAGCTGGGATATCACAGCTTGGCAAAGCTGAGGAAAAAGTGCCCCAGTGGGCCTGTTATATTTCAGTTACAGATAATGCATCACATCAGCCACGCTGTTTCACAATACTGTTAACCTTGAGCAACAGTAGCCTTTTTGTTCAACGAGTGGAAAATAACTCAAAACTTATTGAATGAAAAAAAAACACAGTATTGATAAATACTGAAATACACCCAAATGTCTCTCTGAAACACTGGTGTTAAACTGTTCAAGTAACACTCAAAATTTCACAAGACATACACTACATCATAATAAAGATGCCATATTGCTTTACCTGACTAATTGTGCCCGCCTGCTGGCTGCTTCAAGCTCCACCACCTGGCACGCTTCCTCACAGCATCTCCTCAGGCTTGGCTGCCCTCTTCCTGGCTACCGTGAGCTCCTGTTGCCCAAACAGCCACAACAACCTCCCGCTATACACTCCTCTTCTCTCCTCGTACGTGTGAATCTCCCTCTCTGTTTCTCACCGTTTCGCCCCGTTCAGACTGGCGGCAGCGGTGTTTGTCCGGTGATCTACCTACGCTGGCTGTTAACAGTCTGCCTCTCTGTCCCCTAACAGTGCACTCTCTGTCAGCTCTCTCTCACCCCCCATCTTCTTCTCCTTCTTCTCTTCGGTGTCCCTCCCTCTCACCCAGCCCTTGACAGCCTCTCTGTCTTTTAGCTGAGTGTGGGTTTGTGACTTAGGAATTTACAAAAAACAGCTGTTCTCTCATTCTTCTGCTCTGCCCTTTGCATTATTTGAATTTCATTTCTCAGCTTCCTCGGATCTAGCTTCATGACGATTAAAGATTCGGATGCCAGTCCTGAATCATCACCCTCAATAAAGGCCCAACCATTCAGGGCATGAACAGCTGAGTCCAAAGGCTTCAAAGGGATTGTTTCACTATCTGATAAACAGACTTTGTACTATAGCAAATGATAAAATCTATATTGATGTTATAGTAGATAGATGTGTGAGTATTGACACAAAGAAGTGTTGTGATTTAAAGCAGCAGAAAACCAGTCCAAAATAACATATATCTACCAAGTTAAAAAATCATAAACCAAACAAACCAAAAATCCTTGACGTGTTATTGAAAGTACATGCATAAAATCAATAGACAAGATCTCTAATGTAGCATTTAAACATCAGACACTATCCAGTTGTCTTATAATTACTTAGTCTAGACTTTCCGCAGGTTTCCGCAAAGGCAAAAGCTTTTTCCTAGGTGGTAGGCTCTTATTTAGGTTTTCTGCTGCACTGAGTCAGCGTCTTGAGAAGTCCTTCTTCAAATATTCTCAAAATAGAAATAGAAGTATGCACTAGTGCACTTGACTTGCATGACTTTCGCGAGAAAGATGGGGCTCAACTAATCCAGTTGTTAGAAAAAAACAGGTGTACAGCGCTTTAAGATGACAGGAGCGAGAATGTTTCTTGTCGTGACTAATATCGAAAAGCTAGACAGACAGAAAAGCACTCAAAGGCAAAGTGAAAGTTGAGCTTTACTCAGTGGCGGGCCACTACACATGTCTCAAGAGAGCTGGCATTGTTTCTGTACAAGAGGAAGATATCAAAGGCATTTTAAGTGCTCTGAGGACAGGGAGGATAAGAGAAATGTCAGGTCTAAAATTATTCTCATGGGACAGCAGTCGAAATGTCTGGCTGGTTGATGGCATGCCATTCAAATGTATGGACTGCCATGACAAATACCCAGTTGTGTGTCAGAAATGCATTTGTTGCTCAAAATCCTCCATCCTCGAAACAAAATGCACTCCAGGTATGGTACAAAACTCTAAATCTATTGCTCAGCACTCAAATAGTAATCATGCCATCTTATAATTAGCATCTCACATGTCAGGGCCATTTGGCTTCAACCAGGAAGGTCGTGACCTCAGATGCCCTGGTTGTCCAGTTCTCACAGGGGACACATCAGTCTGCTTCCAAATATTTACAACCCCTCCTATTTAGCATTCTTCACAATCAGCCTGGTTAACTGACAGCTGCGTGGCTACTTATTATCTCCTGTTACACACCAAACAACCTGGGGGGTGCTTTCATTCAGGAAGCAGGAAGAGTGTTTTCAGGGCTCATGGGAAATGCAGTTTCTGACACTGCGCTTATGACATCTAAACTTAAGATGTTTAGCAGCTAATGCTTGCGTGGATATAGCATTATTTGGCTTCATGCTGGCCTTGTTTTCATTTAGTCTTTCCATTAACAATAGTTAGCAGCTAATGTTGAAGCCACCATTTGATACTTAATAGTAGCTTTGGAATGTCCAAAGATTGGGATGCATCTGTGTGTATAAGGGAACTAGGAGAAAATCTCATTCTTTGTTTTGCCAGATTTCCATCTTTATCTTTAGGACTGCAAATACTGTGACAGTTTGTAAATTTCCCCACAGTGGGAATAATAAAGTATCATTGTATCTTCATTTTGTTAGAACTACTTTGTTTTGTTTGTTATTTATACTGTATTAATAAAGATGTGTCTGATATTGAGTGATTATAGAGGTAGTTTACAAAATTAAATGATATCCTGTGTCTTGTTTTTTGAGCATGATTCCTCATTACTGGAAATTGAATATTACTGTGATGTATCTATACCCTGTGATAAAATTTCCATTTATCATTTAGTGTGTTCCAAATGGAACACAAGAGGGGGAGCATGCCACATGCAGAATTAGTACAATCTGAGTCAAAATGCTGCACAAACTGGATGTGAATGGTTTGGCCTCTCTGTTGTACACACAGCAAGAATCCACCAGGTGGCTCTGTTTAACAAATTTATATATCACTCACAGCTTTTACTGATATACATCTATAATTCAAATTAAATGAGAAAAACGATTAAAAATTGTAGGCAGTATATATGTAAATGTATGTATTGACTAAAATACAAAGAAAATAATGCTATAAGACCTCAATGTTATGGTAAGAATGTATTCAGCAGCAACAAAGAACACCACTGAACAAACTTTCATAGATGAAATGTACTGCAAAAATACTTGCCTTCGAAACTGAGTCATATTATCAAGCATCAAATGCTCAAATACCTGAAAATTTTACTAATTGTATACAGTGAATATGCAGTATACAGTACTTATGTAAACATAGCAGAGCACAACATAAAGTATGTTTCCGTCAGTAATGTTTTTATTTTTGCTGGTTTATTGGGGTTTGGGTTAGTTAGGGTCAGTCTTACATTTTGAATCAAGAGGATAATGAAAACATACCAAATCTTAATTTCATCATAGATCATTAAAAATGTGCATAAGTAAACTTGCAGTTTATATTTCAGAGTACACATTCACAATCACACATAACTAAATGGTGTGTTGCATTTAAAAGAAAACACACAGAACTGGCTTTGGGCCACTGAATATAACATTATAGCTGGTGTTTCGATTTTGCTTTTCATACTTGATGGTTTGCTGAAAAAAAAAACTGGTGAAAATTCAGTCAATGGTTTGGTCAGCAGTCACTATATGTATGGTTCCGCCCCTTCAGCACAGCCGGGTTTAAATGGTACTGGTGGTGTCCAAAACAAAAAGTTGCAACAGTAAACCGTAAACAGGCCTTGATTCACTAACCCAGTGTTATATATGAACCGCAGAAGCACAACATGACCTAGATTAGTTGACGGTAAAGGTGAATGAGAGTGGCGTGGATGTGTGTGTATATATATATATGTACTGTATGTGTACAAGCAGACACACATGCACATTGAGAAAGGGGTTGTGGGGTTGAGAGAGAGAGCAACATGTAACTGATGCTCCCACCAGGCCACGTTAGAATGAAGACAGTCTGAACACGAGCCCGTAGTAACATGACAGTAACTCTGCCGGGACCAATAGTGTCAGCATAAATGAGCGCTCCATATCATCGGTAGGGTGGCGTTGGACCAGATGGGAATAATATCATGGCAGCACACTGAGTAATTTAGAAGCAGCTGCTGAATGCAACTCATCAAGCTGCTGCACACGTGTTCGCATGGGGCTCATAAATTCTCAAACTGAGAAAAAGGGATTTTTATCTTACAATGTCATTAAGAAATTGGATTTGTATTGGCTGTAAAACATTTTAACTTTAATTCAGAATTCAGGTTCAGAGTTCAGTGTATTGTGTGTGAACCGGTGAAATGTTGGACATTCTCCCCGGCATCCTGTATGTAAAGCTATATGTGTCACTTATTATACTTTGCTCATGACACAAGCTTAGAGTTACTGCTATCTTGCATGCCACGCATAAGCTCACACATACGGGCATAAACATATCGGGCTCTGGTGCTCTGACGGTGATTATTCTTGGATTGTGGTCTGCAGTTTTGTTTGCTTTGGTCCACGATGGATGATTGTATCTGTCACGTAGGTTTAACTGTTGAACTTACCGACTGTAAATTCTCACTTGTACTCATCGCAGGACCTGCAGTATAAATCAAGGCTTGGGTGTCTCTGATTTCAGGTGTACTTCAGCAGTTAAATATACGTACGGTTATGTAACTATATCATGTATTTTTTTATCGTTCTTGGAACTAATGTTTGTTTGTTTATTTTTAAATGAACGAACTGGTACATTGGAGAATGGACTTCGAACAGCTTCAGTGCATGGTTGAGATTAACTTTTGAATCAGTTTTGCTCCAAATCAAATGGCAGAACTTAAAGAGGAATTAAAACAGCGTAACACACTGTTATTAAATAATACAACTGGGCTAAATTTGTGATTATCTGACATCCCAGATTTTTTTTTATTCCTCAACAATCTTATGTCTTTTACTTTTTATGGAAATTGAGATTTTTACAAGCATGGGTCAAAAATTACCTTAGTGTAACTATAGTGATAAATGTTATTTAATTTTTAACTTCAGAAAACATACAGTAATGCTAAAATGATAGGTGTTTTACAAAACATTTGTGTATTTATGTAACATTATCATAATAACATCAATTATAGCGCCTTCATTTTTAACCCACTTGGTTGTGTTGTTTCAGTGATCTATGTATCTCGTGATTATACGTCTTAGAAATTACAGTAATTTGTGCAGTCAGTCCTCTGAGCTCTTCTTGGAGCTGGCCAAATGAGGTTGCATGAGGTACTGTGCCTCCAGAAGTGTGAATGGTTTGTGTTTGTCCGTGTGCCCCACTTTAGTTTCCCTTAAGCTCATGCGTTAGCTGCGCAGGCAGGAGGGGCTGAGGCCCACCTGTCAAAGAAGAAAAGTGATCTTCAAGCAGGAGCCTGGCACATACCAAAGCGAGAGCGTTTCTCACTCTTTCTTCTTTACTCAGCTAAATCCACACAGGCAACACCAAAGGGCTCGCACCCAATAGGGATCGGTCAAAAATTAGAAGCGCTAAATGTGGTCCAGAGCTACTTTCATTTCAAAAGGGTTGAATTGAAAATTTTGCATGAAATCCGGTGGATGTTGATGCTTAAATGTGTCGGTTTTGCACTGCCACAGCAATAGTTAAAAAAATCTGTCCAGTAGTAAATTTTAAAAACAATAGGGAGGTGAAATTTGGCTTGAATAAGTATTTTATTTTAGATTTCACAAAGTCACAGAAAAAGAAAATCAAAAAATTCCATTACCAGTTCATAAATATCCAGTATGGTGCTAGAGAATCAGGCATACAGTATACAATAAACAAAAATAGAAAAATATTTCTCAAGAAAGTATGACAACTCTAAGTAAAATGTATGTTTTTTTCTATTAACAGCTCCCAAAAATAGAATAGAAATGATGCATGTTGGACTGTCCGTGTTAACAACTATTTGGGGAACTCGATAAGAATGAAAGGGAAACATGGATTGGGTTTGCTGTCAGTTCATTCCGTTTTGCTCTGTAACGTGCATGAGGACTGAATTCCCACCCAGAAACCTGGAAGAATCTTCTTCTCGATAGTAGTCTTAACTTCATGCAAAAGCATAACCTCCTTCTCTGCTCCCTCACCGGTTACACCATAGAAGTTTATAATTCCCGCAGGCTGGTCGATGTAAACTCCGATTGTGGAGCAGTATGGGAGGTTTTTTATGTCTTTGTTTACACCATTGAACCAGATCTGATAACATGATCCTAACCAACAAAGACCCCAGGACTCCTCATTTTCTCCCAGTCCGCTCGGCCCTGAATTCGCCCTCCTCCCAGCTTCTTCATATGTGGCTCCAATTACGACCCACCCCGAGTAATCCACCTCCCAGTAAGCCCTTGTGTTCCAAAAGCCCTCTTTGCACAACACCTTTGGAGGAAATAAGAAAAAAAGGAGGAAACTTTTACTTCTTTACCAGACAGCCTGTAACTGTATTTGCTTTTTTTCTCCCTCCCTAACATACCTGTGGAGAGTACTCGTATCGCTCCGGTCTGTCCAGGACAGGACAAATCTCCTGAGTTCTACGACACACCTTAGTCCCGCTCTCAGAAATCCACAACATCTTGTTGGCAGTCTTGTCATCGAAAGACAAATTCACCCAGTCTACGGTGGAGGGGGGTAATAAAAAAATTAAGAGTAAATAAATAAATCCTTGAAAATATTAAGCATGAAATTATTTGAAAAGCAAAATATGCTCCTACACTTAATGAGCTCAGCTCTGCTTGTTGGCTCCGGGATACCCGGCACATACACTGACACTTTTGCTGCAAGGCAAAAGACAAACAGGCTTAAATACAGGAAGAGCGAATGTTCGTGTAAGCTCACAGGTGCCCCAAATCCATTACCTGTATTTGTCTTCTCATTCTTCTTGGATTTCATTTTATTGCCTACAAATAAAAAGGCCAAAGGTCAAACTGTGAGGAGAGGAAGGGTTGTTTCCTATTCGATCCTGACATGAAACTACTTAATTTTTTTTAGCATTTAGTAAGAACCATTTCTTTTATTTAAAAAACATAGTGTTTAAGGTATTTTTTTACCAGGAGTATGACAGTAACCTGAAACCCTAATGTCGAAACCACATAAAAATAACATGGAAAAGGGAATGTGTGAGATTCAGTCTCTGGTCTACAAAGAAAAGAGTTTCGATAAAGGATGCCCCATTTTGTAATAACACCCTTAAATCAGAGAGACAATGATTAGATTGCTGGCCTTCAAGTAAAAACCACTCTCTCAAGACAAGACAACCAGTCTACACAAGTCAGAACAAGCATGAGCGAAGATGTTAAATGAGAGCGGCGTTCAAAACCTAAAGTCACCTTCCTTCAACCACAAAATAATGCCTGGCAATACATGTGTTTGAATGCAGATTAGAATATTCTCTTTTGAAAAGATACCAATATGGTATGTATTTTACAATGAAAAGCTAATGGCTTTCATTTTAAATGTAATGACTTTGCATTACATTGTGCAAAAACTGTTGTACCTGTTTTGCTGTTCTCAGAGAGGATTACGGCAGAATTAGGTCTGCTGGGCATCTTGACGTCATGCGCTAATAATCCAGACATACGTGCTCAAAATTCTTTGATTCAAGCAAAGGTGCGAAGTCTTCATCTCCCACTTGACTTTTATACCCTCCGTGGCAGGGGTAGAGGCAGGGGTGGGGGCTTGAAGGAGGTGTTGGGGTCAGAGGAACGGATTCTCAGGAGGGGGTAAAGGGGGTGTACGTATTTGACTTTGACATATGGATGAGTGAGGCTAACAGCTATCGGACACCCGTGAAACTTAAGGAGTCTGTTCATGCGAGCGAGAAGGAGACGGCACACACGTCCGAGGGTGAAATTCAGAAAGTGGTCTTGTCAGTATTGTCAGCGCGAGTGCGACGGGAGCGACCAGAATCCACCCAACAAAGACGCCTCAGTCACAGTTAAAAAAGATGTTCAAGTACAGGACAGATAATGATCCGTGGCCCACATGATGCATCTATTTATAATTCCCATGCCTACTAAGACTGTGGAAAGTGAATTACCAAGTCTTGCATCAAGGTCATCAAAATCCTTTGGAAGATTAAACTCATATTTTAATAATCTTGATAATAAATAAACTGGATTTCTTACTGCTAAATTGTGAACGCACAAAATCACCATAAACTACCTGTAAAAACTGGCTGGTGTCATTAAGGAGACTCACAGGAGAATGGTGGCTGGGTCAGACTCCAACTGTATCGATCAGGTAAATCGACCGATGAAGGAAATGAACTGAGCGCATGTGCGGCACTTCTCTCTTTGCCATGTCACATTGTCACATTCGGATGAACAAACCAGGACAACAGAAAATGTGTCGCACTCAGCGCTTTGTCATTTATTCCAACTAGGGCATAGGTTACATCTTACAGACTTTCATAACAAAGTGGCTAACACTACACATTCTTAGCACACAATGACAACGGAGAAATATATATTATATATAAATATATCAGTGTAAACCTCGAGTGGTCCTGTGGTTTCAGGAAAGTCCAAAAGAGTGGAAGTTCAAAAGTGAATCCTAACTTGATTACACTTTGCTCTCTTTATTTAAAAGCGCTAAACCACACTTGCTGTATATCTGCCTCAGACATGCAGAATATAAGGAATATATATATAAATGTACACTAATGTTTTAATCATGTGCAAAGGATTTCTGCAAGCCCATGCTCTGCTGGTAAATGTTCTATTATATGGAAGACAAATGTTGGTGATGACCGTGTTGGTGTTCTCTAGTCAATCTACGTTTAAAGCTGGCATACTGGTTGCTATGCTGCACTCCTCTTTCAGCCGGAGTTCAGCTCACCATCTCTGACTTTTACATATGACTTTATAATGCCGATCTAGTCCTTTATTCCTCCTTCTTTAAGAGCACACACTGAGACTGTGTCCCCATCCAGAAACCCGGTATCATTTTCTGCTGAAAGGAGCACCTGACTTGCTGCAAAAGCTTAACCACCTTTCCTCCCGCGCCCTCCTCTTCCTCCTCCACGGCGTAGAAGTTAAGGATACCGGCAGGCTGGTCAAGGTATACACCCATTATAGAGCACTTGGGAACCTCCATGATCTCTGTAATGTGGCCCTTGTGCCAGGCATGATACTTGGAGCCGCTCCAGCCGAGGCCCCAGGAATCCTCGTTCTCTCCCAGGCCGCAGTAACCCTCGCCGTTCCTCCTTCCCGCTCGTTCGTACGCGACCCCAACTACGACCCATCCTGAAAACTCTACCTCCCAGTAGCCTCGGAAGCCCAGGATGCCTTCCTTGCAAAGGACCTTGTGGAATGTGAATGAGAATGACAGAGTAATTTAGAGGTAATCTAACATTACCTGTGATTTATTACAGCTGCCACTAAGGAGAATTTAGAGTAGGCTCACTTTCCCCAGTTTGCCAAAACAGTTGGCACAAGATATAAACGAACATTGGGGACAGCCCTCTGGTGCTTAACACTGTTGTCAGTAATTTACAATCACATCGTACTCCAGTTACAGCATGAATGTGAATTCATCGGAATACCGTACCTGTGGATTATACTCGTATCTCTCCGGTCTATCCAAGACGGGACATTTGAGGTCATCAGTCATACGGGACACTTTGGAACCGCCCTCTGAGATCCAGAGCATCTTATTGGCTGTCTTGTCATCCAGGGAAAGGTCAATCCAGTCTAAAACGAAACAGGACAGGAAGGAATTATGATTTGATGAGAAATCATATTTGGATGTGTGATTGTAAAAGACAGGAAAACGAGTAAACATCTCACGTTTGATTAGCTCAGCTCTGCATTTGGGTTCAGGGATATTTGGCTCGTAGGCTGGGATCTTCTCTGTGGATGAACAGCGCAACATCAGTGAAATGTGTCAGCAGAACCGCTGGTGACTGAGATTTACAGTCCAAAACATTATTAAGCCATCGACTGTGGTAAAACACAAGCCTCCGGTAAGGGGGCCGTCTTACCTGTGGGTGAGTTTCCTGCTTTGGCCTTTTTTGCTACAGGAAAAAAAAAAAAACAACGTGTTTTCAACAGAGCAACCACTATCAAGGTCAACTTGGCTGTAATAAACACTATAGGTTACAGTATGTGTCAGGTGTGTCCCAGTGGGTGATGAAGTCAGCCTCCGCAAAACGGTGTATACTTAGAAAACCATCTGCCTCGGTCAGATCAACAGATCAGCCGCTGCATGCTTTTCTAGACCCAGTGGTTGATTCATGCCAGGCGGCTAGAATTACCAAGACACCTCACATGTTGCAGGGTTATCCTCAGTCACACCAAAAGCATGGAGCTCAATTTATCAGATAAGAAGAGGGACCTGGTCTGCTCATACAAACTAGGGATGAGGCTCCAGTTCTATCCCGCTGAGGTGCATAATAACGGGGAGAATTCAGAGACGTCATCGACAAGTGACAAGTTGCATTTTCTATCTCTAATTAATAAAAGGGAGTTTACAGGAATACAAAGGGAAAATAATTAAGAGTATGACCGTATTTAGATTTCAGATTAAGTTTGATCACAGGCAGCAGTACGACGCGATAACTTTCCATGCGGTAATAATTGATAAATCATTGTTACATAACAGGCTCAGCCCTAATGCCAGTCTTTTGTAACTAATACTATGGTGTCATGTGAAAGCAATGTGCTCTCCAGTTTTATGTCAAGGATGGAAATCAAGAAGAAGAGACACTTAATCCCCGCCGCATTAAGATGGCAACATCGATATAATGTGCTTTATTTATATCAACAAGCAACATCACCTCCAAAATAACCTCCATTCACACATTGAATCTACTCCTGCAAGCCAGTGGGGGGGGGCGGCGAAACGCACGACTATTAAGAAAAACGGCAAAGCGCTGAGGGTCAAGGGTCAAGGGTCATTATCCGCATTTCCAAGCGTGACTGTTATTTTTACGCCGGGCAGCGTGTGCGTCACGTCCGAACGAGCCGATATTTATCTCTCTGTTGAAAGAGACCACGCGAGAATGTTAAACCACCTGTCTGGATATAGCACAAGGTGATGAAAATAACCGCTTTGTCTCGTCTCATTACAACCCGACACCACACAAAACATT
This sequence comes from Psettodes erumei, assembly GCA_016785225.1. NCBI lineage: Eukaryota > Metazoa > Chordata > Actinopteri > Pleuronectiformes > Psettodidae > Psettodes > Psettodes erumei. Next base: position 483,236 of record JAFBJZ010000327.1, on the reverse strand, counting down.
CAAGCTCAAACACAGCCTTAAGTCATCTGATCTGTACGGGGCTTGCTTGTGAAGTTGTGATGGGATCAGATTTTTTTTTTTTTTTTTCACGGTGCTTTTTTTCCCCTTTCTTTTTTTTTAAAGGAAAGAAAAGGCAAAAAACAGTTAAAAGACTAGTTTCTTTGGTCACCTTTGTAATTGTTAGCACGTCCACACTGTCCGCATATGCATGCACTGGGTATGCATAAATAAAAGGTGCCATTCTATTATATAAAAAAACAAATAACTATACCAAAAATCTATATTAAGCAACAGCAATTGTGAGTTACTTGTAAGCCTGCAGGCTAACCCTGCCTCTTTTTCAAGCCTGGCATAGTACTGTACACACAGCCTGTTAAATACACACAGCATGGCATGTGAAATCGTTTTTTTTTAAAAAGGCAGATGATGTTGACACTTGTGGACCCACTGCTCCAAAGCAATAAAAGCATTACAAGCCCCGAATGGCGACAAGCATGAAATCAGGCAGTGAATTACTGTTCGTTTTCCGCACGGACGTAAACCCCAGTGACCTCTCTCAGATTCTGGCTCAGAGCGCGAACGAAAAAAGCCTGACGGCTTGCAGGTACAGTGAGGTTATTAAATCAGTACTTTTAAAAGAACCGTGTGATGTTTCCTGTATTGGATGCACCTTGAAATACTCGTAAAAATCCAGAGTTACCGTCAGGGGTCATTCAAAAGGGACTTTGCAGGAAAAATTAAGTATTAAATACCCACCAAACCCAACCCCCCCAAAAACCCCAGAAAATTGTGCGAAAATGCAGAAAATGAAGTTCACCTTTATCCGACCTCGGGGTGTCAGATGTGACGCTCGTTGTGGTGCGCATCTTGATTACAGCTTGAGGTTGGACTAACTGCTTAAACTGCTGCGGACAGCCTGTCTCAGCCCGATGTCGCCGGTCTCTCCGAGTACGATTCGTCTCCGCTGGCTCCCGTGCGTGTGATCGTTTAATACCGCTCTTATATACCTTTTAATGTTGGAAAGAGTTGAAGGAGTCAGCGCGGGTGGCGTGGGTGGCGTGGGCATGAACGTGAGCGAAAACGTGCCAGCAAGAAGGGGGTGGCGGGGGGTGGTGGGGGCATGAGGCTTTTGATTGGAGCTGTATGTGTTTGTTTTTCCTTAAAAAGGTTTGATGGATGCTACGATGTCCGACACTCCCTGTTAACAAGTAGACCCTGCCCCTGCGCGCTTCCCATCAGTACCGCTGGTCTCCTTCACATCGCACACCGACAGCATTGATGCATATAAAATCCGGATGGGAGGCGAACGCGCACGCGCACAAACACACTAGACACACCGGGTATGCGGCGTTAAAGATTTGAATCCGACAGGAGAGTTCCTGGCGTCAAGCGATGTGACATCCAACAGGTGCAGATGGAGGAGAGATATCAAAGTAGTATAATCATGCAGCGTTATTATATAACAAGCCATCCGGGACTTTATATAAGAGGAATGATCCACGTGATGCAATCACGTATTAATATTTCTCCTGCTGCAACATTTCAAACCCTACAATTGCTTACTTCTCCTGTTCCATACTGAAAATTTGTGGTTTGTCATGCAATAACTGTATTCCTGAAGAATAGGTTAAGTGTCTGTGAAGTTTTAATATTGTTTCAAGTGTTTGTTTTTTTTTCGTTCCTTAAATCAAACCTGAAACGACTTGCTTGATCACATACAAGTTATTAAGTGATGAAAAGCGAGCAGGGCGTTGATATCACGCTAGTGTAGTTATTTAAAAGTCATTTGACCACATTAGATCAAGTGACTTCCAGAAACTGTACGATGAAAAAGAAACTTCGGGATGGCAACCAGCAAAGTCCCAACTTACGCAAATACAGATCCAACCCTGTGCAGCCTTAAATATTTCGGCACCCAAGTCACACGACCGGAGGTTCTACGGTTCATCACACGAGGCTTAGCTATGCTCTTAACCTGCATTATCACGTCAACCATTTACCATCGCAAATGCTCGAATGCTCACGGCCGGAGTTTAAAGAAAAAAAAAAAAAGCATGTCGCTGGTCGTAAAGCCCCTTTCTTGTGATATGCTTTCCACTGCGAGTTGCGTGTCTGAGGCGTTTACCATTTTCAGCACCCTGCCAAACCTCCAGTCAAGGCTGTCTCGTCCTCCTTGTGTTCATGCCTGCCCGGGCGGATGACTGAGTGGTGCACTGATGGCAGTGCAGCTGACATACTAAACAGAACATACCAGGAACTATAGTGTCAGAACTCTCCCAGGCCGCATTTATAAAAAAATTAGGGAGAGGGGAGTGCCGATAACGGGTTTCACATGCGTTCCCATCGGAGTTCCTCCCATTCTCCTCTCACACTGGGCCATCATGAACCAGACACCGGACTTTTGAAACAGCGCTGACAGACGTGCGATCTCTGAGCTGTGACCCTGTGGAGTGGCTGCTCTGGATGTTGAAGGTCATGAATTCAGTTTTGAACCTCACGGAGCGTCTGCAGGCCTGAATATCTTGCATTGACTTGGAGCTATCTTTGGATGCATTAGTTACATCTAGTGGGAAAGAACACACGGTGTACTTGAATGAACTTCTGCTTCAGTGGTGATTTCATTGTGGTGGAGTTGGTGGCTAAGTTCATTAAAAAAAAACAAAAAAAACAACACACAACACAACACACATAATTCAGCCAATCAATTAACCACTCATGAATCACTTATATGTGACAAATTAACCAATAGAAGCACAGGGGATGCCCACGGGAGCAGAATATCGCAGAAAGGGGAACACATGGTGTGACAGCGGCATCACAAACTCTCACTTTAGCGTCTACTAAGGATTCTGCCACAAAAAGGACACGAGAGAAAATTAGGCACATTCTCAAAAGTATTTCCAAAGGATGATATATTTACCTCAAAGTGAACTTCTGGACAAGTGCGCAATATCGACGAAGTGCCACTGAACCGGGGTTCGCCTCCGTCCATCCTCATTTCTAAAAGGTCTCAAAGCGTTCTCCCACTCTCCTGTCATCCCTGGGTTCTGTGCGGGATCTCCACATTCCCAGGTATCAAATTCCAAGATGTGGGTGTGATTACAAAGAGATGACAGGATAATGTAAAGACATATTCGTAACTACTCAGATAAGATATGGGTCAGTGGGTCAGGTGTTGCCACTGACGTGCATATCCTGGTTTGGCAGGCTGCATGGTACGCCCATTAGTGAGCACATTATGTCTACATACCTGACCAAAATTTCTCCTCGGGAGCCCCTGGGGCCCCCACAAAACCTTTAATGCCGCCTCTTTTGCGGGTATATAAAGAAGTCGTTTGCATCATCGGAGCAGTACGCCGTTGACAGACGCCAACGTTCAGGAATCCCCAACAGCGCCAGAAGCGATAAGGATGCCAACCAGTGCTCCCAGTACGAGAATCATGCCTGCAGCAGGCAGACCTGGTGAGAGAACTCACTCTTTAGCCCGCAGAAGATAACACATGATAACATGCTGCCAAGGAAGGTACAGCTTCATCAGGAAAAAAACTAATCGCACTACTGGAAGAGGAATCCTCTTTAAAGATGTTAATTTTAGGTTTTTGTGTTCATTTTGATGTTGGTAGCTTTGGTCAGATTAAACACTGACAGTTCTCTCTGAGCAGGTTGTGTATATTGTTTGAATGAGGCTGAGGCTAATGAATCAAATGACACAGAACAACTGGCAGTCATCGCTGTTTTCAATTTGCAGGGACAAAATCCAAAGACGCGGCTTCTCCTGCTGGTGAGTTCTCAAAGTGGAACTTTTTGGCAAATTAATCAGTTTGATTGATTTGGAGTTTACCTCATTAGGGTCTGGGTGTATCTTCTACTGCTTATTAGCATGCTATTATCTGTATTCTTTTCCAGCTTCCCTCCTTAATGCTGCTTTTCTCATCACACAGAGACTATCCCAGATTATGAGCCGAACATCCCCGAGCCAACATGCAGAGCTGACCTTCTGAAATGTAAAACAAAAAAACGGCATTTGACCTTTAACTATTTTCTTCTGCCCCTTTCTATAATTTCTGCTGCCCTTTTTTCTGACTGTTACGGCTGCGCATTTTCCCCATCCCACAGACTGGATCAACCTTTCCCTGGATGACAAGACAGCCAATAAGATGCTGTGGATCACAGAGGGCGGATCCAAGGTGTCACGCATGACTGACGATGTCACTTGTCCCGTCCTGGACAGACCGGAGAGATACGAGCATGTCCCTCAGGTGGATTTTATGACAATAGTCATTAATCTGCATGGTGCACTCGGTTTTGTTTTATGCTCGACTCATTTCTATTTCTATTCAAGGTTCTTTGCAAAGAAGGCATCCTGGGCTTCCGAGCATACTGGGAAGTTAAATATTCAGGATGGGTGGTCGTCGGAGTCGCCTACGAAGGGGCGGGGAGAAGGGGAAGCCACGGACCATGCGGGCTGGGAGAAAACGAACAGTCCTGGGGTCTCGGGTGGGGGGGGTCCCACTACCAGATGTGGTTCAACGGCATCAACACAGAGATCTGGGAGATTCCCCAGTGCACCACCATCGGGGTGTACCTCGACCATCCAGCTGGCGTCATCAATTTTTATGCGGTTGAAGAAGTGAAGGAGGGAGAGGCGGGCCAAGGCAGGAAGGAAATCCGGCTGCTGCGGCAGATTAAGAGCTCCTTCCAGGGGAGGATGTTGCCAGGTTTCTGGGTCGGGCAAAAGTCATCGTGCTCGCTCGTCACAAAAGAGGAGTGAAGTAAAGAGCGCGGGCTTTCCATTTCCATTTCCTACATTTCCAAGGCTACACTTAGGTGTATCTGTCTATTTACAACACATATCCATAATCTGTAACAACTGCTCTTGGTATAAAAAAAAAGATGCATGGGAAACATATGTACACAATCTTTGTATATAGAAATATACAGTATATTTACCAAGAAGCTGCTGCCTTTTTACATGTTTGTGGAAGCATAGCATGTATATTTTGTCCAAGCTGAATGTTAGATGTTGATAACTGGTGTGATGTATATACATATATATACTGTATATCTTATAGCCTGGTGTGCTTTAAATTCTGGCAGCACCAGTACAATCTGCACTTTTTAAATAAAATATATTATTCTGTGAGACTTCATTTGAATCAAAATACATTTTTGAACTAATCTAATAGTTAATCAAAGTGAAGATGATTTTGATTTACAAGAAGGATATATGATATGATTACTATATATTTATAATACCAGTAATAATTCATTATATAAATATTAATATAATTGCTTATAAAGAAAAGGCAGAAAGAGATTAATTAACCCTTTTTAAAAAATTTAGACTAATTTCATTTGCAACACATCCATCAGAAAAATAATTTCTGGTCCAGAGCAGGTAAACAATTTACATGCTTATCTCAATTTTTTCCTGAATGCAAAATGTTAAATGAATATGAACGTGTGCAAGGTACCTCGGCAACTGCAAACTCCTCCTGCCTTCCACAGAGCAGAGAAACTTGGGGAGGCCCAAACAAATCAAAACCGATCGCACGGACAACTTGATACTATGACTGTCTTTTCGTAAGATCATCATTTAAGACGAGGCAGGCTCGCAACGCAAGCAGAGCGAGCTTCGTCTTGATCCACAGCGAGGCTACTTTACGTGCTACAACATACTTAAGAGAGGTCAAACAAGGAACTTTTTTTTTTTCCTGCAGAGCTGCACTGCTCTGCGTTATCCTCAGCTTATAGGTCAGGATTTATAAATACGAGCTCACCGCTTAGGAACATTAATCCATCAATGTCATGTGAAGCATTCAAAGTCCGCCATACCTTCAGCTGCTCGGGATCTTTCATTCTTCACCTTCCACTGTTAACACTGAGCAGGGGAGCCAGGGGATTAGGCTGGTGACATGAAAGCAGATCCTGGGAGGCAATAAACAAGATCGCATGTGAGCGGACAAACGAGACCAGTGAAGGAAAGGAGCTGACGAAATGTAAAACGCAAGATGCAGGATTAACTCCGTGCTACCTTAATTCATTAGACTGACATCAAACATTTATTTTAAATTGTGGAAGCGTGAAGTGATCAGCACTTTTTTATTTTAAAGGTCGATTCAAGATTTTACAGACTGTCATGGTGACAACCTGGAAGTGTCTTTTACGACGTGCCGTGAAGGTATGCTCGCTGGCCTTTTGACCATCGTGTGTGGAGAAGAAAAAAAAACTAAAACAATACGCGTACTGCACAGATTCACAAAGAGAATCCCAGCAGCAGAAGATGCTTCATAATCATTATCTCTGTGCTGTCCGCATCAGCAGAACACACAAAACAGTGCAACAAGCAGGTCAGATCGAGCCTGACATCAAATTTTAAGGGTATTCTATATTCAGCAACACAGCGAAACCATCAGATGTGTTAAAAACATGCGTATTCATTTGTATTTTTGTATTAGCAAACCCCATGATTACTGCTGTACTTCTCACCAACACAGTATTTCTTTGCTTATTATCCCGCAGGTAAGTAAGACTTTGTATTTGTCTCCCCCCACTGAATCTAATCCGTATTACAACGTTGTGTTGGCTGCAGCAGAGTTTACTCAAATGAGTGAAACAGTGCCCCTCTGGGCGGGGGGAGGAATGATTACGCGGTCAATGTTTCGGCTGCAAATCTGTGACACTTTTGTGAGAGCTAGCAGCAATTGGTGTGTGTGTGTGTGTGTGTGTGTGTGTGGGGGGGGGGTCAACAAACAAGGCGATGTTCTGTGTGAGCAGAACACTATGGTAGCACCTGAACTCTTTTTAGATGTACAGTAAGTTATTGTGTTATTATTGCTTAAATAAACACTGCATACATCAACTTGAGCAGTTAAGACCCTCCTGAGTAAAATTAACAAAACTTCTTGATATATCCACAAGATGGAGCCGTGGCGTCGTGTATAAAGTTAGGATACTGACGGCGACAGCTGGTAGCTGTGTCTTTTTTTCGGCTTTGTAATACACTTTTGTTTTTTATGTCCATTAGTTGGTGGGAATAAGACCGATCACTTTTCCTTAAGCCACGCTAATTCACACGTGAGTCTCCACATCCGACTCCTGCCACGCAGGTTCGACAAAAACAAGCGGCGTTAGAGTGGAAAACGTTTGCCCTTATAACAAGGGGGGAAACGTGTTATTTTACATTACGGCAATAAAGCGTAACCCCAGGAAGACAAATTGACTGCTCTTGTGCTATAAAAATACGGCTATCAGTTATTAAAACCATTTCAGCGAGAAAATCCATTTAAAAATGGATTAAATGCACATGAGGTGGAATCTCTCTTTAGTGTTCGTTATATGGATACTTGTTATTTTCACATAACACCGTTGTGGCTCACTAATTCTATCTAAAATGTTGTGCCGTAAGGGCATTACGGTTACTGTACAAGTTAAACGACACAATGTACAAATAATATGCACAATAAAACCACTTAGACCAGAGGAAAAAAAGGTCATATAAAAGCGCTATAATACACAAATCAGCCTGGTATACCTACTGTATATTGCCCACCAGACATTGCAATTACTGGTCAGCTCTTTGTGTGAGTTGCCAAGCTGTTGCAGTATGCAGGCAGTGAAATTTCATGAAATTTCATACTTAAACGAAGTCCTCTAATTGCAGAGGGAATAAATATGACTTGCAGCGTGAAGAAGCAGCCACAGAGTATCAGATCCTCTGCAAGTCAAACAAGATGGACATCTTTTATCACATGACAGTTTTCACTTATTCTCGGAGCACTCGGTGTCCTGGGGTTACTCACAAAGCTGCCCTCAACAACTGTGACCCGCACAGCTAGCAGCAACGAAAATCTGGTGAAACACGGTCATGATTTAAGCAGATATTCAAAAGGCTTTATTTTCTGGCGAGAAAACAAAAACTGCATTGGTTATCCGTCTGTGAAGCTCGCTATCGGTGAGAGGGCACGTTTAAAGTTGCCCACTAATTCAGTTCCCTTATCAGATTGTAGAAGGGGTTAGGAAGCAGGCTGTAAACTTCTAAAATTTACTGCGCCATTGTTGCATTGTTGGTGACTTTATGTCACCAACAACGCAATGGAAAGCCAGAATCCTCGGCACACTTGATAAAATGTCCGTCGAAAGATTTGCTGCGGCAGACATGAATACGAATGGTAGCATTACAGAGGTGGAGGTATAAATATAACCAAGGGAAAGAGAGAGAGCGGATAAAAGAGAAGAAATCTGATCAACAAAATCAGTCACTTAAGATGTCTAAAAGGCAGCCTCCGGTGTCTAGATCAACCTTGTGAAACATGAAAGTAAAAAACGTGAAATAAAGAAAACTAATGAGAAGCAAATAAGCATTCCCCATCTCTCCTCCTGCAAAATGCATCTCCTTCTCCTAGCTTTTGTCAGTTTGGTTGTTTTTTAGCTTTTAAATGTTACAGGCCTGAAATGGAAATTTCAGCATTTCTTTTTGAAAACATTATATCAGCAAGAACCCCTTTCACGCAAAGCAAAATATCAGTTACATTCAATTGAAATTTTGGACTTGCAGACACGCCATTAAACTGTGTCTTCACAGATTCAGGACTCATCGCCGCATAATCACATTAGATACGCGGGATGCTGGGATGCTGGGCGGAGAAGAGTTATTTTCGCGTTGCCAGTGTATCTTTATCTCACCACTTTGACGAGCTAAACTGTTCAAAGTGCTCTGCGGGAAACTCAATATACACACTGCCCTTCCCCATCTGTCTCCCTTTGACCACACACACACACACACACACACACTCACTCTCATATGAACAGCCTACTGTGCATGCAAAATAAAACAATCACAGTGATAACACTCCAAAAACTAAATAATTTGATGAACGTCATTCATTATGCCACTGATATTCCATCCAGTGAAGTAGAACACCAGATTTGTGGGTCAAATGTAAAGTTAATATTTCGGCTCTATTAATTTGTCTTTCACTGAGTTACAATGAATGTGCTTAGTCCAGTCAAATTAATTGTAACTTTACATTGATCAAACAGTTCAGCACAACAAGATTTCAATTCGGGTTATTTTCATTGATAGTACTATGTGAACTGATCAACAGCAGACCCAAGGTTTGACACCAGAGACCAGCTTCCTAACCAGCGCTCTGCCAGTCAAAGCACCAGTTAAACCAGTTTTCACCAGTGTTTCCGCCACAGTTACTTACGAGGTCACGTTTACGCGGCTGTGCGGAGGTGTTTTAATTTGAAATGAGGGACACAGGAAGCTGTGACGCGTCCTTCACGTTATGTCAACGCGATGCGAACGCGGTCTATAATTGTCTTATCTCAAGTTACACATGCGCGCACAGTATGGCCAATGAGTTTGAGTATAATTCCTGAAAGCCATGTTATCCCCCCCCACCCCCCCCACCCCCACACACACACACATAAAACGACTAACTTCAACCATCTACACAAGCGTGACAATGGCTACAGCTATGTGCTGGACACTCCCCAACACACGTGAGGGGGCTCTCGTAGCAGAGAGGCTAGCTCGCTTTATTTTTCCACAACGCGGTTCAATTAGAAGTTGTATTATGCACTGTACAAGGTTCTTCGAGTGTAAAAAAATGCTCGCGGTTTAAGTAAAGAAAACATGACATCATATTTCAGGAAATTTAACTTGAGTTAATGTCAAAACAGGAGTAGCAAACTTCATCTTATGCACAAAGCTCTTCTATCGAGAAATGTCTCACGAACGCCACGAAAATCACTCAGGCGCACACACTACTAACGTAGTTATGAAAAGTATAGTAATTATTGACCGTTCTTATCAAGAACGCCAGGTATTAGCCAGGGAAGCTGCAGAGGCACCATTAGCTGGAGAGGTAGCATCCATTTAACTTACTTCTCCCGCCCTTCGCTGCCAGTGTGGCGGAGTCCGTGGCTGCGGTTGAAAACTTTTCAAACGATTTTACCTTGATTTCAAAAGGAAAACGTCACGAGGTCAAGGGAGTTCACACAGAGAGAGAGAGAGAATGGAGACATTTTATACATGTATTAAGTAGCGAATATGTTTTCAGGCGCTTTCCACAACTGTGTGTGTGCATGGGGGGGGCATATAAATTGAAAACTGTGTTGAAGTACATTCCACATTCTCATGCTGCTATGGCACTAACAGGATATAGTCATGTCTCTCCTGTCTCTCCCCAGTCTTGTGCTCTCTTTCTAGCACTGTTCTTTTCTCACACATTTCAACCACCTCAGTGACAGATACCCCTGTCTGGTGGTCCCTGTAGAATGACCCCCGACCCCCGACCCCACCCCACCCCAACTGACCCCAACAGCCGGGTTTTTTTCATGCAAGCACATTTCTGACTCGATGAAGGAGCGGATTACAACAGGTAATGAAGACATGCCTCAGACTTGAATGTTTGCCACAAGATGCTGGGGGAACAGGAGGCAGACATTGCTGCACAGGATAACATTACTGTATGAAAGCACAGTGTTACTGACTGTGGCCAGCTGACCATGTACAGCAAGTCTGGCTTTCAATCCTCTTTGTGCTACAAATAGGACCTCAGAAGTATCAAGGCTCAATTTGGGAACCAAGTAGCAGTTAGGGAATGTAACTGAGTACATTTACTCAAATGCGATATTTAGGTACAATATTTACTGCTACTTGTATGAATGCTTTCATTTTACTTTACATAAAGTGCATACATCTAAAGCTGATGATAAAATGAATAGGAACATTTGTTTTGAGATATATTAGATTAGATTAGTATAATATAGTCTGTGAATTTTATAGTAGGTGGGTTTATTAGCGGTTTATTAACGATTTCCTCCTTTTTCCAGTCTTTATGCTAAATTAAGATAATCTAAACTACTTCCTGGCTCTAACTTCATATTATCTGTTCAGATATTTAAAAATTAACAGCATCCAGAAAATATACAATAAACCACGTTTTAGGCCATCAGTTAATCTTATACCCTGATTGAATAATGGATGCAGGTATTATTTATTTTAAATCTGTTGAATGTCTGATCAGCTAATGCAGTTCAATAGGGTCAAGCATCACCAACAAACAGTCTGATAAATGAACTTTAAATACTTAGTTGTCTTTGTCTACATTTGCTTCACATGTACAGCCAGTCTGGCACTTCTAGTATAGTATCAAATGATGTGCACAAAAAGAAACCACAAAAATTATTTGCAAATACGTGTTGATCCTGCTCTTAATGTGGGTGTAAGAGGTGATGACTGAAAGATTAGTTTGACACCACAGGGTGCAAGATAAGTGTCAAAAAATGGTTCAGTTGTTGGTCATCTCAGTGTTGTCTGGGTTTCTCCAGCAAACCCCAGAGCTCAACAGGTTTAGTCAGTCCATTAATCTTGTCATATAAGTGGAGACCCCTTTCAGCACCACCTCACCCTCTTGTCTCTTCACCTTAGCAAGCTCTCAGACGGAGCACTTCTTGTATTGAACTCCTTAAGGGTGTCGTCAGTCTCCTCAGTGCTCCTCGCTCACTGGAGGGTGTGGGTGACTTGAGTGCCAGGAGAGCTTTGAATAACAGAGAGAGGGGGGAGAAATAAAAGGAATACGCACCACAAGCTCTCAGTCTTCCAGCGGCAAAGCGAAGACAGGAATAACCATGCCTGAGCCAGTCCCTGCAGGTATGCAGAATACTTTTTGTGAAAGCATAATTCATTATAGTTAGTCTGGAGACCAGGTGCCAGTGCTGATGCTTGAATTTGGTAGTGCTGGTTTGGTTGGAGGTTTATGTCAGGTTGTTTGAAAAATATATATTACTTCTCAAGATGCAGATATTGATACTCTGCATGAAATGGTAGTTTTTGTTATTTGGCAGAGATTTATTCACTTGGTCATGCATGGCAAAAAAATGAGAATGATAATCATCTGGTGAAAAAAAAATTTTTTATTTGGTTTTGAAGGCATGATAAAAGTACTCTTACAGCACGAGATACAAGCAGCTGACAAAATATGGTCGAGATCAAGTGGTTCAGTTTAATGCTTAGTCTACTATTCTGGTGGAGCAGTGATTAGCTTCAGGGGGTCCAGTCACCAAAGTAAAACCCCATGTGATTCAGAGCAGTTATTTATTACAAAGGTGTTTTGCAGCCCAACTGAAGACAACAGGAAAAGACCAGGTGACCTCACTGTACCTGAAAAGCACATGTCAAGGAGGGACTGATTGGATGTTTCACCAAATTCCTCCTCATTTGTCAGTAACATACTGTAAAAAGGTAGCTACATTATAACAAAACAAAATGCTGCTTTGTAGAATGAGATTAAACTAAATTGTCCACTGTTGAATATTTGAAAAAAAATGTTGCTGCTAAAGCAAACCAAATTTTTGTCAAATGTGAGAAAAAATATTAATTCATAATTCCAATAATACTGTTAAATTAACTGTAATGTAGGTATCCTATAAAGACCAATAATTTTCTTCTTTGCCTCCTTGTGGTCTGCCCATGAAGAATATGTGAATGGCCATAAATGTTCAAACAGCCAGCTGCTATGTCATCATTGGGGTCAGTATGTTGATGACATCAGCCCAGAGAGTATCATCTTATTGGCTAATCTGGAAGAGTTCCAGGGACAGTTGTGGTGTTAGCGAGAGCAAACACCAGTGGGCTAATGTAAGCAGTTGCATTAACCGTGACCCTGAAACCTAAGTTATGAAAGACATGATTTTTACTCAGTTTAAAAAAAGACCCTTTACTGTATCTCTCTTCCATACCTTAAGGCTAGTGCTACGTTCTCATAAAGTCCTCTGCCCTTCACCCCGAGTGGCGCCATCTGTCAGCTTTGACCCAGTGTGGCTCTAAATCACTGAACTGACAGAAACCTAATAGCAGATGAGTCTGTTACAGGCCAAGATTGTGGGAAGCGTCTTGAGCCTTTCTAGCAGCCAACGGTCCTGTGCGTTGCACAGGACGGTTGGACAGAAAAGACCTTTCTTGGGTTTTTTGCACATTGCTCTTAATTCTACTTTGTATTACATTAATGTTCTTTCTCTGCATCTGACCCTGGGCTAAGGGATTTTTTAAAAAAAAAATCAAATCTAGGCCATTTTTATTTTTATCCCAGAAACATAACCAGGCACTACTTTTTTAACCATATACAGACACAGCGTTTATACACATAATATGGATATGATTCCATGTTGCTCACTGTATGTCTGCACCTCCCAGCACTCTGTCATTCTAAGCCTCAAACTCAGCTGCAAAGCTTTGAATATGCAGCTCAGATAACAAGCCACGATTCAGTTCTTAACACTAATATCCTTTGAACCAGTTGCAACATTTCCACCTTTAATTCACAGCGTAACCCTTCTTTTTCCACAATTAATTGTCACATGATTATTTCTGTATTTACACACAAGATGAGATGAAACATTTTCTTTGCTGCTTAACTGACAGCCAGAGCCTACCCTCAGCTGATAGCTAAAAATAGTCAGTGATAACCCCTGACCTTTTCCACTTTTCCTCATAAGTTCATAGAGTTTCACACACCCGAGTGTAACAGGTTTGAACAGGTGAATATGATGTAGCTCCAGTGTAGTCAATCAAGCCCATGACAGATTACTGCTCAGTGGTTGAGAGTGATCATATAATTATTGCTCATAATTCCTTTCATCGTTGTTACCTAATGAAACACCACAGGGGCAAGTTGAATCAGAGCAGAGGTTACTCCAGTCCCCCAACGCAGTTTATCTTTATGCAGTATTCAGTGACCACAACATAGAGCGAATGAATGATGAATCATCTCTTGTTGAATAAACAAAGTTTTTGAAAAACCATAAAGGTACAATCTGTAATGCAAAATAAGATTTAAATGTGTATAAAGAGTATGGTTATTTTATGTACAATAGATATGATATGATAATCTGATATTATATTACATTGGTGACTTATAAACATCCATACAATATAGCACACAGAGAAAGAAATATGGGATTCTAATGGAATCATTAACTGAAATTTCATCAACTTATACTTCAAGTGAGTAATAAAAAGCAAGTAGATATAAAACATTTGTCTTTTGACCTATAGTGTTAGTAGAAATTGTTAATTAATTTTCAGAGGTGATTGTTTAACCCCTCTGGCAATCTCAGTATTGTCCTGTGTAAGACAAACTCCACTGTGATTAAAACTAGACACTGCAAGTACCTGTAACCCATTACAAATAGTTAAATGTCACTGTTTATTTATAGTAGATCCAAAACAACAAGCATTAAATTATGCTTTGCTGAGATACCTCCATAAACATAGTTGCATTTGATAAGGTCAGGCCACCTAATACCTTCCTTTATGTCTGGGTCATTACACACATAGTAAATCACACTGTTGGGTCGTAATCACAGAGAGGTAAACAGGCAGCAGGGTGATGACCTGCAGTACCTGAACTGACCATGAAAATATAGTAAACAGAGAAAGTACACACACTGGAACACATTCATAATTCATGCTTCTAGAAATACACTAAAGGTAACTGAGGACAAAGATGTAGAATACATAGTACTACAGGGAGCTTGTTTAAATACACTATCAGGCACAAAAAGGCAGAAAATAAATAAAGAAATCTCCCCCATGGAAACAAACAAACTCTGATTTATACAATTACAGCCAACAAACATACCTTGCAAATTCATACTAATTTATACATCCACCACAACTCTGACAGCTTTGCTGTAATACGAAACCATGGGCGGTCTCATAGGGGAACATTTGAACTGTGTGGAGCAGCTGTTGCGAACTTCGTTATCCTGCCTTATCAAAAAAAACTTGTTGAAGATGATCACCCCGAGTGGATTGACTTAGCAGATGCTGATGCAGATTTACGCCGAGTGCAGGTGTTAAATCCTCTCGCAGGATATATTAAGTATTAATACCAAAGACTTTAGGTAATGAGTTTGTATTTCAGTTAATCCTCTACCAAGAAAGTAACAAGCTACTGTATGTTACTCTTAGGCTTTTGTTACTTACAGCTCATGAACATATTGTAACACGTTAAATGTTGCATGTTACACATGAAGCCATCTTGGGGGTAAATACAGTACAGAAAAGTAGGTGTTAAATACAATGCTAATAAGGTATCACCTTTTTGTATAATCCAGGTGAGCCCTGTTTGTCTATACTATGTGAAAGGATAAAGAAATCAAACACACAACCTAACACATTTAACCTCACAATTGTTTTTACAATGCCATGTGAATACTGTGTAATTTCACAACACCTATTTTAGCAAAAAATTTATGATGAGCCCCGAGTGAACAGTTAAAGCAAGCAAGGTCAAGTCTGGCTATTCGAGGAAAGCGTGTTCAACCTAAAAGAACGTGGCATGACTTCAGGAAAGTCATAAGACACCGTCCCTGGCCTTTACCAACTACTTCAGTGACCCTCCCCTCTGGGAGTTGGGCATATTATATCAGATTGCCTCTATTTCAGTTGAGAATTTCCTTTTACCAGAATTAGGTCTTAATAATTACACCCACAGCAATGCACACTGAAAAAAGTTGAGTATCGCTCTGGTTATGATCTTGCCAATCAGTAACCGTAGTGTGGTATATTTATAAAATATGTGGGTGAAAAATGAACCTCAAGTCACTGAAATCTTGGTCAAGATATCAGTTTTAAAGATTTGTCCCAGAGGTGACTGGGACAAGATTGTTTTATAGAATGTATCCTCTTACCCTGTCGGTAGTGTTTTAGATTTATAGCACAAGATCATTACCATCATGACATCAGATATAGTCCTGAAACATTCCTGAAATAGCCATTTTATATAAAGCAATCATTTTCAGACAAACAGTCAGCTACATAAACCCAGTGTAACTAAATGACAAATCATGGTTTATTATAGATCGCCCAAAGGTCATCTCAAATGTGGGATGTCTTACATTACATCCTAAAGACAATCTATGTATGTTAATATGTGGTTAATATGACTATTTGGATGCAAACACTGCAAGTGACGCATATTTCTAATCATCTCCTTGTTCTGTTTCTCTTTCCCAGCTAAACCCGAGGAGGGGGAAGGTAAGTCAGCTGCTCTGCAACATTTGCCCACTGACCTTTTGTGTGCCTTACATTATCACACAGTGACTTGATTATGGTTGTCACATCTTCACTTATAACTCACAAATCCCATCAACCGCCAATGTTGAGGACACATAGGCTCTGACTTCTGCAATTAGCATGCACCATCCTGATTTATGAATGTTTGCTTTTTGTCAGGATCTTTAGTTCATTCATGTGTGAGTGTGCCGCTGTATTATGTGTTATGCTTTTACCTTCAGGCATTTTCACTTAGAATCGATTATACAGTAAATTATCAGACAACCAAAACTGTGTACTCAACTGTGCTCAAGTTGTGTTTCCACAAGTCATATTTGGTCATGTGCTTTGTAGTTTTACATACTCTATTTGCTCAGCTGTTGAAGTGACTTTAATATTTGTTTTTGTAACCGGTCACCATGGAATAGATTTTCATTCGCAACATCTAACAAAAATCCACTAATTTTAGCCCCAGTGGACCCAGCAGAAGAGGGTGAGGGACAACCGTTTTATTTATTTATTTATTATTTTAACTTTTCGAGTGATCTGGTGCATTCACACAGTGTTAACATGTGACATGGATGTGTGGGTGTGGGTTGAACTGAGTGCTGAAAAAATACATTTGAACTAATAAGTCAGGGTAATTATCTGAATAACACCGAACAAGTGGCTTTGCTATAGATAATAAGTTGAGCAATTACTGAGTCAAGAGGATAGGCCTATAAGTCAATCAGTTCACATGAGGCAACATGAAGCTACTGGAGGGGGATAATTCAAATTATTATGCCACTTTGAATCAGGGAGCATTTCTTAGCTCATCCATACAGCATGCATCAAATGTATTAGCCGGAATTGCCATTGTGTGTGGTAAAAGACTTTTTTTCCTCAGTGTGGTCCTGACGTATGGTCTCAAGTCAGAAATCATGTTATGCACTTTGCACACGTCTATGTATATGTACTACAGCATCATGTGAATCCATTTTTCTATCTGTTTTGGTGTTGTGTTTTAATGACCAGTCTAATTGGAATTAATGTTCTTGTCTCCCTTTTGGTGCTGTGGGAAAAAACACTTTATTTGACTTTGAGTTTTCTGGCATGTTTACCTTTGGACTGTGGAGAGGAGACCCATAAGTATGAAACAGACAACACAAGCTGTCTGCGTGGATTTGAATCTACATTGACTGACAGCAACTGGGTGCTTTTCCACACCTGTTGTTTTTACAATGACTCCAGTTAACCTTCCACTGTGGGCATGTAAAGTTTGAGGAAATTTCGCAGTACATGTGATAATTTGGATGACTTTATCTGGTTGCTGTTTTGTCTTTGTGAAACTCCCCAATTAAATGACAACATCTAATTATCCTTCTGTTTCCAATTCACTGAACAAATGATTTTTATTTGCCCAGCCACAGCACAGCAAGCAGAAGATGGTAGGCAACTCTTTAGTATCAGGGAATAACACTCACCTTGTACTGATTTTCTTCTCAGCTTCTTCAATTAAGACTCAATATAGCAAATAATATACAATACATTCTGGGACTCAAGTTCATTTTCATTCATTTTCCTTAGATCCTTTCCCAGACGGAGGTAAGGCAGAATCCTGAACATCGAATGCTCTGGTTTAATGTGATCTACCTAATGTATTCACATACAAGTGCATACATGTGCCACACTGTGTGGAAATGACAGTAGCCGCATGACTCCTGTATGTTTTATTTTCCAAGATCTTTGAGGTTGGTCTCGGGTGACCTGCATTATGTATTTTTGGAAAGCCCCAAAATACATGACTTTCCATGCAAAATGAATGTCTTTTGTTCAAAGGAAATGAATATATTGGTAGTTAAGTCATTGAATGCTTATGGTGCTTTGACATGAATAGTGCGATGAAGCATTTCCTGCCTTTACGTTGTTTTCCATCATTGGAGTGATATATGCATATACTCTAGAGGTATATGTTATGTATGAATTTAACTATGGTTTGGTTTTATAGTAGTAGTATTTGCAAGCTATGGTTTTGTACTTTACGGTCATATTTCCAAGTACAGTATACAGCAATATACTGCTACATTCTGGCTTCTGTGTGTTTCCACTGTGAGCAGTTTATGTACTTTTCTGTGTTCTGTCTACCCATTTATTTAGCGTTGCATGCAGCAAGCATTGATCAAGTCAAAAAGAAAAGCTTGTGAATTCAAGATGGATTGAATTTGGTGATTATTTTTAAAAATTAAATGAAAGGGTGCATGATGCTTCCATGTCATGTTTGTTCACTGGTCTCTGTTGCAACTGTTTGTCTTCTTGTGAAACAACAAGCGTTTTGCTTCCTTGCTGCTTTTATCAGTTATGTTTGCTTCCTTGTCTGCAGCAGATTCAGAAGCTGATGGGGATGGTAAGAAAAGAGCGACATTTAATATATTGACATGTCCGCTGACAATTTACTTTTGCTCCTCCAAAAGTATGATCTGAGTGTTTATGACATTATGTTGTGTTTAATTTTGGTATTATGTGCTGGTGAAGATGTCACATAATATATGACGTGTTAAATGGTCGTGGGTATTTCTATTATTTGAAATCATTTTCATCACTTCATTTGGACTGATTTCTTTTTTATTACATTTTTTAAAAACTGGATGTTTGATAAACCAACGCCACCAAACACAAAGTGACTCTCAAAGGCTTTAAGGATGTCCATTAGGCTGCTTGATCAAAGTATACACACCTAAGGTCTACAACTCACCAGTTCTTTGGCTGTGTGAAAGAGAAGACAAAGACCTGTATGGAGCTCAGTGCATGAGCTACCAACACCAATTCTGTTCTGTATTGCTGGTATGCAATGGTGCTGGCAGGCAACTCGCTTAAAAATCATGCTTATGTTCTTTAAGCAATGCAGAATTTGTTTCTCCATGTGAAGAGTGCTGCCCTTTTCCATCTGGGACTTTCTGTCCTGTGGCGATTCAAACAATAGAGAATAGAAACACAGCTGTGGTTCCTGTGGAGCAGTCACTGTTGAACAATGGCAGCTGCTACCAACATACGAAGTGTCATCTGAGGTGATGATACTTTTACAGTTGCTTCTACACTTGACGTTATTGCTGCACTTGAAAACTGCAAGGAAGAGCTCAATTATCCAATAAATCAGAATAAGTTCATCAAACTCATTGCATTCAAACTGCACAAGTTCTGCATCCAGGTTCAGGTCTCACCCTTTGTCTGAAGTCCAAAGGCCTATAGATGGTCTACTAATTTTACCTCAGTTGTGTGCCTCAGTAATCTGCTTGATTCATCAAACGACATTCTAGAAGAGGTTGGGGTTGCACCACAACTCATGTTTTACAAGTGAAATTGAAGATCTGTTATTCACATTTCAAAGCTGCCGCTGTCTGCCATGATCTCTCAGGGGCACAGCTCCAGGAGCAATGAATTGGCTGCCTGCTCTATTTGGACTGACGAGGAGTAGATTGGTTAGAGGAAGGTTATAGAAGGGCCAAGGCTTCAGGGAGCTGAAGGCTGATATTTCGTTGTGGTGCCCTTCAAATGGATGGGAAATATCCTGCATCTACTGTGCCTGGGGGGAGACAGACATTAACAATTTTTTTTCTCACCCCACCTCTGGGAAAAGGAAGGACACCTGGGTAATCTTAACCAAAGGGTTTTTTGTCAGTTTAGTAGTCTATAATCTTCTGTGCAGTTCCCATTATGAGAAGTCTGTAGCTTCCCTCTGCTCTGGGGGTTTCTCTGGTGACTTTATCAGATAGCCTGGTAGGCAAAAAGTGTCCATCATGGTTACTTACTTTTTGAGCTATTTGGCCACTGTGGCGAGACATGGATGATGGTCTTGGAGGCATGCAGAGGAGAGGTGGCCAGCCAAAGACTTCTCCAAAGGTGGCCTGACTGCTGTGTCCTTACAACAAGGCTACTATCTTTGGGAAGTTGGCTGCTGAGCTGAAATTTGCCCTGAAATATGGCCTGCTGAGCCGGGAAAGGTCATTAAATGTTAACTTTGGTCACCGGCCTGGATGTCACTTCAATAAATTCCTAGGGAAATGGGCCCTGTGCTACTGGTTGCACCATGGCTCCTTCCCATCTTTTCATCTCTTCTTAGCATTCATGAGCTGCACAGCTCATCCTCATTCTTGCCTGTCATGAACACCCATCACTGAATGTGGAACTCGGCAAGCTACTCCTGCTGTGGCACAAGTTACCCCAAAGGAAGAAAGGTATACTGTGCTGCAGATGTTCCAGACGGAGTTCAGTCTGAGCCATGATACATATAGTGCCAGTACTCTTGAGCATCTATCATATCCTGTCCACAAACTAGCTATGTTTAGCACTAATTTTACATAGTTAAGCAATTTGATTCAACATTTTTGCTTGTTGGTAGTATGGCAGGCAAGCTAGGCTCAATCAAGGCAGTAGTTAAGGAAGGTTCAGATTGATACCTCTGGATCTTCGGTCAGAAATCAGCCCAGTTAAGAAGCAAGGATATCTGTAGCAAATTTTAGCCAATTTGACAGACTTATACAAAGAAAAATCTGCTATTTTGCTTATTTTGTTGAGAATCCTATTTTTTTTTCATTAACACTTGTTGGAGAGGAAACAGATTTGAGTCCTCAAGAAAAGGCTATGCACAAGAAAAATTGCTTCATGGCTTTAGTTGTACGGACTTGGAAAAGAAGCTCGGGTCAGACAAAAAAAACATGTTTCTGCAACTTAAATATGTATGTGACACCTGAAAATGCCAAATATGACAAACACAATGCTGACCATCACTGTCTCACAGTGGAGTTTCTGAATAACAAGTTGGCGTGCAGGAGGTGCTGCTGGGATGTAATTTTAATTACAAGGAATCATTTGCACACTGTAGGAGGACATTTTGGCTTTCTACAGAGTCACCACTGGTTTTGGTTTCATTCCTAATCATTTGTTTGACTTCCAGTCCTGAGCCGGTAGAGCACCACGCTGAGTTTGATCTCAGTGTGTCTATTAGAGTGGAATTCATGTGTGGGAGGTGTTTATCATACCGGGGCTGTTTGAAGCCATACCCATGTGTGGGGGATTATCATCACTCGGCCAACTGCAGTCTGTTTTGGGGCACTTGCACCAGTGTTGCTTATGAATGCTAGCAGGACATTACTGCCAATTTCTTGAAGGAAATTTCTTCCACGGAAACCTTTTGAACATTATAGGGGCAAAATGTGCAGAATGCCTGGAGTTGAGTCTCAGGGTATCTTAGGAGGGAAATGCAACAAACGCTGATACAAGCTATAACATTCATGACACGTTGACGCTCTAAATATAAAAGAATCAACAAATGTTTTTTGAGTCACACTTCAGTGGCTTGTTTAGGTGGCCTGGGGTGCACATGGTCTGTATGGGGTAAAGTAATTGCCTCCTTTGTAAGAAGCAGCCCTGCAACATCAGTCCAAAAGAAGTAATCAAGGTAATTTCAAATAATAATTCATCCCAAATTTGGTGATTAAAAGTGCAGTAATCAACACATTTGATTACTTTTTACTTTTACGTTTTTTATTTCGATAACAATCATGATTTTACCTTCATGAGCAGAATTCAGTTTTGATTGCACTTCACTGTGTGGTGTTTTACTGCAATAGTTATAGTTTAATTATACAAAATAATCATGCTGTAATTGCTGATAATTTGCATTGTCCTACCTCGAGAATTTGCACTGACATATGGTACAGTATGACAACAAATTGTTATGCTTCCATATGTTAAACAGGTATTTTTTCCCAGCTCACGCAAAAGTAGGAGTGTAAGGGCGAGCTGGAGCCACAACACAGGACTGTGGCTATCCACTGCATGCAAATGTGACATTATGAAATGCAGATGTATGCATCTTCAATGTTGTTCTGTGTTAGTCAATGATCGTGCTCAATGAAAATGTTGTATTTCTGGAGTGGTTTAGGGAGGGTTGGTATACAGTCTATTTATGAATTGATTGGAACTGTTTGGGCATGAACTTGAATTTCTTTTTAAATATGTAAAACAAAGCAGGGATTTTCACTCAATAGTATGACTTAATTTAGACTTGATTGTTTAACTTACCACTTAATTTACCTTGAAAGCTAAATCTTTGGGGTGAGATTGCTGATGTAGACATATCCAAACTGTCCTCTTTTCTGCATAAGTGTTTTGAGATGTGGAACACCTTAGTGCTCAGCTGAGTCTTTTTCTTCTTTAATATGTACAACAAATGAGTGGGTTAGATGTTTAAAAGTTATGATTGGGGAAGACAAACACCATCACTGCTCTACGGCAAAGAATAAGTAAAAGCAGCAGTTCTGGCTGATCAAAATGCCCATAAAGTACAGCTCAGTAAGTGTCCTGTTGCCTATAGCAGTGGTAGTGCTTAAAATCATTGAGAAATCATTTGTCCTCTACATGTATTGCTATTTTTTTAGCTTTTAAGATATAGCACAAAAGTATTACTTTTCAGTTTTAACATATTTCTGACAGTTATTAGTCAAGAAAGCCAGGTTGTGGCTAATTGTGCATAAAATCCAATGTAAAACTGCAGGAAGTAAAAACAAAACACAAGATCAATACATTATTAAGGAAAAAAGTAAACACTGCAATTACACACCTGGTTTTTCTTTTATAGATCTGATTAATTGGTTAATTATGACTTACAGCCAAAGCTACACAGGTTAATGCAACATGATTTTTAAGTGAGTTTGTTGCACGTGTTTGCAGGAACTGTTTAACTCACCACACTTAATCTTCTAGTTGTTTTAGCCAAATTCAGCTGGTATATCATTTCATGGTTGTAATGCTTCATATGTACTGTGCAGCATGTGCGCAGTTAGTGTGTGCAGGTGTGATTCAGTATTTTCTGTGATTGTTCATGTAAAGGTCCAAACATTTCATTGTGTCCCTTACACTTCAGTTTGTTGCACACTGTGGATGTTGCCAATGTCATTTTATTTCAAAATTTAAAAAAAAAACCTGCCAGAGCAATTGAACTAATTGTTTTCTCCTTATCAGAGCCTGGGTCGACTGAGCTCACTGGGCTCTTCCTTGAAAAGCCTCCAGATTCTTTCGTGGCTGTCACAGGTAGAAACGCCATTGGATGGATGAATAATTGTCATCTGATTCCATAACTCCATTACATGATGTCACATGACTTCACTGTTATTTGTGAATTGCAGGAACGGATGTCACCTTCACAGCCAAGGTGGACTCCACCACCCTGACAAGAAAACCCACTATGAAGTGGCTGAAGGGCAAGTGGCTAGACCTTGGCAGCAAGGCTGGGAAACATATGCAGTTCAAAGAAACTTATGACAGAAATACCAAGGTGTGTGTGTGAAAGAGAGAGAGAAGGAGAGTTAGAGATGGATTTTACGCATGTGTGATCTGATCCGACTCTGTCAGAAATAACTATGTAACTAAGAAGTAATTAAAAAATATTTTCTCCCCAAGATCTACACTTATGAAATGAAGATCATTAAAGTGGTCCCTGGAGATGCTGGAGGCTACAGGTGTGAGGTGACATCCAAAGACAAGTGTGACAGCTCCACCTTTGAAATCTCTGTCGAGGGTGAGTTGAAAATGGACCCTGGACCCATGGAGGCTGACGCAGGCTCTATACGTGCTGATGTTTTGATCTGATACAGCTCTGATTTGCGCTCTCTGCAACTTCTCTTGTTTCAGCTGTACACCAGGAGGATCATGGGGATATTTTGTCTGCCTTCAAGAGAGCGTAAGGGCATCGGCATTTGCGTTTCAGCGGGTCTCAATGGTCTATTTGAACAAGTGCAAATACACAAGAGAGGAAAATGCATACATAGACTATTTATAATGTTTTCCAGTGTGTGTGTGTGTGTGAAGATGTCTTTCAGCACATGCGGTATATGGCAGTTTAGTGTTGAGCCATGTCAGAAGATATGCCTGGCCTAGGTTACACTGTACATCTATTTCCATGTGTGCAGGGATGCTGGGGAGGACGAGGGAGATCTGGATTTCAGTGCTCTGCTGAAAGCCACCAAGAAGTGAGAAAAACATGTCATTTGCATGATCGAGCACACAGCATGACCGTCTCCTTAAAAAAAAGCCCCTTATTTTCCTCCAGTCATATTTGCAAGTGTATCCCTTTTCCTTGACTGACAGGAAGAAGAAACCAGAAAAAGAGGAGGTGGAGATTGATGTGTGGGAATTGCTTAAGAATGCCCATCCAAGCGAGTATGAGAAAATCGCCTTTAAGTATGGCATCACTGACCTGAGGGGCATGCTGAAACGTCTGAAGAAGATGAAGGTCGAGCCCAAGCACAGCGAGGGTAAGTTGGGTCAGATGAGGGGCAAAGAGAGGGGAAGAAGTAGAGGAGCATATGAAATATCAGGGGAATGAGCTTGGAGGTGAGATTTACCTCAGAGGCAATGGAGAGGGGGAGACATCAGGGAGGAGGGGCTGGCAGGAGGAAGGTTTTCATTACTCAATGAGCTGCTAATTCTTAATTTATCCCTTTCTTATTTGCAACTCCAGCATTCCTGACGAAGCTTGAATCTTGCTACTCCGTGGAAAAGGGCAAGAAGATTGTCTTGAAGTGTGAGGTGGTTGATCCCAACGTCCAGGTCAAATGGCTGAAGAATGGCCAGGAGATAAAACCCTCAGCCAAGTACATGCTTAATTAACACACACACACACACACTATCATTAGTTAACATGCACCTTTTTCAGTGTCTTTTCTCACCATGCTCAGCCCCATACAAGACGTTTGCTTAATTAGACAGCAGCATTAGGCTGTATCATGTTAATCAGCTTAGATGGACTTGATGGGCAGCGCTTTAAAATATCAGGTTAAAATTATCGGTGCCACTTACACTGAAACGATCACTCCATCAACACGTTTTATTTTTAGGCGTCATAAGAAGCCTCCCGGTGGGTTTTACAAGTCGAACTGCCAAGACATCTTGGCCCCATGTACACTAATGCAGGTACACCCATGGGAAAAAGACTGGAAAAAATATTTATGGCCCATGATGAAAACTGAAATACACAAACTGGGTCAGTTTGGTAATTTTCAAGCATGATTCCTCAAACTCTTGCGATTAAATATATAAGGTTTGTGAGACATGGAAAGAGATTATTTTTGAATAGGCATAAAATTTTAGCCTGACAAAGGAACACTTCAGCACTGTTTGACCCACAGACTGTATAGTTTGACATTTAATCCATCTGTCACTTTTCAAGGTATGTCATGGAGGCAAACGGCAATATCAGGACACTTACCATCAATAAGACGACCCTGGCAGACGATGCTGCATATGAGTGTGTGGTTGGCGAGGACAAATGTTTCACAGAGGTGTTTGTCAAAGGTGCACCACCCTTTTTTCACATTTTGTCAGTTTATCAGCAGTAAAAAAAAATCCAAGATAACAGCAAAGATGGTTATTTACTGTGAATTTGTAAGTTTCTGCTGTATTCACGAATTTGAATGTCTCCCACTGCCCTACCCAGAGCCCCCTGTGACCATCACCAAGTTGATGGATGATTATCATGTGGTCGTGGGAGAGAGAGTAGAGTTTGAGATTGAGGTGTCGGAGGAGGGCGCCCATGTCATGTGGTCAGTAAAAGCAATATCACCGTGTTTTCATATAATACGATCAGAATTAAAACTACAACAGCTACTACAATGAAACTACTTGATGCTCTTCATACAGGTGCAAGTTTATATTAAAGTCGTGTGTTGTATAAAGCAGATAAATTTGTAATACTGACATGATTTATGATTTTATTTCATGCATTGACTCAAAGTATCCCTTCCTCAGCAGAGAATTTATTTTTACAATTTCTAATTGATGAATGCAAAGCCCATTCATATTTCCAAGGCAATTTTTAGCTCAGAATAACTTGAATGGTGGAAATATTAATGTGGCTGGTAAATTCACATCAGGCCCACAGCGGGATTCCTGTTATGATGTTGTATTAAATATTTAGCACTGACATCTTTCAAAGAGAGAAGCTCATTTCATATTCATTCCCAGGTTCTTTGAGGATCAAGAGCTCCACAGAGACAAAGATTCCAAGTTTCGCTTCAAGAAGGATGGAAAGAAGCACACGCTCATTATCCAGGAGGCAACACTGGACGACATTGGAATGTACCACGCCTGGACAAATGGGGGGCATACCAAAGGAGAGCTGGAGGTGGAAGGTACACTGCTGGAAAATATATTAATCTTATTGACTTTTATGTGATTGTTGAGTTTATAAAACATTTGAAACCAAAAAGATTTACTATATGTAGTCTGGGTTTTCTCTAAAATGTATGCTGCTCAGTGCTGAAGATGCAGTTAACTGCTGGCCTCAGGGCTCAGCACCTAACAACTCAAGGCAGTGGGTGTCAGGATATTACCAGCCTGAACCTTATCCTCCCTTTCTCTCTTCCCTATACCTTCATATAATCTGCGCCCTGCCTGATCCGTTCTCCTGTGGTTTCCAATGTCTTATACAGAGAAAGAACTGGAGGTGCTGCAGGACATTGCTGATCTGACAGTGAGGGCAACCGATCAGGCTATGTTCAAATGTGAGGTATCTGATGACAAGGTCACAGGAAAGTGGTACAAAGATGGAGTGGAGGTCTTGCCAAGTAACCGCATCAAAATGACTCACATTGGAAGGTACAAAGACGTGGGCAAAATAATAAAGGCTAACAAAAAAATATATATATATATATATATATATATATATACATATTATTTCACAAGGCACAGGTTTTCTCCACATCATATCTTCTCTGTCGCTTGTTTCAGGTTTCACCGGCTGATTATTGATGATGTGAAGCCAGAGGATGCTGGCGACTACACTTTCATTCCTGATGGATACGCACTGTCACTTTCTGCCAAACTCAACTTCTTGGGTGAGAAAGTCTGGATGGTAACAAAGGCACTACTGTGGATGCCTTAATCAACAGCAACCTGGATAACATTTTCATACTCTTGTTTTTTCTTCTCAAAACAGAAATTAAGATTGACTATGTGCCAAGACAAGGTAAGTAGCCTTAAATTACCTCAGTTTCAAATTAATTAAAATTAATTTTGGGTATACTTTATATTGTAAGAACTCACTCCCACGTCTTTCATGATATACTTAAACCAGATCCTCCAAAGATCCACCTGGACACCACTGGAAATATGGTCTCTCAAAACACTATCATTGTGGTAGCGGGCAACAAGCTCCGACTGGATGTGGAGATTACAGGAGAACCAGCACCCACTGTTGTGTGGTCAAAAGGAGAAAAAGTAAGGATGTGATGAGGATCACTTTGTAGTGGTATCACATCATGCTCAATGAATAAATATGTTCATGTTTAACATAGCACACATATAATTGGACTGCATAATATATGAGTGTGCACATACGGCAGATACAGGCATTGTCAAGTTATTACTTGGGAATCCTTAAGAATCTGCTGCTTCAACAGGAGTTGACACATACAGCTTAGTTTTTTTTCTTCATTTATTAAGATTGGTTTGACATATGGCAGGCATTAGTTGCATTTCATTAGGGAAAAACCTTTAAACAAAGAAACAGGAAAATAACTTTCTAAATAACAACATATTCTAAATAATGCACAATATATTCTGTTGCAAAATAAACACAAATGAATGCTAACAGGAAAATATCTTCAGCTTCGCATCAGGTAATGTATGAATTGTAGTTCCTTTTAGTGTTTTGTGTATTTTATTATTAATTGCACATTTACATTTAATATTCAATGTACACACTATTTTAAATTACACAATGAATTAACCAAGTATCAATAAATCATCAAGTATACCCTGGCATTTAAAGAGTTAAATCTTCGAGGCAAGTGTTCCCAGACAACCAACTCCGTGGCTAACGCTAAGGCTAGCACAAACAAGTTAGCAGGCAGGAACCATTTCCTGCAGACAGACTTTCAAAGTTTGCCATCTGACCGGCTGCCTCTCGGGTGTATGTGGGTGCTCTGGCTCTGCACAGGCTCAACACATGGCACACTGAGCAAGCAAGCAGTATCTTTCCTCGAGCTCCCCTTCCCTCAGGTGGGACTACCCGGCTTGCTCAACAACTCTTAGATTATTGCTGGTTTATCGCCTTTATCAATTCTAACAGCCCCAATTCCTTCCGCTTGGAGGTTATGATTTTAAAAAAAACACACTAGAGAAATAATCGAGTGGCAACCAACAGTAGGGCAAACCAGCAAGAAAGAACAGCAGCAACAACAGAACAGACAAAAGGAAGGCGGGGCAAAGACCAAGACTATTTATACACACAACGGAGGCGGGGACAAAGAGACAGGTGGAACACATTAGGGTTGGGCAGGCAATCAACCACAGGAAGTAAAACAGCACAAGACACATGAGGAAGTCATTACCAAAATAGAACAGGAAATGCTTGAGTCAAAGGAAAACACACAAAGAAAGTGAGACTCCAGTTAAGTCTCTTGGGGGGCTGACCATGATAAAAGCTCGTTATAAAAGTTATAGTTGCAAAGTTACAGGTCATGTTACTAAGCCACAATAATTTCCTGTTCGTCAGGCAATCACAGAGACTGAGGGGCGTGTGAGGGTGGAGTCCAGGAAAGACCTGAGCTGCTTCGTGATAGAGGGGGCAGAGAGGGATGATGAGGGCAACTACACCATCGTTGTCACCAACCCTGCTGGAGAGGACAAGGCTGTGCTGTTTGTGAAAATCGTGGGTAAGTGAGGATTTGACAATCAAGTATCAGCAGGTACACCTTTATCATGCTGTGTTGTGGTTTCACCAGTTTTCAGCTATTTTATCTGCTGTATTTTAAACTTTGCTGATGTGTGTTGAAACCACTTGTATTTTCTTTTATTTATATTATTTTAGATGTGCCTGACCCGCCCGAGCATGTCAAATGCACTTCGGTGGGAGAGGACTGTGCCACCATGATTTGGGATGCTCCCAAATTTGATGGCGGTGCACCAATCAAAGGTAGACAATACATTTGTTTCTCTGCCTAATTCTACAATGTAGCATATGGCACATATATTAAATTTCTAAAAAGAAATATGTATAAATCTAAGCATTTTTTTCCTCTGTTTTTTCACCATCAGGTTATCTCATGGAGAGGAAGAAGAAAGGTTCTTCCAGATGGACTAAGCTCAACTTTGACGTATATGAGTCGACTACATATGAAGCAAAGAGGATGATTGAAGGCATCCTGTACGAGATGAGGGTGTTCGCTGTCAACAGCATTGGCTTGTCTCAGCCAAGTCCCACCTCCAAACCTTTCATGCCCATTGGTATGTTTCACAGCCATTTTTGCTTGCTCTTCCTCAGCTTCTCCCTGCTCCTCCCTTTGTGCGCCACCCATCTTCAGCCAACCCAGTAGCTAATTCTCTTGGGTCTCTCTTTCTGTCACCCTCAGCCCCAACCAGTGAGCCAACACGTCTGACGGTGCACGACGTGACAGACAGCACATGCAGCCTGAAGTGGCTCGCCCCAGAGAGGATTGGAGCTGGGGGCCTGGATGGCTATGTTATTGAATACTGCAAGGAAGGAGGTGATGAGGCCACCCGTTATGCTTACAGTATAACAATTGGAACATTCATGGACAATTTAAGTAACAAGGTTCAAATCCCACTCACAGTGATTTACTGAATGTAATTCTTTACTTATTTTTTTCTTCCAGGCACTGAGTGGGTGGCAGCAAACCAGGAAATTTGTGAGAGACAGGGATTTGTGGTGCGTGGCCTCCCCGTGGGAGAAAAGATCGACTTCAGGGTGGTGGCAGTAAATATTGCTGGGCGCAGTCTTCCCGCTACACTGCAACAGCCCGTCACCATCCGAGAGATCGTTGGTGAGGCGGTCAGGTTTATTTGCAAAAAGCTAAAAAAAATCGAAATTTCCTGGATTGTTATATTCAGTTATACCATTTTTAAGCTTTTTGATTTTTTTTTTAGTCCATGTTTTTGACTAATGCTTAATGTCTTCATGATATCATCAGTGTCTTTTAATGAGATGCCTCCTGTTTTAATGGAATGCCTGTTTCTGCCTTAGAACATCCAAAGATCCGCCTTCCTCGTGACCTGAGAACAAAGTATATCAGAAAAGTGGGAGATAAGATCAACCTGACGATCCCCTTCCAGGTTAGAGAGGCTATATTACTTCATATTATATATGTAATATATTTATAAATATGTAATACAATAATAAAATGACAGTCGTTAGTTAGAAATTGCAGGGAACATGGACAGGGAGCAGCAAAATGTCAAAGGCTCTCATTTCTTGCAAGAGTGTGCCGTGGGCCGTGTTGCTGTGAATCGTGTTGTTTTAAAATATTATCAGAAAGTTAATGACTGTAAACTGTAATGACAAATCATTTAATTAGGTCTTTCAAATGATAAAACATACTCATCGCAGTCTTACAGAGAAGACATATTTTTGTCTCATAGGGTAAGCCACGCCCTGTCGCAACCTGGTACAAGGATGGTCAACCAATTGATCCCAAGATGGTCAATGTCCGTAACTCAAACGTGGACAGCATCCTCTTCATTCGCTCAGCAGAGAGAGAGCACTCTGGAAAATATGAGCTGGTTCTACAGATTGAGAACTTGGAGGACAGGGCCTCCATTGACATCAGGATTATTGGTACGATGCTCAGGATTCAGGATGACTCATTTCAGTCCGAGTTTTTCACATCTGTCTACGTGAAATTCATTACTGTTTTACACCTGGAATGCACTGAAATATGACACCCGTGTTTCATTCAAACAGAGAAGCCTGGGGCTCCAGTGAATGTAAGGGTGACAGATGTCTGGGGCTTCAATGCAGCGCTGGAGTGGGAGCCCCCGAAGGATGATGGCAACTGTGAGATTTCTGGATACGCCATCCAGAAGGCAGACATGAAGACCAAGGTGAGAGAGGGAGAGGGGGTGATGTTTCAAATCTCGATCAACCTCTTGACACTTGGCTTTATCTGTATGCTCCATTTGAGGCCTTTAAGTTTTTAATATAATATTTCACATTTTTTTGTCTCTCTCCAGGAATGGTTCACCATTTATGAACATAACAGACGGACACACTGCACAGCTTCAGATCTGATCATGGGCAATGAGTACATGTTCCGCGTCTACAGCGAAAACCTCTGCGGCCTGAGCGAGGAGCCGCGCCATAGCAAGAACACGGCTGTCATTGCTAAGACAGGTGCAGCAGTGTGTGTGTGTGTGTGTGTTTGTGAATGTATATGTACTGTACTTCTTTTCTTGTGCTGTAAAATCACATTTAAAAAGTGGAAAGTTAAAGTGAAACAAGACACCATTCTGCTTTGATTTATTGTGGTTGACTAAGTTTGGCATGACCTCCCATCCTTCTCCACAGGCCTGGAATTGAAACAACACCCCTACAAGGAAAAAGACATGTGCTGTGTGCCCAAATTTACTCAGCCCTTGGTTGACAGATCTGTTGTGGCTGGTTACAGCACCGCCATCAGTTGCTCCGTCAAAGGCTTCCCCAAGGTAAACATGAATGTTGAAGTAGCCTGTGGAGTCTGATTCAAAGGAGGAGGCAGACAGTGCCACTTATCATAGGAGACTCAAGATCAAAGTTTTCTGTAAGATGGACCTGATTCTTTTTATTAATTTGTTTTTTTTTCCATATCCTAGCCTAAGATTATCTGGATGAAAAACAGGATGATCATTGGCGAGGATCCCAAGTACTTGATGCAGAACAACCAGGGGGTGCTGACCCTGAACATTCGCAAGCCGAGCACCTTTGATGGAGGCAAATACTCCTGCATGGCTGTCAACGAGCTGGGTCAGGATGAGGTGGAGTGCAAGCTGGACATCAGAGGTGAGAACAGAGGGGAGGAGGGGGCTGGAAAGGAGAGGGATGAGGGAGGAGCAGGAGGAGGGGTCTTGGTAATTTGAGCACACGACGAGTCTCTCTGTATGTACTCAACACAGGCTATTATTAGATGCTTCGTTTTGATTATGTTATAGACATTCAAGGCTAGAAGTTAAGTGTGTTTACAATGGCAGCGTCAATGAATTGATCCATTTCCATTTGGGGCTTGTTTCGAGGAAACCTAACACTCATCATCTGTCCTTTTTTTCCACAGTTGCCACAGAACAGGAGAAGAAGTGAAAAACCCGAACAGCAAAGAATGTGAAATGATACAATCCAAACAGTGAATGAACAGTGTACGTCACTATGTAGAGTTCACACTGTCAAGAGTGAATCAAATAAAATTTAGTGATGCCTGCTACAAATAATTGTTTATTTTGAATAAGTTGTTTTTTTTCTCTGTGAAAAAGTCATGAACTGCATATCCTTGAAGTCATCCAAACATAATTCATCGTTGAAGAAGTAAAAAGCTCCTAAACACTCACACACACACACGCACCCGCACGCACCCAGTCAGCATCTGAATGATCAAAATACATGGCACATTATTATTAGAGCTGTTTCCACGGCTAAGAAGCACCTTTTTGTATTTTTGGCCTGTGTGTCGTCTGCGTTACACCTCCCTGGAGTAGTGAGCTCGCCTCCTGTGTAGTGCCACTCCTATGCTGAACAACAGCGCCACTGCCAGGAGACCCACAGCCACTGCCAGAGCTGTTATGACACCTGTGGGAGACAACAGTCCTGTTTAGTTGAATGTGGAAGATATGGAGGGTTTCCAAAACCCCTCATATATATACAGTACACATATTTTTTTCAAATCAGACCATCTGTGCTGAATAATCTCCAAACTGGCCCTCAGAGTGAACACAGGCATGAACCCAGTTGAAGATTTAATGATGCCAAATGAAACAGGATCAAGTACAAGTCAGTGCAAGCATGGGGACAAAATAATAAAATGTCTTCACCTGTGCTTGACCATTTTGTCCTAAACCCACACGAAACCTCCCAGTTTTCTGCTACCACGTCCCGCACCACCTCGCTGAACAAGGACAAAGGGCAAGGGTTCAGCCCATTGCAGCCAGGTACTGGGTTGGGGTAGGGCTCGTGCCAGGAGTCGTTGCGGTAATACAGCTCCAGAGAATAGGATCTGGGGAATTATCAGGATGAATGTAATGAGATGACCCACAATCATGATAAGTGTTATGTAAATGGATTTGTATCATGTGCTAATTTGGCCATTACAGTCCTGGATCTCTGCCAGATTTTCACCCATCAGAAAGAGATGTTCTTGAGCCGTTTGGTGCAGCTCAACAGCGCAACGCAGATTTTGTTTTTTGGTCATCTGGCCCAGAAAGTGCACTTAAATAAGCAAGGGGGAGAATGCACAGAGTTGGCATTTGATGGAAGTTATTACCCATCATACTCCTGGTAGAACTCAAAGAGCTGACAGGCAGCGTAAGGAGGAAGAAGGCCATTGTACACATCCAGAGCCGCCTGGAGGGTGATGAGTGTAGAGTCATGCTGGGAACGAGAAACAAACATCACAGCAGTTAGGAGCTGAGGAAATGCAGCTTGTGAATTAGATATTAGATAAATTAGATGTGAAATAGATTATTAATGTGTGTACTCTGTGTCCAGATACTGAACTCACAGCTGAGTATATAATGAACTTCAGAGAGCTCCGTTGCTCTACAGCCCTGGAGAAATTCCTCAGGATGGCATTCAGTAGGACCCCTGGTAAATGAACACAGTGTCAGACACTGGCACAATCCCTTTGGCCTTATTTAACATCTAGTGTAAGTACTGTCCTTGTTTTTTCATAAGCTCACATGTTCTAATATGCTTTTTGAGGAAACCCAAGCCAACACTTTACACTGTCTGTGCCATAAACAACGCCTCATTCAGGAGTCACAACATAAGAGATATACAGAGATAGATTTGCTGTAATAACATTTTTGTCACAACAGTGCTTTAAATTAATCGCCCCTAATGTGAATCCCCACCTCCTGAGAGCCTGGCCTTCTCTTTCCGCCTGTGACTGAGGATGCTGTACATCACCTCGAAGGATGCTATTCTCTTCAGGGTGTCCAGAACGTCTTGGGTGGCCCAGCGTGGCAGAGTCAAGTTATGGATCCTCTGCACAAGATAAATAAATAAGATAGGATAACAGGATAACATTCATTACCCTGCCTTGCGCTAATAATCACATTACACAACACACGAATCACAACAGCCAGTTTTAAAAAGGCTGCATTTCATCATTCCTATTATCCTGGCTATTTTTAGCAGCGGTCTGAAGATAACAGATGCTCATTTTGCAAGTGTGAATGAGCGTATTCAACCTGGCCTAGAATCCAACCATCCCATAATGCTTTAATTATCATTTCAATATGTTGTCCTATTCATGTCTTACTAGGTGTATAAAAATGATTTCCCCCACGCCCCCACTGCCTCCCCATCCCTCTGCAGATGTGTGCAAGAAAGCTCTTCTCCTTCTTTCTGCTCTGCAGCTGCTGTTTGTATCAGTAATTGAAGAATTTGTTAAACTGAATACAGCTGGTACACAAGCTTCACTGTGTTTATGTGACTGCTTATGAAATGCCAAACATACCTGACAGGTAAGGGTGTCATAGACCCTCCAAATTTTTTTGCCAACCAGTTTGGACACAGGGTATCCAGTGTGGTTGGAGAGCGCCTCCACAAAGTACTGCATGGTGAAGAAAAGAAAAAAGAACATCACTTTAGACTCTTTGCACCAAATGAAAACAGCTCCAGGGAATATAACACTGTAATTACCATTTTTTATGAGCAGTATTAAACTTTTTTTGTGCGGTTGTTTTTGCAGGTGTACCAGTAAAATATCTCTCATTTGGTGTTTTGGAATTCAAAACTGCAATCAGCCGTTTAATTTAATGGATTAATATAGTTTACGGATGTCGCGATTGTTGTGAGTTTAACCTTTGGTCAGACATCACCATGAAAAATGGCATCGATTTGGCTCTTAAATTGTAACTTGCGAGTGCCATGCCTCCAGTAGAGGGTGTAAAAATTCAATCCAGGAGACCCTGTCCTGGTCTCAAACATCACCAGCACATGGGACTCTGTTTAATTAAAACCATTTCATTGTAATTCTTAATCTAATTCAATTCAACCGTTAATTAGTGTCTCTGAGAATGTGAGAGAAATTGCACTGCGTAGCTTTTTGTAGGCACTGGAGTCACCGTACCTGAGAAAATCACTGAGAGGGCATGATGTCTACAGCATAACTAACACATCCACTGGAGGTGCTGATAACCCTGGCACCAACAACTTTGAAGCATATATATTCACTGTTTTTACAGACGTGTACATTTCACAGTGTTTCTTCATTTACAAATCAGGATAAGCAGAGAAGATGCAGCTGAGGTTATTCATAGCGACGTTGATTATATAATTCTGGTGATATGAAACAACACAGTCGCAAACAAGTTTTCAGTGGTTACCAGGCACATGACTCATGGAAAAGTGGTGTTCAACACAAACTATGCTGTGAGAAGAACATTCACGTCACTGAACAGATGCTGAGTATGAACTACACAGTGTATTCACTCCTTACGCGGTGAGCCCTTAGAAACCTCTGGTAAGGCACACTCTCAAAGGTCTCCGTCATCAGCGCTCTGAACCTTGGACAGTCTTTGCCCGGAGTCTTCAGCAGCTTGGGAAATCACAAACAACAAACACGGCTTCAGTGGAAATAATGCACATTTACTGCGGGTACTGCAATTCTTCTGGGCACAATTACACGCTCATTTCACACTTTAAAACAAAAGGGAGTTTCAGTGCGCCAGGTTCACAGCTGAGGTGAACGCAGGCAGCAAGATGGAAATTCAAAGAGAGACTCACACTAACTTGTACAAGTTTCCATTTAACTGTGTACGGCCGCTGTGTGAAAGGAAATATTTATGTAGCTCAGTTGCCCACCTTATCCTGGGCCCTAGGGACAGTGTGCACTGGAATAGGCCGCCACAGTAACTGGGGCACGATGGGAGGTGGGCGTCTGGTTGGGGGGAACATCCCAGCGAGGCAGGCCTGGGCACTCATCAGAGTGCGCTCGTAGTCAGTGCTCCGCACATATAACTATGAGGGACATGGAGGGGATGTGTTAGAATGTATGCATAAGTTAGACTTGTCACCGACCCCGCTGCCTACTGTGTTCTTCCAAATGGGACACACAGGCTCAGTTGGCTGCTTATAGAGACTGCATCTTGTAAACTGAAAAGGATTGCATTTGCATTTGCAAAGTGGAGATGCACATAATTCTGCTTCTATTTTTACTTAATAAAGATGCAAAATAAATGCAGCAGAGCTGAAGAGTATCATGAGTGAGCTGTATTTGTCCCCAGATAACTGTGGTATTCCCTTAACATGAAGAGGGGGTTGGGGGAGTCAGAAAAAAATCCAAATGGATGAGAGAAGGAGAGGGAAAAACATCCCTCTTGCTGTGATCTCTTCTGACATCAGCCTTCGCTCGTCTATATCTCTCTGTCACCTCGTGTCAGGTTTTTGCACACAGTAAATCACGCTGATAAGGTTGGATGTCCCTGTGATGCAGAGAAAGCTTACCCCCCCCCCCTCCTCCTTTTGTCAAATTAAAGCAGACATGGCAGCACAGGGAAATGTACGGCACAAGTTGACTGAGACTTAGGCGACAAATCGCCAATGACAGGTACTGAGTAGAGCTGTTATTTTTGTGGTAATTGCGTGTTATTTAAGAGAGGGAGGGGAAGGACTGGGGATGCAGGAATGTAACGAGAAGGGGGGAGGGGTTGGGGGAAGAGAGGGCGAGAGTATGACAAAAAAAAAAAGAAACAGGCAGGAAAGGAAAAGCAGAAATCGTATCTTTGTAATGACAGCATGCTGAGCACGCAGCCCAGGGGCATAGTGAACCGACATGCATGCTGCCAACTGCACAGCACATGGAACAAGATTACCCCCAGCATGTTACAGCATATTACAAGGCCACGCCAGTGATATCACCAATATGACTCATGCTCATTAACTTAGTGTGATTACAGCGGTTACAGGCTATTGCTGGCCACACATGCACTTGATTTCACATGTTGGCACGAGGGCGCGCATGACAACAGGATTAGGTGACACTGAAGCTCACGGGACTTAGCTCAGCCAGAGCAGAAAAAAAACACATCACATATATATATACTGTATGCATGCACAAATCCACTTGCCTCTTTGTTGTTGTAGTCTTCACTGAGAAAGTTCCCGTAGCGCCTCCTTAGAAACCTGCCCAGCTCAAACTGTTGTTTCATGCCCAGCTGAAAGGAAAATTGCCATCGCTGTTAATTTTTTTAAAATGTAAAAATCTGACCTTAGGCTTCCAAGAGGCCAAAATATATGTTACTTCAGTCTAAACTGGCTAATTGCCTGCAGAGGAATGTCACAGTAGGAAGAAGTTGAACTAAAACTATAGGCTTTTCTTCCACCTCCAAAATTGTTAGAAACTGATCTTGTGAAATTTACTGCTCAACACAAAAGGAGCTTAGACTTATGCCTTCACCGTACCTACTCTATAGGTCAGGTTTTATACAAAGTTTGATTTTTAATTCAAATTTCTTAGACTATTGACTGGTAACCTTTTCAGTTTGTCCCCTCAGTTCATGCTGGGATAGGCTCCAGTACTCCAGACAGTACTAAATGGGTCTAGGAAAATGATTCAAACACTAAACCCACCTTAAAGCTCTCCATATTTCCTTGTTTTGTTTGTCAGATCTTTCTTGACAAAATAATTCTTACACACACATAAAGATTCACCCAGTACCTCAGTCAGCTGTCCAAAGCCGTGAGCCCACACTTCCTCCCCGTGAGGATCCCTGGGATACGACTCAATAGGTGATCGATCACCATGTCGGATCACCTTAAAAATCATAACAGATTATGTCACCTGGATGCAGATGTCACGCCACCACGCCAGCCATTACACTGTGTACTTAAGGGGAAAACACACCCTGAGACAGAAGTCAGAAATAAACACCTATGATTTGGGACAGTCATTTTCCTGATGTCATCAGGACACAAATGCTGGAGCTGCTCTGTTGGCGCAACTGTTAACCTGAGGACTCACTTTCTGAGCAGTGAAACAACGCACAAACTGATCAAACTGGATTAGATACACCTGTGATTCTCTCCTATTACCACCACAGTGATCTGTGGAATACCTCAAAATAAAGAATCCCACAAAGTCAAGTCAGCAAAGTAATGTTTTGTTTTTGTTATTTTGATGCCAAACACTTTATTGAAACCAGAACTAAGACTTAATACAGATCTGAACGCGAACTTGACAATAAATTACAAAATTGATTTAAACTGAAGAATTCGCACTGAAGAATCAAAAGCACTTACGATGCAAACCGCCTTTTAAATTCTGTATACAGTTCATTATGTATTACTCATTTATGTGCAGCACTTTAATCTTTTAGAAGGTCAAGTTTGAACTAATTTAAAATGTAGTGTGCAGGGTCAAATTACCACAAAATGTTTCTTTAAAACAATTTTGTTAAACGTTTCACCACTAGATACGGAGTAGTAAACCTAAGCCTGACTTTAGTTACTGTAAATGGTAACTGTCAGGGTCTACTTTTAGTTGTAAGCTGCCAATGTAACCGACATCTTACTGTATAAAGCAAGTGTGACTTGTACAACTTATGTGGTAGAAAGATAAGGTGCCAAAAATGATGAAGAAGAACTTTGTCACATTATAGGAAAGAAAAGAATTTAGATTTTCACTTAAACCCTTCATCCGTCATCTTTTTCATTCTATCACTGAACGACAGCGTGAAAGAAAAATATGCAAAGAGGTTTATGAACAAAGCTGTGGTGTCTGGGCGAGATATGCTTGACACTGTTGGAGTTTAAACTCAACATAATCCTTTGTCACATAAATGTGTAAATATAATAATGCTCACTGAGCAGAAAAATACTGTGTAATCAGCAACAATGTACAGTAGCATCACACTCATGTGATCTACAGTAGCTTCTGGATTATATTAAAAATTCTACCGTTCAATAAATAAGTCTTGGAATATTACACAGACATTGCACACATGTGATTATACTGTGGGACAGCTCTAACACAGCTGATTATGAAAGTGTAATACACCGTTCAAATGGTATCATCATCAGTCATGCGCACGAGAGAGAGAGAGAAAATAAAAAGGTTAAACTTACAGCTACGACAAACTTCAGCACCCGACACTCAGTCGAGCGGATGCAACAGAGGAGGAACAAACACCCCAAACTTTTCTGGAACTTCCACATCTTCTTTTGACTTCTCAATCTCAGCCTCAGCGGTTCCTCTGCTGATACCAGGGAAACTATGTGTCAAGAGAATATGAATTCTTAAAGGCCATCAGTAAAAGAGTATGAGAAATATTTTATTAAATTGTATTCAAGCAAGGGCTGTGCAAAACTTGTCTTTCAGATC
The DNA here is from genome assembly GCA_016785225.1 of Psettodes erumei. Classification (NCBI taxonomy): domain Eukaryota; kingdom Metazoa; phylum Chordata; class Actinopteri; order Pleuronectiformes; family Psettodidae; genus Psettodes; species Psettodes erumei. Next base: position 443,819 of record JAFBJZ010000327.1, on the reverse strand, counting down.
AATTGTACAACTTCTAAAAAATATTTTTGTTTTTTATATTTTTTATTTAAAAAACAAAAATAGTTTTTCGAAGTTGTACACCACTGCACATCACAAAAATATTTTGCAGGTTGTATAAATGAACATGTGCACTTACCTCAGCATACTCCTTCACACATTTTGCGTTTTCAGTCAAACGATTCACAGACAGGTGCGGACCGCTGTGCATCCCAAATCTTCGGTCATGCCCAGACTGACATTAAGTGCATGATCCAGCGAAGGAGGCAGTGCTTTTATAAGCCCTCCTACCTGACCTCGTCTCGCCCCCCCCCAACCCCCACCAGGGATTTCTGGTCCCAATCTGCTTCATCGTCCACCGGAATCCAAATCACCGTCTCTGCCGTTTCCCCCCACTCTGCAGTGACATGACATGCAGCCCACCCTGGCAGACATATTTGAGTCAGCTTTTAAACTTTGAGGACGCATGTTTGGCCCCTCAGAATGTGGATAACTCCACTTTGAAGCCACAGTCATATCCTTGGGGACTTTCTGGCTTTGGTGTAACAATGTGACAAAGAGACAGGTTAAGTTAAGACGCACACACCTGGCTTCTCAAATTGTACTCCCTACGTGCGTACACACTTACACACTGGCCAAGGGGCAACAAACACTCATTATAACTTGCTATGTCATCTGCCATGGGTTTAGCCCCAAAATTACAGAGCCTGGAGTGTTTTCCCTGACTCGGCACACATGTAAGTATCTGTTAGTATCAAAGCAGCTTTATGGGATACAATGGGATTAGTGAGTGTGAAGGTTTAGAGCTGTATGGTGTTGACATCATACTGTATTTGATAAGGGAGAGATAGGATCTCTTGTACTGAGGAATACACAGCATTCACAGAGGAGACTTGTCAGTGTAACATGTTCATTCTAAACATTAATTTAAAGCTTCATCACACACACAATTGGCAGCTTGTCTACTGAACCAGCAGTGGAAGTATTCACTTAAGAAAATGTAACAACAACACACTTCCAAAACACTCCATTACAGATGATGTAATGATCCAAATATTACATAAAGGATAACATGGGTGATATTCAGTATTTTCCTTACCATCAGCAAATCCCATGTTTTGCATGCACAGCCAAAATCTGATACAGTTGATTCCTCTGTGCCTTCGTTTTTGTCCAGAAACTATTGAAAACGCACAAGCCACGCTGTTGCACCAGCTCCTTTATTACAAGGAACACAAGAGCAGTACAGTTTATTGCACATTCTAACTGCCGCAAATACTCACTCGCGACCAAAGGAAATTATTTCACCTTATGAGAAAATAAATACATAAATAAAAATGAATGCACTGCTTCTGCGTGAACCAATGGGTCTGGGGCTTGAAGCAGCAGACATGCAGGGAATGCTGCATAAGGACTGAGAGTTGGACTACAACAACAGGAAATTATACTCTAGTATAAAGCACTAATTTCACAAACTGCAAATACTGCAAATGTACTTAATTACTTTCCACCACTCTGCAGTTCTCCCTCTGTCCCTCTTCTTTACTCTCTCTCTCTCTCTCTCTCACAATCCTTTCACAGTCTAACACACATACACATACACACACACACACACACACACACACACTGTACACACACAGTACTCTAGCTGGTACAGGTTGGCTTTGGTGCACCTGTATAAATGGATCAGCGTGTCCACCTGTGCTGCTCGACACAACAACAGAGAAGAAAAAAAATGAGTTCCACGCACACACACTGTACTCAGATGTGCGCACACACCGACCAACATATGCACGTTTGCAGCAGAAATCGCTACAGTTGATACACAACAGTTCATTGAAGGGTCACTGAACACGCATGCACAGACTAACAACTCTGCATCTCTTGCTCTATCTGATACTCACACAAACATAACACACACACAGAGACAACACACATACTCGCCATCATTTTTCCTCCCTCTCACCCAAGTCGCTGTAGTGTTTTTGTCTTTGTTGAAATAATTGCAGTGATTTTCAAGACCGTTGTCATGACAATGCAGAGGTTGATGCATGTTGACAGAATCTGTTGCAGGGCGACCGAGAGACTGAAAATGGAAGATAAGAGGTGGGAGGAGAAGCAATGCGCGTGTGCGTGCATGTATGTGTGTGTGAAGGTGATGATGATGATGGCGGTGGGGGTGTGGGGGGTTTGCATGTGCTTCAGTCCATATGATGAATGGAGATGAGCAGTATGGGGCATCTCAGCATGATAGAACGAGGCCCAAGATCAGGAATGAACAGTTATGAGTGTATTGTGAGCGGAGAAGAGAGGGAGAGAGAGCTAGAAAGAGAGAGAGAGACAGAGGGAGGAAAGCGGGGTGCTATTTTAGTCTAGGCGTTGTCATGGAAACTGCAGCCTCACTACAAATGGAGACATCCAGAACACATGGATCGTCAAACAAATGGCGTGCGTAGGGCCCAGCGTGAAGCTACGCCATGGCTGTGCGACATAGTGCCATCTCAGTCGAAATCCACCCCCACTTACACTGGCACCCCACCCCTCTAGCCAGATAGCGACTTCTTCATCACAGAGACTGAATATCAATGGGAGGGTAGCTTTTAAGGCGGGTGGAGGAGGGGAGACAACTGCTTGGAGTCAGGGGCTAAGTGACAGGCAATGGTGTCCATTCAGGCAGTGAGTCACAGCCACTTGCTCTCTGTCTTTTAATTAACAGTCTTTTCCACACTTCCTTCCCTCCTCTTCTCTTGTCTCTTCTTCTGTCTACCCCCTCACTCTCTGTCTGTCTCCCATCCTTTCCCTCTTCCTCTCCACCTCTCTTGCTCTCTCTCTCTCTCTCTCCGTCGCCCTGAAGGACGGAGGTATTCCCACATTTCTCCGTTGCTATAGCAACACCGCAGCGAGAACAGGAAAGAGAGGACGCAGGCAGGGAGGAGGAGGAGGAGGAGCGGAGGAGGATGGAGACATGGTGGAGGTGGTGGAGGGGATAGAGAGAGGGAGGGAAAGGGGGGAGTGTGTGGAAGTGGCCTAAGATGAGGGGATGTGTGAACAATGCTAATGCTAATGGTAGCAGCAGCGGCAGCAGAGCAGCCAAGTGCGGGTGAATTCCCTTTGCGTCGCATCATGCCTGCCACATACTCACATGTCCCATCTACATTTGCATTAATGCCAGTGGGAATTAAGTTGCTGTGTATGTTGCTGTGGTCATTGATATCCTGCACAAAATGATTGAATAACGTCTGCTCCGCTGTTTGACCCTTTTCTTTTTCTCTGTGGCATTGAGCAGATCCTGCATCCAGCTCCAGTCCTTTCTTAAGCATCATTTAGGAATAAAGGGAAGCAAATCAGACCAGTAATAACAAGTATAGGAGGCAGGTTGGGGCTGGACTGCTATGTGCTTATTATGTAGTGATTCAATTATTTCAAACCAATGTAGTTCAAATGACCAACTCGGAAAGAAGATATATCTGTGTGGAATTTACACAGAGGCCATGGGAAGACCGGAGCTATTTCATATCGATGTCATCATCCCATTCAATCAGGACAGAATCTAACCTCATTATCGCCTCATATATATTGAGAGGCATTAGAACAAAGCAGTGTTGCATCAATTTCTCAACACGAAAAGATGCGTAGAGAGCAGCAAAGCTCATGTGGCCTGCAAAAGATACAAGCGTCCACGTCCTCCCCTTGTCCTCAATACACTTTTCCCGTTTGTCTGCTGGAGAAACCTCACTTGGTATACATCAGCCGGAATACATGTATTCCTTCTTACATGACATGTATGGATGGTTATGCTGCTTGGTACCTGGACTAGTCTGCTGCATGTGAACTGTCACGCCGTCCTCTCCTTTCAATCAATAACTCATCTCTTCACGTCAATATTGTTATCCCCCATGGGACAAAAATGTCCTTCTTTAGGACAAAAGGAGAATAAGTAAGAGAGAAGGAAGAGAATGTGAAAAAAATACAAAAGATGAGTTTCTTTGTCCATGCGAGGAATCTCCATGCCTCTCCTTTATCATGGTCAATGTCCGATAAAAGTCTCAGCGTGCTGATCTACCAGAGCACAGCCAAAATAACATTGTCAAATAGACATAGCACAGTTTCTTTAATAATGTGAGAGATTTTGTCACATATTTGAAACCACAGAAGAGATAAATAAAGAATAACTGGAGCTCCACAGGTTTGCTTCCTGTTATTGCAAAGGAATTCCATCCCTGAGCCATCATCTTACACTTGAATGAGTGGGTCGATATAATGTAAAAAATATATTTTACCAATCACAGCATGTAAAAGTTTCTGTTATATTGGAAAAGTGACACCATTCTCATATCTGTACATTTGATATGAAGCTATAGCCAGCAGCTGGCTTGGCTTAGCATAACGACTGGAAACAGGAAGAAACAGTTAGCATCTGTTTGACAGTCACAAAATAAACCTACCAGCTCTTTTTAAAGATTACAAACATCAGTGAAAATGTTTTATTTTGTTTGTATAATTTTCATGACAACTATGTAAAAACACTGGTTTTATGTATGTTATGTGCTGCACTATTTAGGTCTTGTCTTGACATTTTTACACTTTGTTTTTTGTGCAGATTAAACAAAAGAGATGTAAGGTTGAGAGGTGCTGGTAGGTGCTGATTGCTTTGCTCTGAATGGCCGGACGACCTGCCCCCCTGTTGATCCTCTCATCTGACTCCCAGCCAAAAGGCGGATGAGTATATCTCCCAAAATGTCAAACTCCTCTTTTAACAATCAGGACCTGAGGTGAATGCTTTTTATATAGTAGTATAGTATAGTATACTCCTGAAGCATCAACAGAGTAGGTAAAAGTTATTACATAATTCATAGCACCATTAAAAGCCAAAAGTGCCACAACATTAACCAAGCAATGTAAAAACACTGCCCCCATCTGCAGTTACGGTAAATCAATACTCAAGTAAAAGCAATAATCTAATAACAACATCAGCACAGTGCCTGAAAAGTGTGTTTGTGTGTGGGAGTGCGAGGGAGCACTGGGGAACAATTTGCTACATACCTTCCTCCAGTAATTACATGGGAAGTGTCTGTTTATGATATATGCTAGACACAAATATTCATAGGGAAGTAATTACTTTAAATCTCAGCTTCCACCTTAGGTCTTCAGAGCAAAAAGCACTATTGGTGAGATATTTATGAGGAAGCTCTCTTTTTTGCTATTTCAGTTACAGTAATGAAAACATTATAAAGTTGGACATTATAGATTGGTGTATGTGTCATATCAAACACATGTTCACACATAAGGTGAGTGCATGAATTTAAAAAATTAAGCTACAATGTAAAAGACACTCCAATCCATACACATACACAACAGCGGCTCTATTCCACACCAGCATGTCTGCAGCGTTTAGTGGAAAGCAATCTTTTTTTTTCTGGGTGACATATTTGGCTGGTCAGGTTGAGTGTTTTATCCCCAGAAGAGGTGAAGAACTGTCTGGGGTTGCAAAGACTTCTGAGTGCTTGCTTGCAAAGAACACTAGATACATGTCTGCTGGTATAGCCACCCTTTGTTTGTGTATCTTCTCTCTCTCTCTCTGTCTCCCTCTCTCTTTCTCTGGATTATTAATTGAGATCTTTGGGTGAGGAAGACAACAATATTCCCAAGTGAAAGGATCTGCGGCATGGTTCTTAATGATACTGGTAGAAGAGAGGGAATCTAAATATAGACTGAAGCAAAAGCAAAGTATATTCAGTACAGTATGAGAAAAGCCCTTTGAGAACAAGCAGTAGTAAGCTTGTAATTCTCCAACATAGTTTCCTGCAAAAAAAGGGGGGGAAAAAAACGGAATCTTTAAACAAAGAGCAGACTTTTAATCAAACGGCTTCTGGTTTCCTTTTATGCATCTTACACAAATTACATCCAACTGGGTCGCCATCATCTTTTCCTCATGTTCTCCAAAATACTTAGGGATTCTTAGTCGGAGCTAAGTCCACTAACTGTTCTGTGAAGTTCCTCTTCATATAAACAATTCCTAAATAGGCCACATGAGCTATACTTTTTTTTTTACGACTACTACAGCCTTCACAGCTGCACTGTACACACTCCTCTTGTGTGAAACACATGTTGTTTTTTTTTTTTATTTTTGCTGCAACCTTTCTGAAGTGTGAAGAAATAAAAGGCTTTCGCATTTTCATGCTTCCTCAATCAGTGGAGTTGCAGCCCACAGACTCTGACACCTCTGCTTCGCAGTGGAGTTTATGTTGTGTCAAGTTCCCCACAGACTCTGCAGTCTGTCTGTGGGCCAGGGGGAGCTGGGGGAATCCCTGGAGAAACACACAGCTGGGAGGTTATTGAATCTGAAGGAAAAACGACAGCAGGGGGAAAAGGAAAGGATAGTGCAGAGGCACAGTAGATTTCTAGAAAAGGAGTGCACCATAACCGTGGAAAGGGAGACACTGATGCACTGTACTGGGGGAGAGTATTACATTTTCCAAACAGCAGATTTTCATTTTTTCTTTCTAACCCCGTACAGTGTCGGAATTACAAGTGGGAATTTATGTTGATATATATACTTCCCGTGGATTACGGTTGCTTCTTGCTGCAAGGGCTAAAAACTAGCATTTTTAAATTCCACCTTCTCTAATTGAAAATTACCCCACTCTATCCTATTATATTCATGCCAACATCACAGAATGCTCTGGATGGAGCTGCATTTGGATGCATTTCTCTTTCATCTTTAGTGCATATTAATGTGTTCTTTTCTGCTGCGTACACACTCTTTGCTCAATTTCACACACCCCCGCCCACACTTCATGTGAGCATTACCTTTTTTCGAACATAGCAAGACAATAGTCAAGTCTTTTCGACACGTTCACCATATGTTTGTTTACCATTAACACAAGCTGACATACGGCAAATGCGGCAAAACACAGGTATTAATATCACTTCGGAAATAGTCACCCCAAGGTGTTAGAGAACATTGAGGTTGATTCCATTATTTTTCTTTGCTTTGGGTTACAGTCTTCAGAAAATACTACAATGGCACCACAATATACTGCAGCTCTATTTCCTATTGCTATTTCAGTGTGCAGGCCCTTCAACATTATGTTCGAGAATTCACATGGGAACTGAGGTCTCTGGAGACCAGAGTACAAGCCAAGTACAATTAAATCCAAGAAAATGACTTTACACTTTGCCCCCCTAAGACATTTCAAATACATTCTCCCTGCTGTGGGGCCCAAACATTTTTATCTTAACATATTATTCAAGTTCGCTGTTATGGTTTATGGCAGATGCTTTTATTACAACATGAATCCCTTGAGGTCTGTGTTTTGCAACGTGGGTCAGACTTTTACCGTGGACATCTGTGATGGTCTATACAAACTTCATCTCACCCCAGGCTCCAAAAAACATCAAATCGGGAAAACATGCAGATGAACCAAAGAGGAGATTACGACAGTGAAGCAAAGGAATCAAGCTCTATTTTCTCAACCCTTTCAAGATAAGAAGTAGTGATAATGATGTATTGATGAAGTTCCAGTGTCCTGCATACATTTTTTTTATCCAGCATAAAAGTAGCAGTTAGTCCACTCCATCTGCACAACATAACCCAAATCCACTGCTTAGCTTTTTACATTTGCCTTGCATGAAAAATCCCTACTCACTAAAAAGGAAGTGGCTTGTTTGTGTTCTTCTCCCTATTTGTCACATTTGCAAATGCACAATATATGCTAATGAATAAAAAAAAGCCACACTGCAGGTTAACGCACAATTACGCTAATGTAACATGACGGAGAATTTGATGTATTAAGGTGGTTGCCATGCTGTAGTGATTACAGGATGTACAAATGTTGTGTTGAACTTGTTTGATTAATATGACTGTACTTCTACCATCAAAATCAATTAGTCAACTAATTTGTTGTTGGGATTTCAATCAGCAAAGACTAATAGGTAAGATTTTTCTTTATTCCTGGAAAATTATGAACCCACCACTGGCATTATAACACACTTGTAGAAGTTTGTGTTGTTATTTAATAAAGTCAGTAAATAATTTCTCACAATAAGAGATATGAACTGGTCAAACCTGTTTTATGCATGTGCAAATTATTGAAGTGTTTTTGACAGTTTGTTAGCTGCTGTATAAGTTTGTGTTTCCTGATTAACGTTTTAAAAAATGAAGTTAAAGAAATACTTAACAAAATACAGTGTAAAAATAATTGTTGTTAAGACATTTTTCCTTTTGTTTCACCCAATACTCATTTCTCATTTAGTTAGTTGTGGTGCTCTATGGGATGGAAGCAAAGCAAAGAATCAAAAGTGACATATGTTCCTAATCGCAGAATAACTCTTTGCAGAGGGCATGAAATTGAATCACAGAAGTAGCAAACAGTAAAATGATATACCTCTCAGCCTTTGTAAGACTGTCATTGAAGTGTGAGTGCAGCCCATGTTGATTTTGCTTTAACTGAAGAAATACACGTTGCTGCCAAACTGTGTACCTGGATGGATGCATGGATAAAAATTACATTTAATGACAATACATAAAGACCCAAATTGATAACATCACATACCGAGATACAACCAACAACTGGTAAAGAAAAACAAAGAAAATAAAGAAAAACATAACGTAACATTATTCCTTTTTTTTAAGAAATCTAAATCTTTCTAGAACTTAACACGTTTCTCTTTCTTTTTAAAAAAGCTTTCAAAACAGACCCAGGTTTTATATATATTTATATATATTGTTTCATCAAACAGAATAGCTTACCTTTAAAGGACCAAAAGGTCAGTCCATTTTCTTGTCTTGCAATTTGGTGTCTCAGATACGATAATCCATTTCATTAAGGAGATTTGCTTCCGACAAACCAAGAAATGTCATCTGGGCTGAGGCATTCATTGTGATGCAGAGGATACACATATGCCAGTGCTCCATCTGTGCCCAGACTGCATCTATTCGCCACCATAATATGCAATGAAGTACAGTTGCCTAGTCTGCAGATATTCAGATTCCAGTCTCAAGCTTGTGACCTTCATTAAAAGATGTCTCATGTTGGTTAGCATGAGCCTCCTTTTAAATCGGATCAAGTATATGTACAGACAGCCTCTATACTAAGACACAACAAAGCCGCGCTGCAATTGTTCCAAATGTTAACAATAATGATGATAACTGTGCATGGTGCATGTTACGGATGTCCAGCGACATGAAAGGAGCATTTCTGTGTTGATTAGGTGACTCACCCTCATGGTAAAACATCACTACAGTAGCGTTAAAGAAGATTTGTGCCATGGTTAAGATGCAGTAATGCACCCTCACACCAGCACACAAGGAGGTATCTAATATGCTCTTTGAAATCTGACGACACATCCACCAAATGTAGCACATCAAGGGAGCGGCCATATGTTGTGTCTTTAGCCTTCATTTATATTCTATTTGTGTCTCTGTGGGGCTACAGTTGAACCCTGCCCACTAGATCTGTTGGTTGGGTCGTGCAACACATTTACATTTACTATGTGTAAGCATGAACACCAAGTTGAGAAAATATGGCTGCAGTTCAGACAACCTGAGTTATTTGATTCACAAATTCACATGTAGCATTCTAGGTATTAATAGACACATTTCAAAAGATGGCTCCGACAGGATGAACGTGCTGTGCATTGATTTAAAAGATGTTCCTTTCATGGATTAACCTCTGTAACAGCACAGTCTGATTGGGTCTTCTCTAATATCATCACTCATATTATCATCATCATTATTACTACTCCTCAGTGTTCGTTTTCCTCCAATAAGAGTGGAAAAGAAAAAAACAACAAAAGAACAGAACAAAAACTGTAAAATCGCATTACAGTGACAAACCTTTTTGATATGATTTTGTTGAAAATACTATCTCAGGTACATTTATCTGCAATAACTGGCTGCATGTCCAGTTTGTGCTCAATTGCAACAAACATTTTATGTTCTTACTTGATAAATACAGTCTGTTATCCCAAAAAGGTCAGTCTTTCAGTGTAGATCTCTACCTTAATCACGTTCCCATTTGAAAAACAGGGGTGAAGAATTGCCATGGTGAGAAGTATATTGTGGGCAAATCTCAGACAAAAGTGCCTTCATCACAATTAGGATCATCTAGTTCTGTCAAAAAAAACTCATTTTGTCAAATCAGCAGTGTCTGTAGAACATCTATAGGAGAGTGACTAAAAGCCTGTCTGAAAATGGTAATAGAGCAGATGGCACCTATTATTACCAGAGTGACTGGCTAAACCACTAACCATACATTCAATCCAGGTTTAGCACCGAGGCCTGCATAATGTCTCACTCTTTACTTATGTGGTTGCCATATTGACCCGCAACAACCCAATATATGATTGATTTATTTCACACGTAATGATACATGGCTAGACAACTGTACACATTATATCAAACTAACAAAAATAAAGAAATACATAGTTGAAACGCAAGAAGCGTAAATGGCATTTAACATATGAAAGTTACACTGTAAAAATGTGGATCTTACAATTGTCATACAACCAGACATTATTATTATTAATATACTGTACATTTCCATTCATTCCAGTCATCCTAAGATGGATGTTTAATCCCTTCTTGAATGCTGCTGCAGATAGATGTCTAATCATCCTTATGACAGCATTTTATGGCATGATTATGGTAACCATGAGCAAGGAGATCAAATTCCTGTCTAAAAGCAAATATCTGGCTACTGATCTGATTTAAATAACACATTGTCAACACTTTATTTTACCCATACAGATCTTTGCATTGAATTACCTTTCTGCATTTGTGGAACATAGTTTTACCATTATTTGATGCTGGCATTTAAGTATCAGAATTTTCAATTCAAATACCAAGTAGCTGGCTTTTACAAAATACATAATACACTCTCAGAACACAAAAGTTTGTATGATTATTACTGAAGCAACAGACAAAAGTTTGTCAAACAGAGATCTGCATTTACTGTTCTACAACCTAAATGGACTTTATGTCACAAAGCCAATTCAAAGATTCACAATGAGTGTTGCAATTGAGCCCTTATGTTTCTGAGAAGTAGCCAAACTTAAAACATGTATCATAACCCAACCTACACTATCACCGCCCCTGATTATTCACAAAGAAACAAACTATACCAGCTTATACATCCACCCCAAAATATCTCTGCACCGGAGTCTGCAATGATACATATTTAAATGAAAATATATTTATATAATTTGTGGATTTTTCACAGTAGTTTGTACTGCACTGTACCTTTTTGTCCATCTATTTATGCCTACATAATTTTCACCTTGAGGGAGTCTATTGAGTCACTTGAGAGAGAGTGTGGCTTGTGTTTTGTGTGGAAGAAAAATGTCTTTTGGATTTTGTTCTGTAATATCTCCGATCTTCAGTGGGGTAAGTGCTGTGCATGTCTTTCTTCTCTGCTGGCCAACAGCGATTTGGGGACTGATTACTCTGAAAGGCTAGTTTTTTCCCTATGAGAACACAGCTTGTAGAAACTGCAAAAAACATTTGCTTTGGCACAGATTTACATTGTAGCAATGTCCATTCCTTGATCTCCATGGCCATGATCGTTACTACAAACACAAGTGGCCCATTGTGGTAATCCTTGGCTCAGTACACTGTCACGGATAAGTCTATGTGTTTGTGTATTGCCGTGTCAGTCTATCCTCTCTCCTGGTGTAATGTCAATGCACTCTAGTGTCTAATCATCCCGCGCATAAACCCAACATCAATCCCCTCTCTGTCTCCATTCCTGCTCACTCTCTCTCTATACTCTCACTTTTGTTTTTAAATCTGAGTCTCCTGAACGTTTTCTTTTGAGCTGCCCTTGAAGAGAAGAGGCTCCATTTGGGGATTCTGGTTCTGGCCCATGAAACCCTTGATCGATCCATGTAAGCCCATTGTCGGCATGGGGAGAGACAATGGCAGCGGTGGGGACATAGAATTGGGGTTGTTGTTGGTGCCATTGCCTGATGTGGTGAGCAAATTTGATGTAGAGATTGGGACTGAGGTGCAGGAGATGGGCATATCCTGGCCTTGCTGGTTCTTGTTACTGAGGATCCCTCCTGGTCCCATCCCTTCAGTGCCAATACTGAGACCCATCACGTTGTTGTTGAAATGATGGGTCTTGTAGTAATGGTTGAGAGTATCTGAGCGGCCAATGTTGGGAAGGTTGACAATTTCTGGATGATGTATCCTTAGGGTTCCTTCTCCACCAGTACCCGAATTCATTGTTGAACCACCTGAGATGCCACTTCCGGCCCCGGCACCGATCTCATCTTCTACGTTAACAATTTCAATGGCTCTGGCTGGGCCATGGTGCTTGTGTAGCTGGTGCTGTTTCCGGAGTTTATAGAAGACCACCAACATTACAGCTGCCATAAAAGTAATGGCCACGAAGCAACCAATGATGATCTTGGTTGTTTTCATTACATCATCCAGGCGTGGAATGTTAGTTACATTGATTATGGACACAGTCACTGCATTTTCGGTAGCTCTGTTGGCTCGTGGGGACAGTGAGGAAAGAGAAGAGAGCGAGGGCGAGGGTGATATAGTGATGCCAGGTCTGCCCTCTAACACCCCTCTTTGAACAGTAGGATTAGGGAAATCTATGAAGGTCTCATTTATATACTGTCTTGCTGAGTTCTCCTCCTCTCCTCTTACTGTCTCTACTGTTTCCACAGTGACAGTGGTGAAATAACTGTAGCTGTTGCTGGGGTCTGACGCAGACACATTGAGGACAGCAGTAGCAGTGGTGTTTCCAGCTGAGTTGGTTACCATGCAAGTGTACTGCCCAGTGTCTTGCACGGTCACATTCGTGAAGTTCAGCGTTCCGTCATGAAGCACTGAGATCCTAACTCGGTACGATCCGTGGGTCATTAGGGTGCCATTTGGGGTGAACCAATTCACAGAGGTCATTGAGGTTCCAGTACGACATTTTAGCTCAGCAGCCATGCCCTCAGTGACATTGAGGTCAGTGGGTGGCTCAACAATCACTGGGGCATAGCAGGTGAAGTGGCTCTGGTCTAGTTCCCCAATGTATTTGCCCTTTAGACCTGGAGGTGCATGGCAGCGAGCACAACACGTGGTGTTGCTGGGAACTGTTTCTTTCAGCCACCAGCTGAGCCAAAGAACATCACAGTTGCACACCCAAGGGTTGTGGTTGAGATGTACCCTCTCCAACTGGTGCAAAGGGGTGAAGAGGTCATGGGGCAGAGAATGCAGGGAATTGTGGGAGAGGTTGAGTTCCTCCAGGTTTTTGAGGTCATCAAAAGCATTGCGTTCAATGACTGATACCCGGGAGTGCATTAGCCACAGCTTACGAAGTGACACTAGGCCCTGGAAGGATCCAGGCCGGACTATACCAAGCTGGTTCCCTGACAGCTCCAACTCCTCTAGTCGAACTAGTGGGGTGAGGTTAGGGATGTCCTTCAAGCTGCACATGCCAAGATTCAAGAAACGCAAGTTTACCAGACCTTCAAAGGCAGCCTCTGAGATGAAATCCAGCCTCCTGAGTTCCCCTAGATCGAGGCGGCGCAAAGAGGGAACACGGTGAAAGGCAAATGCCGGCAGCGTCTCGATGGGGTTGTTTCGTAGCCATAGTTCCCTTAGCTTGCTGAGGTACTCAAAGGCTTGTGATGGTACCACTGTGAGACGGTTGTCAAAAAGCTCCAGCGTGTTAAGGTTGGGGAGGCCATTGAAAGCTCCCACCTCTATCTGTCGGATGTGGTTCTTGGAGAGCTGGAGGATTTCCAAATGTCGCAGGTGCTTAAAAGTGTCAGACTTGATCACCTTGTGTGGAGACAAAAATATGGTGGCATGATGTAGCATCATCACAATTATTGCTGTCAACATGCATTTATTCAGACTGAATGTATGGTCTGCTTGTAGATGAAGCCATATTTACCTGAATTGAGTTCTCTTGCAGATTGAGGTATCTTGTGTTCTCTGAAATACTCTCTGGGACTTGATCTAAACTCTTCCTTGTACAGATGACACGGCTCGCCTGGTTGGAGCAGGTACAAGGGGTAGGGCAAGCGGGTGCTGCCTCCGTGAGCTGAGGTCCATGGTTGTGGAACCACAACAAAAACTGGACCAACCAGAGGAGGGGGGAAGGGGTACAGGGGCTGGTCACCATGACAACACGCATGGCAACTGAGTCATGACCCACCCCTATTGCTATGATGATGATAAGTCACCTCCAAATGAGGAAGTTTAAGTGCTTATCTTGATGTTCATATTTGAAGCTCTTATTCTGTTTTTTTCTCCCTCTAGCAGTCTCTTTAAAAATTGAGAGAAAAAAAGTGTTATGTTATATTAAAGACTATTTATCATTCATAGATTCTTATTTTACTTTGCTCATGCTTTTTTGACTATCAAACACCTTGTTCTGTTCAACATGTCATTTCAGGGAACCCTGATTTTTTTTATTCCCATGACAGTCATTAGCATGTAAATCAAATTTGGGGGAGGATTTGCTTTTGAAAGTGCCGTCTCTGTGGAGGCCGTTGCTTCTCACTGTAGGGGGAAAACAGATAAGCAGAGAGAGGAAGGAGGTCAAGCAAGTACACAGTGCAGAAGCTTTAAAATATTAGTCTTCCACATACAGACAAGTATTCCCTAGACAGAATTTACAGTATATCTCAAAATTATTACAGTGTCCAACTGCATGGAGCTCATGACAAGCTGACTTAAGCTTTCTTTCGTAAAACGGTGGCCCCCAAATTGTGGTCTAACTGGTGAGTCAGCTGCCATTTTCTTCATAGGTTGAACTTAACATCTGGGTTATGGTCTGTCTGAAATGGCCACAAAATTCTAAAACCTCAAGCTGGGTCACAAGTGCTGCATTATACCCATGAGAACAACAGTCTCATCATCCACTCTGTGATGCTGGTATGCGTCGGGTCACATGCAGACTGACAGAAGCATAAGCTTTAAAAAAAGACTGCAAAGTTCTCAAATGCAACTACAGCTGCAAGTGGGACCCGTCTAAACCTAAGGTTAAAGCAGAGATTCATGCAATCCATCATGAGGCAGCAGCACAGCATTACAAATGAGATAACAAATGATGCCTGCTTGCAGTAATTTAGCAATTAAAACATGAAAGAATGATTATTGACTCCTGAAATTTGTCTGCAATGTGCACTTGCTATATACAATAAGTAACACACAATCAGAAAAGGACCCCAACCACTGAAGTTGATGAACCAAACATGAAAATGACAACTAGACTGTGAACAAAGTGAAGATGATGCCGCAAAATACCTCTGTAATACATAAATCTGCATTGTGTGTGTGTGTGTGTGAGTCTTTTGTTAGGACAGTGTCATACACTTCTTGAAGCATAAATGACTGTGAGCATCAGCAGACTCACTAAATTTAGAAATGCTTGGGCTTGTTTCCTCATAATGATTAGACCAAAGAGAAAGTGTTCACTGTTTCCTCATGCTCAACACTGTGACTCTTAACAGTCACAAGCCTGTGTTGTCTGTTGAAAACAAACAAGAGGATCTTTGTTACCTGTCACAATATACAACCGCTGTGTTAAAATCATTAATGTTGTATTAAAAAAAACAACAACCCCAGGAAACATCTTCCAAACATTTTACTCTCTAATAAACAGGTTATTTTTTTAAAAGCTTCCATGGCAGTCCTTAGCATCTCCACCTAGAAACACGGTTGCTGTGGCAACCTGCTCACTCACCATCTTGTGTTTTTACTGTCCAATGCCCTATTCCACATTACTGTGTTTAGCTGAGCTTGATGAACCTTTGCTGTTCAAAACTGGCAACAGCTTTTTTGGTCAAAATCCATTTGACACAAAGTTTAAAGTGGATTCAATCATTACCAGATGTACAATGAATGGTGTTTTGCTCCGCAGAAGACTTTAATTAGGGGAACAGAAACTGAAAGTTGAAAATCTAGTTTTGCATGTGAAAATATATAAACTGAAGGGAAACTTGACAAAGCGCAGTTGAACCTTGGCCTTCAACATCTCAACAGAGGAAACAATTCTGCTATGAATCTTAGTATTTACAAGGTCTGGGGATTAGGTCAACATCACTCTTTATTAAAAACATAGCTCTGAGAACTCTTAAAGCAGCTATTAGGGAAGCTCATAAGGGACTGAATGCTAAAAATAGACTTTTTCAGATGCTCTGCACATTCCACAGACTCTCTCCTTGACACACACTTCCATATCCACAAACCATCCAAAGTGTAACTGCCACAGAGAGGGGGGGGGGACACATCATCCATGTCTGCTTACAGAATTTATGAATACAAATATTCTAAATCCAATCCTGCATCATGCATTTAAAAAATTTCACAGTTGAAAAAAAGAAAATGCTCCAATGTCTGTCCCATACATCAGAATTGTATCTGATCCAGAATGTCAGGTTGATAGAATAATTATCTTGCCAGAAAATTATTCGTGCATCTTAGTACTCAGCTGGGTGAAGAAATTACCATACCAGTGCTCTTAAACCATTCTTTGTTTTGTTTCATACATTGGTATGTCAATGAAAATACTGTTAGGGTGGTGCTTTTCCATTATTCTTTTCTTTTTTTTCTTATGGATGTCTTGACAATAGTATTCGTTAAATGTGATTTCAACAATCCTATGCCTTGATTCCTCCAGCCACTACCAAAATTTTGGAAATATACAGGGATAGTGTGCCTTGCACGGAATATAAATGTAAGATATGTGCTGTTGCATTCGGCACAAACATGTCCAGATGCTGGTTTAAAAAATTAGCAAAAACGCACAATTCATTTATAATGTGTCAATCCATCATTACATCACTGCAGGAGAAAAGGCCTTCAGCAGCAGTTCAGTATGAAGTGTGATGCAGTTTTGTTTTCTCAAAATGAACGGCATTGAGCTTTTTTACATCATGCACTAAAAATTACTGTGCGGGTTGACAATCTACTATATGTAAAACATCACACAGGGTAAAATTGTATTATGGGAGAGACCTTGAATGTGCAAGCCTGTTGCCTTGACCTCCCATCTTCAAATCCTCCACCACATGAGAGGACAGGAACAACAGCACAAATCCGACGATGGCCTTTATTTTTAGAATATTACACCTTGACTCATCTGAGGGCCGACTATGTTGACAGCGGCCTTCATCAACCTCATCCTTGTGCAAAACGTGTTTTCTTTGAGGTTCACCACACAGTTGAGAAAAATGTACTTTTTCAGACCAATTTCACTCAGAGACAGCCTATTTCTCCTATTACACCGTTTTGTTTTAATTTTATTTATTTTTCCTTTCATGTCAAGAGCAGATTGCAACCATGTAGATATTGATTATTCGATCAAGCCTGAGAGAGCGCTCAGTCGTGAAAAGACAAATTAGCTGCAAGCTGCTGACCAATTGCTACAAACCAATCACATCATCGTAAGCGCCTGCTTGTATCAATGCCTTGCTCTCCACAACACAGTCATTAAGGTTTATGAAGAGGCAAAAAAAGCGTCTTTGTTGTTTTCACTAACCGTCGAAGCTGTTGGTTGTTTCCTGTATGCCTATACAGGGCCCAATTAGACCTCATGTATTTACAGATGGTCTAGATGAACACAAAGCGACGCAGGTGCAGCAGGGCCAACATCATCTACTGTAACTATGACAACACTAGATTGATTCAGGACGTGGGAATCAGGGTAGGATGGGACGCATTTCACCAGTATAGCAACAGCCATTGCCTTTTGGGGAGAGAAATCTGCAGGTTGATCCCAAATATTTTCTCCAACTTCCAAATGATGACAAGTATATTTCCTGATTTCTGTGATATCGCCTCACGAAAAAAAAAACCCGTAACCTGTCCATTTTCACCTGCATTCGCAACCTCTAATCTGCAATCCCTCCCAATCATATAGCCTCCAGCATAATATCGCCTACAATTCAACAGAATGGCCTTATTCATCTATGCAGCTGCGCTCACTACGGCGCACCTTCTCGGGGAACGCAATTGAAATTCTGAATAGGCCTAATTCTGCACATGCTGCATTACAAAATGGCTTGCATCCATTCTCTCTTCAGGGTAATGACAACACGACTGCACCCAAAAAAATCCATAGGCTCAGTATTTTTTGTTCATGGGAAAATAGCATTTGTGGACATGTGAAATACACAGACTTACATAAGGAACCGAGATCTTTTAATACATCTGCAATGAATGCCAGCTTTATTCCACTGGCATGACTGTCGCCCATCTTTTGCTGCTATTAATTATTTACTTAAATTATTAGGAATTGCACATTTCATTATCGTATCTTCGTCATCTGGTGAGTTATCCCAGCATCCATGCACGTTAGGTAACAAATGCAATAATTACGCCGGCCATTTCAGCCCTTTCTACCTGTACATCAAACATACACGTACCTTAATGTTTCGGCGGCTGCGGCGTGAGGTCGATGTTTTTTTTCTCTCCTCTCGTCCAGTTCTCCCCGGTCGTCAGTTTTCCAGCCTCGCTATCCGCCTCTCTCCCCTTTTTCTCTCCCCTAAATTGATTCGCTTGTTTCCACGGCTGTGAGCTGGCTCTTGTTCTTGTAGGCTAGATCCGCAGCGCCAACGCAACGCGGGGGGCTACAGCGATGGCAGGTTAAAGATGAACACAATCCACGCGCACGCACATGCACACACGCGCGGGGGAAACGACACACACAGAGAGAAATCAGATTAAGGGTCGTTGGCGAAAATGATGTTAGTATTATCACATTTTAGGAACGAGGTCTGGGACGAGTGCATCCATGCGCCTTATCGTCACTGGAGAGGAACGCAGGCAGCGAACGCGACGGCGCCCGCTGGGCAGAGCGTTTTGCGTCCAGCATAAGCGACTCTTTACGCACATTCCGTATGTTTCAGTCTGAATCGCACTAAGGCAGCAATGGAAGAAGAGATGAGGGGACCAAGGACTCGTGGACATGCGTTCCGGACGTGATTTAGTGCCTTAAACTCGCATCCACAGCACACTGTCAAAAAATAATAGATATTTTCTGTTGTCGTTGTTTTGTTTCTCTTTAAAAAACAAACACCCCCCTAAATAAAAAACTCTGTAGGTTTTTTTTTCTCCATTTCTTGCAACATAAGCTCTAGACATGTAATGAGCAAGTCACATATTTATTAATATGACTCAGCAGCACTCCATGATTTGCACAATAAAGTGAGTCAAGGTGTTAAACCTGAGATTTGAAGCATGGTTTCAGTGTTGAGTCCTCATCACCATGCAATGGACACCTGTTTAACCACAAGCCACAGAACATCTGCAGGAAGAAACATTTCTGCTCCACTGAGTCTTAAAGTGTTTTTAAGGCCTGCTAATGTCCATATTCATAATGAACCCTCAGTGCTCGCACATGCTATTTTGGTAATGGCCAGCTCAGTCTAGCAAACTAATGAGGTCTGATTTCTGCAGACTTTGCATATGAGTATTTATTTGGGTTTTTCTTCCCCAGCAGTTTTCAGTGGTGGTATGAAAGCCATGCATTTAGGAGGCCACCTCTATGACTTGCAATGCGCATCACACAACACACACATCAAAGAATCCAAACCACTGAATACTTCTGAACCTTGCTAATGTTGCATGTGCAATAAGTATTTTGCAAGCAGGGTTCCAGAGTTTAGTATGAGCTGATCCGTGTTCTTTTTAATCAGGGGATTGAAAAGAACGTCGGCGACTTATTAGCCAATAAAGAAAGCTTCAGTCAGTTAAGAGATGCCAATCTTTTTCTCTGCGCAGCCCAGCCTCTATCGATCTTTGTCATGTGTGTCCACATGTGTCAACTGCTTTAGCTCCTCTATCATCATTATCCCCCTTCAGAAGGTTGGGTCGCATTTATTTTAGTTCAGTGTTGGTGCAGAGGAAGAGAACAGTTTCGTATCCCCCTGCCAAGACTGGTTTGTGGGTAAAAATAAATCTCACTACATCTTTCTCTGTCTCAGCTCACACTAAAGGTCAAAGGACAGAGAAGGCCAGCTATGCTTCAGAAAGACCCCCAAGATATATGTATACTCTCGCTCCATCTTCCTCCATCCTTCCCTTCCTCACCCTTTCCCTTACTCCTCCCCTCCCTCCCTGTGAATGCCGTAGTGAGCATTGTTCACGACCACTAGCTTTTGCTGAAAGCCGCACAGCAATGAGGTCTCTGTGCCTTTTGCCTCTCTCTTCCTCTCCCCTCCCCCTTCTCTGCCTCCCTGTCTCTCCTCTCTCTCTCCCACCCATACCTCTCTCTCCTTCCCTCTCTTTCTCCCTCTATCTCTCTCCCTCTATTAAATTTCCAGTCACACAGTGGTGCAGAGGATATTCCTCCTTTCCCTCTTTCCCCTCTCTTCCCTCATTCCCTTTCACTCATGCTGAAATCTTAGCCCACATCCAGTCTATCACTCGACCCTGGCCGCCTTTCAGTGCTTTTCTGCCACTTTCACCCCCCCCCCACCAGTGCATCTTTTTGCCTTTCAACCCCCGCGCCATTTAAAATGATTCCACGCCATGCCAAACCCACCCTGTGACTCTGCTCCTCTTCCTTCCCCCTCTCTCCCCTCTATGTCCTCACTGTGTCATTGCACATTGAATCTGATATTCCCCTTATGCATGTATGGTGTGCTTGTGCAAGTGTGTGTGTGTGTGTGTGTGTGTGGGTGCACACACGGGCACCCTTGAGCATGTGTGTGTGCGTGTGTGCACGCGCAGGCACCCTTGAGCATGTGTGTGTGTGTGTGTATGTGGGAGCGATGGAGTGGAGGGAGGGAGAGGGACATGCATTTGTGCACAGTAAATGAACAAACACTCATCGCTGTATTGCTTGTGTCATCAGTACAGGAAGGCTCTTGGAGTAGAAAACAGCAGAGAGACATAATCCCACCATCCAGCGGACAAGTGCATGGCATTTCCAATACAACCTGAACCCCATAAACTCTTAATGCTGTGTGTTAGGAGCCACAGGGGAGGAGAAGGGGAGGGCGATGAGGATTTGGCAGCAACATGCTAGTGCCAAGACATATGTGGCATGCTGATAGCAGTAGAGAGGTGAAGCTCACACTCTGAAGAAGCTTTGGAGGGGGTGGGGTTGCTGAGGCACATCTATCACCTCCATCATTCTTTGGGATACCGGCGACAGGCCTCACCACTCTGGAAGTGGATAGGTCAGAGCAATGATTAAGAACATGAATATTTTCTGTAACACTAACACGTGATGTTGGACTTGGTGAAGACCATTAGCGATCTGTTAAATGGCCCCAAGAGTCCAATTGGGATTGGGAACAAAGTGATATTTTGATGGTTATTTTTAGGAATGTAACTGAAAAAAAAAAGTTGGATTGGTGCTCATTGCCATCTGTGCAAGAGAATGAGAGCGATACATGAAAGAGTTTTCAAGTTATTCATGATGACATCCCTGTGTGTGTCTGTGTGTGTGTGTGTGTGTGCGTGCATGTGTGTGTGCGTGCGTGCGTGCAGGCATGTCGGAGAGACAGAGAGGGATAGAAAATAGAGAGAAAAATCCTAGTGTCACAGTATCTTAGCAACTGCCTCCATCTCCTTGGAGACAAGAACTGACATCATTTCCTGTCTGTGAGAATTCACTTTTGGATTTGTACACAGTGTGTTTGTGCGCAGTCAAACTGCACGTTTGTGTGTGTCTGTCTGTTTGTTTGTGTGTTGGCGTGTGTCCATATTCGTATGCAGATGTGGGCCTGCAGCATGTGCAAAGACGTAGATAGGATGCAGTCTAGTGTTTCACTCAGGGTGCGTTCAAGAATGTCACACAAATTGGAGCATACAAAAAAGGAGGAGGGAAAGAAGTCATTTTCTCTAGTAAGATTGATTTCTAATTTTAAAAAGGCTCATTTGTATGTTCTTGAACTATCATTTTCAAAATTTGCTTTCTAAATGAATCTGTGAATTCATAACATCAAGACCAAAACAAATAAGATTTTCTATTCCAAAGGGTTTTCCCTACTAATTGAAAGCTTTTTTCTTATCTAAAGAAAAGTCTGTAAACACAATTGGTGTAATGTATTCGCTAGTTTTGCTGCATACATAATTTAATGACGTGAAACCTTTGCATGTTTTTAAAATTTTCCCTCCATTTATACTTTCACAGCCAAGGCTGTGTCTGCCCCGTCAAGTTTGTCTGCATCTCGGGAGTCATCTGTTAGTGTAGGCCCACCAAGCAGCCCTTGTGTGTCAGTGCAAAGAAAATGTCATCCTCAACTGCCATCTTGTGAGAAAAACAGTGAAGTGCAGTCAGAAATAAATTCGCTCTTCCCCTGTTGCATTGAATCACTGTTATTTGTTTTATTAAAACACTATGTTGTTTTTTTTATAACTTAACTAACCACCAGATATTTCTTTATACCATACTCCACAAACAATGAAAGAAATGAAATAATCTACATTCATGTTAACAGGCTCTATTTGTAAGGCAAAGAGTCTTTTAATTCAAATATGACAAATGGGGCACTGCCACCAGACTAATATTTTTTATGTGACAATGAATTCTCTCAAGGCAGAATTAGCCCATTCGCCCAGCAGAGTAGTGCAGGGTATTTGTTCTTGTCAATGAAAATGAGAATTTCTTGGAGAGATTCAGGGAAGCTGTTTGCCCCAGTTTATAGTTTAGTGTTAAGCTAAGCTAACGGACTGGTGGTGGTAGCTTCTAGTTCAGCATACACACATAAGAGTAATCAATCTTCTTGTGTAACCTAAAGATAACTTGATGATGTTGAAAACGCTTTAAAAACCCTCATCCTGAAAAAGATGGTACCGTGTAGAGTTGTGTCATTCCATCAAATGTGCTACTGTAACACGACAGCTTGGCCTCCGTGCCTCAAGTAGATCATTAATATTGTTTTGCAGATGAACTGAGCAAAAACTTCTGCAAAAACACAGAGAGATTGATGCTACCATTAAACCGTGTTTACCAGCTACAGAAACAGAAAAGACTCTAACCTCAACCCTTAAAGGAAGAAGAAATGTGCCACTATCAAAGAGGAGCTTTAAGCGCAACAAAGTCCTCTACAGTAAGAATGGCTCTACTGGGATTACACTGGATGTACAGTACAGCTGAGAACAAAGATAACTGACTGGTAACTTCATACAGTCGGAAGCTTGATGTTGCAGAAAGTATATTCCACTGAGCTCATAAAAGCCGAGACACAAAAGCCATCCTAATCTCAAAAAGTATGTCAGGACATCTTATTATCGTGACTGCAAGAAGCTGGTGGTGCAAAATGACACAGAATGAAATGGCCAAGAAAGGTTGTGACAGGCAGTATGGACCTTGGAAGAATGAAAAAAACAAAGCTTGCACTTCTACAACATGATTATCATTCCAGGCTCATATGAATCAACACAGTCAGCAACACAAAGAGTCAGACCATCATGCAGATCAGCATACGAGTTACAAGTTATCGCAGTGGGGAATCAGTGTCCAACATCGTGGCAAGCTGATGCTTCAGCAGAATTTGCACACTCTTGGGCAAAGCATTCTTATTCAAGCACTCAACTTCATCATTAAAGCTCCCTCAGTCAAATGGAAGAGCTGAGGGAATTTTAAAGGAGCAGAGTCACTGCTGCAAAAACCCCAAAGGCGTACATCTACAAAATACATGCTGCTCCGCACAACTTGCTTTGCATCTGCCATCCCCCCTGTGGAGCTGCTGGCTTACACAATATATATAGGGACGAAGATGAGTTGATGCATTGTCTGTAAATATTGCTCTAAGGAGGTCAGTTTTTGTAGATTAGTTTAAAAGATAATATGATGTGCACTATGTTAGGATCACGTGCAAGTAAGCCACGCACACTCCAAGCACTCAGTGGGGAAGACCCGGGTGAATGATAACGAGATCAGTGTAATCGCACACCCGATCTTATTGCTGTCATACCATTGAATAGGCGTAATTCGTGTACCGTCATCCCACAGACATGGGCCAGTAGGCCCCTACTCTACCTACTAGTAGGTTAAGGGTTCGGGTTAGGGTTAGGGTTAGGGTAAAAGCGATAATAAGTAATATAATGTTATTATAAATAAAGCTTTTCCAGTGACGTATAATTCCATAGCAAGCCTACTGTGCCTACTGGGTATTGATAACATTGGGTCAAGCATATGAATAGGTGATCACAGCCTTCTAAACCTACTAGTAGGTAGAGAAGGGGCCTACTGGCCCATGTCTGTGGGATGACGGTACACAAATTACGCCTATTCAATGGTATGACAGCAATCAGATCAGCTGAATCACAGGGGCTTAGACTCTGCAGCACCACTTGGTCTCATGTGGGCCTTTGTGCAAAAACTAGACGGTGAGTGCAGGTTGTCTTGCTGACACCTTCAGCCAGAAGATGTTTATGAAGAACAAAACTCCAGATAAGAAATGAGCCCCAGGTCATGATGACCAGAGTGTCAAACAAAGTCAGCTGTATTGTCTTTATTCTCCTCAGGGCAACAGAAAAGCATCTGAGGAATCTATCTGGATTTTTCAATGTTGCTATCCTAATAACTAATTTTACTTAAATGCACCAGTGAATTGTTTGTTGGTAAGTTTCTGCACTCTTGTAGACATGCTGCAGCAAGAAATGAAGAATGACGCACGGTGGGTGCATTGCCATGATATGACCGACAGAGGTCAGTACTGCAACATTATTGGGGCATTTATTGAGACCGAAAAGGATGTACTGTAGTCCAGGCAAATATAGGGTCCACATGAATTTTTTGTGATCACCAGACGTAGCTCTTCATGCCCATATTCGGAAATTAAATGTATGATTTATCATTTTACTGAAGATACACTGTGTTCCACTGAGGGATTATACAGTATGTTAGAGGTTTTAAAATTGACAAAATAACTAAGACCATATTCCACTTGCAGCCCCTCTTTACAGTCGAAGTTGTTACAGAATCCCCAACATCAGTCTTCTTGTCACTGTCATTGCTGCAGATATTAAACGTGCAGGTCCACTGTGCCTTGCTTAAACATGGACTACTGGTCCAGATGGATAATCTGAGGCCCAGAAAGCTGCATTTCTACCCTAATGCTGTATCAGATGACACGCTAACCGTAACAACAACGCAACTGTCACCAGTTCAGTTCAGATCTTTATGTGTACTTCTTGACAAAGGGGTGTGAAGGGAGTCTGTGGGAGTGATTCTTCATCCATCTGTAATGTAAAGTTGTCTGTATCATCTGTTGTCTGGGTCATGGTGGAGAGCCTGACACCCCCTACCCCCCTCGCCCCCAACCTCAGGTTTCACTAACCTCTGACAAATGAGCAGTGCTGCTGATGGAGTGGTCAGTGGCCTTTATTCAGTAATCTCCAAAAGACATCCAAGGATGTAAAGGAAAGCACATTGTGTATTGCCACACAAATGATTTATTTAGATTTGTTTGTTCCCCCAAATAGTTAGATTATGATTCAAAAAAACTGTTGCTTTTATAAATTGCCTACTTTAACATTTTCTCCTAGGGGATCATCTAACATATTTGTGTACTGTATGAAATACCAAAGAGTAGAAAATGACATGGGGTTAAATTGTTCCTCATTGCTTGTTTGTCATAGTTTGTCAGTCTAACCAATGTTACCTCTGTAATAAACAAAACCAAGACATGTGTACTCTAAAATTTAACTCAGGGTAAACTGATTTCAGGTATCAGTACCCTTGATAGTGGCACTGCAAAAACAAGCCGCACACTCAGCAGAGGTGATTATAACATTTAATCACAGCGGCCTATCGCCAAAGCTTTGCAGGCTTCTCGCCCCGTGGTTTGATTTACCCGCCCTCCTCCTGAGGAAAAATCTCATTCACTAGACGAATTGCTGAGCGGGCCTCTCCGACCGGCCCCTATAAATCATTCTTTAATCAGGGGCCTCTGAGATTGGGCGCAGACACCCGCGGGATCAACACTGTGACACCTCAACTCCTCCCCGTGCGTATCTGCAGCCCTGGGAGTTTTTATCCTCTTCTGTTTCCACCCCAGGCTTGTCTGCATTTGTATCAGTCATCAGGAAACTAAGAGGGATGACGCATCCTGCTCACTCTGCTGACACCAACACCCCGACACTTCCTCCACTAAGAGGAGAGGGATGCCAGGGACAAGATTACTGGTTTCAGGCTGTAAGAGAACACACAAACACGCTCTCAGGGCTGCATTACCAGAACTGGGGAACTGCTCCAGGGCCTCAGAACTTCTGGACCTCTAAAAGCTCCAGCCTGTCATAATCTGTCCATGCTGTGGTTTCCAGAATAGGAAATGGGAAAAGTACTATAGTACTACAGTTCTTTATTGTCACTGGAGGGTTCTGAACCTGAGGGATAATTTTAAGCATTGAGTGGCTGATTTTTGATGCCCCGATTGAAGTAAAAACTCACTGGGCAGCAGGCTGATGCAGAATTAAACCCCAGACATGGATGAACCATGAGATAAAAACAAATTTGAAGTTCATCATCAGGAAGAGTAACAAGAAAAGAGGAAACTCAGGCTGACTTTTTTCAACAGTATGATTACACTTAACACTGGATAACCCACCTTCCACTAAATGGAGGGATGCAGTGCTGTTGGTTAAAGGGTCATGGAAGTATTAAATTATGAATGTTTATGGATGTGTTTCATCCTAAAGCTCCTACTTGTCACGCAGTGCTGCGTGAATATGTCTGAACCAATCTTTAGATCAACTAACAGCCACATGTTAAAATATTCAAAATGTAGACCGACTCTTGGCTGGGAAAATTCTCTCAAACTCAACCGCCAAAAAAAAATGAATTTATCAGTTTCTGTCTTTTCCAAGCAGCAGGTACGTGTTGATGCCAAAAAGGAAAACCTGCATGATGAGAGGTGAATGAAGTCAGATGGGTGAGAGGAGGAGAGAGCTGGATGCAAAGATGCTCTGACGTCACCGGGCTGAAGTATTTCTCCGTCGCTCGCTCTGACAGTCCGCTCAAGTTGCGCGTCATGACCATGGAGACGTCCAGGAGTTTTAAAGGAGGATGCAGGTGCGCAGCGAGGGAGGGCGCCTCTTCAATCAGCGAACGGAGGAGATGGGACACAGATGGATTGTGTTAATATGCTCCGTGATCAAGTGATAGAAGTGTGTGACAACCGACTGAAGTTTTCTGGTCTCCTTTTTAGCCACTTAAAGCGACTAAAACCACCAGAGAGGGACGGATCACGAAAACCATGCACTGTTCATATCCATGGAGAGATGGCATGCGTGCTCCTCTTCAGTCGACTTCTCCCCTTCTCACACAGGCTCACCAGAACATCCGTTTGCTTACTCTCGTTTTTCCTTTCATACCTGTGCTACTGTGCGCTGTTCCCCGCCGACACCGTCATGCAAAAGTCAGGTGATCCGACGGCGAGCTGTCAACGCGTCCTGGCAGATGGAGCCAAAACGCGCCCTCAGAAATCGCTCTCCTGTGTGTGGCCGCCGGATGCGAGACCGAGCAGCGTGGAGGCATCTCGGCTGAAAACAGACCACCAAAGACCACCCTCGACCCTCCACATCGTCAGGAACGGCACGCCCGGTCCTCCGATGGGCAATTTGAAGTTCGGGAATAAAAAGTTACCGAACGCCATCATAGTGGGTGTGAAAAAGGGTGGGACGAGAGCTGTCCTGGAGTTCATCAGAATCCACCCTGACGTGCGTGCGGCTGGCACCGAGACACACTTCTTTGACAGGAACTATGACAGAGGCCTGGAGTGGTACAGGTAAGAGCATGTCTCACCTGCACAGGTGCGTGTGTCCCATCTGTCCCTGCATTCCCATGTCGTCAGATATTTAAACGGAACCATTGGTGGTGTGGTAAATTGCACTTTGGACACTTGAATTCACTGTTAGATTTGTTCGTGTTTTCAGTCTGTGGACATCTGTGGTCACTAACATGGTGAAGATATACAATGTGCTGTTACAGTAGTTTGCTCGGTGATCTCAAAGATGATGATATTTGGCCAAAATAAATGTTTAATTTAAATCTAATTTTCTACAATTGGAATTTAGGTACTCAGGTAATTTGTAGCTGATCACATCGTGCTCCTGAGGGTGTAACCCAAACCATATCGTATTTTAAAATCTAAAACATATATGATACAAATACATTCATATACATGAAAGCTGAGACAACTGGAGGCCTCAGTCTCTCTCCTGCCAGTTTGTGTAACCGCTTCTGAGAATTACTGTTAATGTAAAATAAGCTTCTCGCTGTCAAAAATGCCTTGCACAGCCCTCGCCTCTCCCCATTCCTCTTCTGAGTGCCTCTCTGTGTACAGCACACTGTGCTTGGAAGTGGGTAAACATGCTCGATGTGTTTTCCGCAGTCTCTCGACTCATTTCGTACTCTTATTGCAAGAAACTTTGGGGGCCGGAGCTCTGTTTACACCAGCAGAACAGCAGCCCTCTTTTTTTTTCTAAATGTACTGTGGAGCAATTCATCAGATTTCTCATAAAATCCAACCTCTGGAGGCAAAGAGTGTAAACTGCATTGAGCAGGCTGGCTGTAGCTGCCAGGCCTCTGACCTGTTGTCCTGTTTGTTAGAGGCAATTATACAATCTCAAAATGAGTATTGAAATGAATGATTTATTGATTTTTCAATGCTAAATCAAGAATCTTTACCAATTTGTGTCCCCATCAAATTGGTTTGTTTGAAAGATCATTCAGTGTCTCTCTATATATAGCATACATGAAGCACCCATAATCATTATTTAAACTCTTTAATTACAGATTTAAACCAGACGTACTGCATGTGGTATCTGGTTTAATGATGAATTGTCATCACAGGCACACAAACAGACAACCATGCACAACACACTCACACAGCGATCGACTTCCAAATACATTTCATGTTAATGATTCGCTGTCATGTACCCCGCAGGAGGTTTGTGTATTATAAAATAATTATAGACTGAAAGTATCTCCACTAATTGGCAGTCCTCAGGACGGTTGGAGGCTGAAGCCCTTTTATCTCAGAGATGTGAACCTTCGCACATTACCGTAATTTGACTGGCGGCTGTCGAAGCTGTCAAGAAAAGGTCAAATGCCAACTTGCTGACTTTTGAGGATGGCTTTCAAAACAAACAGTTGCTTCTCTTGAAACTCTCTGTAAACACTCATCAGTGGAAGCCAGATTACTGTTCTGAGCAGCCACATTCCTGTTCTCAGTGTGCGATCATGTGTGCCGACGTTGGGTTCCGTGCAGTATCTAAACAAAAGAACAAAGAAAACAGAGGCGTAATAAAGATCCCTGAAGTTATCTTGCTGAGCATGGAGGCAGCAGATGGTGCCTTGGCTGACGAGAACAAATGAGAAGAAATGCAATAATGGCACAACAAGTCAGAGCAGCACTGAGGGCCAAAGTGCAGAGTCAGGTGGGCCAAGGATGGGTACTCCAGTGGAAAACAGATAAAGCTAGTTATTTCACAGGGCACAACAAAAACTTTCAAGAACATAACCAAACCAAAAATGAATCAGTGGTAATTTTTCAATTATTTCTATCAAAAAGTCTACACTGTCGTACAGCACAATTTCATATTTTTGTGAAGAGCTCTAGCCTTTCTGAAGTAGCGCCCCCTACTGGCCCCTTCAATACAACCCGCAGACGCTGAAATCGCAGGGATCGCAAATCAACTAATCTTTATCGCCTTTTTTCTGAATGATTTTTCATTTGCAGGATGATTTAAAACTTCAAAACACACAGGGCCTTTTATTTTATTTGGTTTAGGGAGTCATGTCAAACTAGTCGATTAATCAGTTGTTAAAATAGACTAGTTTCCGAAGTTAACCCGCAACCATTTTTTTTACTTGTTACACAGACCAAATGATAAACTGATTGATCAGGAAAACAACCATGAAAATAATACTTAATTTCAGCCCTATTTGCTTGAGGGCTTCCAATCAAACGTCAGACTTTTTCTCAGCGAAGGCCCAATCCATTTCTTTCAAAGACCACATTGGCCTAGTTTGAAGACCCAGAAGTAACCTAACAGAGTCACTCCGCTATATGTGTTCTGTTTGCATTCACAGTGATTTATTGCTCCTGAACCATGCGGGGCTGATGCACAAGAGAGCTGTCTGAGACAAGTCTCCAGTGACAGCACACTACTATGACTTTGCTTCAGTGCTCCTATTATCATTTACATGGAGAAACTGGGTTCACAGCCAAAGTGGAGCTTCTCAGTTACTGAGGCTTTATGCCTTTGCAACTCACTTGTGTAAACTTGCCCTAAATAGACATCTTATATGCACTTTTTCCCTTTTGACAGAGTGAATGTGAGGACATTATGTCCTCTGTGTCTCAGTCTCTTCGCCTTTGCAGTAATTCAAGCAATTCAAAACAGCAAGAAAATGTGATTAAAAAAATTCTTAAAGCAATGTCATTGTGAATGAGAAACCTTTATCTTACTGGAACGTTTATATTGTGCTTTCATCTCTCATTCAGAGGTTTAATGCCAAGGACTCTTGAAAGCCAAATCACAATGGAGAAGACGCCAAGCTACTTTGTGACAAAAGAAACGCCACAACGGATCTCCGCCATGTCCCAGAGTACCAAACTCATTGTGGTGGTGCGAGACCCCGTGACTCGTGCAATATCAGATTACACTCAGACTTTATCGAAAACCCCCGATCTGCCAAGCTTCCAGGACCTGGCCTTCAGAAACCAGTGCCTGGGCATTGTGGACACTTCCTGGAACGCCATCCGGATCGGCCTGTATGCCCTGCACCTGGAAAACTGGCTCCGCTACTTCCCCCTGGCTCAGATCCACTTTGTTAGCGGAGAGCGTCTCATCACGGACCCAGCAGGGGAGTTGGCTCGGGTGCAGGACTTCCTTGGGTTAAAGCGCATCGTCACAGACAAGCACTTCTATTTCAACCGCACCAAGGGCTTCCCTTGCCTTAAGAAGCCGGAGAGCAGCGGCTCGCCCCGCTGCCTGGGCAAGTCCAAGGGCAGAACTCACGTGCAGATAGACAGAGATGCTATTGAGCAATTGCGAGACTTCTATAGACCTTACAATGTCAAGTTTTATGAAATGGTTGGCCATGATTTTAAGTGGGAGTAATATGTCATGGCTGAGGTGGACAGCTAACTATCAATATCCTCCAGACAATATGTGTGAAACCACAAAGGCAGTACTACACTTTGAAGTCACACTAATGAACAGATCAAAACCTTTGATGACATCGCTTTTGCACTTGTGATGATCAGTTACCAGCTGGCGTCAGCATCCTGTTTGTTGTTAGATATAGCCATCATTCCAGCTTCAGGACCATGTGATTTCTCTTCCCGTTACTGTATATTGTTGCTGACTAGATTTCCCCATTTGCTGATGTAAAGAAAAAAAAAGAAAGAGAGAAAATTCCAGGGAATGGGATTAGTTCCTCTTAAAAACCTGCTTCCCTAATCAAGGCAGGATTTGAAAGCAAGACCTTGGAAAATGTCAGTGAAGTCTTCAGGGAGAGCAGAATTAATCTGCAGCACTGTGGTGGTAAATCCGAAATGTAAAGCCATAGCACAAGTGGGAACCACCTAATGTTACTAACTGTTGGTGTCATCAGTTTCCTATACGGAGTGAAAGATTTTTTTTTCATTCTTTCCAGCATGAATCAGATGCTGTCACGTGCAGCACTTCACTTTTTACTTGTGCTTTATTTGCAAAGTCCATGTTTATACAGTATTTTTATTATAAAAGTATTTGATCGCTGCCTCACCCACAATGCTTGTCCATCATTAAATGAAACAGATGCACAAATGCACTCATGAAATCATTGATTCCTTCTCATCTTAAGCCTCGACCTTGAAAAATTGCATTTCACAAAAACGCACGCCGAATGACTTTTTTTTAAAATCCTTCCCACTCCCTGCTTGTGCTCTGTTTATATAAAACCTAGTGAACCAATCAAAAATTAGTCCTTTAAACTGAAAACTGGAGTCATGAGCGAAAACTGTATCCCTTAAAATGGTCAAAACTGTATTGTGCCCTCCCCACCCCTGCATCAATATGGTAACATTGTGTTTTTAAACAGATTAGACTGGGGGGGGAGGGGGTGGTTGTATTTGTCACTGCTGTTGCCGGTGAAGACATATCCATGGTGGTTTATTGCATCCTGCGCGGTCTGTCGTGTGCCTCGGTTGTATTAGGCCGACGAGCGGCTGTGGGTGTGAGGAATTTCAATCACTTTTCAAAGACAAAGCAGGGAACACCTCGCCGTGGCAGGTTATCAAATACATTGTGGGACTGCACGTCACATGAGTCACATGAATGCGGTGAAAAGTTTGGATTTGGCCACATGGTATGAATGCTAATGCAAGCCTGATACACTACTTCAAAAATAAAGGAAAAAATACTTTGTAATAAGCACAGGGATATTTCAGAATCTTTTATGAATTGAAGCAGTGTGTGTTGAGCGATCATCAAATTCTAGATCACACAACATAATACTATGGCTAAGACTTGTTGTTACACAAATTTAGATGTAACTACTCAGTATACAATACAGCCTTATATCAAAACTGTAATACATTGTATTTTAGGTAAGCATAAGGGGAGAACATTATGGGTTGGAAAGTGAGGCAGCAGTGACTTTGTGTTCAACAGGGACTTAGAAACAAATTCCAAGTATTTATTGTGCCACCATTACATAATAATGGCATAAAGTAATACTATTACTGGGTCAGAAGAGTCTGTACATATTCAATATTTACAGGGTAATCAGTAGTACATAATGTAGTTCAATTCTCAATCCAATCTAAACAAAAATGTATTACCCCACACTATTACTGTTTCCTTATGCTTACACCAAATTAATTGGAACCTCTGTGTGGGCTGAACTGTAAAGTGTTACTGATTTCCTTTGCATTTCCAAAATGGAATTGTTGCTCATCACAAGCAACGGCAAGCAATAAAAAAGAATTGATACCAACAAGTTTAGATCTTACAGCAGTGTAAGCAAACACATGGACAGTGCATACACACGTCCAGGGTTTACTGCCGGTCGCACAAACACAACAGTAAAGACTTACTCAGCATTTTCAACGTACAGTATCTTTCAATACATATCACAAGTGATAGATGCTGGAAAACTGAACGGTGAGCGGCTGGTTTCTTAACTAATAATGCTCATTAATAATGATTTCAGTCAGAGTGAAATGTAGGACACACTGACTCCTCTATCCACATACCTCAGAAGTCTACTGCTTTTATCTGTTTGAATGCTGCTTCATCTGAGGCGCTCTAGAAATGTGCATGTAACACAGTGTCCTTTGAAGATGTCTTGGTGTTTGACATACATAGCAGTACAGAAAGTTGAACTCAGGAAGCCTAAAAGCCTGTTCGTGTTTTTATTACTCTGCTGTATACATTCAAGCTTCTCGGTCATTCTCATTCTGAATTGCTAAGAGGAAAAAGAAAAGTCACAAAAGATGTTCCGCTCTTTTTGACCCTCCCTCAACCCAGGCGTCCACTTGTTTTTATTTTTCTCTCTCTCTGTCTCCTCAGAGCTTCTCTTTCACTCACCGTCTCCCATTCATTAAACTCATACCACCTCCAGGTGGGGGTGGGGGTGGGGGGGGGGTAGACAGTGCAGCGCCGCCACTACCACCACCTCTGGTGCCCCTCTTGTCATCATGCTCGCCAGCAGGTCATTTCTGTGGCTTACTGAGCACACACGCAGGTGAGCATCCATCCAGTCGTCGCTGTGAGCCGCAGCAGCAGCAGCAACACGCTCTGTGCGGTACACATGGGTCCTAATTAGGCCTGAGGGCTGGAGAGGAGCAATCCCCCAGAACAAGCATCAGCCAGAGTCTGATTAGACTCTGCAAGTGAACGGCTCTCCAGAGATTGCTTGCAGGTCAAATCTCTCTCTCTTGCTCTCTCTCTTTTACACACACATACACACATACACACTCAGCTTTCTTTTCAAACATGAATTCCCTCAGGAGCCAACCGATGCAAATCATGAAATCCTCTGCATTTCGGCGCGCCATGACGTGACCTATTTGCACTGGAGCTAATGAGGTGCTTGTTAAGCTTAATGAGCATTTGTTTAAACTAATGTGTGAATATTGTGTCGATTAATATGTTTTCTTGTTGTTACGAAACATTATGACTAAATGACTCATTTCAAACAATTCCCCAAACATGCATTATTTTTAATATGTGGAATAGATATTTGTTTAATGAATGGATTTACCTATATAGTAGCATGCAATTCACATTGGGTTTTTTTTACCAATGGAGCTCCTTGGAAATGATTAAATTCTCAAAATATCTGAGGGAACTGAAAGAATCAGTTCATACTTTAGTGCACTGGTGATAAGCAGTAGTTATTGCTTAGACTAATGCTAAGACTTCAAGGACAGGAGCAGAGGCAGATTGTTCTTTTTATCTTTCACACTCAGTAGAGAGTTTTAGAAAGAGGCTTAGTACTCCTGATAGCAATTTTTGAACATTCTGATCTGATATTGATTCATGTTTAAAGCACCATTTTTTTTTCCACTGGAAGGGTGAAAATCACCACAGAAAAGGTCTGAAAAGCACAAAAAGAAAAACTAAATAAAATCAGGAGCAGCGGCTGAGGGCAGGCTTTAAGTGCTCAAATGTCACAGCGATGCTCTTCATGCAGATAATGTAGTTCATCTACTACAGAATCCCTGTTGGTTAATGTAGCTTCAAACATTCATCCCCTTTGGATTTTTAATGAGCACAGAAGTAGGAAGGGAGCGGTGGCAAAGGATTATTTCAAAAAGGAGCTCTCCCCCCTGAAACTCTAATATCGCAGTCAGTTTTTTCCACACACAGTTGTTAACAAAGCTGTAATACCTATAAATGCGTGCCTATGGGAAAATACGTTTTTACCTGCATGCTCTATTTAAAGTGCACTAAATTAAAAACAGTACTCGTCTCAGGATGTTCACATGAGATAGAATGAGGCTCCGCGGTATCCGAATGAGACAGCAGCTGACACTGCAGAGGCAGAGATTCAGCAGTGTATGTACCCCGCTCGGTCCTAATGGCTCAGAATAGTTTAACTTCTGCAGCCGACAGGATGTCCCAGCGGTCGGAATCACCAGTGGCTTAGGAGCCAAATTAAAATGAAGTGCTGACAACTGTGGCACCGTCTCAAGTACGTAATGATACATGTTCTACAACTATTTGCAGACCAGTGCTGGAGCCGCAGTCTTATGGGGATGACACTTAATAAGCGTGTGCATGTGATGTGCTCTATTAGGCTCGTGGAGGAAACCAGCAAAGTGAAGAAGTGAAGCGTAATAGACAGAAGGTGCAAGTGAAACATAGTAAGTTTAAATGTAGGCCATATATTTCTTTTTCTTGACAAAATGATTCACTGATGGCCTGTCTAAAAGCAGGAAAACAACTTTTTTTTCTTTTTCATTTGCATTCAGATTTCTGCATCTATTTTACACATCAACAGCCACCTACCCACCACTTTTTAACTCGTCTCCAGCAGGGAGTGAGAGGAAGATGGCAAAGATGAGAGATTTTGCGGCGCGCGTTGCCCTTTCAAGGTTCGGATCTGTGAAATTGCAAAAGTGCAAAAGTCCTCCAAATTAGAATCAGTTGTTCGGTGCCATCTCCTTGTTGTTGTATCGGTTTGTCAGACGAGCTAGGTGTCTGTTTTCTGTGGAGCAGCTAAAGTGAGGTAGAAAGCTGATTAGATTGGAGGCATCTCTCTCTCACCAGGAGATGTGTTCTAATTAGAGTGTGTGTGCCTCATGTCTCGCTGAGGAGAATAACAAGCCTCATCCCAAGGCTGCCTCCATGATGAACCTCACATCCGCAGCAAACCAAAACACATCTGATGTATCTGCAACCCCCTGGACTCCAGACCACACCTGAGTCGACATGCGGTGCATTAGGATTTTGTGTGTGTGTGTGTGTCTGTGCGTGTGTGTGTCTGTGTATGGGGGGGTGGGGTGGAGTTGCATCATGTGGCAGCGCTCTCTTAGCAGGAAGCCTTGCAAGGCTCAGGGAAGCCATGGTGGAGTGGATCCGTGTGCAAGCTTTGAAGTCCAAACAGCTCTTTCAGGTGATGAACACCTCTCTAATCCCTAATCATTAGCAAATGGGAAACTACTGTATTCCCATTAACTACTGGGGCTGCACATGCTGCATTTTAACCACTGAGAAGGTTGTGTGTGTTGTTTTTTTAAACATAATATGCTGAACCTGGATGACATTTGGGGGGGTTGGGGGCTGCGATTATGGGATTTAAAAAGCAAAGATGATGCCTGCACAAGCTTGAGCTGTTTTAAATTACACATCAGTCTTTGTTTTGCTGCTGCAAATGGCTTGACACATATTATAAATACAAGATAAGGTTGAGACCGGTTGACATATGGGAAAGCGTGAGAGCAGGCAGAAGAATTAATTTAGAAAGGGAGGCTCTGCTTGAAATGGTATCCAGCTCTGGTGAGAAAGACTAAATGTTCGACTTTCAAGTTACACAGCCATTTATCCTGAGTAGATAATGATACAATACTGATCTTGGGTGGAATTATTAGCATTATTAAGGGTTATTATTCAACTCTGGATTTTTTTTTACTCATTAATTTATTGAATAAATATTCATATTAGAGAAATGACATGTCAATAGGCCTATAATATTCTTATCAATTCATCTTTAAACATCATCCTTCCTGATGAAAATTGTTCATTTAAAAAAAAATGAGCTTCATTGGCGATTGGTTTACATATTAGTCAGTCTCAGTTTTTCAACTATTATAAAGGCAACACTGTGCTTTCCTTCACATTAATTTAAAAGGTACTCAATCAGACAGTAGATTCTTTGTCATGCTCATAAATGTCAGTGCACACATAGACATGCACACACACACACACACACACACACACACACACACACACACAGAGTGGAGGATGGTCCAACCTCCCCGGGGCAGCTTGTCTCAGATTGGATGTCAGATGCTGGAGACAGCTGCACTCATCACAGCTTTTATGAATACATTACCTTTTATGTTCATCCAAACATTAATTTATCTTCCTCAGAAAATCAAACGGGACAGACACTCACTCACCGGTCCGCTTGAAAATTGGAACTTTCAGAAACTCTGCTGTGTGTAAGACAAATATCTGCAGCCAAAATAACTGCAAATCTCTCAGCTGGCTGGTAATTCAAACCCCGTCTTTGACAGATTGTGCGTGCAGATGCGTGTGTGTAGGTGTGTGTATGTGTGTGTGTGTATGTGATGTCTATTTTGTCCGTGTTTTTTTTTTTTTTTTTTTGCAGGGATGGCTTATGAAATATCAAAGTGTGTTATTTGCTTCCACGAAACTCCTCAACATCAAAGACCCCCCCCCTCCCACAAGAACCCAGGAAACTCAAGTTTTTTACCCATGCAGTCTCGCCTGTCTTCCATCTCAGCATTGCTCAAAAGGCAAAAGCCTCTAATGATACAAGATACAAGATGGAGAGACTGCTGCCAACAAAAAGGGAGGGGGAGGGGGGGTAACGGATCAACAACTAAACAGACACATTTTGGGTGATGATTGACGTCCCTGCATCTTTTTATTATTCCTGTGATGTTCATCCAGACGCGCCAATGCCAGAAACCGTGGCCTCACACTTTGGCTGATGCAGCAATCTGGTGATATGCGCCTCTCTGCCTGCCAACCACCTGGCTGGAAGACGCATAATCAACCTCTCAGTCAATCATCCCTCGCACAGCCAATGGTGTAGGATGAGTGTCAGAGGAAGCATGGCAGACATGCGCTGGCTGCCATGTCCGACTCTGACACTTCGCACCTTGCTCTCTTGCATCCCGATGAATCCTCCGCATTGGCAAGTTCCTTGGGATTCCTGCTCACCGACCACTGCGCATTATATGTAAGGGAAGTGAATGTGCAGGGGTGTGGGAGGAGGAATATGGCTGCCGGGTCTCACACATTTAACAGGTTAGGGTTTTAGTGAGTATATCCTCTGCCATCTTAAGCAGAAAGAGCACGTAAGCCTTCTGAAATGTCAGCGACTTAATTAAGAAAATCAGTTTGAGGAAAATTACCCTGAAAGCCAACTTACATTTAAAACTACAATTTGATACTATGCTCTACAGAGGAATGGTGATGATTATATCCTGTATGATGGTCCTGTTGCCTAAAAATGTCTTTGATGATCACAGATGTCCCCCGAAAGAGACAATACAGACTAATCCTGACAGTTTATGTGAGTTTTTTCTGGTTCGCAAACAACAGCAACAGTCTCTTTGGGCGTTAAAGTTGTTTTCAAGGCACTGCTCCGGGTTATGTAATTCAGCCCTGGATGTGCCACATGACAAGTTATGTATATTGCATCGCCTAAAAAGCAGATCTCTCTCTCAACGACGGCACTGAAAGCCTGCTAGATTTTTCATCTCCAATTAAAAGGGAGCCAAAGCACTGCATCACTGGACTGAAGACAAGAGAAATAACCGACACGCTCGCTCCCGAAACAACTGAATAATTAAATTTGTTTGCCATCCAGCAGGGGGAAAAAAGTCTCGTATTGAGAATACATTCAGTCGTTGTGCAGGCTGTCGCCGAGTGTGATGCTAAAAATGCACATGTTAAGATGATCAGATGAGGGGGTTGGGATGAGGACTGGTCTTTAACAATGAAACAACAAAAAAATGGTCCAGTATTTTTTCTTGGGAGGCATGTTTTTGTTTTTTTTCGCTACTGCTACACAGGGCGCCGGAGCTGCTGTTCTGCTAAGATGCAGCTCACGCTACACCTCCTTTCCAGACACAGTGTAACAGTAGTCACTGTAGCTTTAGGCCCCAAGCTAAAACACAGAGTGGCAGGTGTGAAAAGAGGGACACTAACTTGGTTATTTGTTACACGGCAAAGCTAAAGTTTGCTAATTCTGGCTAACATTAGCCACCATGTGTTGAATTCAACTCTTTATTTTAGTATCACAATGAACCTGCTGTTACGGAACGTTTCTGGACCACAAAACGCAGGAGACCACAGAGCGAGATTTCCAAGACTTGAATATTGTCTGGCAAACGTTCAAAAGGTTCAAAAGCAAGACTAGGCAGGTAAGGGACACTCAAGAGTAGCTCAAACAATCTTTTGGCAGCCAGCGCATGTCATGGCCCGGTTTATAAAGGAGGAGAGGTGATTACTGGAGAATGCTGATCAGGTGTGTCTCGTCTGTGTGCCGGGCCACCAACCGGGCCATCACACCTGCTCTTTCTTCTTTGAAAATTTACACACTCTGGCTTTTAAAAAAAAAACAAAAAAAAAACAAAAAGCCATTCAAAATTTCTAACCTTAAGAAGATTCTTGAATGAAACTGGAAGAATTACGTCGTCTCACATCCCGGTTTGATTCTTTTGCTCTCGTTGTTCTGAGAAAAGATCAAAATTAATAAATTACTCAAAAGGATTTTTTGCTGTGAAAAGCACTCCAGAATGCTCTCTGATCTATAAATACCAACATATCTGACTGTTCCCCTCAGCTGGTGAGCACCTGCTTTTTCAAGTTTTCTTATTGTGGCTTCGATCGGTGTGCTTTCAAATTTCTCACTACAGTGTCTGCATGGATAATATATAGCCCTGTTAACAGAGATAATATACTGTAGAACAACATCACTTATTTAAACATACCAGCTGGTTGGACACATCATAAATATGTGTTCATCAGTGCAAACCAACCCAACAGCCTTGGAACAAACAAATATTCATACTGTTTGTCACGTTTGTTGAACTTCACAGTTACTTTAATTGAGGTTTGGGCGCAAACACGGGCCTTAACAAGACACTCTGACATAGCGAGGTCGCAGGGCACGTGTTGCAGGGCTATTGCAGTGGATTGTTTGGTGTAAGTGGCTAAGCTATGGTGGCCACCCTGTGCGCGTCGTTTTCACCACAGCAGTCAATGCATCGATCCATCCAAACAGCGAGCGGTGAAAAAGTGAAAGCTAATCATGAAGATCCTGCTCCTCCTCTCCTTCTATCCAGGGACGGAGTTTCTCAAAATGGAGACTTAGCAGCAGCATTAGGGATTGTATTTGGCCCCAGGGGACGCCAAGATTGGACTGATCGATAAGATTAGATTGCCTTTCTTCAAACACATTAATGTGGCAAAAGCAAAACATGTAAACTAATTCAGCATGTTGGATGCATTATGCTGAGGAGTCAAGAAGGGCAATGTCACGGTTTGTGTGTTAAATCCAGATAAAAGTTGCTGAATTCTCCAATGACATCTTGCTAATGATGTTCTCTTGGAGCTGATACAATTGGCAAATGATTATTGATTTTAGTGCTAGAGAAGCCTGGCTCCTTTACAGAATGATCTTGTGCTGGGTTGCAGTCTTGTGAATTTTCTAATTACATTCATACATGCATATTAATCAAACAACCTTGCAATTTTTTTTTAAATTTTGCTTTAGAATTACGAGACAAAGGCTGAATTCTGATGAGATGAACGACGCAGATCTTTCCTGCCGCTGCATGTGAAGAGAAGCACGTTGCAGCCCGTCATATCTCAGGCAATTTTTTTTTCACTTCTCAGAGTGCATGAGAGTTGTGAAGTGAGGGGGTGAAAATGTAATTCCCAAAACAGAAGACTGTTATACAAAATCACAAGAAAAAAAAAGACAAAGAGGCAGTATTAACTCTTAATATGCCCAGCCTTGGGCCAAACTAATAAAACCGCAATTGAATCAGTTCTAAATAAATGATGGTGCTGTAGTTTAATAATACCTCATCTCCCTCACCGACAGCATTGGATTTGACGTAAGTATATCTCTTCATATTCCCACAAGTTTAAACTGAAGGGCATATTTCGGACACAAATGAACGCCAAGTGTTGCTTTATTTCCCTAACTCATTATTTGTTGCCTCTGCTGGGATTTTAAGGCAAGGCATTGAGCACCACCAAGTGGATAAAATGAGCAAGGTGACCCAAAAGGTAGCTGAGCCGCAAACTGTGACCGGGCGTGCAAAACAAACCACCCACAGCTGCATATGTCAACCGAAAAATTTATTTCATGACATGATTTTATTTCGTTGTTTGCATTGCTGAATCAATACCAACACTCGTTGCAACTCCCCAAAACAAGATGAATGCACTGCATGTCAGAAATGGCATTATTATCACAGAATGGAAATGGCTACAATAAAAATAAAGGTTTCTCGTTCTCATGCATTTGTGAAAATAAATGATTCCTCATACTGCTTCATTGTATTTATACATCCCTCTCATATAATCAGCGCTGCACGGTTTCACTTAAAGTTGATGTGACATACATAATTCATTTTATATACTGCCTGTGTTGGGCGTAATACCACAGTATCAGCAAACTGTAGCCACCAGGCACTGAAGATAATATTTAGATTTACTATGCACCACGTACCAGAAGGCTATGGAAAATAGTTTATGGTCCTGCCTCTTGGGCTAGCGATGCACATCTCCTCCACGAATGTGACACTTAGACATTCAGTAGATCTATGATTGTATATGTATACGATAATAGCTATCAATAATGCATTTGTTTTTGGTGGGACTCAATGATGCCTTCCATTGCAATCTTTCACAGTGAGAAATTCAAAGAGATTCTATGATTTCCAGTATTATAGTCAAAATATTGTGTCTTCTGTTGTATCGTCAGTTTGCTGAGACACTGGGTTTGAACATACAACAATTAAAATCAGAACATCAGACTGAAGACAATGCATTGCACAAGAAAGCCCGTGGTTAG
Source organism: Psettodes erumei (assembly GCA_016785225.1). Classification (NCBI taxonomy): domain Eukaryota; kingdom Metazoa; phylum Chordata; class Actinopteri; order Pleuronectiformes; family Psettodidae; genus Psettodes; species Psettodes erumei. Next base: position 402,120 of record JAFBJZ010000327.1, on the reverse strand, counting down.
GTTTTTGTACAGCACGACTGCTGGGTTGTTGGTGTCACTCTCATTTCTCAGCTCCCGGAGGTGAACTCATTAAATAAACTATTACAGGTGCTAAATGAAAATTATACCACAAGTTGTAAACAGCTGCAATGTTTTGTTGACAAAACCGTGGAAATTGTTAAAAGTTGGAATTGTGAGGGGAAAATGTGGGACAAAATACAGAAAACATTAATTTGCAAGTGAGTTGATTTACTTTGAGAGGGTGAATGAGCAATACTTATCATTCATACAAAATGTATATTGATTTGGAGAAATGTGCAAACAAAGCTTTAATAAAGTATGCCTTCACATGCTCTCTGATGCTGGCATTTGGAAAAATATACAGTTAGAAATATATACACATCCAAGAGTAGCACTTTCTACATACTCAGTGTGGGCATTAGCAAGAATCTGCTTGCATAGTTAAGTGCATGCATAAGCAATTTGTCATGCAACAACTGTCATACACTTCATGAATGGTGTTTTTTCTTTATTTCTTTTTTTCCTCAATCTATGTCAGTGCATTCAGTGCTGATCTACGCGTTAATGCGAGCTAAAGATGCGCGCGAGCCGTGAAGTCACACGTGAAAGAGAGAGAGAGAGCGAGCGGACTCAAACGCACCATAACGCTCTGGTATGTACATGTATGGCGTTTGGCGAAAAAAGGCAAAAACCCAGCTGCCTTTCGGGAGTTGTGTTGTCCGTGTGCGTGGTGGCTTTCTACATAAAACCCTGTGTTCGTCTGAGAGGGAATGTTTGGAGATGTCTGGCAGTCTGAAGAGGCTCGATCCTCATGAGGAACATGTGGGCACCGCAGGTTAAGTGTTGGCATCGGCAGCTGGACGGGCAGAGGTGGCGGAAAGGGTTGGGGGGTGGGGGTGGGGGTGGGGTACGTTACAGGTCATTACTGGGAAATAAAACACAAACATTTAAGAGTCAGTACAAACCAATGTCTCCGGACATTTAACACCAACGGCACATGCTTCCCTCCCGCGCTTCTTCTCGGCCTCTCGTTGACTGTCTTCTTCTTCTTCTCCTTCTTAAAGGCTGTTGCACAATTACTACACCAAGGAGCGTATGTAAACAGCGGTTCGGGTTAAATAGGCTAAATTGTGTTTTACTTTCAGTGCTTAATAAATATTAAAATTGAGTTATAAATTTACCAACACCTGCAGTTATACAATTTAGATTAAATACTTCACTATGATTATCTGAGGCACTGATGTTTGTTGTTGACATATGGCTCTCAATACTGAATGAGAGCTGTACATAAAGATTTTTTTTTTTTTTTTAAATAATTCAGTGTTTCACTGCATCAGCGTGTTAAAAATTGCCAGTAAACTTCCTTTGGTGACTGAGTAGTCCATGTTTGATACACCTCAAAAGTTTCTCTCCATCCATTATATTTGCTTTCCATCTTGTGCAAAGTCACTTTTATTTTTCACCCCTTACTGAGATGTACTTCTCCCAACTATGCTACAGACAGAACAAGGCAATAATCTCAATACATGTGCAGTCCATGCTTATTTACAACACAGTATGATATTCCTTTAAAATCAACACAATCCATACAAAGTGCTTTGTTAAAATCCATTCCTAAATAGCTATTTAACAATGTGGACAGTAAGTATCCAGTATGGCAGCTGGTATTCAGTGACCACTGAAAAGCTACAGGTGCTTCAAAGATGTTGGTCAGACACTTGATCGAGTTTGATAGTTAAAACACCTCAGAGCTGCACTTGAGAGATTGTTATCGGGCCATGAGAAGAACATCACTTGGACCTCTGGCTAGTTTGTGTCGAGCTGATGGGGATTTTCCTGGACTGCATTGTCTTTTTAGCAGGCTCTTTCTTCGGAGGGTCCTTTGCATTGGCCGAGGACTGGGTGGTGGTTTCTCCTCCTGAAAGCTTGGACTTTGTGGAGGGCAACAGTGAATGCTTTGCTGCAGCAGACACCTTAGAGGATTCCTTGTCTTTGGCTGTGGTCCCACTGGCCTCTGAAGCCACATTCTGGGTTTTCCTGCTCGCTCCGTGTGGGATTCCTTCTTTAGCTGCGTCCCCGCCACTCTCCTCCGGGCTTCCTTTAGCTTCTCCTATCCCTGATTTCCCACCATCAGCAGATTTGCGGGTCTCTTTGGGCCTCAGAGCAGTTTTGAAGAAGGACAAGCCTTTGTCCTCCGTCTTACTGTTCCTACGAGGTCCCCTTGACGGCGGGGCAGCACTCGCAGAGGAAACACCCACGCTTGAGGACCGGAGACTCGACATGGAGGAACTGCTGCTTGAGTTCTGGCCCGCTGTTTTGTTCTCCGCAGCCCGGCCTGGCCTGCCTTCCACTTTACTGGCAGCACTGGACCTGGAGGGAGGTCCTCCGTGGTTAAACTTTCTCTCCAAAACCACACTGGTCCGTGAGGAGTCACGGCTCGTGCTCCTGTCCGCTGCTCTAGTCCTTCCAGAGGCTGAGGTTTTTTCACCTCCACCTCTAGGTGACGTCCTTCTTTGAGGATATGAGCTTTGTAGTCCCGGAGAACCACTCTTTCTTTGTTGGACTGAGTCAGGACGTAACACCTCCGTGGTTTGAGACGACCCTTTCTTTGCGGGGGTCGCTGTTCTCGAGGAACCAGCCTTGCTAGTTTTAGGAGGTCCATCGCTTCTGTCCTTGGGGTTTGACGCTGATGCTGCACTCTTGGCCTGTGTTCGAGATGGTGACTTATCAACAGCCGGGGATGCTGGAGAGAGAGAGCTGGACGATGTTGAGGAGGTGGCAGGGCGCTTCTTGGGACTCCTCTCACTCTCAGTCCCGGTCTTGGCTGAGGTTCTTTTGACACCAGCGCTATCTGCAGCTCCGTTCCTTTGCTTCGGCTCTTTCGCAGCTGCCCCGTGTCGAGGACTGACCTGTTTAGCAGCGGTGACTACATTGTTGTTATCCCCGGCCTGGAGGGAGCTCCTCTGCTCTGCTTGTGCCACAGCCTTAGACTGAACCTGCTCAATTAGCTTCTTGCTGCCAGGATTACTATCCAGGGCTGCAAGGGCCAACTTGCCCCCTGACAATTTGTCTAGCTTGGGTGACCCAGTGAAGCAGGAGGTCGACCCGAGCTTGCTATCAACCACTTCCCCTATCCTCTCCAGCGTCGGGGAAGAGGAGTGGGACTCCAGGGAGAAGCGCGAGGGAGAGTTGGAACGGAGCTGAAGCTTAGCAGAGTGGGACCAGGACGGTTTGGTGCCATTTTCACTGAGCACCAATGGACTGGCGATGGAAGATCTCGAGGAGAATGTTTGTCTCTGCATGCCTCTCACTGCTGGGCGGCTCGATAAGCCTGCGTTGTGGAAAGACACGCATCAGTACTGGTATGGTTCTCTAAGAAAACATTAATCTTGACGGAACCGTGCCGCGTTAGGATGAGCAACCCCCACCGTCGTCCTCGCTCCGTTCGCCGGCGAACTCAGCGGACTCAGAGAGGGAGGCCAGCGAGGTGCGCCTGGAGGAACCGGATGAGGCTTGGCTGGGCGGACGGCTGCCCATCAGCCGGCTGATCCAGTGCTCGCACAAAGAAGAACTGGTGGATCCTAAAGGCCCAAACAGAGAGTGGCTCAGCATCCATATGCTACAGACAACACCCAAGCATTTGCAGTGTGAACGGGAGTGTATGCTCCTAATATTAATTTAAAAAATTACCTCCCACAGAACTGTTGGCAGACCAAGAAGGAACTGTGGCACGTCTTTGATAAAACAAGATGTAAGCAGTCTGCTTGCAGACCTCATCCTCAGACATGGGATGAACATCACTATCATCAAAGCAATACCACTGTCCATCAATGGAGTTCTTACAGTGAGCTACGAGACACAGTGCAGTAACAGATTATAAATAACCTTTAAGGCTTTTATAAAAAAAAAATGAAATGAAATCTGTCATTGGTTGTTACCCGTGTAATGTCCTCCCTGCATGGTCCCATGATGGTTACACACTGCGTACAGGTCGTAAAGGTAGTCCTCCGGGTCGCGGCCCATCCCATAAGGCCGTCTCCATGGAGACCAGTGGGAGGGGAGACTCCAGCTGCTCTGGCTCCTCTTCACCATGTGGGGTGCCATGTCCATGCCCGTGAGCGGGAACTTCACCATGTTCTGCATCTTCATTCGTCGATCGCCGTCCTGGAGGAGACGAGGATGGCGTTAAATTCGACTGCACGGTCGATATATTAAATTACATCGCCTCACTCCCTGCCGTTTATGTTATTTTTAGAAATCTGAGCAGCGTGGTGTCTTCGTTCACAATAGCATACCTGTCTAAAGCGCTTCAGGTGAAGTATGAGGATGTCTGGCAGAGTCCACAGACTGAGCTTGATGCTGCCCTGCTGAAGCTGCTTACAGTGTGGGCAACGCCACGCGTCATCAGGTGCGAGCTGAAAATGAACGTGGGGGGTTTATTAAAGAGAAGCTGAAGTCTCCTCGTGTTGTTTTTTTTTATCTGTTTGCATTTTTCTGTTTGTTTTTTTGCGTAATAAAACATGAATTGATGTACATTTGCTTAGCGATATCATATAAACTTATATTTTCACAGCTCTTGCAGACATATGCGTCACCGTGCTTCAGTCTACCTGTTCCTCTTTGGTGTAGAGTTGAAAGCACTGGGCAAGCGAGCACGTCTGAGGCTGCAGGTGCTGCTCCTTCACCTGACGCACACTCTCAGCGTCCGGGATGTATTCGTCCTCCGTCCTTTTGAAGAGACTGTGGGCGAACTCCAGTCATTAAATGTACTTGGGTTAAAATGCAAAACTCTGAAGGAACAGACCCCACACATCGTATCAAACGTAGGCTCACTTACTAGTCCTTTGTCTCCTTGTCCCATTCGACAACGATTTTGACATGAGGTGGCCCTCCGGGACCACACGACTTGTATGCCCTGTTAAAAATCAGATTGAGAGAACCCCACGTTATATTTCCCGTATTGGACCCTTCGCTGATACTCATGCAAAATTCATAACTGTACAGAGTAATACAAAGCTGCAATGTTTTCAGAATGTCTTTTGAAATTGCATGTTCGCTCTTTGGTGACCTTTAAAAACCCTGGAGTATAAAAAAAATCTACTGACTGAATGGAGGAAAGGAAATTTAAAGTCTCGGTTGTGATAAACCATAAAAGCCAAACCTGTAAGGGTTTATTAATCACTGAATTTTCAGTTCAGTCTGGCAGTACTCAAGCAAATGTCATTTTGTCCCTCATTCACTTCATTTTAAAAAATCTGTTAATACTTCCTTAGAAATGAATCCATAAAAAGACAAGATACTATACAGGTTTTAACAGCAACACCACACTTCATCTTCATTCAACTTGGACTGAACATGCTGCAAGATTTATGTAACAACTATTCAAGTGAGGTAACCCCCCCCCTTCTGGTGATGAGTAGTATTACCTCTCCACGGAGGGATGGCAGAGTGGCTGTTCCTCCTGAGGCAACAGATATGTGATTCCAACCACTCCTACCACACGCAAAGTGAAGGGCCCTACCTACAGAGCATCGGGGACGAGACGCCATGAAACAGAACACGCAAATGGGATTATTAGAAATCAAAGGGTCTGCGTGAATCAGTCTGAAGAGCGCATTAAATGAGGATGTACCTGCACAAAGGCTCCAGGGCGCAAAATATGCCGCATCTTCTCCAGGATCTCCTTCTGAAGCACGTCCCATGTCACTGTACGCTCCAAATACAGAATGAATGGATTACCAAACCTGCACGGAGAACGGAAACAGTGAGGTTTTGAAGAATTCCCGGGCACGACGGTGGAAAGTGTGACACGCCGTTGCTCATTAAAGCACCTGCGTCCTTGCTGTCCAGCGCAGGCTCTGTTACACACCAGCAGGACAATCTTCTCAGCCTGCCCGCTGTTCTTGTTAGGGCTCTGAGGCGGCGTCGTGGGCTCCTGTATTTGTGGGGATATCCTGTTGTTATCTGTGCCGTACTTCAAGTTGTTCTGGTTGAGGTTCGCGTGTGGACTCCCTGAAATGAACACGCAGCAAATCAAAACTTTCAGGAAGCGGAAACCATACACCGCTTTGCTAAACCGCGCAGAAATCAATCCAACATGCAGGTCAGCGGCACATGCAGCAGCTTCCTGAAATAAAGCATTTCTCCAGTATTAGTCCATTTCTAATCTAATCCCCACTCCTACCGCCGCAACGAGACAAAGAGCTAAACTAATTTCTGGGGAGGAATGAACAGGATGTTGTACCGCCTCGCTTGGAGCGGATCTGCTCCGGCCTGAACAGCTCAGGTGTCTCGAAGGCAAAGATGGAGTCGCTCTCCTGAATGATCTCAAGGTCGTCGTCGTCGTCACAGAAGGAGCGATGAAAGCCGTCGTAGTACATCTCGGTGAGGACAATCTGAGCGGAGATACAGAAACAGTAAGGGGGGGGGGGTGCATTTGAGTGGAATTGACTGATCAGAATAATAGAGTCAGTGAGGTTTTAATAAACAAGATAAATATCCGGCACTAATGATCAAATGCTGCCAAAATCAATTGAGGTAATTCTTGTCTCCCACCGAAAATGACATCATTAACATCAACTTCTCTCATGGTTAACTGGAAACACCTCTGTCCAACTTTCTCCAAATATCCCAAAATCTCTATGTACATTGACGGCCTTAAAACGTTTAAAAGGGAGAGTTGTTCAAACAGTACCTGTTGGGCGGGGATTTTGGTCTCTTGCGCCACTGCTTGTCTCAGCCTGGACACAGTGCCGGAGAGAGGCACCGCCACCCCGACTCTCATGCAGTGGGAGCACTTTCCTTGGTACACCACTGTCACATACAGTGGCCTGCGACACAGAAACAACGGAATTAATTGGCTGCGTCCCAGCCGCGGCTGGACTGATGCTTCCAAAACAGGCGGCGTCTTCTAATTTTAGCTTTCTGCTGTCAGATCTTTCCTTGCGTTTGTCTAGGATGGGTCTGACACTCTTTTTAATGCCGTGGTCAGATCGTCTCGTTGCATTTTTGGATACGGGGATTTTTTTTTTTGTCTGATAGATCGACTCGACGCACAGCCACCTTACCGTGTGTGAGGTACCGGGATTGGCAGTGAGATGCAGAGGAAAGGATCAAAGGTGTTACTCTGTTTCTGGCAGTGAGGGCAAGTCAGGGAGGACCTGCACAGAGACGTGAAAAGAGTGAATGTCTCATGAGTGAGTTATGTCTCATTTTAATGGAAAGTTTTGTGTTTTTGTAAAGTTCGCTAATTCGCTCTCTTGGTCGCTTTTCTTCTAGGCGCTGGAAGGCGGATGTTTTTCAGACAGGGCCAAGCTAACTGCCCCCAGGTTGCACGATTATACATTTATATATATATATATATATATATATAAGTTCTGTTCCCTGTGAAGGCTGCATTTTATGTGTTCTGCACATGCTGTCTTAGAAGACACAGGATGTCGTGGACTTTTGTTGCATGATGCATGAGTGTGACGGCTGATGAGTGTTCCTCATTGATTTTCAGATAGTGAACGTTTGTGTGAGCTAGCAGTAAGTCAGCGTTCACATGTGGTACGGACAGATTTTGTACAAGCAGTTGAAAACTACACCTGTATTGTGCCTGAAACAGCTCCTGTACAAAAGAACCAGGTGCTGGTAGTGGTGATCCTTCAGGGACATTTTCCTCTTCGACGGGAGGCTGGACATGTAAGAGAGACATTGAATAATTATTTGGCAAACAAGCGCAATATATGTCAAAGAATCTGCAGCAGCACAGTTTATAGTACTGCAACATTTTGTGTTTTAAAAAATCCATCTAAAAGGGGCAACAACTGGTCAAAATGTTGAAAAAACATCAAGATATTTAGATTATATTTTCCTGTAGCTGAATACAGAGCACCTTATGCTGCAATTACATCATCTGACTGTGTTCAGAGTTGCTATTTACCTTCCGCGGGGGCCTGATGTCCGGGTGGACGATATGATTGAGGTCTTCGTGAACTCTATCCAGCAGCCAAAGGAGGAACTCCTGGGCATCGTGCTGGGAGTTACCCCTGAACTGAAGGGCACTCTTGGACACCACATTCTGCGGGAGGCAACGGCGGGATAAAGAAATTAGGTTTTAGCGCACTGCTCCGAAAACAGAGTGCCACTTCTTCCTTTTTTGACAACTGAACAATCATAAAATATTCAGGGCGTTTTGACCGGGACGGCAGCGCAGTCCGAAAGGTCAGCAGAAGTGGAGTGGGACGTTTGAGAGGCAGAAGCTTTTTAAAACCAGGACATGGGCTGAAAATCGACAGCTTAACCTCACTAACAATTAGCTATCGGAGATGGCAACAGTGTGTGTGCTCTCTACAGAGTCACCCAGGCTGGCGGCTACAAAAGTCACCTCCGCTCGCCAGCTATCAAATGTCACACAAGGTCAAAGAAATGAGGGGACTGAGCCCTGCGGGCCTTCCCAGCCTCTCCCGCGGGACATCCTTTGCTCATTTTGAAGGCATTACCGAGGCAGCCTCAGCAGTTTGTGACTGCGATGCAAACAGAGAGCGAGCCTTCCTTTTGTGGCTTGACCACAGAGGCCGCCTCTCAGTAAAGGTCTGTTTGCGAAACGATTATGAGACCATTTTAAGGCGAAAGCGACTTAGTACCAGATCTAAACACTGAGCGAAATGCAGGCTTGAATATTACTGTTGCATCGTTTTGACTTCATCCCATCCCAAACATCTTACACACGATTAAAGCAGGTTAAAACGTCATTATCAGAAAGGAGCGCACTGGCTAATAACTTTATGTTCATGATCCATTATTCCTATGGTAACGAAGACTAAGACGATCGATCAGTAAGTCTGATCCCTTGATCAAACATGGAGCTCAGCTGTCTTGTGTTGTCCACTGACTACCGTCATGTTGGACTTGTTTTAGCATCAATCATATCATGAAATGAAGTATCGCTTCTCACAAATGGCGAACGTCTCTCTCCAAATCATCTGCGCGTGTGTCGGGCGCGCTCTCGCGCAGTTTGGAGGGGATGGAACAACACAATCCCTTCAAGCCAATTTCTTTGGAGAGAAAATGGATTCTGAGACACAGCAGACAATCCCCCCGCGTTAGCGTTATTACGGACGTCTCCCTAATGATCTTTAAGTGCTCTCAGTTGAGGCTCCGATTGTGGTCGGAGGCAGGAGGCACGAAGCTGTCGCACGTGCTTGCTGAGCTGTAATGGACACTAACCACGAAAAACAGCAGCGTTTTAGGGCTGCGATGTACAAGCTGGAGAGCAAAGTCCAATTTTTGCCACCACTTTGAGAGGAGACACACTGGAGTTGTTGTACTTTCACTTCATCCAAATACTTGATTTCTTGCGATATTAGACAAAAGTAAGTAAAAGTTTGACTGCAAAACACATAAGGAGCAAATACAATGACCGATTACATTATATAATATTTGAAATTGGATTCTGAATTCAATATTCTTTATCAAAGTAACTGATAGTCTGGAGTTGTATTTCCCTATCCTGTTAAACATATTCAAGGCTTCTCACTCTGAAGAGAATAATCTATATCCAATCAGACAGTCTGTACTCTGGCTGGCAACCAAGGTAGAAAAAAATGAACAGAAATAGTAACACTGTCAAGAATAAGCAATGTTCTATGGTCCTGTTCAGTTCAGTTCCTCTCCATTATGCGCTCTGAACTTCTGAAAGGAGAAAATAACAAAAATATCCCTGTTTGGAAAGAATAAACCTTTGTGACTGTGACAGGCAAACGTTTTGGTGCTGCGACGCGTGGTTTAAGAGGCGATGAAATGACGAAAAAGCAGATGAGGCTGGAACAAAAGCCGATGAGCGTGGGGCGGACAATCAAGCGGTTAAAAAAAAAAAACAAGAACAAAAAAACAGATGAGTTTTCTTTGAGCTCAGCTCCAGGACTCCACTCAGCTGACCAGCTCAAAGAGCCTTTGAAAGAGACAAGTTTTGCTCTAGTAATTGTAAATCTGCCCTTTCCATATGGATCTATTCTCTCGTTGAAAGGCTGATAATAAGAACAAACAATCCATAAACTGTGAGCCCTTCTGTGACTCTTACGCTGGCACTTGAAAAAAGACAGAATCGACCTTGCTGATATGGATCTATATAAGAACATGAAATTAGATTAGCACTTTCTGAATGAGAGAACAGGCGAAACTAATGCATATGAACGATGCCGCTCCAGAGGCTTGTTGACAAGCTCACTCATGGCTGCTCCTGAATCGCTGAACGTGAAGAGATATCATGATATTAAACAGACTCAAATTCATATGTTTTGACTGAACAGCGGGGCAGAGGCGTCTTTGACTTTTACTTTTCTGTTCAGAATCAGAAAACTGACCTAAAGGTTTGAATCCTGGTGGCAGCATCAGTGGATGTGTGAAGATGAAGAAGACTCTAGTCTAACTTTGTCACAACTTCTCCAGTGTTAATTTAAAAGAAACTTGATCTGTAAACGCAATTCCAATAACGTAGCAGTCAAACTGATGTGAGTTAACTGCATGTCCACACACCCCAATGTGACTTATGTGTGGTTGCTGTGAGACAGACAGACTGACTGACACCCCCGCGCAGACTCACCTTGAAGTCTCTGCTGTGCTGAGGCGTGTACTCAAAGGTCCACAGCGCCCGGACCAGCCCGGACAGCTGCTCCGTCACCTCCCCGGCCTCGTGCTGCTGGCTCCCCTTCTTCTGCACCAGCACCCCGTTGGACTTGGCCTTCTCGCCGCCGCTTCCGCCGCCGCTGCCGCCGCCTCCGCCGCTCGTCTCTCCTCCCTTGAACTGCTCCAGAGCCAGGTACTCGGCGAACAGCTCCGTGTTGCTCAGGCACTGCAGGATCGCGTTCATAAAGCACGTGTTGCCGTGGTTCTTGAGCCCGGCGACGCCCGGCACCTTGTCCCCGAAGGGGAACCCCCCGCAGTCGCTGTCGTCGGACGGGACCGACCCCCCGGTGGTGACCGGGAGCAGAGACCCGTCTTCCTTCTCGTCCTCGGCGGCCTGCTCCTCGGTGCCGAAATGAGACAGAGTCGACAGGGTCCGGAGAACCCTGTTCATAAAGCTCCCCACGGAGCGGACCGAGCTCCTCCGGAACAGCTTCTTGCTGAAGGATTTCTTCTCCTTGTTGCTGACAACTTTCGCCATGGTCAGTCCGATGGCTTCCCCCCGCTTATTTTACGGTTTAAATCCAGAGAGCCCACCCTCCCCTTCCCCTCTCCTACTCAGAGCATCGCCTCATCCTCATCCTCACGCAATGACAGCTCCTTCACTTTCTGGCGTTTTGCACGAGGCCTGGGCATATTTCACAGAGACACAGAGGCCTGGCAGTTCTGGGGAGCATATCGTGCGGAGACGGTACGAGGTATAGGATCGAATCAGCCCACTTGCAACACTGCGTCGGATTGCATAAACAGCCTCCACGGCGAGCCGCGATCAAGGGCGCTTTACACGGACGCATGGGGAAGTCCCGCACCAGCCGGCAGCCATCATCTCCAGCAGCGAAATAACATCACCTGTGTCGGCGTCCAGACTCACAAAAACAAGGCGGCTGCGGCTGACTGTGAGGTGGACACGGTGTCTGTCAGGCATACACAACAAATCAACCTTTAACAATTAGGCAGAGAGTGGATGAGCGGCTTCCCTCATCATTTATTTAACAAACCGCAGCTCCACCCTTTTTTAAGAGGTATATTCCGTCGCCTCCGGTCAGCAGATCCGGCGGAGATGCTGAAAACATGAGGGGTTTGGTGATATATTTACCCCGTGGACGTCTTCCCTAAATCGCCTCCGCGGTGGGCGCGCTCGCGGGAGCTCTGCCAAACCGAGGAACCCCCCGACCGGAGCGGCACAGCCCGCCGCCGCCTCGCCGCGCTCGGCCGCCGCGGATCATCCCTTCGCGAGCCAGATGTGAGAGGTGCGCGTTCCGGTGTCCCCATCCGAAAGTTTTCCCGGACAGTTGCCTCGCTCTTCCGCGCTGCCTCGATTCCCACCCCGCGCGCGCGCGCCTCCGGATGGGATTTCACACCGAGGCCGCTTCGGCCGTCTCCATCGTCGTCTGTGGGGCTACTGCAGGCAGGCGCGCGGGCAGGGCGGTAACGGCTGACGTCAGGGCCAAACACTGGTCCATGTTGGAGGAGAGCAGGTACAGAGGCATGTGATGCTGGGTGATGCTGGGTGATGCTGGATGATGCCCCCTCCCTCCCTCTCTCCCTCTCCGGATAGAGTGGACACCGAGGGGCTGATGATATGCAATGGCAGTACATTATCACATTATAAACAGGAAATAAAAATGCAAAGCCTCGCTATTAATTTGCAATGTTAGTCCGATGGGCCCAAGACAGCCCTCGGTGTAGTCAACTTTAATTTTTTTTAAGCAGTGCTGGGAAATGCTTTTTAGCAGCACAATCACCCTGAACGTAGAAAATTTTTTTTACTGTCCATTTCCCAAAGTGTGCTGACATCCCTTGATTTTTAAAATAAACTGATTTGCCCATTTTGCAAAAAAAAAACAAACCACACAACATTATGCCAGGCAGGCGTCTTACCTGTGTGTTACAGTAATATCTTCCATTTCTGAATGAATTCCCCTGACAGAGTGACTGACAGACAAGCCAATTTTCATGGCTCGAAGGCGCGAAAACAATCAGCATTCGCTAAGAACATAAAATGGCAAAACACTGGACACTGTATGTGTTGGACAAACTACGAAAGAGACCGTACGTTTATTAAAGTAGATCAGTTACATCACCCCCCCCCTCCCGTCTGATCTAGTCAATAAAAAGAGCTTTGTAAAATAACACAATAGGCTACATCAAAGTGCAGATGTAAATGTTTTATGTACAGATTTTCGAGAGATATGTTATGGAAAAATAAAGAAAAATGTCCGCATTTTCAACCACACAGAGAGAGATAGGTCACTCCTACCTTTACCTTAAGTCACCTGTTAAACATGATACAGAACAGCTCATTCCAGAAATATCACCTTTATATAATCTCTTAATATAGATGAATTATGTTAGCACGACAGGTAATGAAGAACAGATCTATCAGTGGATATAGGATTTGAAATGCTGTCACGCGTGCCCTGATGTACATGTTGTTGCTCCACTTCCAACTTCTTAAACGCAGAGATTGAAGATGTGGCGTCGAGACACTTTCACTTTTTGGACCGACTTGAAGGCATTATCACCGCTGAGCCGCGACTTACAGTAACACTTAGTTCAACATGAATCGGAAGCTGAAACACCCTGATTTCAATCCCTTAACATTCCCAGAGGCCCCCATACGCATTTGGACAGGACCCATAAACCTAAAATGCCGCGGCCCCAAACGGTCCAGGAATGGGTTTAAACATCAGCCGCCGGACCCCAGTACCTACAGAGTCCTCCTCCGTCGCCTTTACTGTTAGTAGTCGATGCAGCGGAGGGCAGCGATGGTGGATGCCAGCCGACGAGGAAGCAGTTTGGCGGTCTGTCTGTAGTTTTCCGGTTTGGCCCTCAGCAGGGTGACGATGTGCTGCAGGGCGCGGGAGGGCTGCAGGCCCAGGGCGTCCATCACGTTGCTCAGGTAGTCTGCGGAGCAGGGGACAGGAGTCATCAGCACAATACGACATATGCTATTTCATCACACTGTTTTCCCTGTGTCTATCCATAACGACACGTGTCCTTCCGGCGTTCCGGTTACTGTACCGATATCCGTGGCCAGCTGTTTCGTGGAATGAGCGCTCAGCTGGGGGATGAGCATGATGGCGTCACAGTAGGTCTGCATGGTTGCCCGAGCAATGGAGCCCAGCCAGTAGTCTGCAGTGTTGTCCAGCTCGGGAAGGTCGTCCCCTGAAAGTGACGTTTCAAACGTGAGTTCACGTGAATGTAAAGGGAAGAAGAGCTGGTGGCACAAAGACATTTACGCTGAGACATTTGTGGATCCGTTTTTTTTTTTTTTGTAAGTCTTTGTCGGGATAAAGAGTTTCCATAAAAAAATGATGGAGGATAGAGGTCAATAAAAAACACCAAAGGTCAGAAAAATGAGTGCTGACTCCTCCACTGCCTTTGCAATGTGGGCTAAATGGCTTTTTGTTCTAATATACAGTGAATGTTAAAAATACTTCATATGCTCTTCTATATACATAATTATTATGCATAGGTTAATTCCTTCAAAGCTGTAGAGAAAGGGTTCCTGGAAGGAAAATAAGCAGATAAGTCAGATAACTAAGGGAAACAGAGGGAGGAGAGAGAAAACAGACAGATATCTCGTGGAGACACGGATTGAGGAGAGAATCGGGAATGATGGTCGCTAACCTTGCTCTGGAGGGAAAGGCAGCTTCCCGGCGTGTAAGGCCATTTCTAGTGCCGGGTCCTCCTGCGTCACAAATGGCTCCAGGTGAAGTGGCAGAGACATCAGGTACTGTCCTATCTGATGGGGGGGGGGGGGCATAACATAATGCTGTTTGATGCATCCGATACCGCGCTGCACAGAATAATTCAAGGTATCATTTAGGATTTCTTGAGACCAAATGTTAGATTAGATCAAACCCAACTAACATTTGTGATGTATTCTTGCGGCGACAGGCTGAAAGTAGGCAGATCCTCCGTGTAGCTCTCTCCAAAGCCGGGTGCCTCGTGACTCTGGTCCCGAACAAGGGGCACAAATCAAACCGAATCAGGTGAGATTAAAATAGAGACAACGCCGACTGCGCACTCGCACAGGCAGCCCGAAAGCCCCTTAGCACTCGTGCTCTCAAATCATATCCGTCGGCGTCCGAAATCAAATAATCTGGAAACTCGCGGCCTCGACTCACCTCCACCTTGGAGACGAGGCAGAGCTGGTGTTTGATCTGCAGGAAGACGGAGTCGAAGGCCAGCTGATGGGCCTGCTGGTTGAGTCTGGTCAGAGCCGCTCTGGGCTCGGCGAGCAGGCTGGAGTTCCCCGTTCCCTTCTCCTGCTCCACAGGAACAAAGAAATGTGTTGAAAAAAAAAAGCTGCAGAGGGACTCTGAAAAAATGGTCAATTCTCTCCAGAAGAAACCAGCAGACCTATTCTTCCGACATCACGCCCTGCTCCATACCTTTAGTGAGTAGAGGACTTCCATTAGGCTGTTATATTCAGCCATGCTGCCCCTCTGAAGGTAGTTGTACTCCTGCCAGGGGTTCTTGGTGGCACTCTTCCTCTCTGTGGAGCTGGCCTCCTGGATGCCTGCCAGGCTGCGAGGGCTGTACGACTCTGACAAGTACTTACCCGCCGTACCCAGGATCCTAAAGGAGGAGGAGATTGATTGATTACCAAAAAAAAAAAAAAGCATACAAATCTTTTAATTTCTGTCCTTGTGCCCCAACTACACTGTATGAGTGGAACGTAAAATGTGCTGCGTAGAAGTTTCTCTTACTTGTTTGACAGCTGCTGCTCAAACGCTCCACACTGTCGAAGTAACTCTCCGCAAGTGGCGATAATCCTGCACAACGCAGCAGAAAACAAAACACTAAATCCCGGGCAATGAAGGATGAGTGCAGTTTTGAAAAGGGTCCGTGTCTGGAATGAGGAGAAAGTCAAATCCGTTGGCCGGATCGCGTGCTACTCTGTCTCCACCTGACTGAGTTCTGGAAGGCTGTCCAGTCCTCCTGGAAGACGGACGAACTCGGTGCATCCTCCAGTTTGCACTTCTTCCTTATTGACTGCAGCGTTGTGGAGAAGTCAGACACGTACCTAACGAACAAAAAAAGCACAGCGTTAGATCTGGTCGCATTTCTGCCGATAAAGCAAAGGGGTCAGTATATTGTAAGTGAGGGTTAGAGCATCTTTACTTGGTAAAAAGGGCTTTGAGAGCTTTGAGGAGGCCGCACACGGCCAGTCCGTCAGTCAGTTTGACGCAGCGGTCCACAGCAGCGCTGGCCAGGCCAAACAGCTTGCCGACAGAGTGGCTCAGCTCTTCCACACAATCGATGACCTCGCCGTGCTCCTGAAGAGGGAGGACGAAGAGTAGCGAGCGCGTTAAAGAAAGAAACTTGGAGAACGTTAGGGAAACGGGAAGGGAATCAGCAAAGATTTAATGAATTCCTAATCTTCTGCGTGTGAGGGAGGCTGTTACCAAAGGCACGGCGCTGATCTGGATGAGCAGGTGAGCTTCCTCCAGATCTCCGTACTGCAGCTGATAAGACTTATACGGGTCGTACAGCGCGCACACCAGCTCGTTCACCTTCAGCAGGTTATTCTCACCTGGAGAGGAAGTACACACACGGCGTAAGAGATTACCCCACCGCAACTACGGGCACACTCTCTCTGCCCTGGCTTAATCACTTCTTGGCAGCGCACAGACCCAGGTGCGGCAGCATGGCGGCCTCCAGGCTGCGTCCGAAGGTGGAGGTCGTTTGATGGAGTTCCAGCAGGGTGTCGAGACGCTGCTCTTGGGCCACCCGCTCCATGGCCGTGCCCAGGCACACAGCGATGGACGGCACCATGGCTCCCAGAGTCTGGATCAGCAACACCGTCACCACTTCGTACGGGTTCTTGAACACCTGTCGGGCGTTTACAGCTTAGGCAACATGGCGGGGCAATTTCCAATCATGCGACTGCAATGACGGAATTTGTTGCGTTCCTGACCTGGCTGCTCCACTGGAGCTGAGCGTGCCACGTGGAGAGCAAGGTGTCGTAGAATTCAGACAGCTGCTGATTGAGACTGAGCTCGCTCTGAGAGAGGTCCTGCCACATGATCACCAACTGGCCCTGGAGAGGCCAAAACACACAATTCATTCACAAGCTTGGTGCACGCCTCCATCTAAACGGCAAAAAAAACTAATCATTTTCTGATGACTTAATTATTAAATCAATATTTAGGGTAAGGGAGGGGCCCTGGCGCACCTACCTTGTGACATTTGTAGTAGTAGGCAAGAAGCTGCGGCATTCTATCTATCTCTGTGAAGACTTTCACAAACAGCTTTGCTTGGTCTGCAGACAAAAAGTTAGCACATTGCGCTTAGTCTGCGCTGAACAAAGGGACTGAAGTTGAAATTAATTTAGGAGACAGAGAGACATCTCACAGGGTTTGTTTGGGTTTTTTTACCTATGGACATGGAATTAAAGGTCGCTACTATTTGTGGGCTGGCCAGGGCCTCCAGTCTGTTTTTCAGAGCCTCCAGGTGGACACACTTTTCAGAGTAGTCCGGCGTGTCCACCAGCATGGCCAGGCTGTTCTGCATGCTGGTCAGCTTGGAGGAGATCACTGCGAGGTCCTGGGAGAGTAAAGGAGCACATTCAGGGTCAATGTCCACGATATGATGCCTGATGTTTTAATGCCGATTGTTTTCTACTGTGCAAGTTACTTATTTTTGATGCATTTCTCTCACTTTAACAAAATCTGTTCACATCTCTGGGATAAGGCTTGAATCCACAAAGTGCCAGAAATATATGCATGTTTACGTGTATAGTTTTTTGTATGCATGAAGGAATTATGTTCCATGACTTTCATTTTGAGAATATTTATAAAGACTTGGAACAGGGTGACAGGCTACCGCAACCAATGGTTCAGCAAGCTCTGCAAAAACACAGCAGGTGAAGCCCTGCAGCGCATTTCTGTGGCTTATACCTGTGTTTTGAAGGTCTCCTCAATGTCCGCGCTCAGCGTGCTCCATTTGTCTGCCTCCTGTAGAGCCTCGGCTGCCTGCTGCATGCGGCTCTTCACCTGATCTATCTCCACCAGGACCTGGCGAACGGGATCCACACAAAAGCGCAAGTCGCGCCCTAAGAAACATCCTCGGAGCAACCTGCCAGGCTTTGACCGTTCTGCTGCTCATTATCAAATGACATTTCAACGTCATATTCATCACTAACAGTTAGGAGCCATGCAGTAACTGTCAAGTACGTGAGGGCTAATTTTGTAATAGTGTCACAGCATGGAAATGTTCTCACACACACACACACACACACACCTGCATTGATTGCACCGTGTCCTGCTCAAACTTCTTGATGTCCTCTTTGACCAGGACCATTTGCTCCTTGAGGAAGGAAGCCTCCTGCTTCACAGCCTCCACGTCTCGCAGCACTCTGGGCATATTTTGGAGGGCCTGGTTACTGCTCTCTGCAAACAGAAATGCAGCAGTTTGATTTTTATTTGAAGTGGCGAAGAACATGATTCAATTTAGCTCGGTGCAACCTAATAAACGGGAGAGAATGTAAAGGATCCACACTTCAAATCAACCGTATTTACTTAAACCAACTGACCCTCGATGGCATTGTTGACCTCCTGGATGAACAGTTGCAGTTTCATGACCAGCGTGGCTGCGTGCGTGTCCGCTTTCCCCGGCGCGTCCTTCTGCACCACCTTGAAGGCGCCGTTCACCCAGTCTTTCACGTCGAAATCGTCGTCCAGGAACTTGGAGAAATCCATCCTGGTCCGCTTCGCTCCCCCCGCCGGAGCCGAAGAGATGGGCGGCGTTGGGTCAAACTCCTGCTGCTGCTGCAGTCTGTGTCATCGACCCATTGCTAACGTCGGGGGTTAGCTAGTTTTTCCCGAACAGTGGCTTCGACACGAATATAAAATAAATAGCCCAGGAAAATGAAATTATCATTACAACTAAATATAGTTCCAACAAGGCGACGGCTTCCTCCAGAGTTATTTTTAAATGTCTACCGGTTTAAAAGGAGAAAAGTAGAGACATATTCTTCTGGGTTTGACGCTGTCAGCGGCGCTATTGACACTTGACAACAACTTCCTCTCTGTGCTTCCTATTTACCTTCCGCAGAAACAAGCGCCAGTAAAAACAAACTGACCTGTTGAATAAAATATTTCAAACGGGGTTAAATACATTTCGTCAGAAAAACGGGACAGTTTCCGTGTTGCAAACCCGCATATATCACATGTGGGCCGAGAAAATGACAGCGGAACACATACAGGGGTTGGCTTGAAGCAGTGTTACAAATAAATTAGTCCGTGCAGGAACGTCTATTTTTGGTGGGACTTTTTTGCCCAGACTTTGTCTGTCAGGCAGTCCTTCCTTCGAGCCCGTGTAATGCACCAAACATCTGCCCATCAAGTATTCCAGATTATTAAAATTATGTATCATATTAAGACATTGATAGGTCAGCAGCATGAATGTACCTACTTCTCTTCACTTTAGAGAATCGTACAAATAGATACACTGGAAAAATGAAGTTGCATACTGCTTATATGTATTGAGAATGATAGTATGTGATAACCTTTCACTGATAGTGTCCCTGTTCAAATAATGGTTTTGCCTAGTGAAGCATCAAGCACAATAAAGCATTTCAGTTATTTTATATCAGCTGCAGCAGACATTCATCACCACACACAGTTTGTGTCATGAATATTATGCAAACCACAAGGGCAATAAAGGATGAGAAGGCAAGTGGAGTTGGAAGGCATCTGCAAATACACCTCGAGTACACCTGATCCAGTTTCTTGCAGCTACTCGGGAGGACACACATCACAAGCATAGTTCAACCGCTTTTCAGCTCGATCAGTGAGATGGGAATAATCGATGATATTAAGGAGACTATGTCCAAGGCAGTGTTTACTCCATCTACTCTGTTATCTGGACGAGGTGGGCTACACATGGCTCAGATCATTCTGTCTCTGGTCACCTTCCTCCTGGCTGCCTTCAGAGGAGGAAGCAGCCATACCTACTGGAACTATGCCATGTTCACCTGGGCCTTCTGCCCCATCATGACCCTCATCATCACCATCATTGAGACGCTTAAGCTTGATATCTTACTCAACCTTTGCATGGACTGGTCGGACTTCACCACAGGAATGGCCATGTCCTCAACACTTATGACCGTCTCTGTTGCTATTACCTATGCCAACTTCTATGCCTGTCTGAAATGTCTTTATGGCTGGATAGTGAGTATATTTGCCTTTTTGTGTGGTTTTGTCTACACAGTTGAAGTGGTGAAGGACAAAATCCTGGAGGGAAAGAAGGGGAAATATTTGGCTGCCCTGCCTGGATTCTTGAAGGTTATGGAAGCCTTTGTTAGCTGTATGATTTTTGTATCACTGACTGGGTATCGAGACAGGCCAGCGCTAATATTGTGTGTTATAGCATATGCCATTCCTTTCCCCATACTCCCTGTAATCATAGCCACCAATATCTTCAAGAAACTGAAGCACTGTTTGCCTTTTAACTTGGACAAGTTTGTTTTCATTTTCCTGGTGATCTCTGTTGTGCTGTACATCTTTGCTGCCATCATGTGGCCTATTTTCATGTTCAGAAACAACCCTCGTCCCAGTGACTGTCCACCAAGCTTCTGTATCTGGGCCATTCAGTTTATGGTTGCTTTCATGACTTACGTCAATCTCATTTTTTTCACACTGGACCTAATTTTTACCTGGCTTGGCATCTGTGGCTTTGAAAGAACTTAAATGTAGTGATGACTTTCCCATTTTTTTTCAACCTTCAGATTTTAACAGAACCTTTCAATAACTGATACAAATATTTCAAAAAATGACATTTTGCTTGTTTTTTTAATGTTAAGTAAGTGCTCATGATATCATCTCATAAAAAAAAAAATAGTGTGCAAAAGGCTGGTCTCAAGTTGGCTAACAGTGCCATTCCTGCCCTGAAGCCACATGATCCCATTTTCCACATTTGGGCAAATGTTGTACACAGTCTCTAATGGAGCAGAAACAGCAGTGTTGCTGTACACCAATCACAGACTGGGGCTTTAAATATCCATTTCTGATTAAACCCAAAACGTTGGACCTAATAGCCTCACGTGTTATTTAGAAAGGCTGACACAGAAGAGCAGAGTCACATGATCACATTACACAACTTCCATGATGTTGTCAGTGCAGGAAAGTGTGAGCAGAATGGAAAATACCATCTCCCCTGTATTTAATATTTTGAATTTTTTTTTAAGTAGCTATAATATCAGTAGACATTAGACATTTCCACAAAGTTTTATTGCCTCTCTGCTACCACAACAATAGCTCAGAGAGAGTATATTCAAATCTTTCAGCTCTGGCATTTACATGTCATGAACCTGAGATAGTAGATGCAAATGTCAGACCCAATACTCCTGTTGTTAAGAAGTAAAATGGTACTCCATTTTAAAACAGAATAACATAATGTGAAGCATAAAAACAAAGCTTCACAGTCCAGAGCGCCGGATGTGAAAGGCAACAGTGTTTGTGTTCAGGCCTCCTCTGGTTCCTCGAACTCCACGGTCTCCAGCAGACCCTGGAAACAGAAGTAGTGGGAGTTGCAGTAGACGGGAGGTTTGTTGGGACACGAGCCCACCACTTCCGGTTTCAACGCGAGGTGAAGGGGTTGGCTCCACTTCCCTTCAGGTCCATCTCCAGCTCCAGCAGGATCTGCAGGGAGTAGGTCATCTCAGTCTCACTGTGGACAAGAGGGCGAGAGGCGTCAGTAGTTGTGTCAAATGTGCCACAATAGATATCATTTGTGATGGATGCATTTGCCTTTGACATTCATCCCACACTGAGTACATTTGTATACTTATATGCGCATTTGTAACATAGACTACAGTAATGCAAATAATGTGTATCAATGTCAATATTCAAATTTGTATGCTATTCACTGTCAAGAGTGCAGGGCAGGCTAAAAATACAATCCATTACAGTACAGAGCTATTTTAGTTACAGTAACTCAAAAATCCCAATGAGTACAAGTGTGACACTCACTTCAGAGCAGTGAAAAGTGAAGCAATCTCATAATCCCTGAGGAGCAGAAGCGTTGGAAGCCAACCTTGGTCCAGGCCCTGACTGGCATCAAACCCTATACATCATAAAATGAAAATAGATCAAAAAGAGTTCAGAATCAAAATAAATTCTGCTGTGCACCACAGGCTTTCAAGTGATATAGTCTAAGACTGAATAAATGGTTATTTTCCCCTCAGTAATATCTGAGGTGGATATCCTCACCAGGATGAAACCCAACCACCAGGTCTGGTTTGGCTGCTTCCTCTTTCTCCACCAGCTCCTCCCAGAACTGGTGGTAGAGCCCCTTGTAGGCGCTGATGTACACCCTCTGCTTGGGGCCAAACGCTTGGAGAGGAGGCCGTACAACGGGGCCATCCACCACCTCTGGTCCCACCATGACTATCTCGATTCCCTGGTGTCCAGGGAACATTTTGTTTAGTTCATCATAGTCCGTCAGTCTGGCTGCCAGTGTCTCGCTCTGGCCCGCCCCCACGAGGTGAATGGTGAGCGGCTTGGAATAAGGGTTAAGGCCAAACAGCCTCATCCCCCAGGCAATGGTGAGCGGCCTGGAGAAGAACTCACTGCAAACCCTCCACAGTGACTGCTTCAGGTCTTCAGCGTCAGGCTGAGGCCTGCCAGCGTTGGTCCACAAGTCTTTCATGTTGGCTCCATTAATAATGGGATCGAGGCGAGGTGTGAGATCCCCCTGCATCGCGAGCCAATCATCCCAGCCTTTAACCTCTGACTGGGGCTTTGACCATTTGTCTGTGGGGAATGGAAGTTCTCCTGATGATGAAAAATATTCCAGTTAGTTTCTCTTGGAAGAAGAAAAACTGAACATGACTTTTCTTACAGTCTTTCACTGCCTGACAAGTTACCTTGAACACAAGCCACTCCACGACTCTGTCAATGGCAGCCAGGCGCAGCTGTGAGCACAGCTTCTTGTGTTTGGGCCAGTCCTCCTTCTGACAATCTTTACAGCAATAGTAAACATTTAGACATCTGTGAACAAGAGTAGACAAAAAGCAAGAGGTTGTTTTCCCTAAAATTCCTAACTTTGATGATAATTTGATGTAAAAACTAATACTGACATAATTAGGTTTTACCTAGCGCATCGCTTCAGGCTCTGTGGGTTTGCAAGTTGATTTGGCCGCTTCTCGCAAGAGACGCAGATTTTAAAGGAGTCCTCCATCTTCTCAAACATCTCTTTCTGAGACCGGAAGGCCATTGGTTTGCCCTTGGCCTCTGAAACAGCTCTAGAAGAAAAAGAAACAAAACCAGGAAATAATCAAATACAAATAGAGCAGATACGACTGGTAACAGATTAGTAGCTTCAAAAACATTAACAGATAAGAAAACCCCAAGTATGCAGCTTGTTAAAATGTGGTTATCTCACAAACAGACTACTGAGGCCTTTGGCTCTCTTCTATTCTTAGACTGGGACATTTGCTACTTCATGAGGAGGGGGAGTGGTGGGGGTGTTGCACCAGCAGATTCGTAATGAGTTTACATATGAAAAAAATGTTGCAGAAAAGCATCAGCAAGGAACAGCAGGGAGCAAAAGTAATGAAACAGGCTGTGGCTGCGGTGCTAGTGTCTGAAAATGCCGTTCAAATGTCATGCTGTCACTGCTAATGAGCACCAGGCGGTTCCGCCCTTGCCACGTGTGGGTTCGGACACCTATGGATCTCATGGTGTCACGAGGTTGTGAAATGTAAATGCAAAAGCATTCACCAAAATGAAAGAGTGTGAGATTGAGATAGAGGAGCTGCCGAGGAAATGAGGTAAAAAACCTTCTTACCTCTCAGTTTCTGTCATGTTGTGAGTCTCACACTGGCTCCCCCTGCCTCGTCCTCCGCTGCTCCTCCGGTTTGTCATCCGAGCACACTGCCAGGGAGCTGCTGCCGGATATAGCACCTGTGCTTTCCCTTCTAGAAAGTACTGACAACTCCAGACCATTCCTGACTTCACAACAACTGAGCCAGAAAAGCACATTCAGGTCTATAAATAGATACTGTTTCTTTTTATGGCAAGACAACAGCATAAAGCCAAGCATGATCGTCGGATACGGTTCAACACATAGCGCGTTATCCAGTTTTAATGCCGACCCGCCGGGACATAGCCTATGACCACTGTTGTTCCTGAGCCCCACCACTGTAACACAACCTTCCTGCGTCCCTTTTACCACACATGCACACTAGAGGTCAGAGTAGTTCTGTAAATACTGTCTCACCAGAAACCTCCCCTTTTTACAATTCAAAGGAAGAAACACATGAAGCAAGAGATGCAATAGTTATGTTTAGCACAGTTGCACAAGTGATTGAGCATCAACATTTCCACATTAATCCAGCAAAAAGCTGCCCCCCCCACACACACTTATGTCACTACGACAGACTATTATTTGCAGAAAGCAAACAATACAGAGCAGAATTCTTATACTGATCTCAGTTTCTACAACCCGCATTATATACCCCTCAACACTGGCATGAATAATAACTTTTTAATTTAACTGCTATAACTTGCTTTACCAGGAAAATTAAGCCATTTTTCTTTTTGACTGGAAGTTGGAATCAGCGACTGTATCAGTATGGAAAGAGGGCACGCAAACAATTGCATTAGCCCTGTGGTCTTATAATGGCACTTTTATAGCTATGATTTGTCGATGCCTTTTAATACAATGCTATCCCACAAAACAGACCTGGAATTAGTGACGCATATAATCTTTTAGATTTGTCAGATGATTACTCATCTTGTGGCAATATTTAATCCTGTCACTGATGCTGTGTTTCATGATATAATAATATATATATAGAATCCAACCTGAATCAAACTGAAAAATAACTGTCAAACAAATGCTGCTTGACTTCTTGGTCTTTTTATTGTTAAGATAGAGTGGATATGGCCTATGGATGGCCTTCACTTAGGAAATAAAGCACTATCATGATGTCCAATGAAGAAGACAATTCCATAGTGATCAGATAACTGTTGGAAGCATGAACCCAAGTTGCACAAAGCTGAGAATGAAGGCAGGTTAGGGTAATGTTCACCAGCAGAGCATCCAAACCGCAACAATTCATCATTCAAAGTGAGAAGTGGAAAACAGAATCACAAAAATTAAAAACCATTAAAAAATTGGTTTTGCTAAATTCAGGCCCTGGGGCACACATCATTTTTTTAAAGTGTTATTTTAGATCACACGCCACATTAGCTATTGGGAAATTTAGGAATAGGTCTGGCAAATTAAACCATCAAATGAAGACTGAACTCATTTTGGTCTCATGTCGTACACCCATGACCCCTTACATCCATGTCACCTCAGTGCAAACCTTCGTGCCCAAAGGTGACATTATCCTACATAATGAGCTCTGAGTGTTTTCTGCAATCTGTCTTGTTAATTAATAACTTTACAATTCAAAAGGACATCGTTTGGAGCACTACTGCAGCAGTGAAGGCACATTTCTCACTAAGAAAAAAGTGCTCTCTGCCCCAAAATGAGAATGTAAGCATCATCGTCCCGTATCCATAAATTGGCAGCTCCTCAAGTTCTCCAGCAAGTTTTCTGAATCAGTCACTGAAGAACCACATCATTAAAGAGGGACCTTTCAGACCCCAGGCTATGATTTTCTTTCTGCCATCCTATTAATTGTCTGGACCTGGCTCCTCAAAGTCTTCTCGCGGCAGCAGTCCCTGGAAGCAGATGTAATGAGAGTTGCAGTAGACCGGGGTTTTGTTGGGACAGGCCTGGACCTGCTCTGGTTTCTGCGAGGTGAAGGGATTGGACCCACTGTCCCGGATGTGCATCTCCAACTCCAGCAGGATCTCCAGTGAGTACTTGAGCTCCATCTCGCTGCGGTGTGTGAGTGAGACGGGTGAAAGGTTAAAGGCCCGTTCGCAGACTTATTTTACCATGCACCTTCAAGAACAGCAGTCTGAGGGAAATTTCAGAGGAACAGCAACAACAGCAGAGAAAGAGAACAACATCAATAACTCCACTATATCTTCGAGTTGCAGTCTACAGGGGGAGTTTGTTGTGAGCGCCTGCAGCAGAAGAAGCAAACAGGAAACTTCTATTGGCCACCAGGGGGAAGGAGTATGAAGTGTGGAAGGAGCTGTGTTTTCTTGACTGTGGGCAACAATAACTGCACTGAGAGTGAGGACTGTGGTGAGGAGGTCAGGTCAGTGAGGAGTATATGAAAGACCCAACATGATATATGTGGGTGAAACAACGAGACTGGTATAGAGGAGGTGCGGTATCTGGACCCCGTTTATGTATTAATCAGTTACGACATTTTATTCTCCAAGACTTTTTGGAGAGCAGATGGTATACGCTGTGAGTTAATGAGGCCCTCCGGCAAAAAGAATTTCAAATATTCGCCGCTGCTCAAAGAATTTTTTTATGACGGCTTGGTGTGAAACAGGTGGGATGGGTTTGGGGTCTGTTTTGTTTTTTTTAGAGATACAGAAATGTGACTAACCTGTACATGCTGAAGAAGGAAGGGATGTTAAAGTCTCTGAGGAGCAGAAGGGTGGGCAGCCAACCTTCAACCAGACCCTGGTTAGCGTGGAACCCTGGGTTAAAAACACACTCACCGTCAACTTTAATCAGCTTTTCACGTTAATATATTGTTAAATCATGATTGGTGCATGGAAGTTCCTGACATCACCCTTTTCCAGCTGAAGACACCGATGCTTAAAAGCACTTGCTGAACAGTTATTTTCCGCACCTTGTCTCATACAGACTGACAGTTTCCTGACGTTTCACTGATAGTGTTTTGCATTATTGTTTAAAAACTTGACTTTGATTTGCTCAAGGTCACACCAAATGCAGATTTATGACCTTGGCACACATACACAGAGATAATCCAGTGCAGAAGTCCTACACTGTTAAAAAGGGGTTGGGTACATAATCCTCCAGCATATTAAATGACAGATGTCACTTTCCCCTGACTCCGGATTATATCAGTCGTATGGGGTTTTTTTGTCCGAAAAGCAGGGTGAATAGCTTCAACCTGATGACTCGGGTTCAGGCCACCATGGCAGCAAATACTGCAAATCCATCCAATTCAAGTGTCCTTGAGACAAAACCAGCAGAGCAGCAAATAGAGGGTTTCCCTACGCTGATCGATAAAGTCGCACGTTATTAGTCTGTTCGGGAGGAGGATGTAATCGCGGATTAAAACGTAATTGGTATTCAGGGGGAAAAAAAGTATGCATGCTAGAAATGAATTAGTTTAAGCCTCAGCTGTTTTGTAATGTACATACTGTTGGGCATATTGGGTTATGTGTTTGTCCAAGGGGCTCAGAGCGCGCCACAGAGAGCATTGTAACGCCTGTGATACTGGCACACAGAGGGTATCATGTCATCCACAGCCTGCCACATCTTTCCAGGGAACCCAAACTGCAGACAGAGGGGGATTTTGATTTGAATAATACATGCTGCGATACCGACATCCCTGAGGTTACACTCCGCATCGAGGTAAAACACTGAAAAGGGAGGAAGGTGTTTTGACCTATACAGGAGATAAGGTGACAAACTGCAATATGACTGCAATAATTGCATGGCATTTTTGCAACTTTGAGCCATATGGTAGATAAGGTTTATGTTCTTGTTCAAGAGCTGTGGAAATACAGCTTATTTCATGGATAACAGAAAGCTATCTGGATGTTTGTGTTTCGGAGGCTCCTATTTTCAGTGGTGTGTCTCTGTGCGGATGACATTACTCAGCCCACAACTCTTTTGTGAGAGTTGACAGCTGACATCATCCTCCCTCTCCTGTTCTCTAAGGTCAAGCCTCCCCATTTCCTCTGTTTATCGCTTTTTCTCTGCTTCCTCGCAGCCTCCCCCTCTCTTATACTTGTCCTCTTTCACACGCAAACACACACACACACACACACACACACACACACACACACACACACACACCTTTTTATTTCTTTCGTCATGCTGCCCACCCCCCCGCCACCTCACCCCACCCCACCCCCATCACTTAAGTTGTGCTATAATGCAGCGCTCTGCCAGCTTTGCGGTATCAAATGCAGCCAGCCAGTTTACTCACAGGGCGAGTGATTCATGTATATTTAGCACCAGTGGGGCCTGCAGCGATTGCAGTGAAAACTGAGCCAGGGGTTGTGGGTGCAGTTGGGTCGGGGCTTTACTGCTGCTTTGCGGGTTAAAGGGTCAGAGGGCCCATTCAGCGCAAGAGCTTAGGAGGTGTAGGGTTGTAGTGCCACTTTAATGAGGTGGTTGCCTGTGAGGGCGGACAATAGGATGGCCAGTTTAAATCATACGTTTCCGTCTAATGAGCTATTGCTTGTCAAGTGGGGGGAGTTGGAGCTGCCGTTTGCATTGTATTCCAAACGTATGAACTATACATCGATAATTTTTAAAAAAAGGCTTTATTGGGTCTGAATACTGGATGTCCTCTGACTAAAAACAGGGCGGGGATTAAATCAGACTATGGCATGCAATGTGTTCCTGACTGAATCCGAGGAGGTGGACCGAGACTCCCCCTTCAAAAGGGCAGCTTACCGACATTATGCTGAGTCCAGCAATCTAAAGCAAAACTCTTTCCCAGCTGCTCCCATTAATTACCCAAATCCCCAATAAAAGCCTGGCACTAATGAATAGGTAATGAATAGGCCAGATGTAGTGAGTTATACGTCTCCTCCTTGCTCTGTTCTCTGAAAGAGGTTATTGTCAGACTGGCACGACGGGAGACTAATGCTTCTATTTACAGCTGCAGGTTGATTTAAAAGACCAGGAGAAAGACTCCGTTCAACCATACCAGCTGTATCTCAAGAATTTATTGTTTGTGCGATCGCAACCCAAAGACAACACAATGCTGTATACGTACCAGGATGAAATCCAACCACCAGGTCTGGCTTTGCTGCTTCCTCTTTTTCCACCAGCTCCTCCCAAAACTGGTGGTAGAGCCCCTTGTGGGCACTGATGAAGACCCTCTTCCTGGGACCAAATGCCCTGAGAGGAGGCCTCATGATGGGGCCATCCACCACCTCTGGGCCAACCATGACTATCTCGATTCCCTGGTGTTCCGGGAACATCTTGTCTAGCTCATCATAGTCCGTTAATCTGGCCCCCATGGTCTCACTGTGGGATGCCCCTGCTATGTGAATAGTGAGAGGTTTAGCATATGGATCCAGGCCAAAGTGCTGAATGGCCATCCCAACTGTGAGAACTCGAGAAAGGAACTCGCTCTGAACCCGCCACAAGGACTGTCGCAGGTCATCATCATCCGGCCGTGCCCTACTGGCATTTTTCCAAAGGTTTTCCATGGTGGTGCTGGACAAAATGGCATCCAGACGTGGCGTGAGGTTGCCCTGCATGGGGAGCCAGTCGTCCCAGTTCTTGACCTCAGCGGCTGACTTGGACCACTTCTCAGTGGGGAATGGGAGGTCTCCTGTGTGTGGGTGGCAATGAGTATGAGTATTCATACTGTCTGCCAAATTTAGTGTTTGAAATGCAGTCACAGAAATCCAAAGGCAGAGGAACATTAATTAAAATTTGAAAATCACACCAGTATTGCACTGCGGCTTTCTGTCACTTTTCGCCTGACAGCGATTTCATTTCTGTAGCTCAGCATAGACATATACCAACTCATTATTGTGATTTCTCTGTTTTGTGAACTCAAACAGCTACTGGGGCATTTTAATTTAAACGGCAACACCTCTTCATCTCTCACCAGTGAACATCAGCCACTCCACCAGTCTGTCAATTGCCACCAGACGCAGCATCTTGCAGACCTTTTTATGCTGAGGCCAGTCTGCTTTCTGACACTCCTTGGTGCAGTAGTACACATTCAAGCACCTGTTAGAGAAAGATGGGGGGGGGCACAGGGAATAGAGAAGAAACTATGAAAGCTTCTTTATTATTAGAATATGCGCCTGATGTGAATAGAACCTTACATTTACTAATCGTCACATTTGACCTTCTTGTGGAGACGTAAACTCACGACACTAAAGATGAATTCTATCCTGTTTTCGATGACAACCGGCAGAAAACATCCGCGATTGGCAGAAGATGGAAGATGGATGGGCGTGCTAATCCCCCCAAAAGAGATTTACAAGTGGACACAGGAATCGAAACAAGGTGCAAAAGCAGGCGTTGGCTTTCGGGGGAAACAATTCTGCCTTAAGAGTACTACACAGAGCAAAATGAATCCGAATGACAAGTGAGAATGTAATGGAAGGTCACGAGCAGGAACTGCTGGACTACTGCTGTCGATTCTCAGATGTCAAAGGTCGGGAGGGTCAGCGAGTCTGTTTTTTGTCTGCGTGAATATCTGTGAACTTTTTTTTTTTGAGGGAGGCAGTAGCAGCTGAGAATTTCAAGGGAATGCGCATGCACGACTGTGTGTGTGTGTGTGTGTGTGTGTGTGTGAATCAAAAAGATAGAGGGAGAGAGAGAGAGAGAGGGAGAGATTTAAAGAGAGCAATAGAGAAGCAGACACCCAGAACAGAAATGACGCGCAACAACAAAGATGACCTTGCAAATATGCAACATAATATCCCGCTCCCTAATCTCAATACACTCCTTGAAATATACGCTGGGGCGTTGTGACATTATGAACAACGGTAAGCTGCTCTTAATAAGCGGCAGAGAAATGAATCACAGTCATGGGGCTATATTTGCCACTGGCCTTTTTCCACCTTTGTAGAGCTGTCCACACTTCGGTGGCCCTATCACTGTGCCGCTGACACGACGGCAGAGTTTAATGCTTCACACATGACAACTATTGGGCAATAATGTCAAAACAATGTGCCGACCGGGGTGACAATAGAGCTGAACAGAGAACGGGGTCGTGTCAGTAGCCTAAAATATTCCGGTTGTCAACAAAGATTACTGTTGTTTGGAGTTAATGCTGGAATATTATAAATAATGCACCACCTACTGAAGCATACATCAGCGATCTCAAGTATCGCACTTGGGCGGAGGCTTTGCACTCACTTCACACAGCGTTTCAGGGTCTGCCCCTCGGAGAGATGCCCGGGCAGCTTGTTACAGCCGGTGCAGAACTTAAAGGTGTCCTCCATCTTCTGGAACATCTCCTTGTAGTTGCGGAACGAGATGCCTTTAGTCTTTCCCTCGATGGCAGCCCTTGACATTTAGGGAACGTTGGGAAAGCGTGGGACAGATGGAGTTACGAAGTGCAACCATGTGGAAAAATGAGTAAGATACATCCCATATTAACAAACTGGAAGCTGGGCGTTTGGCTGAGTGCCATGTCAGCTTTAACAGCGGCAGATTTTACCTGTACTCTCCGTAGTCCTTCATGTTGAGCTTGTTGAGGATCACCTTGGAGAGCCCGGGCACGTTGGAGTCCAGAGCGTAAAAGCCAGACTGGTCAGAGTAGACGCTGTCAGTCCCCGGGGCGTAGGACTGCGGGAGTGCTGGGATCTGGGACGCCATGTCGAGGCCTTCGCTTTCCACTGCGAGAAGATTGATGGGTTCAAGGAAAAAGTGCACTTGATTAAATTTCATACCGTACTGAACGTTCATCACTTAATGCTCAGCCTGTTTCAGAAACCTAACGCCCGTTTTTGCTCGCATGTTGCCTCGCTGTGGTGGTGTACAGGTGTTACTCCAGGACACTGCGACATCGTTGCTGGTAAAGGGTTACAGGTGTGACAGGGCGCACCTCTGACCTCACCCACTGGCGGTGCTGGATGTGCTTTAACAAACACGTCACCTCAGGATCAAGGCGACAGAAGATAAAGTCACTACTCCTTGCTTAATCCTGTCTGGTGCCTGTCGTGGATCTAATCACTCAAACTGGGCACGGTACCTGAACTCCCTTCTGACGTTCGGGAAACATCCAGTCCATCAGTTTAAAAGTCTTTGTGTGCTCACAGACAGATGTGAAGCAGAGTCAATGGTTGTGAGGGACAGGGACAGGGGACAGGGAACCGCCACCAGATTGACGTATGAGAAAAAGCAGAGCTGGAAACAGAGACTTTAGTGTGTGTGTGTGTGTGTGTGTGTGTGTGTGTGTGGGGGGGGGGGCAGTTCCAAGCCACACAGAGATATTCGTAGCATGCAACCCCCCCGACAACCAAGCAACAGTGTACTGACACAACAAAGAGATTTGCTCTGCTTTTAGATGACTCTCGACAGGGTTTGAAACGCTACCCTTGATAATGCATCTCTGCTGCCAGGACCCACAAAAGCTATTTCAGAGAAGATGATAAAATTTTTAAGAGGAAATGCACAAATGCAACAAGAGAGGTTCTCCAGATTTAAAGTACAACTCTTTCCAAGGACATGATTTTTTTTTGGGCCGAGCAGTGCAACGGGCTACGGATTCCTTCCTATTGTACGCTGTGTTTATCTCAAGGCTCGTGTAGGTATCTTATGTCAGCATGTTGTAAAACAGACCAGGTTTGCCTTCATGCATACAAATACACCCTCTGGCACAGACGTACATTCTGGCCCTAATGCCCTGATGATGAAACTCTCCCAACAAGAGGATCAGCCAGATCTCAGGCAGGCGGGGGCTGCGGTAGTTTAGGCACGCTCTTCAAGTTGCATCACAGCGCCTCCGCCCTTCACAAAGCCGCTCCGTCCCCGCAGCCCTTGACCCCCACCCCATCCCACCTCCTTACTTGCATGTCACATGATTTATTTACTTGCCTCGACATGAGGGGAAATAAGAGGGGAGGGAAATGTGATCATCTGGTGGTGGTGGTGGTGGATCACATGCCCCCTTCAGTCTTTCTTTAGATTTCACTGGACACTAACATCCCAGTCTTAGTTGCAATGCACCAAACGGCAAAATAAATGCCTCACAGTAACACGGTGAGACACTGTTTTTTTTCCCACTCTCCACGCTCCTGTTTGCAGATTTACATGAAAAACAACTTCTCCTCCACTCAGCTGCCTACCAAGTGTTACAGGAACGATTTTGCCTTATCACGTCTGCAGACAAAATTGAAAGGCATACATCTAATTAGTTCTTTCATATCTACAGAGTGCCAGGGAGGCATGGGGGGGTAGGAAATGAACAGATTTCCCAGGAGGGAGCAAGGTTGGTGCTTTTCTCACCTCACGTAAATGGTCGTGACAGCTTTTTTTTTTTTTTTTTTAAAGCATGCAAAGTCCCTCCACCGACTCCCCGGCCAAAGCTTTATCACATTCTCACCCTGCCTTGCCATAAATGACTGACCGGAGGAAGAAGAAGACGACTCAGGTCATGTCACCACACCAACACGTGGACGGATAGATGAGCAGCTGTACCTGTGGTTCCGGAGGAGCTGAGGGGCTGAGGGGCTTCCAGATGATCCCGAGTTCTCCTGGTTCTCGGCAGGGGAGAGGAGGAAAGTGATTGACAGCTCCTTGTGCGAGCTCCTGACGGAAACTGCACTCTCGGCCGGGGGCCTTGAAAACTCACCCCCACAGAGCCAAAGTAGGAGAAGGGTGGGCTGAGGAGTGCTCCTGGCATCTGAGGTTAGGGAAGGGGGCTGACTCCGGAGAGGAAGCTGGATGGGTTGGGGGGTGGGGGGGGGGGTTGCTTTGGAGGAAGGTGGGGCCCAAGGGAGAGAGGAGTGGAAAGCAGGTCAGAAGTACATTTTTAGAAAAAAATGGGTGGTGCTGGAGCGAAGGGAGTGAAGAGGTGGAGACTGGAGCAGGGAGTGGGGGCACATAGACACACAAACACAGGGGCAAAATATAAGACAGATATATATTCATCCAAAATATTCAGCAAAAAACACAGTCTGCCGGGACGGGGAATCACAAGTCAGGGAATTAGGAGCAAAAAGGAAATCGGTGACGACAGACCTAATTTGTAGGATCAATAAAAGCGCAGTGAACACGTGCAACCGGAAAACATTTCTGACGTGTAAAAACTCTCATCAGGCTGTGGCCTCATGCGATTTTCCATATCAGCAGCTGGGAAGCTTCCACATCCTCTCATCAATATTCATCAAGTGCAACGGTCTGAGCAGAAAACAAAGCAAACTGGTTTCTGCTTCGACGGCTCTGCGTGCTCGTCAGGTCACAGACTGAGACGGCTCGCTGTCCATGCCTGGCAGATGGGAGGCCGACCGCAGGAAACATCAGGTTGGTAATAACAACAAATGCTGCCTTTTTAATTAAAAAAAATTTATTTGGTCCATCAGAACCTGAGATTTAAAATTAAACATACTTATGTTTGTACACATATAATCATATCCCCTACCCGCCCCACCCCAATCCGGAAAAGATCAATAAAATATATCTCACATTCATCAGAGATCCATTTTTTCAGAATTCATTTTTTTTGTTTGTTTCTATCATACTTTAATTTTTTTTTTTTACAAGTTTAAAAGGGTCAGTTGAATTTTTTTTTTTTTTCCCCATTTTCTTATCTTTTGTGTGGCATATGTTTGCATTCTGTACAATTTACAAGGAGGAAACCAGACACAGGAAGAAGAGAGAAGAGGCGCTGGGTTGGCTGTTCTGTCGAGGACTGCCCCCCCCCCCGGCTGCGGCCTCTCCGTCAGCAGGGGGCGCCCCCGAAGCGCGGGGACGCGACTTTAACAGGAGAAGAACGGGAGGCCAACGACGGCAGCACGAGCCGAAAACGCCACTTGTGACAAAAGATAAAAACCAAGTACAAAAGGAAAAACCGATCGCGTGTAAATGTAAAGTGATCCAGCAGTGACAATGAATTTTTGAGGTGCCTTGTCTTTGCAGGTGTTTCAGTGCGGGTTCATTCCTCGTCCAGCTCCTCCCTCGGGAGTTCAGACTAAAAGCCTTGAATTGCCACATTCCTTAATCTGTCTGTCAACGACGCAGTAAACAAAGGGATTCGACGCGACAACAGGCCGCTTACATGTCGCAAATAAATTAAGACCACTGTATTCCCCGGCTGCTTGGCTGTGACGACGCTCGTGGGGCGCGCAGACATCTTGACAGTGGTCATCGCGCATTGCCTTTCTTTGGGAAACGGATTTACAGTCACTTCGGCTTTCCTTAAGTTTTCTCACGCCTCGTCCCGAAGACGTCGTCGTGGTAGGCGCGGTCGTGCAGAGGCGAGTGAGGCCGCGGGGCAATCCTGGGGACACGATGCCTGACAATACCAAGGTAAAAAAAAAAGAAAAAGGACGATGCTCATGAGATGATGCACGTCTCAATGCTTTTTTTTTTTTTTTTTTTTTAAAAGATTGCCGAGCTGGATCATCTCATGGAGGAACTTGAGCATTTGCGCGATTATTCATCCGTCTTGTGCGAGTCCTGCGCAGATTTCAAGTTTTTTTTTCTCCTCTCCCCGTTTCACGACATAACGACAACTTGTTACTATGGTACCGCACTAATCCACCCCCCTGGCCCCCTCTGATAAAACATCTAAGTTGCCATGGCGAGAGATCGTTAGTGAGAGAGGAGTAATGGCTTTAACAGCGGAGGAGCAGGGGAGAACAAGCGGATGGGAGGGGTGGGCCCTTGAGGAGGAACGGCAGCGGGGCAACCCAAGCTTAGAAACGACATGGCCGAACTGAAGGCTGGGCGCTAAACGTGCCGTCGGTGTATTCTCGCGGGAGGACCGCCCAGACGCTGCACCCCAGCAAACGAAAGTGGTCCCTGACCTCCCATGGCAAACTCGGCTGCTCCTCTTAAGAGCTCCCCCTGGCAAACTGACCGTGCAAACAGCAGCTCGCTCCACCGGCGGCTCCCCGAGCGCACTAAATTAGAAGAAGAAAAAAAAAATCGATGTACTGGCAAGCCGCTTAAAGTGTGAGAAATAGACCAATACACAACGACCGTCTGTACCGAAATCAAAACAAGAAAGGATCTGACAAATGTTGGGGTGTCACAGTCCGAGAGCGTAAGCCTTAACTCGCTGTGTGTGTTGTGTCTGGTGTGTTCAGACGTAAGCTGATCGGGACGAAGAGAGACGACGCGCTCCGAGGTGGTAAACCGCAGAGCCGATCACGTAACGGTTCGCCTGCAGCGTTTAAACCCCGAACCGAAGCTGAGAGACAATGAGCTGACGAAAAGTCAGAGAAAGAAGATGAATAAAAAAAGGGAACAGGTACATGGGTTGTTTCTCTGTAGGGGTGGGGGAAATGACAAAGTTGCATTGAGGGATTCTCTTTTGTGTCGCTACTTCAGCTTGAGGTTTTGCTCGACTCCGGCCTAGCGATGCAAATCGGGTGGGGGTTTGGTCCTGAGCTAGCGAGCGCCAGACAGCACTGCAGTGAACGACGGGAGTGCGGGGAGACACAGTACCGTACGAATGATGGCTTTTTTTCTACGACTTTAAAAACACGAACGTGGACACGACAGCGACATGGGCCATGTATAAAAGAAGTAAGACTGATACTGATGAGTGTGCTGTCCCCAATAATAATAATAATAATAAAAAAACACCCGAAACAAAACATACTGACTGTGGGTAAAACTAGAAGTTGGGTTTTGGCTCATTGAGTACCGCGCTGAGGGCAGGGTGCCCCCCCCCCCCCCGAAGCATCCCGCTTTGTTAGGTGTCTGTGCACGACACGGAGGGCGGGGGGGTGTCCGGGGGAGGGGGGGAGCGTCCCTGTCCTCACAGGAGACTGGCTCACGGGTTGTGGGCCGGCAAATGGCTCAGTAGTTACAGCACTCCCACCGTCGCTTCCGCGAAGCTCATCGTCTCCAAGCGTAAGAAACCCAGGGCTGTCCCCACATACAGCGCTTGTGCAAAAAAAAAAAACCCCAAACAAAACCCTCCAGAATTTAAAGTAGTCTGAGGTGGATCCCCGTTGAGCGCCTGTGTGAATAATACGAGTACGACCCCCGCCCCCCGCACTCCGCGTGACCGTCTTCCCTCATTTCATCCTGACGTGGCACATCCGCTTGGCAGGGGACAGGGCGCGTGGGTGTGTTTTTTTTTTTTTTTTCGTAGGAGAGAGGGCGCATGCAGCCCGTTCGTGCGCGTACATTCAGGCGCGCCCCGAAACGGCACGCGAGCACACGCGCCTTCCCCCGTGTCCGGGGGCTGCGCTCGCCACTCGCCCGCCCAGGCCCGGTTTTCCAGTGGTCTGACAGTTCGTGGGATTACAGTCTGCGGATGCGCGGGGCGACGCGGGCGGTGGTCATAGCGGCCTGGGCCGGTGCAGGCCGTCGATGTCCGGGGTGAGCTGCGGGCTGTGGGTGGCTTTAGTGGGGGTCCAGTCTCCCAGGGAGGCCTGCGCCGCCTTGCGGTGGGCTAGGCGGTG
Organism: Psettodes erumei; assembly: GCA_016785225.1. Taxonomy (NCBI): domain Eukaryota; kingdom Metazoa; phylum Chordata; class Actinopteri; order Pleuronectiformes; family Psettodidae; genus Psettodes; species Psettodes erumei. The sequence goes on along the minus strand of JAFBJZ010000327.1, from coordinate 365,257 downwards.
CGTGATGGAGAAGCCGGCGTTTCCTTCCAGCTGTGACAGCACCACCAGCACCTGCCTGCAGAGGGAGACAGAGAGCGCGGCAAGGTAACGTCATGCTGCTGAGAGACGCCGCCAGGTTGGGGGGGGTTTATTTGGGTTTTTTGGGGGCCTTCGTAGCTTCAGTCAAAGCAAATCAAGGGCATGTGGTGCGATCTGAACACAAACACGACGGCTGCGAGTTGCGTATGATGCAGCGAAGTGCACGAAAATCACTGGGGCGACGAGGGTGGGCTGAATCTTAGAAAAAAAACTAAATTCTTCCCCGCGTTATAAATGTTTCCTTTGGACCCGCCCCTTATCTTCAAAAACTGCAATACACCTGCCAAATGTTTTTCGCAACTGCGCGTGAGCATAGGAAAAACGAGGCCGCGTGTTTTTTTGGTTTTTTTTTTTAATCAGGTGAATTGACATAATCTTCTTGTCAGATGAGAGGAAACCCGACGTTAAAAGACACGGCGCTCACGCACGGTGACTTTTTACAGCCCTCTATTACGCGGGACATAACTTCCAGGCCACGAGGTCGTAAATCTGCACTAATGTGTCCGCACGACCGAGGCGTTCGTGCGGGAGACGTCCAAAGGACCGAAATTCGGAGAAACCCGACGGTGCTCGAACCGCTTCGCCGTGCCGGAATCCGCAGGGTGCGTTGAAAGAAAACTAAAGCGGCTGCAATTATGCTGAGATCGGCCAAAAAGGAGGATTATTCAGAAATACGCTAAAAGGGAGAAGGGGGAAGGGAGCGCGTACCTGTGCAGCGGCGGCACGCTGTCGATGGTCTTGAGGCTGCCGCGCGTGGACACCACGTTGAAGCTGTCGGTGCAGTCGCAGGAGACGTGGAGGTAGTACTTGGGGTGGCGGTTCTCCACCACCACGATGAGCCCCGCCCAGCCGTGGGTCAGGTAGTAGCACGTCATGCCTTCGCGGCCCTGCGAACGACGAGACAGACGGAGACGTAAGTACGGCTCGCGCTCGCGGGATGTTTTCACAGACCCGGCGGGCTAACGCGCTAAACGAGTTGAAGCAGACATTGCAGCCCGGTCAGCGACCCCGTCCACGAACCCCGCCGTAGCTTTAAAAAAAACAGCTCACCACTCTAAACTCCTTTCAGAAGCGGTCGAATCATTTATTAATACCCCCACCCCGCCCCTCTGGGAAAATATTTTTCTAACCGTATTGTTAAACATGAGTAAGGAGCGGCTGCCGTGCACTCCGGAGCGCCTCGCCCGCCGACCGCGAGCGGTGGATTTCCTGGAGAGCCGGGGAGCTGAATGATTTAACAAAGACGATCTCGAGTGTTTAAAAAGCTCTGTCATCCTCGAAAAATACCAGCCAATGTGACAGCGCTTTTAGAGGAAGCGCTGCTCTGGAGTGCCAGAATAATTTGTTTACTTGGGTGTGAGTGTGTGTGAGCGTGTGTGTGTTAGATAATGTGTGCGCACGTGCGTGTGTAAAAGTGTTTTTTTGTGGGGGGGAAATCTCAAGTGTTATCTCAAAGTGGCTTGACTCGCATCCACGGCTCCCCAAGCACATGCAGTATACTCTATTAAAAGATGAACAGTGTGTGTGTGTGTGTGTGTGTGTGTGTGTGTGTGTAGGTATGTGTGAGACAGTTGGGAGGACAGAGAAAGCGAAAGCCAAGCGAGCGGGGACACAGTCGCGCATATTGAGCAGATCTCCGCGTTGTCTCGCCTGCGCGCTCTGGCGCCCGAAAACGAGCGCGTCTCACCTCGTGTCTCTCCCCTTTGTTTTCCGTGAGGAGGATGATGGCGTCGGCCAGCGTGGTGGCGGTCGCCTCCACCTGCTCCACCATCACCTGCCTGGAGCTGTAGATGGCGAGGATGTAGCCGGGGAAGTCCTGGCTGGGCCGCCGTGCTGGTCCGCTGGTGGGGCTGGAGACTTTGGGAAAGTTGGGGGGGCGGAAGGACGTGCGTCAGACAAGACGGAACAAACACCGGAAATTTTACCGACTGAAAAACTTCTGTTAGCGCTTATTAAACATCAGCGAGGTGCTTTTGCGCGCATTTCACCCGCACACCTACCGGGCGTGGCCGGACCTCCCGTCCCGCTCACGTTCATCTGCCAGTGGTTGAACGCGCAGCAGACGACGGCGTACTCCCCCGGCTCCAGCATCACGTCGCAGCCGACGAACTTCTTCACCGCCCGCTTGCTGTGGGCCAGCAGGCGGCCCAGGGTCAGCTTGTTGCCGCTGCCGAAGGAGGCGCGGAACACCATGATGCACAGGTCCAGCAGGTGGCTGTCGGCCGTGTCCGAGCGCCTGGGGGGCGGGGAGAGCGGACGGGCGGGTCAGAGCGGGGAGACGGGAGGGGACGCGTGCGGGGGGGGGGTGTCTGACGGCGGTACCTGCTTCCCTCCTGGAAGAGGGCGAACTCCAGCGCCGTCCTCTCCAGCACGGTGAGGGCCGTGACCGTGACCGGCCCGCTGGCCTTGCTGGGGAAGCAGCCCTGCAGCCTCACCTCCTGCCAGTCAGAGTGGATCTTACAGATGTCCACCGAGTCGAAGTACCTGTGGGAGGAGAAGGCGGAACGACGTGGCATCAGCTGAAAGGAGAAGAAAAACAAAAGAGCCGCCGACGATTTCTGCTCCCTTCCTGCCGCGAGCCGAGTCGATTTGGATGCATCGCGGGGCAACTCTTTAGCATCGGCGCGGTCTCCGAGGACGCCGCTGCACAAACAGCGTTTACCTTGCTAACATATCGGCCCTCCTCCTTCAAAGACGGAGCCGCCCCCGAGAGACGCGCCGCGTCTGGCCCTCCGCCTTTTTTCGTTGCCTCGTCCCTCCCTAACCTCCCTCTTGACGACTGACTCACACCTCGCTTTCGTCTCCTTGACGATCAGAGGAAGACGAAGAAGGGGGGGAGCGTTGCGCTGAGGGCTTACAGCGGGGCGTGGATCGCTGGAGACAAATGCATCTGAAAACTTTTCGTTCCCCCACAGTGCGCGCCCAAACGCAGTCTTATAGTCTTCGTGAAACGGTCTTTAAAAATCAGCATCTGTCCCGTTTGTCCCGCGCGACGCATGCGAGTCGATATGGGGGCGTCAAATTGTCCGGCGTGCTGACCACACTGGCACACGTTCTGAGAGATTATGTTCCTGTCACGGAAAACAATAAACAGCCGGAAGACGGATGGGACTCGCGTCCAGACTGAACACATTTCGGAGTCATTCCGGAGGACAGTCACATTTGGTCCCTCCAGACTTATTGCAGCTCTTACTTTGTTAGACGCGAGAGACATGACTAACGTACTAACGTAATTTGTCTCTGGGCGAACCTACCGACCCGGAGCACTTCGTGACAGCGTGCTCTGATCAGATGGTTTGCTGGCGGCGAGAACAACAACAACAACGACGAAAAAATGTTCAGAGTCAAGCGCACGTTTCGGATTCAGTTTTGCTTTCGATCGAGCCGTTACAGCGTTTACTGACCTCTCCAAGGTCGCCGGCGGAATGAAACGGCTATTTCGCGTCGGGTAGAGGCCCGGCTAGAAAAACACAATTCTCTCCTCGGCGACGTGCGCGACCGAATGACAGGATTAATCTAATATGACAAAACACGCTGTGAGCCGTGACAAGTCTAAGCCTTCGCCTGCCAAGTCCCTGTCAACCGAAGCAACCGCGCAAAAAACCCCCCAAAAAACATAACAAACACAGTAACGCCATGGTGCGGGAAACAGTGCATGATGCAGCTGTCAACGAGCACAATGTACTGGAAACGACAAAAGAAAAGCTGTCGTTCAGTTTGGTGTCAATACCAAATGGTCAGTAAAATCCACGGGGGCATGAAATTACCGAGCCGTCCCGTCGCGTCCATCGCGAGTCGGGGGGCGAAAAATGCGGGTGAGCCCCTTACTTTATGAAGTCGGTGTATTCCATCCAGAAGACGCCCTCGCTGCTGCCGTGAGCCATCAGCTCGTGGCGCAGGTGCTGCGGCCAGTCCGTCCACTCGTCGGACCAGCTGCCGTTCCAGGAGAAGCGACCCCACGGGTTCCGAAGCCGCAGCAGCCTGGACAAGACGGGGAGACGCAAAATAGAGGATCCGGTTTAAGTGACAACAGCTTTCAGTCAACACGGCAATCCCCCACCCCACCCCACAGCTCCGCTGACTCATATTGCTTCCCTTATGGATGATTGCCTACTTTTTAACAACCCATTTCATTTTACTGCCTCCTCCCTGCAGCGAAAAACTTTAGGGGGTGTAATAGAAAAGCATATTCGACAGTCCCAGCTTTCCAAAAAAAAAAAAAAAAAAAAAAAAGACCAGGTGAGTCACTGTTGCCACGGCGCTTTTCATCTCCTCGGGCGCCGACGCGGGAGGAGTCCGACTCCTTTCAGATCAAGGGCTGTGGCCCAATCTTCCACTCCGGCTGCTTTATGGCAGTAAATTAAAGTGGGTGCGCGTGCGGCTCTTGGGCAAATTACATCGGGGATTTACCGCCACTCTCCGCTCCTTCGCCGGCCCGGGACGTAAAGGAGCCGCCATTGTGTGCTGGACTCACAATGCAGCGCCGATCAAAGTGATCGAACTTAACCGCGCGTACACCCTCCCCCCATGACTCATTCAGGATGTGCGCTCACAGAGGATGCATTTGTTTGATAAACAGCTTTTCATCCATATGTGTGGTACATATCTTTAGATCTGAGCTGGAAGTCTGCTTTTGAAATGAGCGAACCAAACCTGGCTCGGGCTCTTCCGCCGGAATACACCTGCGAGCCAGTGCAACCTACTGTATGATTCGCTGGTTCTGTCGACAGCATCTACATCAGAAATGAACGGGGGAGAGGGGCATTGAGCATATGCAAATTCAACGTATGTATTTAAGAGGATAAGAGGAACGGCATTTCCAGAGTGGGTGGTGGTGGTGGTGGTGGGGGCACGTGAGTGGATCTGCACTCTCCCTCAATCTTCTCCTCCGCGTAGCTATGTTATCTGTGCAGGTGTGCGTTACAGTCATCAATTTTAATAATGGAAAGGGATTTTTTTTTCCTTGAGAAATCGCCGTCGCTGTAAAGAGAGGAGCTGGAGCGACTTCGAAACATCTCACCCCCCGTCGGAGACGCCGAATTCATCCAGCGCTGTCCCAGAATTGGGGGAAGAAAAAAAAAAGTGCTGACGGATTCAGGCAGGATACTGTATTATTACCGTACAGCTCCTCCTCCCAGTTTCGGAGCGCTGTGCTAAAAGCTGACCCCAGTGTTTTGTTTAAGTGAATGAGCTTTATACGTCAATGTCATATGTAGGCAGGGCGCCAGCACGGCACAGAACTTTCCTCTGATTTTACGTTTCCCTTCTGCTGTCCTGTCTGTTACAAAGATCCGCAGGAGCGGGATGAAAAGGATCGGACTGAGAGAAACACCAAGACGTACCTGTAACCCTGGACGTCCCGCACGTCCAGGATGGAATACGCGTGCCGAGGCCGGAGGCCCAGAGACTCGTAGACCACGTCGTCCACCTTCATGTTGCCGCCGCCGCAGGACGCGCCCATGAGAAACCTAGCAGACACGAGGAACAGCGCCCGTTCACTTCAGCGTCACCGGCAAACGCGACGCTGCGGCCTGCGTGACGGCGCGGGGGGTCCGTGCAGACTATTTTCAACTTCTTCTGCTTCACAGAGTTGATTATGCTAATCGCTTCATGGCTTATTAATTAATCTTTATCGAGCCGGAACGGCCTAGGAATACAAATCAAGTCTCTTTTTTTTTCTTCTTCTTCTTTCCTTTTTTGTTCAGGCAAAGTTAGGCAGCAAAACACAGATTTACATATTACATTACCTTGAAGTAAATCAGTAATTTGTCTGCATGTCTAACGTTCGCCTGGTGGTTTGTAAATGCTAATGACCCTCGTCCACGGTGAGTAAGGTATATGTTGTCATGATTTTCCAGACTGTTGCCCTTTGATATATGAAATGCTGCAGGTTTGCTGACAGATGGACCCTGTGGTCTGGCCACAGGATGACCTTTGTATCTCGGTAGCTTTGTAGCTGTAGCCCGTATTCTTAATATCCCGCTTTGCAGCAACAACAAAAAAAAAACAAAACACGAAATGAAAGGAAAATCCAATCCAGCAAAGATAATGGTTTTTTTTTATGCCCTAATTGTTTCCTACCCGGCCTCCTTGGAGCTGAGCATCTTGGCCCAGATGAGGTCCGTATCGATCGGCTCCTCCCTGGGATTGGTGGAGCTGACCTGGAGCATGAGCGAGTCGCAGGGGGCCCCCGTCAGCGTGGCCAGGCCCTCGATGGCGCGCCCCGCCTGCAGGGCGAAGTAGGAGCCGTGGAGCTTGGCCAGGGCCTTCTCGATCAGCGCCACCCACAGCTGCTTCCTCTGGGCCTGAAAAAAAAAGAGGCGGGTAAGAGGAATGAGGAACTGTTTGGTTAGTTGTCAGCCGGAACGTGACTCGCTGAAAACAGGTCTGTTTCTAACAGGTCCGTTGTGCTCGCCGCAGTAAGGGCGTCGGCTCCCGCGGTTCAAAGGCGTCTCGACGCGATAGCCTCACGATAACCTCTCATGTTTCTTTTTCTTATCTTATCATCATCCTCCACAGTTCTTGGCCTGTTTTGCTGAGGCAATTCTTGCTGAGTCATCTCAGTGAGGGAATTCACTCTGACGTGGTCCGATGCAACGCCTCTTCTTTTTTCTTCTCTCCTTTGCGCCCCTTCTTTTTGAATCTAAGATCGCCGCAGACGGGAAGTCTCGACAAGGTTACGTAGATAAGGTGTGGTGTTTTACAGCTCGCCTGCGCGCCTGCTTTTGTTTCCCTGTGCTTCACTTGTTGCATAATGCGGCACTTCATTTGTCCCTGTAATTGACTGCTGATTAATTAGACCTCCAGGTACGTTCCTCCTCGGCCGGGTCCTCGGAGACGCGCCTGTGATAAAAAGCTGGATAATGAATTAGCTTGATCTCCTTTTAAAAATTTTAATAGCGTTGCGAGGCCGCAACACCGAGCGGGGCGATCGTGGCGCCGCGACGCTTACAGCTACATCAAAGGGTTCAGTCAAACATCCGCTTCATGTTGCGTTACCTTGAAGGGTCACAATGTTGTGTGAATAAAGAACGAACGCCGGGTGTCTGTATGCATTCGGCGTGCCTCTCTGACTCCTCCTGGGTGCATTCGCGGCCTATTCACACCGACCTCTGTGAACTCGAAGAGGACGAACCCGGCGCGGGTGTCTGACCTGGGAGAAGAGGAGGTAGCCGTAATCGTCGCAGGGCAGCATGTCGTCCACCAGCACCGTTGTCCACGTCCCGTCTTTGCACAGCCGGACCTGGTAGGCCCCCTCCGGGCAGATGGTCCTGGTGATCATCACCCTCTCCACCAGCTCCGGACGCTCCGCCAGCACCGCCAGCGCACTCAGGAACCTGCAAAGGGGGATGAAAGTCAATGAGCTGGGTAACGAGACGTCGGCGCGGGGCGGACCGATGGGCGAGCGCTGAGCGAGCGACGCAGAGTTAAGTGGTGAAACGAGCGGAGGGGGAAAGATGTCGGCGAACGGCTGATTGTGAAGGACAGGCGGACGGTTGAACGGGCGCCCGGCCGAGCCAAAACGGCAGGGATAGGGAGCGTCGACTGACAGTCGGAGGAAAGAACAAAAAAATAAGAAATCAGACTGACGAGCAGCTCCTTAACGTGGATCTAAAACATCCTTTCCTGCAAGGAACCCTGAGCAGTTATGAAAGATTTAAGAAACCAAAAACGTAATTTGCCCTCATTGAAAATCGATGGCATTTGATGAGTCAAGCTTCAGTGCCTTCTGCTTACCTCCCCGTTGCCGTTAATTCACCCTGCAGCAAAGACGAACCGGCTTGCCTAATTAGCTTGCAAGAGGAATTAGTTAATGGGGAAAAAAAAAAAAAAAAAAAAAAATCAGCCGCATCAGGAAATGCTAATTCCTCGCACAAAAAGAAAAGCGAGGATCCAACTTGAACAGTGTCATGTACAAGCAAACTGTATCGTATAAACTGTGTTTCTTTGGAGCTACATTCCATCTGAGGGCGGCCGAGCGAGGCCGAGCGGCCCTGTTCCGCCGCGGATGAAAAGCCAATCGGCCGCGCGGAGAGTCAAATGAAAATCCAATTAGCCGAGTCGCGACGCGGCTCTAATGTCGGCTCGCGTCGCGGCCCGACTCAAGGACGGGCGCTGCATTCGCCGTCACCGGCCGGCTGGGATGTTTTGCTAGGTTTATTAGGATGAGTGTGTGTGCGTTAGAGAGAGAGAGAGAGCGAGAGACGCAGCCCAAGAGGACGGATGTGGGTTGCGAGCGAGAGGATTCCGCTCTGGGGAGGGTTATTTTTTGATAAGCGGCGGCGCGCGCTGGTGATGAAGCAAAAAGTTGCACGGGGACGACTTTGCGAGTGACTGATCTTCTGATGGCAACACACACTCGCACACCCCAAAGGACGCCCACAACAAGGGCAGGGAGATAAAGCACGTGTCCGTGAATAATCTCCCCGCCAGGTGTATCTGTGCATCTCTCCACCTCCACCCCGTCATTTAATCCTTGCCCTTTTTTTCTTTTTTCTCTGCCTCCAAGTTTTTTTTTTCCATTTTTCTCTGCTCTTCGCTTCCTCACTTACTGTTTCACTGCCTCTCTGTCAATGTCTCCTCTCTCTCTCTCTGTCTCTGTCTCTCTCCGAGCTCGGGGCTGCGGCGTTCATCAAAAACAGACCCGGCCCAAAACCACACAGACTTGAAGTGTTATCTGTCGTCTGTTTTGTATTTCTCTGACCTTTCACAGAAACTGAATGGAATGAAAAACGTCCTATTACTTTGGGGATGTTTGGCTATTCCCGTTCGTACTGCGTCGACGGATTACTCGGGACATATCTCCTCGTGTTTTTCTTTTTTCCTTTTTCTGAAAGGCTTTTTGGAAAAGAAAGGGGCCTGCCTTCCGGATCATCTCGGGCCCGATTCGAGTCTGACAGCTCACCAGCAGTTTCCGAGCAGGCCTTGCAGGATGTCAGAGGGCCGCGGCGTGCGGAAGACGGACCACTTGACGCCCCGGTCTTTGAAGTTGCTGCAGTTGATCTCGTGGGGGCGCAGCCACTTTTTGATTCGCTGCTGGACGCTGTCGCCCTCTGGGAAGCCCACGGATCGAGGACCCGGGGGGAAGCTGTCATCCACGAAGTTCACAGAGTTCTGGACGGGGGAGATCGGAGACAGAGGAGCGAGAAACTCATTTGAATACTGTCACCGTGTCTTCATTTGTAACAGAGGGAAGAGATGAAAGAAATGTATGATGATGCTGTTAGGAGAAGATTCTTCCAATGAGTGGAAGAAGTTGGTGAGAGCAGACTTGAAGCTTATACTTTCGCCGCGAAGCGTGGCATCGCGCGTGTGCACAGCAGCGGACCAAATGCGGAGCCGTGCGCCGGCCAGGAAACGGGACAGAAACTGTCTGCAGAGCATTTAAAATTGATTTTTTTTTTTTTTTTGAATGCTCTTGGCATGCAGCTGCCTCTCAACTGTACACACCGGGGCCCGGGACAACGCAGGCGCGCGATCGGATCGGGACACCCAATCCGACACACTATCTGCCCATCTAAAACTCTCCTGTACAAACCTGAGAGGGCAAGCGGTCACACGCGGGATCCTATCCGGTTTCCTGTTCCACGGTGTCGGGAGTGGGCTCGCACGCAACACTAGGCGGGCTCGGGTGTGTGTGTGTGTGTGTGTGTGTGTGTGTGTGATGCGGGCGCCCCGCTGGTCGGCTCGCGGTGAAGCCAATTGATTCGTCGCAATCCAATTCTGTGGCCTGGATGCGGCATTAGCCGCCAGACGGAATGGCTTCGACGCAGCTTCGCCCGCCCAGGACATCCGAGGGCTCTGCGAGCGTGCTGGCTTACGTCTGACCCCTGCTCTTGGGTTTTGTTGTGCAGGCTCACGGGGGGGGGGCAATGCGGATTTAGCACGGAGGTGGTCTGCACATGGACACGACAGCGGAGCAACGAGAGGAACAAGGCCGCGATCAGGGAGCCAGAGGTTACAGAATCGTCCCTCATTAAGTCCGCGCTGCTCCCACCGCAGCTCAGCTCAGGCCTGGCTGCAAGGCAGTTACTGTTTATTCTATCCTGTGAGGCGGGCATTCATAAAGAAAATGTGAAAAAAATAAATAAATAAACAAGTTACTATGCAAAGACACTCGCCACCGAGCGTTCAACCATCTGGGGACGTTATTTTATCGGCTTAACCTGGTGTGCCAGGTGCAGTTGTGGAGCTCATTCGTTTCGCTCCCACTTTAACCCATCCATACATATTAATGCGATGCTTTCAATTGGATTTTCCCACTCTCATGTGCAGGCTAAAGGGAACTTCTGTCAAATAAAACCCTGATGAGGTACAACCGGTACGTGATGGGGGAAGTGTGCTGTACGCTTCAACATCCAGAGGACAGTGTTGTCACCTCATTACATGTGGCGACTCTGGCTGATCTTCCTCGTGGAGTGGACCTGGTGCCGCCGTCTCTGATTCTTTCGCCGGGAACACGCCAGCGCGCAAACCCAACACCGCAAACTGCAGCCGGTTCGGTGCCGGGCTAAGATAAACCCGTCGCCTTCCAGAGCTGGAGGCCATACGAGGCTTTTTCTTTTCACGACGGCGCCTACAGTTTGACGTCTACGCGCACTGATCTCAGGAAAACGCGGTGACAGGGAACCAAAGAGCCGGGTTTCGCAGCGCCGCACTTTTTAAACCCAAAACAAAAGCGCTCCAGACGAGCCTGGCACGTATAAAACCTGTCGCTGAAGGCAGACGTGGCTCACGATCCGACATGTAAACCAAAACTGTGGGAGGGGAAAAAAAGTAGTACAAAGGATGGTGTTGAGACGAAAAAAATTCAAAACAAATCAAAGCCAGGCTGTCGCCATGTTGCATCTTTTGTTCTTGCTCCCTTCAGAGGGGGACGTGGGGAGGGAACAGAGGAGCCGGCTCCGGCCATGCTGGGTTTTACAGTTCACAAGCGGCGCTGATGGCTCTTAGTAGCATTTACACGTCTGGCACGGTGACTAAGCGGCCCCGCTCTGGGGCGCTGGCATCGAGCACGCACCTCTCGCTCCCAAAAGCGATGCAAGGGGCGCAAAGAAAGAAAAAAAAAAAGCAAAGAGGCGAGAGCGAAACGAGCCGGTGAGGACGGACGGACGGATGTTCCTTCAGTTCTTGTCTTCACTTGGCTCGCTGCGACATGGACGAAACCCTCCGGGCACTTCTGTGGTGACTTGCCGGCCAGTGCCCGCTGCTACGGTGCAACAGGTCCGGAGTGAAGATCCCGAAACCGCGCGAGCGAAAAAGTGGCGGTCCGGGAGCTGCAAGCGCGTTCGTGCGAATGGTAACCCGGAAGCTATTATCCTTATTACATGTTTTGCCACTGGTGTTTTGGTGCTTGCCAAGTGTTAACTCCTCAACAGTGATGGATAAGAGAGGCTAGCACCTCTTACTTACAAATTTAACCCCCCCCCCTCCACCCACCACCTCTCTAAAACCGAGCTGCAGCAGTTGATGCTGTTAGTGATTGCATTCACTACAGGGAAGCGGATCATTTCTCCTCCTTCCCTCTCTGGCTCTGCTGCTAAAAATAGACCAGCCCTGTGTTCACCTTAGCACGTACGCACGCGCGCACACACACACACACACACACACACACACACACAGCCAGCAGCACATTAACTGCTACACTGGAGAATCGAGTGCAGTCGTGTGGAGAGGGCGGGATGGGGGGGGGGGGGGTGGGGGTGGGTGCCGGGGGTGGCAGGTGGCAAGGGGGAAAGAATATTTTGAGATATTAGCAGAGAGGAAAAGAAAAAAAAAAAACAGGAGGAGCGCATGGGGATGGATGTGACGAAGGAGAGGGGATGAAAAGGAGATGAAGAGGGGAGAGTACTTTGAAGAGTGCATGGGGGGGGAAAGAGAGGACGAGGCCTAAAATATTTGGGGAAGAAAAGGAGAGACGATAAAAGAAAGAGTAGCTTAAATGTCGATTAAATTAGGAGGGGGTACCTCCAATATCCCCGCTTCCTACCGAACCAGCTTCCCTCCCTCCCACGCGCGCGGCAGCGAGCCCCGTGACTTTCAAAGAAGACATTAATAATGCATCCGAAAAGCTCGCTGCGTGTTATTGTAAACACGGCGCGATAGGTGCCGCGGCGAGGGGGCGCGCTTCAGACGCAGCGGATAAATTCAGGAAAACATAAGCTAGCTGCGGGGAAATTGAAAAAAAAAAAAAAAAAGTCTCAATGTAAACAGTTCTGGATTCTGCAGCACACGCGCTTTTCATTTACCCTGAGGTCTGAGGGGTCCGATCAGGTTTGTCTTCGCCGACAGGGGTGTTAGCTAAACCTTACACGAACGGGGGCGTCACGATTGGTGTCACGTCTTGGTTGCCGGGGGAAAACGTCCTCCACGTCTCCAAACAGCTGGGCCCCTCTGAATCAGACCGTTAGCGGCACGTGAGCGACACCTTCCTTCATCTGTCCGCGTGACGTGCCCGGACGCCGGGTCGTTATTCTAGGTCGTCATGATGACAGATGTCAGAGTTGATTTTCCCTCAACACACATTTTTTGTCTCTCCACGAGATGGTTATGCAACATAATGAAACTGTTTTAGGGGATATGCAAGTTCTGGTGTCACAATAACTCGGCAAAGTGAAGCGGTGGCGTTCTCTTAAAGGGAAGAGCGATCAAAAACGTTTGCTTTTTTTTTATCTCTTGCGGACAGATCAGGGAAAATGTATTTCATTCATTTGTCTAATGTCTTCCCCCAATAACGACTCCAAGGCATCGGCCGGGGGCAGGAAACAGAGCCTGGATCAAACTGAGCTGTACAGGATTACAAAACAACAGCGACAATTCAGAACAAACAGGAAAATTCAACTCATTAGAGCCTCCCAGTATAAAAAGAGTTTCAGGCTGATTTCGTGGCTGACGGCAGGCTGTGGTCTGGTTCCCCGAAAAACAAAAAAAACGAAAACAGAGACGCTCTGCGTCTGCGCCTAATTTTGACGGCCAACTCGGCTAATGAAGCGAGCGCAAGCAGAGGCGATGACAAAGCCTATTAGCGTTTTTGTGGAATCAGAGATCGAGGGAGTGGGAACAATGCCAGAGCAGGAACGGAAAAAAAAAGAGAAGAGGAATTACAATGGGGGAAGTGTGCTCTGCAAGGCGATGCGGGCCCTGTGACGCATTTCACATTGAAATAAGCGCGTTCTGACTCCTCGGAGACGTCAAGGAGAGCTCAACGAAAGGAAAAGGTGACGAGCGAAGGGCTCATAGATGACAAAGGACACGTGTCGGACGCCCGTGGATGAAAACGTACTGCCTTTGACGATAGCGCCTATGCAGTCCGACAGGAAAAACTAGCGAGAGCTTATGAGGTGATAGAAATCTGTGGAGTAGAATGGATCTCCCCACGGAGCCTCCTAAACCCTTATGCTCAACGGATGACATGCAACACCGTGTTCTCCGACTCCGCGTCTTGTTTTCGATGTTTTCACGTTCGCTCTCTCTTACCTCCCTGCAGAAGCTGACTATGTTCTCCCAGAGCTCCTTGGCCTCGCCCTCGTCGTTCCGCCGACGGGCCTCTACATGCATGCTCTCCCTCCTCTTCAGCGGCTTGGCCACCTTGCGCAGCGTGAGGTACTGCTGGGGCGTGTGGCACGCGGCGCAGTTCTTGGCCTTGGTGTCGTTGAGCAGCGTGCACGCCGGGCAGCTCCACTGTCCCGCCTTCTCCTGGAGGCTCGACGGAGCTGGGGAGGAAGAGGAATTGGGAGGAGCGGCGGTGGCGGAGGAGGAGGAGGAGGAGGAGGAGGAGGGAAGCCCCGGTTCTGTTTCCGCGTCTTGTGAGCCGCGGAGGACGAGGAGGAGGAAGGCGCGCAGGAGCACGACGCGGCGCCGGACCCCGGCGGCAGGCCGCAGTGCGCGCAGCAGCGGGGCAGCGGAGACTGCTGCTCCTGGAAGCCGTGCAGCTTGGAAGAACCGCAGGCCGAGCACTTGGGCGCGCCCGTGGGGTTGCGCAGGGTGCACTTGGAGCAGGCCCAGGTGCTGAAGTCCGGGCTGGAGGGGCTGGCCGGGGTGAAACGTACCGTCTCGCAGCCCACGAGGTCAATGAGGTCGGCGCCGGCCCGCGACGATCGGCAGGCCTCGCACTTCGACGAGCCTCCTGGGTTGGGCAGCGAGCAGCTTGGGCACTTCCAGGTGGGGGCCGCGGAGGAAGCCACGGGGAGGTGGGGGGCCAGTGGGTGATGCTGGGGGTCTTCCTCCTCCAAGATACTGAGGCGCTTGCTGGGGTACGGGGGCTCCTGGGGCTGGGCATGCTTGGGCTTGGCCGGCCTCTGCGGGCCGGGCTGGGGCGGCACGCTGGCCGTCGAAGGCGACGTGGGACTCGGGGTGTTGGTGCCGGCGTTCGGCGGGCGCCCCGGGGGGGGCACCTCTCTCCTGCTGCGGGGCACGGGGTTGTTCTGCAGGGAGGAGAAAGAAGTAAAAGGGGAGGAGAGCGACTGTGAGGGGGGGTCTTGAGGGTCGCAGGGAGGCGCCGGCGGGGAGTCGTCCGTGAGGTCTATGAGCAGCGGGGCGGCCCCTGCAGCGTGGACGGGGAAACCCTGCACCGGCGTGCGCACCTCAGGCACCACCAGCGCCTCCGGGGGGATTTTAGGCAGAGAAAGTTTCCTGGGCCCGCCACAGGCCGAGCACGACAGGGCCACGGGCGTGTTGTGGAGGGTGCAGCGGGGGCAGGCCCAGCCCGAGTGCTGCCCCTCCAGGCCGCCCACCTCCCCGTTGCTCTCCGACCGCCGCAGCGCCTCCTCCTTCGCCGGGTGCTGCCCGTGCGGCTCGAGCAGGACCGCGGGGGCGAGGGCGGGCGTCGGCGGCTCGGCCGGAGCGGACGGGAGGCCGTTGGCGGTGGCGGCCACGGTGGTGGTGGGGGGCGTGTGAGTCGCGGGGGACGGCCCGAAGCCGCAGACGGAGCAGGCCCCGGATCCCTGGGGGTTGTTGAGGGTGCAGCGGGGGCAGGCCCAGCGGTGCTCCTCGCCGCTGCTCAGCCGCAGGATCTGGTTGAGGTCGGGCTTCTGGCGCGGCGCCTCGCAAATGGAGCAGCGAGGCGCCGCGCCGGCGTTCAGGAAGGTGCAGCGTCCACATGACCACTCGCTGCCTCGCACCGCTGCTGCCATGGAGCCAGGAGAGTGAGAGTGGCTGGAAAAACAAAAACAAACAAAAAAAAAATCACATCAGTCGGTCAGGAGCACGTTCCGCACAAGAGGCATTTCTGCTACGCTCATTAAGTGTGCCACCGCTTCGATCAACTCAGGCTGTGTCAGTCAGAACTATTCTGAGCGGCGTTTTGGATGAAGCGTCTGGGGAGAAAAGAAAAGGAAAAAAAGGAGGGGAGGAAAACGAAAAACGGGGACAGTGTGTGAGATGAGGATGCTGGGCGCCGGAGGAGGAAGGACTCAGGGAGATGATCTGAGAAGAGAGAAGAGAGGGGGACACGGAAAAACATCTCTGAGGGCCGCGAGAGAGGCGGAGACGGACGGAACCGGAAAAGAAAGAAAAAATGTAGAGTTGCGAGAGGGGAAAGATTAGCCCGGTGCAGGGGAAAAATCAAATCTAACTCCGGGGGCAGCGAGGGCAGTAAATCCATACACAATGGCCACATGATTACAGGCAGGAAGACAGCACATGGAGAGGATGAGCCAGAGGAGAGGAAGAGTGAGAGGAGAGGAGAATACTAAAAGCAGTAATTGGCTGAGTCCTCCTGACTGACACTTACTGGACTAGAAAAAAACACACTGGATCTCTTCTACTTCAAATTACCCCCCCCCCTTTACCCGCTGAATGTTAATGCAATGTGGATGGGGGGGGTGAACAAATTCCTAACGTTAATTTCGAACGGCACCTCAGGGAGAACAATCGCCCCTCCCTCCTCGAGGACTCAAGGCGACTCCGCGGCGTGAAGAGCGCCGGAGGGCGGGAGGCGAGGATCGATCCCAGGCAGTTTCAGGTTCGGAAGCGGAGGGACAAATTCTGTCCGGTCAGGCTCCCGCATTGATCCCCCCCCCCCCATTCACACACACACACACACACACCTCCAAACACATAACGACCTGAAACGGTCTTGTTTGTTCCAAATTGACTCGTGTGTACAGTTCATTGTGTGCGCCTGCGGTTCAGTCAATCAGACTTATTGATAGTGGGGATATGAGGGGCTTTTTTGGGGGGGGGGGCACAGCTGGATACCTCCAGCTGCAGGGGTTGGTGTGTGTGTGTGTGGGGGGAGCTGTCCGGATGATCCCATAAAAAATGTCACTTGCGCTTAAACCGGAATTACACAATCCCAGAACCGGAGACGCTGCCCACAGAGCGGCGGGCGCTGATGCGTCTCATCGGGCGCCTTCGCGTCTTTGCAGCCGGGTCGCGCGCGCCGGCGCGTTGCTATATTTAGCGCGCGGTGGCCGCACCGTCGCTTGGTTTAACGTCCAACTCCACTCGTGCCTCGGCTTCCCGCGAGCGTGCCTCGGCCCCCCCGGGGGGGCAGCAAGAGTACGGAAGCAGAAGCACCAGCGCATTATGTCAGGAGCCATTAGCACCGCATCCATTCTCCTGGGCCAAAGTCAGCACTCCCAACATAAACCAGACGACCCCACCCCCCATGCCCCCCCAAAGCGAGGAGGAAACTCAGCCCTCCAACCATAATAATGAGCGAAAGTAGGAAAACAGGAGTTTTTGCGAAGACACACAAACACTGGGAGCTCGGCGCTTAGCTCCTTGTTTTGCTTTCGTCCTCCCGGCAGCCATGAAACATGAAGTGTTCTTAACCTTAGAGATTAGCACGGAAAGGGTCGTCGCTGCGGCGTCGCGCCCCCTGAGAAAGAAGGTTAAAACAAATAAATAAATCATCTACCCTCAAACAACCTGTGTCCTCAGCCTCAGGTGGCAGAATTCGGCACATGTTCACACCAGCTCTAAAGAAGGACTGCAAACGACGACGACTACGACGGCGGCTGTCGACGCCTCACGTCCGATGACAGCATCTTCCCCGCGGCCGCTGTCATAACTGTCAGGCCTCTCTCATCTCCGGCGAGAGCGCAAAAGTCACGGCGTCGCCCGCGCGGGGCTCGTTTCCAACCGCAGCGGCCGTCGCGAGAGCGCTTTTTGGTTTTGTTTTTTTTTTTGATCGGCCCTAATTAGCATCTGCAGCTCAACTGCAAATCAAACGAAAAGCGGCGAACTGCTCCAGTCCTGACCCGGAGGTTTGAAAGGATGCACTGTGGATGCATCGTGAGCACACACGTGTGCACGCCATTGTATGTACAGTACACGCCTGCAGCAGGAGATGAACCACTACAGCCTGCGATCCCCGGGCCCTGCTTGAAAAGGACGCTCTCCGCGTGCAGGGCTCGGCGAACGCAAGCACACCTTTTGTCCTTGGCCTCCTCGCGCTCAGTGGAGCTGCTCTAAAAGTGCCCACTTCAGCTCCTCCGGTGTCGCAGACCTGGGCAGCGAGCCAGCGGCTCACGGCGGAGGGGTGGGGGGTGGGGGGGGTGGGAGAGGGAGACAGTGCGAGAGAGAGAGAGAGAGAGACTCGCCTCTCAAAAATCCATCTTCTTGCAATGAGGTCCTCGGCGCAGTTTAGCGGCCCACGAAGTACCTGGTCCCGGTCTAAATTCGCTTAAGAGCGCCGGCGACCCCCCCCCTCCCCGTCTCCATTTTCGACGCTCCATCAGGTTGCAGGGCGGCCAGAGTTGTTACGTGGAACATTACGAGGAGCGTGAGCTCTGAAGCGCTTGGTGAAAACGAGCAGACCCCTGACATTATTGTCGGGGGTGGGGGGGCGGCAGCGAGGCTGTAAGAAGCACCGAAGCCTGGAGCGCAGAGGCCACCTCCGGCTGGCTGGCTGGTTTTCGCCCCCACTTGCTGAACTTTGTTGCGAGATCAAGTGAGTCCAGTCTGGCCAGCCCCCCCCCAAGACTTTTGGCCCTTTCGCGACAGTCTTTAGCGCTGCCTCCCCGAGCTTGGCCGCGAGCCCGGGGGCCCCCGAGGGGGAGGCGCGGTTCCCTCCTCGGCCACCGGGGGCCCCGAGAGTTTCTCGCTTCATTCACCCGGCACGAAAAAGCAAAACAACAGGGTTGCCGGGAAACCGGGCGTCGGCGCCGCTGAACATCCTTTCTCCCTCTGCGATTAGACGCGAGAATGAACATCAGCTGCTCTTACTGCAGACGAAATAGTCCCAGTATCAAGAACTCAAAACAGTTAACTGTTGAACGGATGGATCTTGGCTTCGGACCGAGAGCAAACGCAGAAGGAGTCGGCACTTGAGCGAACATCGCACGACAGATGGTCTGTCAGCGTACAGCAGGTGTCACGCAGGGTTTCCACGAAGGTTTATCTCGCAACTAAGGTGGGCTTTAAAAAAAACAAACAAACTGCGCGACACAAGGTTTTCTCCGAACTGTACGAACGCTGGCGAACAGAACGCCTCGATCCCAACGTGCTCACTCTCCACGCCTCATCCCGTGTATGAGCGACACATCGAGGCCACTCTCCTGGTATGACTGAAGCAGGGTTGCGACCTGTAACTGGGCGCGGGTAGCACGTTTACAGATGGGACTGCGCGGCTTGCGCCGGACGCCACCCTGTGCAGCACGTGCCGAGGCAAATTAGCTGCAGGCTAAAAAAAGAAAAACCCCCAGGCAACCACGAGGTGTGTGCCTGCGACGGGCGAAAGTGTTTTCCTGCTAACGCTAATTATCGTTTCTTTAACGTGTAAGACAGTTTCACTTCTTTCGCCTCCGTTCACATTTTCCGTCTTGTCCCGTGCCGCGTCGTTTCAGCTCTTCGCAGCCGCAAATCTAATTTCCCCACAGGACAACGGGCGGGTTTCAATTAACCCCCCGCGAAGCACGGCATCACCGCGACGCGGCGGTGGCGCATTAGCGCTTCGCTACACGTAGCGAAACCTCGCCTCTTTCGATATCGACGTTCCCCCGTCAGGCCGCGCGAAGACTCTCGGCGGCCCGACCGCGCTGAACTCAAGTTCGTGAGACAGACTCCAGATGTCGCCCCCCCCCCACACACACACACACACACAAACATGCTCGAATAAAATGAGTCACACTCCCTGATAAATATTTACAGGCCCGGTTTCTGTGTGAACACGGCGAGGGAACCCGGAGGCGTAGATCTGGAGCTTATAAAATGTTTATGTTAGAAAAACGGCGCACTGGACAATGAATCTGTTTAATCGCCGCAACCCTAGAAGGAGGGGGGGGGACGCAAGGATTGTTTTTCATAACTACCAGCTGCAAGGGCATTTCCCATGGTTTTCAGAGCGCTGGCATCACTGCTTGGGCCTTTCGTCGCCCTTTTGCTTTTCTCTCCCCCGCGAACGACGGCGGCGGACAGACCGTTGACGCCGAACGAGCCGCGATTCCTCGTGAAGCAGAGCGGCGCCTCCCATTAGACACGATCCTCGTGGGAAATTAGCGAATAAAAGGATAATGAACGTCCAAACATTTTTTTTGCTGCATGCCCAGAAAGACGAGGTGACGGGGATCGGATCGGCGCTTTGGCGCGTTCCTCACCGCACTCGAGGAAAAGCGGCTGAGAATTCACCTCGCCCCTTTAAGTAATGAACATCTGCAGCAGTTTTACTGGCAAAAAAAAAAAAATCACTTCATTACAGGTTTTTTTTTATTTTTCTTGCCCGCGAGATCAGAGGAACCTTTTTCGCTCCAAAGTGATTTTCCCCCAGCAAGCATCCCTCCCCCCTACCTTCCGAAAAAAAAATCTGATGAGTTAGGGTCAGAATAACTCACGAGCCTCCTTCCTGCCTGCTGGCTAATTTGCCGTGGCGTGACGAACATGACTCATTAACCGACGCCGACGGTTTTGCAGAGTTCATCCGCTTCTACCTATCGCGGACGATTCCTGCGGCGGCACCCCGGGTTCGGTGATGGTGGAGCCTCCCTCACGGGGGGGAAGACGACGCAACGAGATAATCGGGGAGGTTCTGATGAGGTGACACTGAGCGGGACGCTTGGTACGAGACGAGAGACTGAGGCAGGTTTGTAAAACATTACGGCGCTGAGGAGGACCAGAGCAGATCAGACAAAGGCTCTTTTGAAACAAAAAAAAAAAAGAAAAGAAAAGAGGAGAAAAAAAAAGTTCCCTCTGGGCTTAGACATTCCTCCAATAAGCATCGCGGAGGTTATACAATAAGAGCAGTTTTCAAAAAAACACTGGATAAATATTCCCCTTCTCCAGAAGATGGAACATTGCGAGAAGGGCGTGATCCTGCAGAAACAAGGGCGGTGTTGTGCAAACGCTATGCGTCAGGGTAAAGCCACGCATGACAATCTCTGGCGATGCTTCTTATGATGTGAAGTTCAAGACAGTTCATCGCCGTTGTTCTTTTTTTTTTTTTTTTTAATGCAAGCCTGACCCAGATGATCGCGTCACACAATCCAGGCCTCCTGACCCCGGAACCGTTACTAAAACAAGATGCGAACGAGGGCTTCGCCCGAACGAGCGACCGGAGATGCGAAGAATGCAAATACCAGTCAAGTGGGGTGGGGGCAGAGAGAGCGCGAGTCGCTTCTGACCTCCAGCTGCGCCCTCTGTGAATATTTCACGACCATCGTTTTTTGACGGGCGGACCTGTCAGCGGCGGAGGCGGCTTCAGACATCTGAATCTTTAAACAGGGGAAACTGTCCGACTGGGTTTCAGCGGCGTGGCGAGGAAGCTGCGGGCGGAGGTGGTGGTGGTGGTGGTGGTGGGGGGGGGCACGGGTTCTCATGAGGAACCAAAAGAAAACCTGGAGGGGCAGCAGCGCCGCTGACGCAGCGTTTGCCTGCAGCAAGACGGGGAACTTCCCGAGCAGGCAGCGAGAAGTGGAGTTTCACTTTGCTGCTTTGCTGGTTCGCTACCGGCAAAACCGGTAGGAAAAAAACGACGCTTGCCGCGAGGATGCTCCGACACAGTGGCTCCTACCTGGCATCGCCAAACGCCGACATGAGTAATCAGCAGGTCGCGTGCTGACATTTCTCCCCCTGCGCCAGACTGCCAGGTTAGCCTGGTCTTATCTAGGGCCCGTCGAAATTAGGTTACTGAGCATATGCTACACATTTCCATGGCAACAACAGTGGGAGAATCTGCAATCATGTCAGTGCCAATAGGATATTATCATCATCTTCTTGCTGCATCAATCCTCTGTTTTCCAAAGGAGGCCGCGCTGTTTGACGAACGTCCCGACGTGGCCCCCGTCTCCGCTGCACGGGGGCTGGAGTAATTCAGACATAAACACGGCCAGTGACCACACCGGTCGAAAACCAAGCGGACCCATTTTGATCCAATTAAAGCGAGGAGAGCCGGCGGAAGGGAACCGGAATAAACGGCGCCATCCATCACGCCGGGCGCGGCAGAGGCGCCGCGATCGACTCTGGAGAGAGCAGGCACCGGCTGTAATGGCTCAGGACTCCCGGGGCCGTGCGCGACGCACGACGCGTGAGGCCGAGATAGAGACCGAGCGCGCGGAAACAACAACAACGCTGGGGCGACGTCGTGCCGCGCTGCTATTAATTGGAGCGGAGAAAACATTGAGTTTGCGTCCCACAAAACTACACCTCTGCTGCAGATCTCTGTCGGGCGATTGGGTTTCTTTTTTTCGATCCAGCGCACGCAAACACCTCCCCGAAAGGCCAACGGGTCACCGACAAACAAATTGAAAGTACCCAAGGCAGAATTGTTCACACGGGCTCCAGGCTAAGACAAACGAGGGAAAAGAGGGTTTTACTGCGCCATACATGAGAGGATAAACTGTATAAGGACGGCCGAGGCGAAGCCGCGCTCACGGTGCTCTGTTGTTTCTGTATTTCATGCTCTGTCACAGCTCAGCAAAGCTTGCCTAACGCTGTTAGGCTCACACAGCAGCAGTGTGTATGCACGGGGGGGGGGGGGGTAGACGAGAGGGCACGTTCCAAGTGCCGCTGCACGGAAACATCTATTGTGGAGAGCGCGCGTGTCCCTGTCCGCCTCGCAGCAGTCGGCAGAGACGGTCGCGTTCTGCTTACGCGCTCGGCCGACCGCGGGGGCCTGATCTGATTGGCGACTGGAGGCTTGTTGCTACAGAGATTGCACGTGTGCGCCACGGAAGAGCCCGCTGAATCAGAGGCAGGTTGCCTGCGTGACACGAAGCCGCGCCGACGGCGCGAGCCGTTCGTGCGCGGAAGGTACGGTTGATGGGGGTGGGGCGAGCTCAAAAAAAAACAAAACAGCCCTGTCTGCATTTTCAAGCCCGCAGAAGGATGAGCAGCGGAAGCCATGACAGCCTTAACTGTTAAATGTGGAGCGACTGCGAGGGGGAGGCGCTGGCGGCCCGCGAATCAAGAAAGATGAAAGCCCCGACCGGAGACTGATGCTGAATAAATAATGACATCCATTGTGGGGAAATGTGATCGGGCTCTCTGCAAATCAATAACCAACAGCCCCGGACCACGATGCCCTGAGTGACTCAGCAACAGCTTCAATACACTACAAGCAGTCGATACCAACTGCCCGCTCTTGTTCCGGGAGACGTGAACCCAGAAAAAAAAAACCCCAAATAAAAAAAAAAATTTTTAAAAAGCTGAGGGGAAAAATGGAAATGCTTGTGAACCTGCGAGGGCGGTTTAAGGAGCTTGTCATTCGGGAGAAAGAGTCAAAAAACTGCTGGAGGAGCCGCAGGTTCAACGCGAGCCGCCGACGGGCCTTTCGCTGACGATGACAGCCGATCAGACCGGAACAATGGATTACTGCGGCGCCGTCGTTTCTCGCAGCTGCTTGGACCGAATACATCTTCATGGCGCAGTCGGCGCTGACAAACAGTACGTGTGAAGAGCACGTCCCCTCCACTGATAGCTTGCCCCGCCAGAAGCAAGTCCTGTGCACTTATACAGCTGCTGCCATCTTGGAGAAACTTTTAATAAGCGGCGTAGTCTGACCAAGCCCCCACCCCCAATCATTTTCAGATGATCAAACTGAGGAGCCTCTATTCACAGCTCTGTTTTAAGTGGGTGGACAATAGATGTGAGCGTCGCCTGAATAAAAAGGAAGAACTCCCCAGCGCAGCCTCACTTACTGCTCTGACAAAATGTACCCGCTCTGTTTTTATTTATTTTTTTGGGGAGTTTTCTAAATGAGACGCAACTGAATTGGCCGAACCCATCCTCTAATTACCCCTGGGCCGCTTTTCAATCGGGCTCACGGACGTCGGGTCGATGTAGCTGTCCAACTGATCTGGCAACCGAACCGCAGCACATCCCGTGTCGGAGAGGCCGACAGGGGCGGGATTTTCGGTTTTACAAATCCGGCTTAGCGAGATTTTCGGGCGCGTCGTAGAAACACATCAAAATGCAGGCTTTGATTAGATAAGCTTTGGCAAAGCGGCGCGCCGGATCCATAGCTCTGAGGCCGCCGAAATCCTGGGTAAGTCTGCGAAAGAGAAAGCGGCGGGTTTCTCAAACACAACACGGACCGAATCACCGAGGCCAAAGGCATCATGAGTACCGAGCCGGGCCGGTCCTGCCCGGGCAGCGCTCCCGAGAGAGAGAGAGAGAGAGAGGTGTCGCCCCTCCCCGCCCCCTCCCGCCAGGTTTTCCGGCGCCGCCTCTTACCTGCGCTCTCGATGAGGCAGCGGGTGCTGCTGCTGGCGCGTGATGAAGGTGGTGCCCCACACGGGGCTGCTGTGGCTGTTCCGGAGCCAGCCCACCGGCGGCGAGGACGGGTAGGGGGTGCTGCGGAATCCATGGTCCGACTCGGTCTCCGCGGTGAGAGACGAGGCCGAGCTCCCCATCGCCGCGGCGATCGCAAATCAGCCCGTGAACGCGCTCTGGCGGGGGGATCCGCCTGTCTGACACGAATGCGAAGACACCAGAGGGGATGTTTGGACTACACCAGCAGGCCTAATCATGTGTTTTCTATTTCCTGTTAACAAGTTCCTCTTTCGAATGGGATGAATCCCCCCCCCACAAAAGAACTCCAGAGGGTGTGCAAAAAAAACACCCCCACCAAACCCAGAGCTGCAGGGAATCAAAGATAAGGGTGCTCCAAAAGCAAAAGCGTCTTGCAGGTGGTGAAGTGAGTGAGATCGGGGCGGATTTCCAACAGCGCGCAGGGGAAGAAGTTCTCAATCCAAATAGTAATTTGATGCTGGGAGCACTGATTCCAATTCAGCAGTGGGTCTCGGAGACGAGAAAATGCAATTTTCCTCACAGCAAAGGCTCGTAATTCGGTCTCTTGTAGACTTTAAGTCTGTAGCGCTCGGCACCACGGTGCCACTCGTAATACCTCCCGTGTTCCCTCTCCCCGGCTCGTGCGGTCTCAAGCCCGGTTCCCCTTCCGCTTTGCACATGCTCAGAAGCGCCGCGTGCAGGGGGGAAGGCGTCCGCCGGCTCTCAGCATCCCTCTGACTCCGGGAAAGCACGTCAAATGTCCACGAAGGCAGCCGATACTGATCGATCGCAGGAATAAAAGTCGCAGGGAATATATCGGCAGGAGTTATTTACAATATGGGCAGTGGAAGAAGAAGAAAAAAAATCAATGCATTGCATTTCCTCGGAAGGGTGTTGGCAGACCTACAAGTATGCTAATATCCCAGTCTCATCTTTCAGACATCCAGTCTGACTAACAGCTGCTGTGGAGGTCTACCAGTAAAACACCCCAGCTGCATTTCTCCCACTGGATAAAAGCTTGTGTCTGAAACCACGCAGAAGGGTTGTTTTTCCTCAAAGAGGTCATTGTTTCAACAAAAACAGAACAACTTATCTTCAGAATTTCACCTGAAGAAATCCCGGATTCGGAGATGTCCACTTGAGCGTTCACGGCATGAACATTGTTTCCTGCGTAATATCCGACAAAAACACCCGAGGGTGGATGTTCCGTTTGGGGCTGGGGGTGGATGATCCTTGTTTCCGCTGTCTGAGAGACGCGGCTTAATTTCTGTCTGATCCCGGCGCAGGGGTGGGGTGGGGGGGGCGATCGGTCCACTTCACCAAGTTGCGCTCCGGCTTTCCGTGGACTCGCCGACCCCTGTCACCGCCAAGTCTCTGCGGGCGGAGCAGCTGAGGTGGAGGGGTGGGGGTGGGGGGGCACAAGTATCACTCCGGCGAGATCTGGCGAGTAGGAAAAACCGGATTTACGCGCATTTTGGACGAAAAGCTTGCAAACCCCTTCCCCCCAGGGACTAAAGTCAAAGGACGGCTGGATTCTCTGGTTTGTTTGTTTGTTTGTTTTTTTAAGCCGTAATGACACACGTAGCTGACGATCGCGGCACCCCCGCAGGGATCACATGGGTCGAGATGTGTAGCTCCCAGGTTTCGGCGAACGTGACACGCTCGACAACGCGCACGTTGTTTGTTTTTTTCCTCCCCCTCTTTACTGAGCCCGCTGACCGAAACCGCAAAGCGTTACCCGTGCGCAGAGGTGGTCCGCGTCCACGCAGCCGGGGTAAAGAGGCCACGGAGAGAGATAGAGTGTGTGTGTATGTGTGTGTGTGTGGTGCGAGAAGGCGACGTTCACGGGTTTTCGGGAAACGCGGAGAAACGCTAGCCGGACGGGCTCCGTCTCATCCGGGAAGACGCGCTCGATCGTACGTTTTCACCGGGTTCGCTTCCTCCCGCGACGCGCCTCCGCTCGCCTCACGTTCCCCAGCGTTCGGCGCCGCGGATGCGTTGAGCCCTGTTGTCTTCTGACAGGAGACATCCTCGCCCCGGTCCCGCTGTCGCCTCGTTCGCGAGACCGCCCCGTAGTGTCACAACTGCTCCGTCCCGGCGCTCCCGTGCTCAACGGTCCCCCGTTAGGGCTGCGTTAGGCTCCCATTGCGTGTTCTCCCGTTTTCCGGCTACATGCGCGGATATATTCTTCCACGGGCTTTAATTCCCGCCCCCCCCCCTTTTCCTCTCCTCCCCCTCCACCTCCTCCTCCTCCTCCTCCTCGCTGAGAGCCCGAGCGCAGTGGACGGGGATGCAATCTCCTTCTAACAGCGGATTACTGGAGTGTCAGCAGGGCGCAGGCGCACTGGCCCCGGCCGAGCAGAGAAAGGCTGGGAAGTGCTGCGTTCAAGAGATTTAAATAAACCTCGATCAGGGTCTCGATCATTAATATGAACAGCATCCCAGGGTAATGATGACTGCTGATAGATGTCAGAAAGAGGCCGGGCAGGGTGAGGCGTGTTTAATTCGAGGAATCACTTGGCAGTAAAATAAAAAAAAAGAAATCACACTCACAAAAAATGTCTGAAATTTCCTAATGTTGTTTTTTTTGGGTCCTTGAGAAAGAAAGGCACAACACCCATTAAGGGCTCTGCCACAGGGAGGCAGTGAAGGGGTTAAGTAGAAGAGGACAGCGGTGACTGCAGCACTCATCATTGCTCAACTGTCCCTGCACATTACCGAGATAAGCCTTCAAACTTTCCCTCCCCTCTCTCTTCCACTCGGTATCCCTTCGCTGACCTCATTCCTGATCTCTGATGATTCTCTCTCTCCCAAATCACAGAGTTCATCGGTCGTGTATATTTACTATTTTCTGAATCCTTCGCTGCACAGAAAGCACTGGAGTTTAACTATTAGCCGTGAATTACTGGTGTAGCTCAGGCAGACCTGACCGCGTGCCCGGTCATTTGTCTGGAACTCCGCTTTAGCCAGGCGGCAAAGGGTGTGTTTTTCATGCACAGTGCCGAGACTGAAACTTGCTGGTCTGGTCTACTCGACTTCCACGTCAATTCCAGAAAACAGCACAGCCCACAATGAGTAACACAGTTGCAAATGCAGAAGTGCGTCCACTCCCATGGTCCTGGGAGCGTGGCTGAACCTGTCGAGAATGTCTGCGCCAACGCTCGCAGCTTACTTGTGTTTGTGTTGTGACCCAAGTGAGCGCAGCTTGCGCAATCCCATCGGGTTGTTGACATTATATAAGATTTAGTGAGAAAGCGCACTCAGGATTACCAAGTGGGACATGAGCGCAGATATAACGTAATGATTAAAGAAGGTTGCACAGACTGCAGCCGGGCGACAGCAAAGAAAACAACAACCCCGCAACGCTGTGCGACCACGAGCGTGAAGTCAGGTGAAAACAAAACACAAAAACTGAACACAAACCAGGCCACAAGTCTGAGGACTGCAACCCTTTGTGCACCTGTCCATGGGCCACCTGTCCCTACGCAAGTCGGCGCCCCATGGGACACGGCAGCTGACAGTACCAGATACCAGAGAGGAAAAAGAAAGGAGGGAGAGACAGAGAGAGATTGGATTTCATTTCTACTCTCCTGGGACGGGAAGGAAGGAGGGAAAGTGAGGATGTGAGCTGATTTCATGGCACACTGTAAGGTGTCGTTTCTGCACCACCCATAATGTCCTGAATGTCTCTCTCTCTCTCTCTCTCTCTCTCTCTCTCTCTCTCTCTCTCCTCCTGTGGACACACTAAAAAAAACACAAATTAGTGTACCCTAACCAAACAGCCTCATATAAACATACTAGTCTTGATTTCGATTTCGATTCTCCCAGCCAAACCTTCTACCTTGATGAGGTGAGTTCAGGGTCCTCAGGGAATATCAAGCACCCTGCTGAATGACCCAGTCGGCCGGCGACTGTAGTATCTCTGGATGCTAATTTATCTCCCTGACCTGCCCGGCTCCCCGTAAACAGAGAAGTAAGAAGAGAAAAAGCCCGTGGTGTCGTTGTGTTACCCCGCTCTGCGCTGCGAGACACACGAAGCGGGAACAAAGTGAACTCCGCCGACGTTATGTCACCGCTGTTGAATAAACGAGACGCTGTCACATAATCAATTCTATTTGTGGACAAACTGTAAGCCCGTGAAGCCTGTCACTAACACGAACATTAGCCATGCCGTGTGGCCAGATCGAAAACTCTGAACAATCCCACAGAGACAGCGGGAGCCGAAGACGCCGGGGTCCTTGTAAACAAAGACACTTATTCACTGGTTCGGTCGACACCGTCGACGCTGCCCGACAGCTGTGGAAGCCGCGAAGCACACTCACCGGTTGTTCTTACCTCGGGTCCGTCGAGGGGGGAATGATTCCTGGGGTTTCTTTTTCCAGTCGCCCGTGCGCTAACTTTTCGCAGCCATCGAGACGATAAGTTCTTCCTTCCCGGGTTGCGCTTTAGCTACCGCGAACGTCCCAGGCTTTAGCTTCGCGCTCTCCGCCGCGGCTCCGTGTTTCAGACATCTGTGACAAACGCGTATGGCGTGCGGTTGGTGTTTTCACCGCCGCCAGGTTATTAGCGACACTGGTGCGACCGTTGTAGGTTTACCTCAAACAGCCCAGGAAGGAAGGGGAATCTCCAAGGAGCAACGAGAGAGCAGACGTACGTCAAATGCGTATCGGGGAGGGTTGTCTGAAGCGCACCGGCGCAAGTAAACGTGCGTAAAGAGCGTTCGGGAATGCGAAGGTATAAAACTACACTTCCCGTGCTCAAGGTGGACCGGTTCAACTGGGATGTCCGGGTACGAGTGTCGTCACCACCGCCAAACGTCAATAACCAAACACGATGTTTTATACGCCTATCTAAAATCGATAAAACAGGTTTATATTTAAATGTGTGATTGGATTATGTCATCATATATTATTCAATTACATGTGTTACGGCTAGATTAAATATTATTTTTTCAGAGTGTGCGCATTGTGCCGACAGACCAGTGTCAGACAATGGCACTCGAATGACATCTAGTGGCTCCAACGTTGAACCACCCACTGTCACTTTAAACTGGAGGATTCAGCAATGTGTAGGGTTAATAAGACGGATCATTTCACAACCATAAAATATTCTTGTCCTCGATGAGCCCCATTAAATATGTCTCTAGAATGATCATTTTAAGCATCCCTCAATGGGATATCCGTGAATGTTGTTTATCCCTCAGTCACACTGGTTTTAGACTTAAGGTTGAAACAGAGGTCTGACCACCTCTGAAATGCTGACTTCTATTGCTACCAGTGTAATATTGTAATTGATAGTTATGCCTGTTGTAATTATGTGCTATATGCATTTCTCTATTAATGCTTTGTTCATTTCTATGTCTGTTTTGTACAAGTGAAGCAGCCGTGAAACACTACACATATGATATATGACATATATCATATCATATACTTCCACTGTTGCAACCACCACTGCCAACACAAGTGCTACTGATGCTGAAAGTATGTATAGGTACATTTTTCTTTGTGTTCTCTTTAGTGTGATTGCTCTGAAGCACTTGAACTAAAGCCAAAGAAGTACTGACCCTCGGGGAAATTTGAGGTTGACATATTGTAGTATATCAGCTACTCTGGCCACTGAACCACTAATCATATCACTGGCAACTACCGCTACTACTACTTACTTCTACTGGCCTGCAGCATTATCACCACAGACCTGCTCTCAGACATTACAGTCCTCTGATGATGTACCGATTGCCTGTCTGTCTGTCTACTTTCTAAGTTCCTGCAGAATGATAGTGGGGTGAAACTGAAGTTCTTTCATACTGATCTCTGTAACCTCTGTTCTTTAGCAACCATAGTTTCAGGCCTTGTAGTTGCATACTTGAATAAATGGTTATTGTCTGACACCATGATTATTGAAAACAAAAGCTGAAATACACCCTTAATATTCTAAGGGACCTGTACTGTTCGGTGAGTGTAATGTGACTTAGTGTTCTACTTGCTGATGTAGGGAGTATATTTTATATTCCGGTTCATGTAACATTTCAGTCATGTAATATTTATTATTTCCAGTCAACCAAAAATAATTGAAACCTAACATTTCAAGATATAAACCACGACCAGGCTTCATTACAGTTCACTCATTAAAGTATTTAAACTGTGAATTTCCTTATGTTCGACTTCATGCCACTGATTTCTCTAACAATAGACCTACAAGGAAGCGGTTCACTGAATATACGTTTCTGAGAATTTCATCCATATTTCACTCAGTTCAGTCCTGTGCTGTTCCTTTAAAAACCACGAGTGAAATTTAAATTTCGTTAGGATAAAGAATAGCATGTGAAACATTCAGGGAGTCTGGATTATGTCTGGTAATGCCGGTGTCACCCGAGTCGTTTGAACAGGGGAAGTTCAAAGGATTAGGCCAATATCAACCGGGTCGGTGGGCTATAGCTGGACGAAGGCTGAAAGCCCATTAAGGTCTTATTAAGATAATTGTCCTGTGTGCAATCAATCACCAGAATTGCCCCGGACGGTGTTTGTACCCACTGTGGAAAATTAAAGGAAGAAAGATCACAATAACTTAGTTTAACACTGGAAATCAGCGTTTGTGTCGATGAAATCACGTAAATATGCCCTTAATCGAGAAAATCCTTGCGGGGACATATATATAAAAAGTCAGGCTGTCATGAGTTAAGAGACACCAACTATAAATCTCTTGGATTATAGTCATTTATCCTGAGGACTGACTGAGGCGGGGCAAAGCATCCTGTGATAGCGGCCGGCAGAAGAGCTGAGAAAGAGTCTGGGCGGAGAAAAGTCGCCGCTGGAAGTTGTTTTCTCACATGTAGTGCTGTGCTAGTGCTCGCAGCGCTCGGGATACAAGCATAGAAACACTTGAGTGCCGGTGGAAGTAACGTAACCTTTGGAGCAGAGCGGCACCGAAACCGAACCAACCCTCAACACGGGTCCCGGAACATACTAAACTTTCTTCGTCGAGAAGGTACGAGAGTGACGGCATCTTTGTACAGTTTCTTTTTTTTGGTCTCCGCTTGTGCACTTGCCCCCTAGCTCGAGCGACAGAGGGTAATTTAAGTCGCGACTTATCTTCACTGCGTTGGGGTTTTTTGCGGGCTAACTTTTCGGCTACGTCCGTAAAGTAACTTGCTTAGCGCGCTTCAGTCAACTTTAGCTAAGTGTATTGTGTTCTAAAGGCCAGTGTCGGTGCGTACACACTGTTGTCATGACAATGCTAGGGAAACCCTGCGCGAGGCACGTTGGGAGACACAAAAGACACCAGCGTCAGTGTCGAGCTTTGCTTTTTTTTCTCCTGAGACTTTCTCTGAGCGAAAAGTCCCCCCTAAAGTTCACGGAAAGTCTGAAAGAAAACCACAAAGACGGTAACTTTTCTCTTCGCGACATATACCGAGAAGAAAGATAGGTGGTCTTTGCGAAACGTTTCGGTATCCCGTGTCAGTGGAAAGAAGGACACTTTGGAAGGTAAGGGGGGGGGTCAGAAGGGATATGAGAAAACTGTTCGGGGTGAGGTGTGTCCTGTTTTATATGTGACAAATTGTGACCCCGCTAGTCAGGAAAGGGATGCTTTTAGTCGGCCCTTTGCTGTTTTTGTGGCCAACGCACATGTGGAAATGACTGGCTTCCACAATAGAGAGTGAGTAACACAATTGTCGAAGGGGAAAAGGAAAAAGATGTGTGTGTGTGTGTGTGTGTGTGTGTGTGTGTGTGTGTGTGTGTGTGTGCGAGGGGCAGCGCTTAATGGGCGGGGAAAAAAAAATAAAATAACGTTTGTCATTGTAGGTTTCGATAGGGGCCCGTGAGCATACCAGCGCGTAGGCGGTGGGAAGGTGGGGTCGGGGTCATGGGCAGGGGGACGAGCTGGGTCGAGGCCGTGCGGTCACAAATGCAGATGTCACAGCAGGCAGGCAGGATGCACACGTCCAGACAGTGCACATCTGTCAGCCACTGGCACGAGCGAGGCTCATGACCCCCCCCCCACCCCACCTCCAGATGACTCACAATTACACTTGTGTCTAATCTTGTGCAAAGGAAGCTTTCCCATCCCCCGCGGGCGCTAAAAGCTGATGGACCAGTGCCACACTTGTCATTACGTGGAGCGGCGGGGAAATATCCTACTGTCAACATCCACTATTACCGCTCAACCGGGCATCGGCGACCAAAACACTGGGGGACCGAACCTCCTCTGAAGCTGGAAAGTTTAATTATCGTAATCTGTGTTTAAAGTCTAATTATCTTTAACAGCGTCGGTCCAAACATATTCTGTTTACTATCACTTGAGACAAGATTTTAAAAAAAGCAGTCCCTCATCATTTAGAAGCCGGAATGAGGGACGGCTTGTTGTTTTTGCTTGGAAAAAATAAAATCCCAAATGTAATTTATTTTCTAATTTTCTGTTGATCGACCGTTGGCCGAATCGCCTCGTCGCTTTAGCTTCGAAAGGTCTTTGCGCGACTCTGCAGCGTTTAGATGAAGGAATCACTGGGCGACACGTACAATCACCAAGTCCTGTCCATGATAACCGGTATAATAATCCAGTGGATTACTCGGTGTGTGAGACTGTGTACAAGACAAGCGTGGTGATGTTTTCCATTGGAGCGAAAGCAAAAACTGAAAATAGTGGTATTTTGCAGTTGTGGTAGATTGGAGTCACACACAGTCGCAATATGGGTTACGTATTGAAATGTAATGTTTGGCAACCTATTGCCGCATTGATCGTTTGGCCTACCGCAGATCTGTGTCAGCCCTCCCCCTTCCCCGTGTGTGTCGGGACATGCAGCCGCATCTCCCGACGTCTGGCTCGCGCCCGCCCGCGGGGCCCGGGAGCACGCCGACAAAGACGCGTAAAACCTGCGTGCGCGCGGGGCGATGTGAACAAGCCTGCATCAAAGATACAGCTGTTTCTTATGCATGTTTGATGGGACAGGCAGGCAGGCAGGCAGCGGCCCGGCCGCCGCTCCGAGTTACTGCGCGGATTAGTATGCATGACTAGGTGGAGGCAGAGCCGCGAACGAGGATGACTACGGAGAGGGGAAGAAGCGTACGGCAAAGATCGAGCCCAAAGGAATGTGTCTGATGCTTCTTGTCGTTTTCATAATTTGATTGGGCGGCTGAGTGATCGTTTTTTTTTTTTTTTGCTCGAGTGTAGCGGAAACGCCAGGTTTCTGCGACTCAAATGTGGCCGCCGTGAAGGCTGAGCGACGGGTCGTGCGGCGTGTCAACAAGCTGAGGCACTAGTGAGTTCCTAACTCTTTCCTGTGCCTTTTTGTCGCCGCCGTTTGATGTGCCGCTGGCCTTTTCTAGCCGTGAGCAGCTGGCACGAGTCCCTTTTTGTCTGGTTGTCAGTCTGTTGCCCAAGCTTTGCCATTTTTGGACACAGTTAAAAGGAAAAAAAAAACCCAATAAACCCCGGTATCAGCTGGTTTCCCAGACAAGGATTAAGCCCAGTCCAAGGACATTTGGGAAATTGCTCAGTGGATGTCTCCAAATATATTTGTCAATATTATTTGGGCTTAAAGGAGCTTTCCAGAACACATCAGGCTTTGTTTAGTTTAATTGGTAAATTCTGTGTTTGCCGTATCGGACCTCCTGGCCTCAGATTGAGCCCAAGTAAATTTTCTTTATAGATTAGTGCATTGATGATTTGCACAATTAATATTTCATCCTGAAAGTCTCTGAAAGAAACTTTCAGAGGGTTTGAGCAGAAAAGTAACAAGTTAAAAAAACCCAAATCAGAATAACAATTTTCCAGCGACTGATTGATAAATTAATAGTTTCGGCAATTACTTCCGTTGATGAGAAAATGAAACACATGCTGGCCTTCCTCTGTCGCATCAATCAGTCCGCGTACAGACACATCGAGGTAAATTTTCACATATTGTGAGTCGCTTTGGCGTTTTATTAGGGGGGGCCCGGCGGCACAATGCAGCACACGCTGTCGACATCTGTCGTCTCTTCGCCAGGATTTTTTTTTTTTTGCATCAAGCGAGCGGACGCCGGGTTTGCCAGATCTCGGCGCGGGGAGAAACGCGCGTCCCAAATTGAGATCAAGGGAGCGCCCCCCGCCCCCTCGGCCCGCCCGCGTTTCTTTCCCTCCTCGCCAGATGCTCTGCTCGGTTAACATGCGGGCTCGGGGCGCTGAGGTGTCACCGCCCGTACGCAGTTTACCCAGGTGCCTCAGCACTACCATAATTACCTCACATGTAACATGTAGGTGTAGTGAAAGTTTTTTTTTTTTTTTCGGGTGATGTTCTGGTGCCAAAAGTGGGCAAACGGTTCTTTGTCAGGATGAAAAGACGGAGAAAGCTCATAATCCCGTTTATCCGCCTCAGCGCTTCTTCGAGTCCTTTAGACGTCCGTGTGGAGGGCGGGGGGGGGGGTAACTGTGAACGAGCGCCGGGAAAGCGTGGGAGCGCGGAGACGCCGAGGCTTGCTCTGTTTTCGTCATCAATCACACGGCGCGAGGACGACTTTGAAACTCAACACCTCCAGATCGGAGAGGCCCGCAGAGGCCCTTAAGGGGACGCAGAGAGGGTGACAAATCCAAGGGGACGGACAAAAGACACGGTTCTGGTTTCGGCGATCGTGCGCCCCCGCGTGTTCTCCGACAACTGCGGCAGAAATCCTCTGGTTTTAAACCGGGCGAGGATTTTTGATAAATGGTATCTTCTCTCTCTCCCTACGTAGTTTTTTTTTCACTCACTGCTTCCCGGGCTGACGCCTGTGTGTGTGTGTGTGTGTGTGTGTGTGTGTGCGCTCTCGCCAGGTAAAAGCCAGGAGTCGCGCTGTGAGAGGAGGAGCACCGACGCCGACCCGGGGAGGTGGGGGGGCCCCCCGGGGTGCTGGAATGGAGCAGCTCATAGAGTAAGAGAGCGTCTGTCTTCTATTCGTCGCGGCTGACAGTTTTACACGGCTGTTTAACATGTTTTATTGTGTTTACTAAATGAACTTCCTGTCTCTATTCTGGGGCTTCCTGTCAACTGTTGTCGCCCACGCTTCAGCTGCGAGCGCGGCACTGGGGCCGGAGTCGCACTTTAACCGCGTACGCTCGCGCGGATTTGAGATTACTAAGATTACTTAACTGTATTTCGGGTGAAGTCAAAACCGAGCGGTTTACAGCCCAACACGTCTTCGTAGCCCGATGCCTGTTTTCGATTTTTAGCCGAAACGGTTGCAGTTTGATGCGCATACCGTGCGCGATTGCTTTGCTGTGCATATGAAGGTACTGTAGCGTTGTTAGCATTTTTTTTTTTTTTTATTAGCCCAACGCTGCCTGACTGGGTCGCTACGTTCTGACATACGTCTATCTATCAGCCCTGTACTCATCTTTTATTACGCGTTGTTATTCTCCATCGCAACCCTGCTTCGCTTATTCCACCGCAGAGTGGCTCCCTCGCGCAAAATCAACCCCCCCCCTTTGTCGGGGGGGGGGCGCGATAACAGCCGGCGGGAGTTTTATCTCCTCGCGGCTCTGTGGCACGCCTCCTTCCCCTCTTCCCCGCGCGCTCGGCGGACGCGGGGCTGTCGTCGCGTCTCCGGGGCGCGTACAAAGTATGCGCTGGGTTTGTGCGTGCGTGTATGTGTGTGTGTGTGTCATTTCATTATACCTATCTCTCTCGCCGGCACAAGTAGATGCAGCATGTATAATTCATACCTGTGACGGCGCCTGGGAAGAGATGTGTGCCTACATGCTCTCCCGCCCACTCGCTACACCCCGACCTGTCGAGTGAAACCGCTCATTTGTGCAGTACAGCAGTGCCGCCCCCCCCATGCCTCATATTGACTGTGACACATCAGTGATTGTTGAATCACCCGCCCCATTACCTGACCCCCCCCAGCTCCTAAACTAACATGACGCGCTGCCTCTGAATGACGAGGTTACGGCACCGACCTGCCGCTGGGCTCAGCCTGACGCAAGGCCGACAGTCAGGG
The DNA here is from genome assembly GCA_016785225.1 of Psettodes erumei. NCBI lineage: Eukaryota > Metazoa > Chordata > Actinopteri > Pleuronectiformes > Psettodidae > Psettodes > Psettodes erumei. The sequence goes on along the minus strand of JAFBJZ010000327.1, from coordinate 329,564 downwards.
GCTCCTCGCTTTGCGCAACTCCGCTCCCCTCTCCGGCCCGGTGACTCACTGGTGAGTCATCGCAACAGGGAACGGGGGGTTATGAACGCACCTCGGCGCAAGTGTGCACACACACACACACACACACACACTTGAACGTGTTGTCGTCAGGCGTACGTCGGTGAAGTCGGCGCGCGCGTGTTCTTGGCATCTGTGTACATCCGCAGACGTCACATGCCCGTTATCGTTTTCTGCTCAAGGACAAGCGTGCGCACACACACACACACGCAGAACAGTACGATACAAACCAATTGTAACAGAGTTTGTCTTTTTCAGACACAGCCCAACAGGCCAAACTGGTAATTGTTTGACACCCGGTTCGTTCCAATAGCTCCTCGGTGGCCTCACCAGGACGGGATGAGCCTGAGCACAATTGTGAACGGCAAGGTGAAGCGGGTCGAGAGGCGTCCCGCCACAAGAGGGCGACACAACCCTTAGTTTGAGGTTTTTTTTTTTCATGCGAACTGGACGTGGACTCTCACGGCAGCAGCGTGTCCCACGCTCACTACAAATGGGTAGGATTGTGGCGGTGGGACAGCTCTTCACTGAAGACGAATAAACCGCTGAAGAATTCAAAGTTGTCGAATAGCCTTCGTGCTGTCGTGGGCGGACGGGACGCCGCGCCGCTCAGAAACCGCCACGAAGCCCGTTGTTACGGCCCAAGCCGAAGCCGTGGTTACGCTGCCCCCCGGAACCACAGCCTGTGGCCGCAGTTAGCAGATTTAGCTCCACTCATTTTTTTTCTTTCTCACATCAGTGTCATTTGTCTGGAACAACTGGCCGGAGCAAATTTGCCGGCTCCTTTTTTTTTCTTTCTTTCCTGGGATTGAATTACTTGCGCTGCACTTTACAACCGACTGCGATCTGATCCGACGTCAGATTTTATCCGCGTGGCCCCAGTGTGCAGAATTTGAGATATTTAGCTCTTTGAAGGGGCGATGACCACCGTCGAACATCACACAGTAAATCAGCATTTCCAGGTAACCGGCGGGGGGGCTGGAATTAGAAAGCTGCCACGTGGAAGTCAAAATTCTTCAAAAACCTCAAAGCAATTTTAAGTAAAAGAAGTCAAGAAAAATATGAAGTCGACCTTGTCCGACGCACATTTCACCTCCCGGCAATGAGCTCCCGTAAAGTGCAAGTAATCGTTTCTTTATTCGCTCCGACGTGCTCAGGAGAAATTGCGCGTGGCGACCGCAGCGGCCACCGGAGGTCGCAGGGGGGCGCAACGACGAGTCGGCGGTAACCCACGCAGCCAGTTCTCCGGCACGTGGTGGGAAGGACAGGCCCGGGATTTGTTCGGCTGGACGTCGGACGCGAGCGAAATGAGAAACGGTGGTCGAAAACGGAATGCGTGTGTGTGTGCGCGTGGAAATTACTGGAGTGAAATAAAAATCGTTGCGGCTCCGACCCGGAGAAGGACGGCGTGCTCTGGCTGCCGTGAAAGCCTGCGTCTGCGCGCGAGCTACGCCGCGACACCTCGGTCACCTCGGTCACCTCGGTCGGCGAGGACCCCCTCCCACCCGGGCGAAGATCCGACCGCGTTTACAGCCGAGCTCTAATAAACCGAACGCGGGACTTGTCGTTTTAAAGTTGCGTCTGGGAAGTGATGAGGACGTCGGCAGTTTTAGAGGTCGAGGGGCGTTTAAAAGAGAAGTTCAAAGTCAGCAGTCGATACTTGGATCGCTTCATCTTTTATTCAGACCGACCCCCCACCCGCCCACCCCCGCGGGACGAGCAGCTCTGTATATTGCGGCACGCCGGACCGTCATTATGCAGCCGGGGAGAGGCGGGGGTTGATTTTTATGGAGCGAGCGCGGGGGGTGGGGTGGGGGGGTCGAGACGGCTAGACGAGCGAGGGAAAGAGGGAATTACGAAACGGGAGAGAGAGAGGCACCTGGTTCCTCAGTCCTCTGGGCAGAAAATTTCCATTATCCTCTCCAGCAGATGATTAATTTAGAGAGAAATTGCTCTCCGCGTTCGACGTCTGTATACAATACGCCTTCCCCGCTTACCGCGAAAAACAATAAATAGACTGCGGCGAGTACAAAAAAAAAAAACATGGCGCAGACAGAAAGCTGAGAGCACGACGTGCCAGAGTTTTACTGCCGAAGAGCCGAGTCGCCTCGGGGCTCGTGCTTACGTTCGAAACTTTTAAAAAGACGCCCCCCCCCCCGAGGCCGTTTCCTCAGAGATGGGAGACGCCGGCTGAGGATCATCCCTAACTCGCCTTTGGTGAAGGCAATATTTATAAATTAAGGTGGGAGGGCGATATGCCAGCGCTTTAAGCTTACTTATTTGCGCGCCTCCGTGCCCGCACTTTGAACGAGGAAGCTTCCACGCAGACGGTCTCTCGTTTGAGCGCGCGAGTCAGCTGATGGTAAAAGCTGACGAAGCGGCGAGCCCGACGTCCGACATGTTCGTAGGCCAGCTGCTACCGGTTGCACGCGAAGCACGTTTTGTTTTCCCCCCTGACGAATTTACGTTTTTTTTTTTTTCCTCCCTTCCAGGCAGCCGTCCGTCAGTTTGGAATTAACGCCGAAGGCGCGTTAGAGTCAACGCTCGGACGCAATTTCCAAATAACCCCGAGACGCAGACAGACTGTGAAGGTGAACATTTGTCCCTAAATGCAGGTGGGGAGTGGAAAATGCCCCCAATTGTGAAGTTTCGGACGAGCCGCGCCTCGGGCACGTGTGCCCACGTCACCTCGTCTCCGTTTTCTAACGGCGGGATGTTGCTGAAGTGAGGATGTTTTCGCGTTTGAGTGGCCTGAGAAAAAAAAAATGGCGGCGCATGATTTATTCAGCAGCCCGGACCGTTTTAGAACCAAACGCAGACTAAAGGCAAAAAAAAAAAGAGGCTGCGGCTGTCAGTAGTTTGAGCCTGACTCTTCCTCGTCGCGCTGGGAAATTCCCTTCAGAAGCCGGGTGTTTGCTGCCTTCCCTTTTCTTTTTCTTTTTGTTGTTGTAAAGTTTCTTTCCCTTTCGCTGTGTCTCCCTCAATCCTCTGAACTCCCGCGCTCTCGGTCTCTTTGACTCCTCTTTTTCGGTTTCTCTCCAGCTATTCAAAACAAAAAAAACCCCTCATTTATCAGCCAAAGTTTTATTTCTCCCCCAGAAGTGGGATGGCATGCTTCTTTTTTTAATATTAGATCAGCATATATATATATGAAGTGCTGACTTTGTCCTGACTTATGGAGCAGGACAAACATTCATAAATTAAGGCTCTCTGGTTTTAAATGATAAAGTGAATAAATGTTTTGCAGATGCTGCAACACTGCACATTTAGGAAAATATAATATTCCGGTTTCAGCACTCAGCGAGGACGAGGGACGCTTTTAAGAGTCGTTAATATTACACTACGTTCCCCACTAATACGCCTGTCTCTCCACACACACACACACACACACACACACACACACACACTGTGTCTCTACCCAGGGACTCACATACTACTCCTGGGCAGTACAGTCAGATCAATGGGCCGTCGGGGGGGAGGGAGGGGTCAGCGCAAAGCCTCACAACAGAAGGGGGGGGGGGGGGGTGGAGAGAATCTTGATGGGGGGGGGGTCGATCCGCCGAACTCTTTAGCACGGGAAGCGGCAACGATCACACAGCCCACACCTTTCACACGTCGCTAACTGCAGCTCGGGATCACGGCGCGGAAGACACACGAGCACGTCGTGCACGCACACACACAAACACAAAATTGTAAAAACCCCAATCTCCGCACCAGAGGTCAGCGACAGCTCGGCCACGCGGGCGTTTTCCCTTTCGGTTCGATGCCTTTTATTTTCCTCCCCTGTCCAACACCTCAGACAAAGTGCCCCCCCGCTTGGCACCCCTTCTCGACCTCTACCTGTCGCTGTCGGAGAGCGGCGCCCGGAGGGACGATATTTCCGCGCTGACTAATGACACGTTTTACAGCTTCTGGTCCTTTTCTGAAATTGCGAGGGGGGGCTGCAGCTTCACTTTTGCCCGTTTTCATTTGCAGCGTTTTTACTCGATATTCTGCTACTGATATAGAACAAGCTTTATGTTCTTTCCAATCCATTAATTGGTTCAGGCGTCCTGACTCGTATCATCATTGTGCTTATTCCGATTTTTTTTTTTTTTGTTTATGCTTGCCTTAACTGTTTTGGTTGATTGGTACTCGCTGATTGTTTCTCAGCCCTCTCTTAAAACCCATCTCAGAGCTGCGTCAGTTGGTTGATTAATCGATCGAGCGACGGCTCCCTCGACAGAAAATTAACGCCTAATTGATCCAGAGTCATTTTTCAAGCGCAGATGCCAAACGTTTGATGGGTTCAGCTCGTCATGTGGGGGGGTGGGGGGGCTGCTTCCTTTCTCACAGCTGAACCCGAAACGTTTGGAGAAACTGCATCCCGCGTGGTCGCCGATTTGAGAATACACAGGAAGCAGCGTGCGATGCGCGTCAGCAAAGCTGTACCGCATCGTCGGTAAATGTGAAAATGGCTGGCGGAAAAGGCGGAGGGGCGGGTTATGTCCCGTTGCCGGTGTGGGCGCGCTCGCACTTCACTCTCCAGCTTTGAAGTGTCACGTACATGTCCCGATAATTTGGACGCCGGCCTCCGGCTGTTTGAGCAGGGGAGGAGAGGGATGAAAGGGAGGAAAAGAGGAGCGGACAGCCGGGGGGGGGGGCATTAAACGGGGATGCGAGTGAGAGATTTCCACAGAAAGAGACGGTCACCTGCTCTGAGCTGGACAGCGAGGATGAGGCAGGGGATAGACGGAGGTATGCACGTGTCTGGGTATGTGGGAGGCACACACACACACACACACACACACACACTCTCTCTCTCTCTCTCTCTAATGAGCTCTTTGCTGCCAGCCCTCCCTCCATACCTCCTTTCCCTCCTTCCTCGTGTGCATCCCTACCATCCTTCCCCTACAATCCCTCGCCCCCCCCCCTTTTTTTTTTATTTCAAGAGGCACATGTTCAGATAAATGCACGAGAGGTCGTCGGCTGGTCACTATTGATCAAATGAGAGCGAGAGAGAGCCCCCCCACACACACGCGCGCGCGCGCACGCGCACGCACAGGCTCAAGTAAACAAGCGGGCGAAAAGAGCAGCGGCGGCGGAAAGTTGTGACGGTGGCGCGGGGTGCACTTCAGGTTGAGCGCGAGTCTGAGCGCGCGCGCGTGTCAGAGAGAGAGAGAGAGAGAGAGAGGAAGAAGGAAAAGAGGAGAGCGAGACAGACATCCGCTGCCACCTGCTGTCCAGCCTCTCGTCGAGTCGGATGCCCGTGTGAGGGAATTCATGCGTGTGGGAGAGAGAGAGAGAGAGAGAGAGAGCAACAAGGACCGTATGCGCTAAAATAACAGGGGGGGGCTTAGGTACAGGCATCATAGCAGCTCATTTTCTCCCCACTAGCCCCGCTTTCTCCAGCACATGAGTGTACCGACCGACACTGAGCCAATACCTCTCTCTCTCTCTCTCTCTCTCACTCTCACTCTCTCTTCTCGTTTGCTCTCCATGGGGGGGACGGGGAGGGGGGGGGGCACCGCTCCCGCCGTGTCGATTGGTAGGCAGTTACAAACGTTACTATTTTGAGAGAGCCAGTGCATGCGCTCCGTAGCGAGCGATCGAAAGAGGTGGTGGGTGGGTGGGGGGGTTGGTGTGGGGAGGTGGGGTGTCGGAGGGGAGAGAGGCAGAGCGGGGTTTGGCTCGCTCTCCCTCTGCACATTAAGTGCCGCGCACACCAGGATGAGGGAGCGCCGGGAGACTCGGACCTGCGGCTGCGACGGCGAGCCGCGACGCTGACTCCGGTTTGGCGGCGCGGGGGTCGGGGGACGAGGCGAGGCAGACGGCAGAGTCAGGAGGTCGTGCGCCAACCAGCAAACAGCTTTGTTTTTTTAAACGCGTTCGAGGGAAAGGAAGCGAAAGGAGAGAGAGAGAGAGCTGAAGGTGAAGACAGAGAGAGAGAGGGGAGAAAGATGGCGAGTTTTGGGAAACTCACAGACTACTTTAATCGGCGCAAGTCTCGAGAGGAGCTTCGGGTGGGCAGGAGCTCGCGGCGCAGCGGCAGCTACTGCTGCACCGTGGCGGAGGCCAGGTAACCCGTGTGTGTGTCTGTGTCTGTGCGCGGGCGCACCGCACACCTGCCCCCCCCCAGTCCCCCGCACGTGTGCCACCCCTTTGCCTCCCACCGTGCGACGACGCGAGCGTGTTTACATCACGGTGTCATTCCGGATCACGCGTGTCTCGGCGACGAACGTTCCCACGGCAGATGCCGCCCGTTTGTTTACGTGTGTCCGCGCGCACAAAACCGGACAAATCGGGCACGCAGGTGTTCGTTCACATGAGCCGCGTTACGTAAGTGGAGGAGGCGCAGGCGGACGTGTGCCGTCATGCACCGTGCTGGCTACTACGGGATTCTTCTCCCCGTTGAATACAGAAGCTTGTGTGTGTGTGTGTGTGTGGGGGGGGCTCTTCCGGGTCTTGCTTGGAGGAAAGCTTCTTGTGGTGACCTGCAACTTTCCTCTTTAGGCGCCTTGCTAGAGGGCGAGTTAGCTGCAGGTGTTGGGGGGGGGTGTTAATCACTCAGGTCAAGCGTGTGTCAGACAATCTGGGGATTTGAACCAGTCATCTGAAGTTTGTGTGTGTCAGCATGTTTGCCATCATGTATTTGACCTCAGCGCGAAGGACAGCGCCTCACACGTGCAGCTTCGACGGGTTTTTTACCTGAAATTTGACCGCCGCGTTAATTTGGCGTCGCGCAGACGCCTGGAAACTTAATTTGCGCGCGCTTTGTTAAGTTCTGACAACCCCCCGCTTCGTATCACAGCGCCGCAATTAGCGTCCCAACTTCTGCGAGAGGAGGCAATTTGCCTTTCTTTCAGTAAAAGCAGGACAGAAAAAAAAAACATCACACAACCCATAACAACAATTCTGGAGCTGAGTCGAGAGTCGCGCGTTTCGTTTTTTTTTTTTTTGTCAGACTTCCAAATAGCGGCCGTCAACTCTCGTATCGCTTGCTCGCAGCGCAAGTGTCAACGTGGGTGGACGTCTGGTACGAGGAGGGAAAAAAAAAAGCTCTCGGATTCCCCGCCACTGCAGATCCAGCATCTCTCTCATCCCCACGGTCTCTTTGTCTCCGTCTCACCCACTCGCTGTCTCTTTCTCGCCAGCCGCCCCTTCCCTCACCCTCCCGTCCCTCCCCGGCCTCTCTCCTCTCGCTTTGTCTCTTTTATCGTTTTATCGTCTTTGTTGTCGTTGTCCCCGTCACGCCTGCTCTCTCTGAACTGCGACATCCACCCAAAGATGACCCAGAGGGCTATTTTTTTGGGGGGGTATTGGAATTGTGACAAGTCCGTTTGTCGATGTTGGACCGGCACAGCTGAGCTCTGTCTGCTCTTTGTCAGAGATTGAGGAGCAGCGGAAAGAAAAGTGTGATGCAGTGCGAAAAAAGTCACCAGTTCACACAGGCATCAGCTTAATATATATATAATATACGGAGGAAAAGAGCAACCGCAGCAGGTGGGGGGCGTCATTAGTCAGGAGCTCAGCCATAGGAAGTGAATGGAGAGCCCGGTTCATGGCCTTAGCGATCACATCTCAGATTACGAATTCAGATTCGCCAAGGAGCTCGCTGCTCTACGCTAGCCCCGCCTCAAGCGATAAAACCCGCACGATGCCGCCTGATGCGCTGCTGAATAGTTGAACGAGTCTCTGTGTTAACTATTTCCCCCGATTCTAACGCGGAGCTCGTCCCTCCGTTCCCACCCGGGTCGGACATCCGGCGTGGATCGCGCGCGCCAGATGAATAGCGGCGCAATGTGTGAACGAACGAGATAACGTGGCCCCTTGCTCCCGCTTTTCCCGCGCAAAGCAGTCTCACTCCAGCCCCTTCTGTCGAGCGGCTCCTCGGCCCATTGTTTGCCGAATCACCGAAAGAGAAAGACAGAAGGTTAATCTAGCCATATCCTTTTTGCTGGGGGGGGGGACCTCCTGTGCGGCGTCCGAGTCTCCTCTCCTCAGCACTTAGAGATCGAAGCCAGGGTGCAAGTTTTTTCCGCCATCCAGAAATCCCTCGGTTTGGAAAAGATGGCACGGCGGTGTGTGTTTGTTTGCGCGCGTGTGTTCAAAGGGGATTCAGCACCACGGACAGCTCTCGCTGCAGTGGCTGCGCTCTGGCCGGCAGTTCGGCGTTCACCGAGCGACCGGAGACGGCGTTTTAAAGCCCGACCTCGGCGGCAACAAACGTGCAGCGGCTCCGGTGGAAACGGTGGAAACTCGCCTCCGCCCGACCCCGCTCAGCGGTTCGCAAATTAGTTTCAGCGTCAGGGTCGGGGGAAATGTTTCTCGTGGTTTTCACGCTACGTGGCCCGAGAAGCGTCAGGGTTTGGGGTTTTTTTTGCGCTGTGCCAGTTTTCAGCGTTAAAGTGGGTCACTGATACAAATTGCTGCGCGTCTTTTGCACTAAAACCCGTCCTTGTGAAAATGCGGGAACGAGGCAAGCGTCGGCCCCCGCGGCGAGAACGAGAGCGGCAGGAAGGAGCCAAAGAGCCGGAGCGAGGAGTTCGTGGCCTCGCCGGGCCTCAAATATAACTTCTGTTTGGCGGCGGCGTGGTCTCGCACACTGTTCCACACACCGTCGCCATCGCACCATCCTGCGATTCTTACACCCCCCCCCGTTTCCTGCTCTTAAGCACCCCAGTCATTCCCATTAGAAAAAAAATTGTTTTTGTTTCCTGTCATATTCTGTTTTCCTCACACGTAACACTGTGGCACGCGCTAACAAAGAAAGTGTGTTGTCTCCCTTGACTGCAGCGCTGGAGATAACAAATTTGGCGGCAGAACACGTGTCGTACACTCGATACTTAATAGTCAGGGCAAGACATTGTTTTTGTGAAAATGCAGATTGCTGCTGGTAAGTGAAAATAAGCCTCTTCTCTCAACTCCTTTCCTCTCCTCTCCTCTCCTCTCCTCTTTCCTCCTTTACTCTCCGTTTCTCTCCTCTCCTCTCCTTTCCTCTCCACTCATTTCCTCTCCCCTCCTTTTCCCCTCCTCTCCTCTCCTTCTCCCCCTGCTTTCCTCTCCCCTCCCCTCTCCTCCCCTCCTTTCTTCTCCTCTCCCCCTGTTTTAGAGTCGCTTAGCAACTGGTTTGTAGGATGAGTGAGGCCCAAATTGTGAGAGGGGACTGGGCCCGGCAGTTCAGCCCAGTTTGTTATCACTGTGGTTTGCTGTTAGGAGGCCAGCTACCATGTTTATATGCGTGCGTGTATGTGTGTGTGTGTTTCACTTGTTTGTCAGTGGTCGCTAAGTTGTCTCATCTATTGCCAACTGTAAAGAGTGTGTATACTTTTTTGTGCGGGTCAGTGTGGACTGCTGAAGAGTGAGAGTCCTGCCTGCATCATAGTGTGTGTGTGTGTGTGTGTGTGTGCGTGTTTTTGTGCGTGTGTGCCATATGCCTGCATGTACTCGAGCCACTATCAGCCCGTCCTCTGATACTCACCAACACAAAAGCAGTATTCATCATCAGACCATCCCGGGTCCTCCGTGTCTCCGCTTTGATTCACGTCCAGGGATCCTCTGATCCCAGGTCAAACATTCACAACTCCAACGCCCACCCCCTCCGTCAGGGGAGCAGTTCGCGGGCAGACGTCGGTACTTCACCCCCCACCCCATCCCGCCGATGCGCTGACTCGGTGCCTGCTGTCGGTCTACCTTATAGCTCCCCGGTGACAAAACAGCCCCGAGCCTGAAAACTGCATCCAGGGGAGCTCTGAAGAGGAGTGGAGTATTTCTCACTCAGACGCAGGCGTGTGCGTTTCAGCCTCTGCTCGAGAGCACTCGTCGGCAGAGCGAAACGTTTAAAAGGAGCTTTGCGGGGGGGGGGATCGGCGCGGGGCATCTGCTCTCTGCGTCGTGGATGCGCAAGTGAACGACGCTGCAGTAGGCGATTCTTTCATTAGCGAATTAACAATTAATAGTCTGGCATTGAGTTTGATTTAGTGGATTTAATGGATTAGATGTGATCCCCGTGTTTGGAGCAAGGCTAAATAACTGACTGGCTTGTATCAGCTAATATTGCTAATTGATGAAATATGCTAATGGTGCGACACATGACTTCGTACAGCCACGAAAACGGTCGCGAAATGAATGATTTCCACGCAACCCTGGCTCGTTTTCGCATTCTCGGCGAAAGATTTCAGACGCGACGTTTCCCCCCTGGCAGATCTCGGGCTTTTCACGCTGAGTGTTGAGCAGACAGACTCATATCTGCCTGCTAAATAAGGAGGCACAACCAGGAGATATTAAGATTAGCTAAGCTTAAAGACCGGCAACAGGGGAAAAAAGGGGGTCTTGTCGTCACCGGGAGGTTGCCAGGCAACAGGAGGAGACTCCCGCGAGTCGCCACTCCTAGTTAAGAGATACTCCAGCACGCATTGTCGCCGTGAAACAGGAAGTTACGGTTTTTAAATTGAGTTGGGTTTTTTTTGACAGCTCAATCGCACAATCCCTAAGGTGGTGCTAAGCGAGCTGTGGGCATATTTCGTCCACGTTTGGGCTTCGCCAGACTAGCCCGTTCCCAGTCTTTGTGCTAACGGTCTCCAGGCTCCAGCCCCATATTTAACAAGCAGCTAACGAGAGTGATATTGATCTCCTCAGCTAAAAAATAAAAAGCAAATATGCAAAACGTAGCTTAAGCGTTTGGAAAATCAAGGTAGGTTTTGGGGAAACGTTTTGCGACGGAGCAAATAGGGGCGAGAACGAAAAAAAAACCGCCTGCAGGCGTGACGGCGCTTCCTCCACCGCGTTGTCCCAAAGCGCAGATGACGCCTCTGTTTCATCAAAATCAAAACACGCCGCATAAATCCTCCGCCTTTTGAGACAACGCAATCTCAGCACAAATCCCCGACTAAAGCCCGTCTCAAAAATGTCAGGGCGCATGGGCCCGGGGGAGGCTCAGCTGGCACGTCCTCGGCTGATTTTTCTCACGTGGATCACGTGTTCTCGGCGCCCAAACTTGTCACGCAACAGTCTGGAGGTCAAGCGCCTCCCGCCTCTGCCGGGCAGACTCCGGTGTCGGAGATGCCGGCCACGTTTCCCTGAATTCGATCGCATCAAGCCCGGCGAGAGCTGCCGTCGGAGGAGGATCTGTTGCGGTATTGTTGTTTTCTTCTTTTTTTTCCCCACCACCTCCTTATCTCGGTCCCGTTGCGCGTGAGACACACAGGCTTTTCGGGGGGGATTTCATGAAATATTAACAGAAACAGAACAGAACGGTCTCCTGCGTCAGCCAGGGGCCGTGAAGCTACAAGCAACACCCGTCCGTCTTGGAATAAATACGTGCACGTGCCAAGGCCACCAAAAAAAAGGGAGTAAAATAAGGTAGCTCTTTCACCCGCACATCACGTCCCATTATTGATATTTGCGGATAATCTGAGTGTGCGTTGGGGCTTGTCACCAATTTGCCATTAAGCCGATCTTGTGATTGCGCCCGATTGATTTTGGTCTCCCAACGGGGAGCGGGCGTTTTTTTTCGGCCGCCGCGAGAGAAAGCCATTTCTATTGGTCGTGCTCCAAATGGCCTTCGGCTTGATTACGCCGAGGCGGAAGTCATTTCGCTATTGATCAGTGCAGCTGCTCCGTCGTGGCTCATTAACGGTAAGCTGCGCGTTTATGTGTGGGTGGTATTGTCCTGCGCGGCGATAACTTAACCGAACGGGGCACCGATCCGCGGCAGAGGTAATCGCCCCTCCGCCTCTCGGAAAGCGCCGGGTCTCGTCGGGCGAGCCGAGGCGGTCCGGTCCCTCGGCGAGATTAATCCGGTTGACGTCCCTGTTTCCGGCGTTAGGTGGGACAAGGTGCCCCGTTTAAGTTTGCCTTAATAACAAAAACAAAACCTCCCGACACGCGGAAAATACTAACGTGCTCGTGGCCTTCCAGTTTGGGGCGAGTTTTTATTTTTATTTCGACGAAGACACAGCGCACTCACTGACTATTACCGCTGCCCCCGCCACAGGTCACTGGAGAGGAAGCTGCAGAGACCCCTGCTGGCTAAGTCCCGCACCCTCCCCAGCATCCCCCAGTCGCCCACGGTCTCCAGGGTCCACCACTCGGATCTCATCGGCGGGAGCCCCCCCCGCAGGAAGAACCCGCCCGCTGCGGCCGGCCACCCCGCGGCCTGCACGCTGCCACCCGCAGGTAAAGCTTTTGTCTGTTCGTCCGTTCATGAAATCACAGCCCCAGAAAGTTCTTCTCTACACTCTCCCGAATTCCCTGGAACGCAGCGGCACTTTTGGGTCCCTTTCGTCCCGGGGTGGCTGTTTCTGCCTGACCGACTGGACGACGTCTCAACAGTTGCAATAATCCTGCAAGCGGCCAGGCAAAACAAACGTCTCTTACCGGCAGCGATTGACTTAACTCGGCCTCTGGGAGACGAGCTAATGTTTCTCAGACCGCTTACTCTGTAATGACTCTGCCTCTTGACCTCTCTATCGCCTGAGCCAAAATGGGCCGGCTATCGCGGAGGCGCTTTTTTTTTTTCCCCCCGCCCGGTGATAAAAAGAGCGTAAAGTCCACTCGAGCGTAAACTAAAGCCTTAATTTTTTTTTTTCGATATATCAGACATGCCCCAGTTGCTCTCCCTTTACGAGTTTCCGCAGACGCTCTGCCTCTTTGATATATTCCTTGCACCTGACGGAGAGCGCGGCCCGCTGTCTCAGCAGGACCGTCTGCAATAAAGACATCGTACGACCCCCCTCGCCACTTGCTCGCCTGAGACGGAAAGCTGTCACGGAGAATCCTAAAGCCGGGACATGCTGACAGAGATAGCTTTCATCCTCATCCTGCTTTTTTTTTTTTTTATTTGAGGGGGGGTGAAAACATTCGTGGGTGGTGGAGATTTTATGTTTGAAAAGAAACCCTACTCAAACCACTCAAAGCCCCTATTCATGAACGGTGTTCAAACCAATTTGTCGGATTCATCCAAATATTTTTACTAAGCATGCGAAAGCTCGACCCGCCACGTGGTTCTGCCTGCGCCATAAACAACATTTGCCGCACATTATCACGTGACGTGACCTCCATAGGTAAATCGTCCAGACCCACCCAGGAAGGAGGGAGCTGGCGGAGCTCGAAGACACGTTTGGAACAGCCCCCCCTCCACCACCGTAAACGCTATGTGCTCAAAACCTCAAGGGCAAATTAGCCTTCTGTTGAAATTCACTGAATACCCGGCACTTAACAGGGCCCTCTCTTTGATTAATGCTCCCCGTCAAAACAGCTCGCTTCCAGTTCGTGTCCCGACTTAACCTGTCTGAGTCTGCCTCCCCTGCCCGACTGCTGCCGCCGCGTTGCAAATACCAAAACGGAGAGGGTCTCGCGCGGCGCCCTGTTGCCTGGCAACCGCCGTCATCGGCCGCGACGCCGGCTCGCTCCGTCTCCGTGCTCGTCTCTCCCGCAGCGCCCGGGACAACTTTTAAAATTCGAGTCGTTTTAATAACCCCAGCGCCACATGAGCGCGCTTCAGAGGCCAATCGCGCTTCAGAGGCCAATCGCGCCGCGGCGAAGCCGGACCCCTTTTTTTTGGCTGCCGCTCAGACAGCGGAGCCCATACTGTAATATTTCGCACTCCGCTCTATTCGCGAGCTCGCGCAAAAAGCCGTTACCGCCAGAGCACCCGCCGTCGAGTTCTGTCAATAAAGGTGCCACGGCGAGGCACTTCTCGGCTCAGTATGAACGCCGCCGCTCCGAGCTCGCCGTGTCTTGCTCAGTTTTGCTGACCTGAGACCTTATATGGGAACATCCTTTTTGTGTCTGACGCTCTGCGGTCGCTGCAATCTGCGATCCAACTGAAAAGACTTATGACAGATCTGTGCGTGTCTTTTTGTTCCTAATTCTTTGTTTGCATCACTGATATTTTAAAAACTGGCCGTGCATATTTACATATCGATACATACTTACATATGCGGGGGGAGTCTAAAAGTCACTTTCCCATTCAAAAGGATGGATAAGTGGATTTGTGACGTAAATAAACCCCCAAAACAAAACAAAACGACCGATCGGGCCTTTAACAGGCTCGGTCCGTTTCCTTTAACTGTGAGGGATTTGGCAATGTCCCTGGTCTTGATAGCCGGAGCTGTAGGTTACCCAGAATGCATCGTACTCCACGAGCAGCTGAAGAGAGAGATGGTGAGTGCTTTCAAGCCAGACGTCGGACGCCTGATCGACTGCGGGGGACGACATGAAGGAAAAACGCCGACGTCGCCCCAAATTAGTTCCTTCCCCTTTCGCTCTGTACGAGCTGTTGTTTTCCGTCCCGCCCGTGCAATCATAATCAAGTTGCTAAAGAGGCAGGCTCAGAGTAATGTTTGGGGCGTAAGAATATTTCGCCTTTAAAAAAAAAAAAAAGCTTAATTACACGTAGGAAAATATAGACAGATGCAATCAGTGGATGACAGTCCACAATTTGGAGTCTGCAGTAATTGCTTTGCAGAAACAAACATCTGTCCTGTCTGTCCCCATGTCCTATATATCTCTTCTCTCTTTCCTTTTAACGTCTGCGCTTGTTTTCTTCCTGACTGCCCCCCCCCCCTTCATTCGGTCATTTGTCCTTTTCTGTTCCTCCGCTCTTCAAGGAGAGCTGTGGCGCTTGGAGGACGACATGGAGGGCGAGGATGAGCCCGGGAACGGCGGCTGCGCCGAGGCCCGCCCTCGCTCCCAGTCGCCGTTCTCCCACTTCCGGGCGCGAGCCGCCTACCTCCGCAAGAGCGTCTCCGCGGACGACCACCTGGACATGGGCCTGGACTACGGCCTGGGGCCCGCGGCGGAGGGCAAGCCGGCCCGCGGCGGCAAGGGCAAGCTGAAGAGAAAGTTTGTGAGTACCGTCCCTCGTCTGGTCTTCGGTTTTGTCGCCGCTTACCGCCAGCTGTGCTTTCCCCACACGTGCACACGCACATTCACATGCGCACAACGGTGGTAACATCCCTTCGACAATTCACGATACACGGGAGACCTTGAAAAAGGACAAATGTTTGGGAGGCGAGGCGCGGCCGGTGAAGGGAGAAGGGATCGTGGCTAAAAAGATACGAAGCCTCGTGTGGGCGGAACGCCGCGGCATGTGCGAAAACGGGGGGAAAAAAACACACTAGAGGCGCGCGGGCGGCCAATCAAACGCCTCGACATCTGCGCCCCCCCCCACCTGCTCCGCCCGCCGGTGCGTCTAAATTTAGCGGTCCGCCCGCAGTCTGGACGGGGTTCCTCTCTCTTTTTCGAGTTCGTCGGGGCTAATTGGCCAAGCTGCGCCACGTCAGTTTCCATCGGGGGGCTTGCGTGTGTGTGTGAGAGAGAGAGAGGAAAGAGAGAGGTTGACGTACAGTGCTGCTCCACACTGAGTTCACATAATTAAAAAAAAAAAACGCCACCTGCCGAGCCGTGAGCTCTGTCCTCCAGAACCGCGCGACCTCAACCTGGGTTTGGACATTTTGTTACAATATCACTCTATCGCGCTCACTGTGGGTGTCTTTGGATATTTTTTTTGGGGGGGGGGGTGCAGTGGTGCCAGACGCGGTTCTGGCAGACGGGACGAGCAGTACATTAAATATTAAAGGCCTCCGCATTGTCCCCCCCGTCACCGGATCAGGCAACTGGAGACCTCATTACCAGCCCCAGCTTTGTAATGGGCTCTCCGGTGTCGGGGGGGGGTAACGGGACACCCGGCATGCTGGAGGGCAGGGACGGCCCGGTGGGGAGAACCTGCGGTGCGTTGATGGATGCAGACGGACGCCGGCTTCTGAGCACGGCGAGGGAACGGCCTTTTCCCGGACATGTCGGACATCGGTAGTTAAGATCGAACCTCTCGGGCGGGAGCTGTCAAGAAAACTTGCCGGACTTCAAATAAGGAATTGAGGGCTTTTTTTTTCCCTACCCCTCGTGATCCCCGCCATCCGGACCGGAGAGAGAAAAGGAAAGAAGTTCGCCGAGACAAACTTTTTTTCCCGCGCGGCCCGGGCATCTCGACTCGAAAATGGGGACAGCGTTGGATCTGGCAACCTGCGTCGCTTGTTTCGGGGTGAGAGCTCACGCTGTCTCGTCTCGCAATCGCGCACGGCACGTCGCGGGCGGCGTTTGGGAGAAGAAAAAAAAAAAGGCTCATTAGCGCATCGCCCCGGAATTGCGATATCAAGGCGCGGCGTCGTTCTTTTCAGTTTACCTCCACCTGCAGGAGACAAGTGTCATTTTCTTTTTACGCTCGGGAGAAAAATGAAAGAATGTTTTGTTTCTTCACAGTTGGGGTGGTTTTGTTTTTAATGTCTTCCAGATATTTCACCTCTGCAGTCTGTCTTCTCTTTGTCTCTCCTCGTCTCGGTCGCACTTTTTTCTTCTGTCGGTACAAAAAAAAAAAGTCAGCATGTATGGATGCAAGGAGAATAAATTTAGAGCGGCTCGTTGTCGGGGTGTGTTTTTTGTGTCGACAGCGATACGGGCGGTAGCGGCGGGGCCTCGCGTCGGGACGACGACGCAGCTCCGCGCGCCGAGCTACACCTGCTTGTGAGGCGCGTTGCCGAGGAAGTCGATTATCCGCAGTATCATCTCGTCTCCGCCGACTCCCCCCCCCCGTCTCTCAAGTGCCGCGCTCAGACTGCTGCGTACCTGCTGCGCTCAAGGTCGCGCCTCCCCGGTTGAGTTGTTTTGTCCTTTTTCGCGTCTCGCGGTTAACCCCCGGGCGCTTCATACAAGCAGGCCGGGAGCGAATCGCCGCGGGGGCCGGGTGTTTTTGTTTTGTGTGTCTACCTGACGCCGATCTGAAGTCACCTTCATGCTCCTGGAAGCAGAATCTGTCTCGAGACGAAGACAAATTGTACCCGAACCCAAAGACGCAAAACCTTTTGAACTTTTTTTTTTTAAAAAACATAATTTCGTCTCTTGGCGCGCCGCAGTTTCGCCTCGCTCATTTCCTGCGCGCCCGCGCGCGAGTGACTTAAGTGAAAGGCTTTGCGAATACGTGGGTGTGCGCGAGTTTGACTTGTGCGTCTGAGTATGCAAATGGACTCCCAGCGCGGCGGCGGCAGGAAGCTGAAGGGGAGGGGGGCGAGCAACCACGCAACTGAAGCGCGGAGCGTGTCATTTCTGCTGATGGAGTGGCTGTAACTACATTAACGCGCCGCCGGCGCTTGTTTGCGGCGCTCGGCCTGCGGGGTGACTCACAGAGTCGATCCGCTAAATGAAACGGGGGGAGTCAATATCCCCGCCAATCGTTCCTAAACCGGGGAATGCAAATAGCCAGTTTGTGACAATTTCCCGATTCGCAGGAAACCCGCGGGACACGCCGCCAGGCAAATTTCAAACGCGGACGCATACTCACACATCGCCCCGATAAGTGAGATGCAGGAGGCAGGGCGCTCAGCGGCAGCCGGCCCTGTCCAATGAGGCCAATGTTATTCCGCTCGTTGCTCCGGTCGGGAGGGTCCGGGTCGTCCGGGATTGGCTTAAGAGATGTGTCCGGGTTCCCCCCGCGGTCGGGCTCCCGCCTCTCGTTCGGAGTCATTAACGCCGTCGGGAAGCGGGCGCAGCGTGCGCTGGCGCGTGACGCGCGCCGCCGCGTAGCCGGAGGACCTCCTGCGTCCGCGACGCCGACGACCAGCTTGGACCGGAATGGCGTCCGAGGTTTGTAAGGAGCAGCGAAACGAACGTCCACCCACCTTTCGCGCGAGGCGGATGTTTTCGTCGGCAAGCGGAAGGCTCCTGCAAAGCCTGACATCTGCTCGCATAGTACCCGAAGAACGGCGAATCCGTCCGAAAGCAACGTCCTCCTTCCCCGTTCGTCTTGGGAGTTAGAGAGCGAAAAGGGAAGCGCGTCTGAAGCCTGTGACAGGCTCTGCGCTTGACAGATCCGCGTCGATTAGTTCCCATCTGCTTCCACGCGCGATATACTTGAGCTCTTTCTTAGGGCGACAACGTGTTGTTGTTTTTTTCGTGTAACGAATCACGCCGGCTTTCCGTTCGTTTTCGCCGCCACCTGACACGCGCCTCGCGCGGGCATGGAAGCGAAACCACGCGCAGGCTTCCTGCGAATGAGCAGGGAGACAAAAGAGTCCCGACAGACGCGTTAAATCACCGCTCTGCCCCGTAAAGTTAGGCGGCTGACCTCGAGGGCGAAGGGAAATCATTTTTTATTTATTTATTTTTTGGAGAATGAAAGTCACTCACGTAAAGGTTGGGAGCACGCCACGAAAATGGGCATCCGTAGACGGCGTGCGCTTCGAAATCGATGCTCAAGTTGCGCCGGTGCTGTGATGCGAACAGCGGGGGTGGGGTTAACAGTGGAGGCCCTCGGCGTGCAGCGGCACTTCATTCTCTGATTACACTCATTAAAAGGTGAAGTGGTTGACGGTGGCAGCACGCCGCCGCCAATATCAGCTGAGGGTTCGAGGGTGGGCGTGGCGAAGACACCGTCCAGATGCACGCCCGTTGGACACGTCCACCAAAAAGAGGGCGGGGGCTGACGTGTTTGGATCGGCGCGGAGCCCCGCTGCTCGCTCCGGCGGCCTCAGTCGACACAGGAGGCGAGAGTCCGGCCTCGACCTCTTTGAAAAGATGTAGCTCGCCAAGACGACTGCGAGAGGTACGGCCGCCACCCGCTGGGTGCGCTGCGGTGCGGCCCGAATCGCTTTCACGCAATTCGAACCGGCTGCGGAGAGGACGCCCGGGGTCTGGACCGCACGGGCTGCACTGAGATCAGTCCCTCGTCAGCCGTGCTCGTCCCCTCAGCGGCCACACGGTGGCGGCATAATGCCACGCAAAGGGCGCGGCAGCCTCGCCGTCCCTCGCCCCGCTCGTCTGTGTCTCATCGCGTCCGCGCGCAGCTGAACTGTTACCTGGGTGGCGCTTGAGGTTTCTCTCCGGTGACTCACTCATCCTGAGATGACTAACGCTCAGACGCCGCGGCGGACAGTCATAGCTGCCGTCAAGAGCCCGCCTTTTTTTTTTTTTTTTTTCGGCCGCGGGCGGCCCGCTGACGTTCATTATCTTGCGGAGACTTTTATTGGAACGCGCGGCAGGCAGCGGCGGCGGGCGCGAAAAAAGAAACGGTAGAAGGAAGCCAGACCCTTGGCCGCTTTGTGAAAAATCAAACACTGGTGTTTTTGTTTGCTCAGCATTCCTGCGCCGAGCACCGGTTGGACGATGAGGGCTGTGAAGCGGCGGCGGCGCAGCAGCCTGAGGCTCATAAAGCGCTGAAATCACAGCTCTGAGCCTGGTTCGGTCCCCCCCCCCACTCCATCTTCTCTGTCACCCTGCCCTGTAATACAGATGTGAAAGATGGATGAATTCTGCCGTGGACGTGATTAATGTGAATAAACAAACAAAGACAACCGCCGCGCTGGAGAAACTCAACACGTCGTTTTTCACGAACTCGCCCCGTCGGGCCGTTTTTTTTCCCGGGCGAGCGAGCTCGGGCCGCGGTTCGCCGTCGGTCTGGCGCGGGGCGCTCAGGGTCGGGCCGGGTACGGCCGGGCCTTTCCGCACGCGCTTACTCGGCTTACCCGTGCACGCCTCACGTTGTTGCGCCGCGTTCTGCCCCCTTAGTGTTATTTTATTTTATTTTATTTTTCTTCCCATCCAGCCATCCCACTGTCCCCCCCCAATTTTTGGTGAAAGGCTTAATGGCCGCACGCCCGGCCAGAGAAGGGGGAACCGCAGCTCTGGCCGTTCTTACGTAAAAGGACGGGGGAGAAAAAAAATACCACTCGTTGAAATGCGCCGGTTCGGTTTGGGCCTCTCTTTGACGCACGTGCACGCACACGCGCTCGCCCCCCCCCCCTACAACGAGAATGGCATGGGAATGTTTTCCGCAGCCTCTTCGGTTGCCGAGGGTAACCGGCGAAGATGGTGCTCGTGCAGACGCCTCTCTTTCTTGCTCTCCATCACGTTCCCTCTCTCCCCTCGCCCCGCAGCGGGGGCGAGGGTTTGGCTCGGACCGGCGTGGGAGCTCTTGCAGGGGATTACCGCCGAGTCGCTATTCGCTGCCGCCGACGCCTAATTATGAGCTCTTCTCTCTCTGCCTTTCGGCCTTCTCCCCGTCCACGCGCCCCCGCTCCCGCTCTCCACGTCGACTCTTTTCGACGGAGACGCCGGGGTTTCTCGACCGCGCCGTACTGGCTAGCGTCGGACCCTCCTGTTTCCTCGACGCCGATGGCGCGAGCTCGACCGCCGCTTTCCCCGCCAGCGCGTGCCCGCTCGGCCGCCCAGGGTGCGCCGCAGCCTCTTCCCGATCCTCGTCTCCCCACAACGGATGTGATCTCCTGCGGCTATGCCCGTGACACGGGCGTCGGATGAGGCAGGGCTCGCATCACCGCGGGCTTCGCCGTCGGCGCCGAGTAACTCCAGCTGGCTACCCCGGTTGGATGCAGGGACCGAGGCACTCCCTTGCCCTCGAGAGCTTCTGCCCAAGTTCTTTTTTTAGGTTTTTTTTTTTTTATTTGAACGAGCGCGATGCCCCCCCCCCTCCAATATGTTCATGTGCTATCTGCTCTACATGGAACACGCAGCCCCTCGGCAGCTGTTCCTCTGTTATGGTGATGGGGCTCTTTGGCGAGCCCTTTTCCAAACAGAGGCTCACACGCTGGCTCCGTGAAGCCATTTCACATGCCTGCGAGCTCGCGGACTTAGACCCCCCCCCCCCCGGAGCCATTTGAGCGCACTCCGCCAACTTTGGAGACTCTGCGCAGTGAAGCATCGGCAGCAGGTATATTTGCTTTAGTGCCCACTCTGCTGATAATGTAATTACCAACACCCCCCCCCCCCCAAAAAAAAAAACCTATTGATTGCTCCTGACCTCCCTCCTCCTCTGCATATTCCTTCCCACGCACCCCCCCATCTTTCCTCTCACCTCTGTCAACCCTCCTCTCACGCATCGTTACACTCCCTCACCTCTCTGCTCCGGCCCTCCCCCCTCACTCCTCCGATCTCCCACCTCTACACCCCCCCCCACCCACCTTTTTTTTTTTTTTTTTTTTTCCGCCGACCTGCCCTCAATCGCTCCTCCGCAGTCGCACCTACAGGATCCAACCAGCCGTCAAACAGATCCCCGCCTGTTGAGGTTAGCCTTAAAGTGGGCCTGAGCCGGGGCCAGAGGCCCGGATTTTCTGAGCGGTTCTCAGGGTCCAGGACCCTTGGGCACAAAAGGAGGGCCAAGAGCATTTCTTTGAGAGCACCAAATCTCCCGTCTCCTCGCGTCTCCCTCTCCCTGGGCCTCCCTCCCTCCCTCCCCTGCCCCTCTCTCTCTCTCTCTCTCTCTCTCTCTCCCTCCCTCCGTCCCTCCTCTCCTCCCCTCTGCCCCCTCCAGACTCTCTGTCTGCGCTGACACTGCCTTTAATAAGGGGGGAGCGGGGCGCACTGTTTATTTGTGCGGTGCGAGGTTAAAAACTTCCCCCCCTTAATTGACATTCCGGTAACACTTTCCAATAATGGGGCGAGCAATTTCCTTGAAATTGATGTGTGTCCACCGCAAGGAAAAACACCGCTCCTCGCTTTCGCTCACCCGCGGATGACCCGCGCCCGCGCCGCGTCTTTGTCCGCGCTCGCGGCGGCAGTGGCCGTGCCTGTGTGTGTGTGTGTGTGTGTGTGTGGGCGGCGTGCGTGTGCGTACAGGAAGGCAGGCACGCATCCGTGCGCACGCCGCGTCACTCACACGCCGCTGATATGTGTTTGGGAGCTGGGGGGGTTTGCTGCCTGTCGACCGACGCCGTGCGCGCGTTCCGTGTCGCCTGCCCGCCCGCCGCGCCCCCTCATTTTCCGCGCCGCACGCCGTTGAGTGACAGTCGCAGCGCGTCGGGCGGCCGAAACAAATCCACAGTAGAAAGCCTATTTTGCCCTCCGCTCGGTCAATGTCCGCCTGTGAGAAAAGTATGCAAACACAAACATCTCCCCCCCACCCGCTGCAGACTGCATCCTTGGCCGAAAACAGCGACCACTGGATAGGAATTGCGG
Organism: Psettodes erumei; assembly: GCA_016785225.1. Lineage (NCBI taxonomy): Eukaryota > Metazoa > Chordata > Actinopteri > Pleuronectiformes > Psettodidae > Psettodes > Psettodes erumei. Next base: position 307,565 of record JAFBJZ010000327.1, on the reverse strand, counting down.
TAGTCGGCGACGGCTGGCGCTACAGCGCGCGCGTTTCGGGGTAGGAGAGAGGGAGTCGGCGCGCGCGGCAATAACCGGACGGGCGAGCGCGATAAACGCGCGAGCACCGGTTTGCGCGTATGTGTCAGAGCGTGCGTGCGTGCGCCTGTGCCTGTGTGTGGCTTCGCGCAGACGCTGGCTGGTTCCTGGCCTTGTCATTCCGTCTCCCACACGCCCTCTGATGTGGTTGGAGGCTGCGGCTTTCACTATGGAGGGGGATCGCCACCGCACACACTCGCACTGTTCTCACATGTCTGCGGAAACACACATCGCGCGCTGGTATGCAGTCGCATTCTCAGAAACGCGGGCGCACATACTGGGCCGACGCATGCGCGCGCACACACACACACACACACACACACAGGGCTCAACCCCCGAAGGATGTAACAACACAACAGCAGCGCGCCAGAGCGTCTGAACGGACGCCGTAGCGCTCTCTCGTAGACTAACACACACACACACACAGCGCTAGACGCCATCCGTGGTGCTGGTGGGCTCCCACAATAAGCGGTTAGTTAAATAATATCAAAGACAGATGTTGGCTCCGGTCCCATCATACTTTGTGTGTGTGTGTGTGTTTTTATCGTGTGTCTGTGATTAAGAAAAAGCAGGGGAGCGCTGATACGCAGATCCATGGGAACGCGTTTCCTCAGACGGTCTCAAGGGCGCGCGCGTGTAAGTGTCACTCACGCGTTGCCCAAAAAAAAAAAAAAAAAAAGCGCAGAAGTTGTCGACGTCTCTTTCATCTACACAGCGGTTTTCGTACGGCTGACACGACGCTGTAACATCGCTGTGTTGTTCTTGTTTTTTTTTTTCTAGTTGACAATCGACCAGGAGACTTCGCCAACTTCGATTCTGTAAATAATTATTTTTAAAAAAAACACATTTTATTATTTCACGCCGAACCACTCGTTACCGGATAGAGTTTACAAGATGCTGAGTTTTGACGCTGTAGGAATGATTTCCCACGAATTAAGTGAAGAAATAAAAAAGCGTAGGAATTTATTATTTATTATTAGACTGACCCCTCCTGGTTACGCGGTGCATTGAACATGTGGGACGAGACGATCTCTAATAAACCTCAGGAGGTGCCGGCGACCAAATCCACGACCCGCGAAATATGGTGGGTATCTGGAGAAGGGGGGGGGGGGGGTCCATGCTCTACTTGATCAATGGCCCATCCGCCCTTTGTGGGCTTTGCACCAACCCAAGGCCTCTGTGCACCCGTCCGCTCGGGTTTGCGTGTGCATTTTGTTGTTGTTGTTGTTTGTTTTGTTTTGATTTGGGGAAATGCCTGCATCGCTGTCTGCTATCTCCAGCAGCCGGTTGCGAAACAAAATGCTGAGTTAGTTTTTTTTTTTTGGGGGGGGGGGTAGCTTGTTATGGTTGACTTCTCCGGGTCGCCCTTTACCTTTCCTCTCTCTCTTGCTCACTAACAGCAGCCGCCGCCGCTCCCTGAGCAGCCCGCGTCTCTCGGAGTGCTCTTCAGGGGGGGCCCCCGTCGTCCCACGCCCCCCCCACCTCCCGCGAGCCTGTCCCTTTAAGGCGGTGTTTGTTTACGCCGAGGCCTCGGCTCAGCGAGACCCGCGCAGGCTCAGCGCCGGGCTCCTTTCATAGGGGCTCCATTTTGTTCTTAATAAAATGGCACTCAGTGGCCGGGGGGACTGGCAGGCACCCAGCTCCCTGGGAAACCAAAGAATGCCGGCCTTCATTTAGCGACAAACAGCTCCTTCCCCCGGAGGAGGCGAGCTCGCTGCTCCGCGCTCCCCTCGGCCCGCCGCCGCCCGCTGCCACGCTAACGCGCGTGTGCGTGCGTGTCGACCGTGGAACGGCGGCCGCGGTCGAAGGAGTCGGGTACGGATACCTCGCCCGTTGTTGACGTCCGCTCGCAAACCATTCTGCCCCTTTAGCTCACTGCCCCCCCCCCACACACACACACACACACCCACCCCCGCCCACTCCAAAAACACGCACACACTGCTTCTCCTTCGCCCTCTCTCTCTCTCTCTCCATCACTCGGTGTGAATGGTGGGAACAGAGTGGCCATTAAGATGCATATTTAGAAAGGGCTCACCCCCCCCCCCCCTCCTTCTCCTCCCGCCTCACATACACGCTCGTAACGCACACGTACTGTAAGTCACCAAGAGTTGCCCGTCGCCGGGGGACGCACGCATCATTCCACGCACACAAGCTGAGGCAGTGCTGTAGTCGTGTTGTTGGCCGCTCGACCTCCTCGATGACTCTTTCTCCATTTTATTTTTTTCCCAAACCGTGTTCGCGGACCCGCCATTCGCCAACGGGGCACACCTGTAGCCCAGTTGACACGCTTTTAAGCACCGCGCCGTCTCTTGGCGTCGACAACCCCCCCCCACGCACAAAAAAATGACATTAAGACAAAGTGAGTTGAAACTTGGAATCGTCGCTGAGGCGGCGGCGACGGAGGAGGAGATAACGGACGAATGCGGGCGCGACGAGCGAAAGCGGCGCGGCGGTCGGAAAATGTCGAGGGGGAGCGGGGGCGAGGGCGGCGAAGGAGGAGGCGAGGGGAGAACGACAGTATGTTTTGTCTGTCGTCTCCCCCTAATGCGACGCACATGAGAAGGTCTCGGAAACAGTGAGTCACCCCGGAATGGGACCGTCGCCGCCGTCGGGCCCGGGGCGGGCGGGCTGGCTGTCTGCGCGGCATGATTGCGCCGGCGCGCGTCTTCTCGCCGCTGATTCCAGCGCTTGCCCTGTGTATGCTTGTACATGTGTGTGTGTGTGTGTGCAGATAATCGACGGGAGCCCTGGGCCAGATGATTATGTCGCTGCTCGTCACTTTGCCATTGACCCCCCCCCATTTGGTGAATCTCAACGCTTTCCCCATCTATATATAGAGCATATGTACGCGTGTAGGCGTAGGTATGTGTGTACACGTATGTCAGCGCGTGCACTCGTCGCGTTGTTCTCTGCCGTCGCCATAGCAGAGACGCTCCATCCGTGTGACCTCATCGCACGGGATGCTGACAGAGATCGCCCCCCCCCACCGTGCGTGTGCGTGCCGGTTGGCCGTAAGCGTGGAGACGGTGGGCGGGCTCTGCGGCGACAGTCACTGATGTATAGACGGGCAGGTGGGAGTTGTACGGGGGGGCGCTTGTAAACCCATTGTATGGAGCTGTCTGTTGTCTCCTCCTCCTTCAGCTGCCGCGCTCCTTCATTGCGAGGCATTTTTGAAACAAAGCCCCGCACGCACAGTCAAGTTTTCTCTCTCTTCTGCAGTTTTAATCCTTGCTACCGGCTGACTGATCAACTGAGAAAACCATGATTAATGCTTTTTCAAAAAAAATTCTTCTTCTTCTTATTATTATTGTAATCTGGCAAATGTTATTCCAGCATCATAAAACAATCGCTCACTGTTAGCCCCCCCCCCTCCCCGCGCGCCTTCTCGTTAGCCGCGCCGATTGACTGGCAGGCCCCGGCGGCCTCGTGCGGCGGGTTATTGCGGGGAGGTAAAGCAATCAGGAGCAAAGTTGCAGTGTGCTGGCGGTGGCCTTTTCCCTGGGGCCAATTGGGGGTTGTGGGGGGGGGGGGAGATTTCCCAACAGATTGCCGTAGCTCTGTCTATGTCTGGGGCTGTGCTTTGGTTTGATCCCACGAAATTAGCCTGAAACAATAGGGCCAAGCCATCCACGCTGCCTCTATCTGCAATCTGTCAGTTCTCCATGTCCCCCCTCCCACCCCAACATCTTTTTATTTCCATCTCCTCCCTCTTTCTCTCTCTCGCTGCTCTTTCTGTCTCTTCATCTTCACTTTTTTTCTACTTCCGTGCCGTTCCTATCTCAATCCCCCCCCCCCGCGTTTTCTCCGTATCTCCACCACCCTCCAAAAACGGCGAATACTGCCAGACGCGTCCTCGGATGACAGCGACGAAAAAGTGCGTTTATTATGAAGGGGTTATTTTGGAATCATAATTAGCGGACCGCGGAGACGTTCGTACGGCGAAGCCGTGCGATTTGGTGCCGCCCCTTCCGATCAGGCCCGGGGTCTCGCGAGAGACGAGAAGGGGAGAGAGGTCGAAACGGGAAAACAGCAGAAGCCGAGACATCCTGATCTTTTAATCCCTGCAAGTCCGACACCACTCGTGTGGTGGCGTGGCCCCCTTAATATTTCATATCCAGCGTCGTTGCACTGAGACTAATAATCATGGAGACAGATATGTCATCACTTCCTGTCCCTGCTGCCGTCTTTCGGCCTGCAGGTAGAAGTTCACAGGTAGCAGCAGCGCCAGTCTTCCCTTTCATTTCACGCCCCCCCCCCCATGCCTCCCTTCTCTTTTCAGTCACCTTTAACTGACTGGAATGTCCCTTCTCCCCCACCCCTCTTTTTTTTTTTTTTTAACCTTTTTATGGAAAATACTCCGTCGGGTTGCTAGGCGATGGCTCATTCAGCCCGCAGACAACGTGCAGGTCAAGAGGCCAGATGGATGGAGTGGAGTAAACAAGAAGAGAAGACAACAGGGAGAAGAGGAGGAGGAGGAGGGAGGTGGGGGGTGAAGGAGGATATGGGAAGGATGAAGCAAGCGGACGGGAAACAGGGATTTGGATGGTGAAATGAATGCTGGGATGGGTCCGAATTGGGGGCGGGGCCAGCGCGTGACACCCGGAGAAACCGACCCGCCATGAACAGCTCGTCGCCGTCACCAGAACTTCGTCGTTATGCTGCCGCAGAACGCACAGAAATTATTTTTTTTTTGAAGGTTGCGTGCAGAAAAAGGTTGAGAAACATCAACGTGATGAATTGGCTGGTAACACCCCCCCCACCACCACCACCACCACCACCACCACACCCCCACCCGCCCGCCGGTTTATTGCAGATTTCGGCGGGCGACGCGAGGCCTTTTAAAGCCGCACTAATGACCCGGCACGCACGCCGGACACTTTGCTTAACGACGCCTCGCACACCTGCCTTCGCTTATGCGAGCAGTCTCCGAACGCCGCACGCCGACACACACACACACACACCTCCTCATTATATTTTACTTCACACCAGCGCGCGAGCTACCAAATCAGACGTAGCATCAAAGCAGCTCCTACGCATAAACGCATTAAGAATCTCACGCTCTCGCCCTCCCCCACGGTTTCCCCCTTATCGCTCTTTTTTTTTTTTTTTTTTTTTTGCCAAGGGCTTTCATAGAAGATCAGACAGGCAGCAGATACCTGCGTCCATTAGGGCTTTCCAGTCACTCAGCAGCAGCATTGTGATACAGGAGAGCAAGGCGAGGGGACGCGCTCGTCGCTCAGTGGCGGCCCGGAGGACCGCCGCCTCCCGTCTTGACAGATATCTCTCGGCTAATGTCCCCCCAGAGACACCCACCCGCCCCTCGGCGACTGATGCGCCGAGGGAGGCGGGGGGGTCCACCGGTAAGATTTCACTGTAAACCCAAGCTGCTTGTGAAAGTGTATCCCTCTGTCTTTGTGTCGTTGTGTGCGTGCCCGCGACTCGGCCCGGGATCAGTCCTGTTGACGGTTGCCTGCGGTTTCGTTTTTCGCGCCCGTCGTACGAAACTATCTGGTTGTAATCACCGGGGTGGCGTAGCAGCGGCGCTGCATCTCGCACGTTCTGCCAGTCGCAGGTATGCGCTCGTTTCACGCACCCCGGCGATATTTCTCGCAGCGATTTCGCTGACAATACGGCAGGATGCGACGCCAGCGCGAGCAAACAGAATGGCAGGGGATCCGTTGCCCCCCCCCCCACGCTCTAATTTGCTGGCTGGCTGCAGAAAGACAACACTGTCTCTTTAATGCGGGCAGGGTCAGAGGTCGCTGTATTGCATTTGTAAGGTCAGCGGCCGGGGTCGCGCTCGGCTCTGGGCCTTCCTGCCGCAGACAGCTGGGTCATGCCACCTACATAGAGTCCAATTATCCCTGCCAGCTAATAACTGCTCAGTTCGTTCCGTCGCGCGCACACGCACACACACACACACACACACAAATTTTCCCGTTCCACGATGAATGTCTTACCGCGTGCATACAAATCATAGCAGAACAATACATTTCACAGCGATTCTTGACAGCTCGTAAAAACGGTGCACAGTGGAGGCCTGTGTCGCGCCGCTTTACAGCCGCGCACAGCGCGGCCGATTGTTGCGCCGTCGTTCGACTACACGCCGCGCTCGTCGGAGAGACGTTTCCCGCGGCCGCGGCTCGAGGGAGACGGGCAGCTCCGCGGGGCCGCCTGTATCAGAAAACGACAGCGCCCTCTCTCACGCGGCGGCTCCGTCCCGAGCTTCGCATGGCGGGCTGGTTTTTCCCGCGCGCTAAGCAAATACTGCGCGATCGGCAGCGACGTTCGCCGCGTCACCCGCACCGTTCTCAAGAAACGACAGCCACCGTCATCGTCGAGTCGCCCGTCAGGTGATCCACAGCGCCTTGCGGCACCTCCGAGCTCAGAACCCAAACCCTCCGCCTGGTTCAGTGCGGAACGCATATCGAAACGGACTTCCGCCGAATCGCTTCCCGCGCGCACCAAGTAGGCAGTGCGCCGTTCGGTGCGACCGAGCGGCGCACACCGAACGGCGTCCCCGCGCGCAGACCCAGCCGCAGGCCGCACCGCGGGCGAGACTCAGAATGCGAGGGAGACAGCGGGAGGCCGAGAGGAGATATTTTGAGGTGCATCCTGGCTGTCTGGCTCTGGTTAATGCCCTCTTCAGTGAGGTGGAATGGCACATAAGCTCCCATTAATACAGGAATGAGTTGAATTTAGCTCCGTCTGCCCCGGCTGGCCCCCCGCCCCCCCGGCTTTCCATGAAGTGTGGGGCGCAACACTTACTGAAAAGCTCCGCGCCGCGCTCCCCGGCATGCCACACCCTCCCGACACCAGCCTCCCCCCGCCTCCCAGCGCTCCCCTTTGTTCTCTAACTATAGCTGCAGCCGTGCCAAGGCCCCCCGACTTAAATATTCCACTATAAAACAAGTGATAATGAACATGAAAAGCGCCCAGCGCTGGTAGCCCGGCCGAGCACGCGTGCGCGCGCGGGGCCGGCGTCACGTGCGCGTCGAAGGTGCGCGACACAGGTGGAGAAACAAAAAAAGGAAAGCGCGGAGAGACGGGGATGAGAGGCGCGGAGACCCGGGAGTGGAAAATGATTGATCCGTTTTGAGGGTCCCATAAATCCGCCAGCTGATGCGAGTATAAATGGGAGCGCGGTCGTCTTTCCTACCTGGCAACCCGTCTCGCCATCACAACAGGGATATTTATACCGCGCATCCTGCCGTAAGACCTTGACAAACCCTTCACACGTCGGGAGCGGACGAGGAAGCCGGCGCGCGCGCGCGTGCTCCGCTTTGATCCCGCTCCCGCAGCCGCCGTTTGTTTCGCCAGCGCGAAGCACGATGTTCTGGCGAGTGCTCGCCCCGACGCCGATCCATGAATGTCGGCATTATTGTCTGCATGTTTGAGTATGGCTATTGATGAGCGGCGGGGGCTTTTACAGTAAACCGTATGTAATTGACTGTGGAGCGTCTGTGCTGGGGGAGGCTCCGTGTAAAAGGTTGCCTGTCTCTGGAGCTCCCTGGAGTGCCCAGGCAGCCAGGCACCTTTGACCAGGACTAGGCCCCCTCAGGCCTCCACACACACACACACACACACACACACACACACTCTCTGTGTGCCCCCCACTCTCCCTTGGGTGAGATGAGCCCACCGAGGCCCCTCCTGGAGCTGCCCCCCCCACACACACACACACACACACACACACACACACACGCACACACAGCAACCCTGGATCTCTAACTCTCTTACCGACCGCTCCACACAGACGTGGCCGAAAGCCAGGGGACGCCACTGTCGGGATCAGGGGTTGAGGGTGGTGGAAGACGTGTGTGTGTGTGTGTGTGCGCGCGCACGCACGCACGCGCCCACGTGCCTGCATGCGTGCACGTGCGAGTGTGTTTTCTGCCTGTGCGTATGACTAGAAGGGGGGGGGGTCTATCCCCAGACACAAGTTGCTCAGTTTTTTGGAAAGTCTCCGGCCCACCCAAGAGGAAAGAGTAGGAGGAGGAGGTGGTGGTGGTGGTGGTGGTGGTGGTGGGGGTGAAGGGGGTGGAGGGGCGAGGCCTTGGGGGGAACAAAGCCTTATTTCAAACTTGCCCGAAAAACAGGGGTCTTTATGCTGTGATGCTGGGGCCCCCTCCTATGTAGGGAGATGTTATCGCAAAGATGCAATATCCACCTCGGCACAGGGCTGTGCGGGGGGGTGGGGGGGGGGCGTATAGGCCTCCAGTGTTACACTAAGTACCCCGGGGCGCTGACCTCACTAATGAAGTCTCCCTTGGCTGCCGCTGCCCACTACTGTACCCTCCTTTGTCTTTCACACGGGGATCTCTCGCTCCGTTCGTCCGTCCGCCAGGCATGGCTGCTAAACAGCTGTGTGCGCGCGCTCACGCACAAACGGCGGCCGCATTCAGTCGACTTTGTCGGTTTGTCTATGCGGCCTATTGTTCGTCTGTTTGGTCCCCACCCCACCCCGCGCGCGGCGGCGTTTGTTTTGTCTGCCATCTTGAATCGCTCCGCGATCCTTCCCCTTTGACTTTGAGCGTCTGTCTTCCTCCGCCGTCCGTCCATCTGCGCGGCCGTCTCCGCTAGCTCGCTTTGAAGTGTCTCCCTGATTTACCGTCCGTCTGTCTCTTATATAGTCCTTTTTTTGACTTTGAAGCCCTCGGCTATCCAAGCAGTCGACGCCGTCCCTTTTTTAAGCCCCGCTACGACTTTTAATGCGCCGGCCCCCGAGTCGCGTTCTAAGATGTTACGCGCCCAGCTCGTCAGGGAATCCGCGAGCGGGGGGGGGAAAGGGAAATTTGATTTTGCGAGATCGGGGAGATCGGGGAGATCGGGGAGAAAAGCAACAATTAAAGCGGACGCCCCGCATTCCTGCGTGGAGCCAGTGGCCCGGGGATAGGATTTTGCTCGGTTCTCCCGACAGCTTGGAAATCCCACCGCTCCGCGGCCTGATCCTCGTCTCAGCTTGCGTCTTCCGTCCCGGCCCCCGAAAATTTTTAAAGAGGGAAGACGATATTCGTGTCGAGGGGAGACAGAAGGGAGCTAAGAGGAATTTAGCGGAGAGACGCTGCGGAATTGGAGGCCGTGAGACGAGACGACGGCTTGATTTCGCCGTGAAAGCGCGCAAATGATTGCGATACTTTCGTAAGTTATTTAACGCCCACCCGGCGAATCGCGGGAGAGAGTGGCAGTTTTGCGGCGTTTTTCTTGAGGGCGGAGTCGTCTTATTGGAAACGCATTACGGTCAAAATGCAAACTAACGCCATAACGCTATTTTGAACCACCCCCCCCACACACACACACCCCCGCTGGGCTTTTATACAGTCATCACATGGGACTGATCCCGCAGCCTCCCCGTTGATGCCGCTAAGCTGCCGCTGGTCTCCGGATCCGCCGGTCGGTTGGAGGGGGGCGTGGCGCCGTCCCTTTGAGGCACCGAGCGAAGAGAGCGGGTCTCTGCAATTCCGCAACGCCCGGCCCCGAGAGAGCCAAAGTGGAAAGTTTGCTTTAGCACCCGCTGGGTTAGAAGATGAAAGAGCTTTGGGATGACATGGGTCTATGGTTGGGGAGAGGGTTGAGTATGGGGGGGGGGCTTATATCTCTTTATCCCGTCTGGCGTGCTGTGGCTATGCTCGGCCCCACGTCAGCTGTCCACTTCTCTCCGGCCCAAAGCTGGCCTGTCTGCTGACGGATTACCTGGGCGAATGAGCGTGCCCCTTCACCCCCCCCATCACTCTGAACACACAACTCACCCCCTCCACCCCGCCCTCAAAGCCCTCACCTGAGCAACCCCCGCGCGGCCCTGGGGTGCAGTTATAAAAAGATGAAGGGGTCTGCGAGCTTGGGTCGGGGTGGGGCCCGGACTAGGACCGCCGTGGTGTTTATGGGGGCTAGCCGGGATTAGTCGGCGGCTGGCGGTTATTGATTCAATTTGAGATGCTTTTTTATCTGCGAGCCGCCTGAGGCCGGCGCACATGCGAGCCTCCTCCGATTGGGCCCCTAATCCCCCCGCCGGTTATAAAAGGAATATGCCTTTGGTGGCGGAGGAGATGCCCCGGATGCCTGCGCCGCTGCAGCAGGAGGAGGCATCTGTCGTGCGCGTGCTCGGCCGAGCCGGCGCTGGGATCAGGGGAGCTCGGCGCGCCGGCCGCGGGAAGGGGGGGGGGTTCGGCCGCCGCTGAGAGCTCGGGAGCGCCGGGGGTTCAGGAGAGCGAGTCGGCGCGCTGTCGGCATGCGCTCGCGGTTTGGCGCTGCCGGCGACGTCCGTGTCTCCGGCCGTTTAACATCCGCGCGTCGCGAGTTTGAACTTGAGGCTCAGAGGGCAGAGACACGTTTTTTTTTTTTGGCTCAGCCCCCACCCCCACGAACGAGCAGTTCAGGGACATTATTAAATAGTCATAAAAGTTAAAAAAAAAAAAGTTTCAGATTTCCCAAAGGTCACTGCAAATGGACAAATCGCCTCGCATCCTCACCAAAGTGGGAGAGGCTGAGTGACAGCTACCAGAAGACGGTGAGGGGCGAGGGACCAGGGGTTAATGGGAAGACCAGCAGAGGCTGACGGATGATGAAAGAGTGATTCAGCTCTTTTTCTCCCCCCACCCCCCCTCGCTTGTCCGTGTTTATTCTGAGATTGTCATTTGTCAGCGGCGGAGGGCCTTTCTTTCTCTCCCCGCGACAGCCAGCTCCAAATCATGCGCAGACAGATGGAGGGGCCAGCAACTCAAATAGAGATGGGATTGGGGGGGGGGCCAAGGCCAGCATCCCACGTTTGATGTCTCTCCCCTGGGCCTCATCCGCTCTGTCACTGCCCCCCACCCCCAGCACTGGATCTTGCTGACAGATGGAACTTCGAGACACTAACCCACCGGGGACGGTGACACAGAAGTATGAAACAGAAGGAGGGACGGGTGCGAGAGACGAATGGCCTCGACGAACGGAAGGCGATGCGCGCCGCCCGGGCCCTCAGCTCGAGTTCCGTGTGCCTCCCTCGCCGGGGGGGGGGGCGCGCCGCGTCGATCGTAACACCAGTTTTTGCGCTGCGCAGAAGGAGACACCACAGAAGAAGAAAGAATTTCACTGGACTCGGGACATTCCCTGCCTCGCTCAGCAGGCACCACGCCGTTACCGCGGACCTCATATGCGGTCGAATGAGTTAAAGGTTGAGGGTGAATCACAAAAATTCGAGAAAGCCGCCGGAGCTTGAGGAAAACGACTCGCTGGTGCCGTTCTGCTCAGCTTCATACACATCAGCGTGCAGCATCTATTATATGCCGTTTGTGAACGCGCGCTGCAGTGTCGGTCGCTGCTGTTGCAGAGAGCTGACACTTGTGCAGGCGGCCACTAGAGGCTGACAGACTGCCGCGAGCGGCCCGCCGGCTGCCACAGCCCGGGCGAGAACCGCTGCGCGTTGCGGGCGCCGCGCAGACGGAAAAGCAAGCGATAAAAACGAAGCGCCCGCGTTATCGCTCGGCAACCGCCTCTCATGCGAGCGAGCGGCCTGTGTTTCTTTTTTGGGAGAAAAGGGGATGATGTCAGGTGAAGCCGGATGCAGCGTGCACGGTTGCCGCGCCCAACCCGTCCGGGGCTTTCGCCCGCCACCGGGCCGTGCGGAGCCGAGCGAGAGAGACTGGGTGTCAGGGGCCCCGAGGCGCCGGGGCCGGCTTGCCCAAAACACACTTTGCTTTAGGCCCAGCCGCTTCCATCCACCTCGCTGCAGGAAACCAGGGTTCGGGCTCGCGTGTACCCAACACGCCTTTTTGGGGGGTTTTTTCCACAGATTCACAATCACAAGAATTTGATTTCAGTTGACCAACCGGATGAAATGATGGGCGCGTCTAAGTGTCGCATCCACTGCGACAAGAGCATCAGGTTCGAGCGCGATGCGCTCCGAACGTTCACGCAAAATGCCGTTCGTTTGCGTTTCCTCTGTCGGCTTTTCTGCAAAAAAACAAAAACAAAAACAACAACCCCCTCGCTCGTGTCTCTCTCTCTCTGCTTCTCCTCTTCCCCCGTCTCTTAACCTTCGAGCGTTTTCTTCCCCTTTTCCCATGCCTCCTGTACTCGTTCTCTGGCTTTCCATGATGCTAGGCCTGTTTAAAACCAGGACCTGTTTTCCATAGTCATAGTCAGCTAGACCCTTGTCTCGCCAATAAACATTCCTTGTTTTGGAAGTCATGGACCAGACGTGAATAAATGAAAGCGCTTGCATCCCATGCAGTGGGGGGAAAAAAAAAAGAAAGAAAGAAAAATTCCCTGCTATTGCAGTCATTCGGTCATTTGCTCCAAACCTGAAGTTTGGACGACTTCTGTGCAGTAAATTCTAAATTTCTGAAATCCACGTGTCACGCCAGCACGTAAAACGCAGGCTCAAGCCAAAGGGGGTCGGGACGTGCAGGAAGTTGTCGGGATTGACGCTGAATTCCTGCAGGAAGTGATGGTTTGCGGTGACGGCCGGGTGAAGAATCCCTCTTTTACCTTGACCTTTATGCACAGACCCCCAGCCCCCCTCCCCCACCCACCCACCCATGGTGCACCAAGTAGTACTCTAGCGATGATGCAAGAGCAGGCTCGGGCGCCCCCCCCCCTCCAAACCTCCCTTCCCTCGCCTCACTCTTTCCCCTCTCAACAAACCCGCCCCCTTAAACCCCTCCCCCTGAACTGACATGGCACCCACCAGGCCGGGGACCAGGCTGGGGATTCTGAGGTGGCGCCCAGACTCGGATTATTTACAAGAGCTGTTGCGCTGCAGAGACTGTGGTATTTCTTCTTTCAGATGCCTGGGATGGAAAGGCATGTTATGGGGAAGACAGAATCTCTCTCTCTCTCTCTCTCTCTCTCTCTCTCTGACTCTTTTTCTTCATTCTTTCTCTCGCCGTCTGTTTTTGTTTTTTTTTCTTTTCGCAGCGTAGGAAGACTTGTCACACCGACACAGTCTGAGTCACTCACGCACTCTCGCAATCAGGGAAAACGCCCGTATGTTTTGTATTTAAACGCACGCCGACGACTTAGCATTTTCTGTTTCTTTGTTGTTGTTTTCTTTTAATGTTAAGATGGAGCGTAAGGAACAGGAGCGACGAGACGAGACGCGCCGTCGCGTGAAACTCGCGGCCGCCGGGTCGCAGGCGTCGCCCGCTGGGTACCGGTGCTACTTCCATCGCTCTCGGTTTCCCCTTCTCTGACTTTTTGTGACAAAGCAGAAAACGTTCTTTCGGGCTGCCGGGGGGGCGGGACACCTGAGACAACTTCTGCGGGGTGGGGGGTGCAGATGGGGGGCGAATTGCACAGAGGCGATCCGGCATTGATGCCATGTTCCACATGCCCAGAATAGCCAGCCGTTCACGGATATCTCAGTACGCACAAACACTGTAAATTAGAGGCCTACAGGTGGCAAAAAGGGTCACGAAGGGGAAAGGGGTGGGGGGGGGGTGGGGGGTTAGGGAGACGGTTGTTGGGATTGGTGGGGGGGGTTGTTTCTGGGGAGTGTGAGGCAGTGTAGAGTCAGCAGGGGTCGGGTTTGCTGTCTTGGGTGTCAGCATCCGGACGCTGACGCCAAAACGGCACAAACTGGAGAAACGATTAGACGGAAACGGAGAAGGGGGGAGCTGGAGAAACCTCCGGCGCGGGCTGCGCCGTTTCGCAGCCACCTTGCCCCCCCCCCGACCAGACGAAGACACGGCAAACAGGGAAAAGGAATGGGAGGGTGGGTGCTTGAGAATGAGACAGCAAAGAGGAAGGAGAAAGGCTTGGCGTCAGTCAGGAGGGGTGTGTTATGACATGGAAATCCCAACCCGTTGGTCATGCTGGGGGGGGGGGGGCAGGAAGGCCTCGGAGTCCAGCCTGGCCGCCTCCTACCTGGCGCTGGCTGGAGCCGGGACACAAGGAATGAACCTGTCACTGACTCCCGCTTGTAAACAAACCAAATACCGTGGGAAAGACGAGGTGTGAGGCAGAGGATGCTGCTGTCTCCGTGCCCCCGTCTCTCCCCTCTCGCTCCCCTCCTTCTCGCTCATCAGCCCCCCCCCCCCCGAACTTTTTCCTCTTGTGTCAGCGAGAAATCAAATACCACCCCCTTCCTCTCCGCCGATGTCCTGAACTCGTGAACTCTCTGCAAAACCATGTGCCGTTTTATTTGTTTGCCACGTGAACCGCCGAGGCCAGCCAAAAGCTGGGGCATCTGAAAGCGGCCCCTCCGAAAAAACGCGCTTTTTAAATTCGGGAGCTCATTGGCCCGCCCGGGACCCATCCTGGTCGTTGGCCGCCATCCCGAACGGCGCTCGTTATGGATATTAATAACTAATATAGTTTGTGTAATTCCAGCATTTCGCCCCGGTGCCCCCGCGGTTGTAAATGTTTTCTTTTACCGGTGGGGGATAAATTTAGATTCCGTCCGCGGCGCAGCGCGTTTGAGCTCCAGAGTTCCAGCGCGTCTACCCCTTGTAATAATAAGCCGGCGTACCGGAATAGGCAATATTGCGGGGTCGCTGTGGCAACCGCGGGGCTTTGCACACGAGAGATAAAGGAGATGGCCCGTCAGCGGCGGCGGCGGGCGGGAAGGGGGACAATTTTAACCTTGACATTTTTGGCGAGATACCGTTGCAAGCTAGTCCAAGACTTCCCCATCGCCAACTCAGCCATGAAACCCACTCTGAATGTTCTTTCCAGTTTTGGATGCATGCCCCACCTCCCCCCCCCCAACAGGTCTCGCAAAACCCAGCCTGTCATTATTAATAAACGCTTGAAACTAAGCACTGTTTTTTTTGTCCTGGAGGATCCAGAGATGACTAAGCGATGGCCGGTTGCAGAGGCCCTCTGGGTGAGGGAATGGAGCTGGAAGGAGGAGCTGGCCCCCGAGACGCCTGCGAGCCGTCGGGATACACACTGGCCCGGCCGCAAAAATGAGCCTCTGGCCAGCGTTTGGCCCCCACCCCCCGCCCCCCACCCCCGTCCTCCGGGCTCGACACAAATACGCTCTCACTCCCGCACACGCCAGTGGAAAAGTGCGACTGGAGGTGGCCCGAGGAGCGCGCCGAGAGGAAGAAAGATGATGGGAGAATCTGGGAATCGAGGGCAAGAAGTGGAAGGGCTGGGGTGTTGTAAATTCATTCATATTTCTCCCCCCACCCCCCCCCCCACCCCCAGCGCGAGCGAGCCAAACCTCACTGGGTGAATCAGTGTTCCTCGTAAACAAGCCGCAAGCACACAATGGCGCCTCCAATTCTAGCGAGTCGGAGGGAGAGGGAGAAAGGGCTGCAGCGAGAGAGAGAGAGAGAGAAAAAAATAAAACGGGACGGGGAGGCGAGCGCCGGAGAGGAAGGCCCGGCGAAAACCTCCGGGGCTGACGTGTCGACGGGAGGCGGGAAACGCGCGCGGCGTGGCGCGCCATCACCCCCCCACCCCCCCCGCCGAGAAACAAAAATAAATAAAGCGGCTGCGCAGGGCGTGCGAAGGGGTCTGCAGCAGGGCTGTATCATCAATTGTAGCTATAAATATCCCATCGATGCTGGTGCGCCCCCCACCACCTTCATTCCCCTGAATGAAGTTTGCTTTAAGTGTTTTGCAAATATTTAATTCAGAAAAAATCTTTTTCTCAAGCAATCGCACCTTTTTTTTTTTTTTTGCAGAGGTCACACGTCCGTCGCACACCGGTTGCGATGAAAGGAACGCACGCCGCAGATTGTGAGCGTCCGCTGCCGCCGCGTGTCGTGCTGCAGGATCCCATCGCGCGAGCCCGTCCGCGTCCCCGTCCCGCCGTCGCACTTCAGTACCTCGAGCCTCCGCCGTGATTGCACACAAACGCAACAGGACCCTCTTAGGGCTAATGTATTCAGATTACAGGCAATTATGGCTTATTACCATTCTGTGGGGGAAGCGGGGGCTCATTTGCAGTATTTGTTCAGCGAAGGCCTAATGGCGGGAGAGGGGAGGGAGCCCTCGCGCTTCCTGCTGCGTGAGCTGTGATACTGCGGGAGAACTGTAGCGGAGCGCAAATATTAACGACTCATTTCCCCCTCACCTGGAGGACGAGAGCGGAGCTAATCCAGATACATCAGCGCTAATAGCCCAAATAAATCACTCCAAAGCTCACTTCGTGGCTTGTTGTCTTTAGGAGGAGCAGATATGGAAAGTCGGGCCCGTGGTCTGGTGCGCTCGAAAAGGAGCGCAATTTCCTGACGTTTGAACTTCTCCCACAGCTTTCTCTTTGTTGCTGCAAAGCGCAAGCTCTGATTAAAACATCGGCGTCTCCTCGTTCAGCGCGCTGACGGTTTACGGGGAGGTTCAGTGCTCGACATGTCAACAAACGCCACGCCGGCAGCTTTTGTGTCACATTCCTTTGGCGCGACTTCCCCGCAGTCGGCCGCACATGCTCGACGAGGGCTCCCCCCCCACCGCCCCACCGCCCCCTTCTCGCCTCGTGATTTGTTCTTTGTTGGCGCGGCGGCCCTGCGAGCAATAGGGGCGCGGCGTGTCTTTCTAGTGGTGAGCGGCGGGGGCCAAAGAAGGTCAATATTTAGATTTTAATCTGCCGTGGCTGTGCGCTGTTTACACAAGAGATGCTGTCATCTTCGATATTCAGATTTGGGAAATCTTCGCACCGATCACATGTTGAATATCTGGCGGCGGCGGACCGCTTCTGCCGCGTGCCCAGCTCAGCGCCGCGCGGGCCAAAAGCAATGGAGCTCCGGTCCAATTTGCTGAAAAACAAAAACAGCCTTTAAGTGTTAATTCGCTTTTGGAAAAGTTAGGCACCGAGACCCAGACGGTTTTGAAACAGATTTCTTCCACTTAGTCATTTCCTCGTCGGGAGGCTTTTTTATCGGGGGGGAAAGCGAGGGGCTTCCGCGGGGGCGCGGCTTCGGCGCGGCGCTCTGTTTCTGCGGGGAAGGGGCCGGCGAGCGAACCCCCCCCTTTTTTTTTTTACCTCGACGTCAGCGCCGCTAAACCCACCTCACCGGCAAAAGAAAGAAAAAACGGCCAAATGACGGTCACCTACTGGCTAACGCGCCACGCCGTCAAAGTCAGCATCCCTCCGGCGAAAACCCCTTCGCCACACCAAATGTGAAGCATGAAAGAGTGGCTGTGTGGCGCTGCCCCTCTCCACCGGACCCTCCGCTCCTGCTGCCGCGTGATGGAGTCTGTGGCGGTATATTTAGGCGTACGGTTTGGGACAGGAAGAGGGGAAGCGCTGAGGTTATATGATTGCTTCATTATGGTCATATATATGGCCATATATTTATATATACTTTGTTATGTATGTCATTACATGTACGCCGGTGAGTGTTTGTTTGTTTGCGTGCGCGCGCGTGGTGTGTGTGCGTGCGCGCGCGCGCGTGCGACCGAGTAAAGAGGGCTCAGTGTTTGGACCACCCTGCGAGCTGGGCTGAGTGACAGCATGGGCCTCAAGACTTTTGCACACACACACACTCGAGCACATACAGTGCTCAAACACACACACACACACACGTCAGCGAGCTCATTTTTCAACATGTTTTCTACTCTATTAATGTCTCATGACCAAATCCATATCATGCTCCAAAGCAAACACGCTGCATTAAAATGGAATAAATCACTTTGGGATCGGGGGAGAACACACGCGCCGTGGTACGGCGCCGTACCACCCAGTAGTATCGCAGCGCGCGACGCCAGCGGTACCTGCTGTTTTAACCCTTCTCCTCCGCCCCGCGCTTCTCGGCACCTGATTCGAAAGCCACGGGGCGAATGTTACGAGGGGGGCTTCGCCAAATGATAATGTTTTCTCTCCCTCCGCGAATTGGGGGGAAAAAAAAACCCTGAAGTGAACGCGGGGACTCGAAGCTGAATTGAAACCAACTGTTGCGAGTTCCCGTCGGGCACGGGGTGGGGGGGCGAGTCCAGCTGCCCCGCCACAATGAAGTGCTAACCCCCGGGGCCGGCGGCGTGCGCTGAGGCCTCGAGTCAGAAACTCGAGACGGGTCAGGCTGCGGTGATGTCGTTCTTATCAAAGGCTCATTTTTCTCCTTTGCGTTTGTTTTTTTTTTTAAAATTTCATTCGGTATATTCCTTCGTACGTCACGTATTTCTCCTTATGATGATGATGTGATGCTAAATGATAGTAGCTGTGAGTTAATCAAACAGCCGTAAAAAAAAATCTCTGTCCCATCATCATCATTATCCCATCCCCCTTTGCCAGTTTCTTGAATGTCTGCGTGCATGCCAAGGAGAAACTCAAAATAAATGTCATATCTGATCTGCAGCCAGATAAAATCAAAGCAGAGTCTTCAGAGTCGCTGGCGACCTTGCCCCTCGGCTGAGAGGTTGGAAATACACACTCCAGATAATACACAGTGACAGCGGCAGTGACGTTGATGCAGCATCATTCGATGTCTCGGTATGACCGTTATTGTCATACAAAGATAACGTTCCCGAACGGAGCGTCTTCACCTTCGTCCGTCAAATTGCCTGCTCCTCCGCTCGTCTGTCCCCGGTTCACTTTCGTTGCTGCCGCCACGCGAAACCTTTCGCCGCGATAACTCTTTCGTTTGACCTCTTAACCCCCAGACCTGTCTCCCCGTTCTGTTCCGCTGCTGCTCCCGTAACCATAGCGACGCGGAGTCTCACCGACCCGGTCCCCCAACTCTCATGTTGCGCCGTGGACAGACGACGTTCCACGCGCGTGCCACCGTCCCTCCCGTCGACGCACGGGCGATTAATAAGTGCTTCTTGCGGCGTTTCGATGATAGATGTGTGACTCAATCTGAAAAAAAAAAGCCTTTGCAACGCGCAGCAGAGTGTTGCTGCTGTTTGCAGTAGCCGAAAGGGAAAGGAGGAGGGAGGAGAGACACTGGCTCGCTGGTTGGCTGGCAAGCGGACAAGGGACATCAAAGAGGACGAAGCCGGCGCTGAGCTGAGCTCTCTCCAGTGATTAAAAGCAGGGGCCACAGTAACGTCTGGATGGGCCATTTAAAACTAATGAGGGAAAATAAATAGAGGCCACGGCCGTTGGCGCACGTAGGCGGACAGAGCGCCTTTCCATTTGTGTCTGCGTCTTGCGCGGGCAGGTCTGTCCAGCAACAAACAAGCACGTGCGCTCCAGCGCGGCGGCGCTCAAGTTTCTCGGCGGGGCACGAGCGAGAAGCTCGTCACAAAGCGCTGACCGCGGCGAGAGCAGCCGTCCTCGCGGATGCGTCACCGCCGGCGGATGTGTTCTTAACCCCCGGACTCGGCCCCCCGGTAATAACCGTCCTCGCGTTGCGCATCAAAACTGAGTCACCCCGCGCGGCCGCGAGCGACTGTTTGCAGCGTCGCGTCACAGCGGACGTAGGCAGGAGCCGTTTGAATTTTTTTTTTTTTTTTTTTTTATGAATGAGTCACGTTCGCCCGTGTCATTCTTCCGACGCACGAACAGAGCGAGGGCGGATGACAATGAGGGGAAGCGAAGCGCCGACAGGGGCACGTCCGTTTGCGGAGAGCGCAGCAGAAAAAAAAAAAAAAAAACACATGTTGCAAATCACAGGAGGCGAAGGTCCGGGTTTCTGTACGTCACCAGTGACATCAGCACCGGACGCGGCGCTGACCGTGCGTCGTGACCTTGGCCCGCTCGGTAACGTAGCACGGGCTCAAGCAGCTACTCTTGTTTTCCTTCACTTTCCTTCCCAAATCCATCATTTTCCACAAATCCCGCTTCTGTTCCTTTTGCTACGTTCCCTCACTTTCGTCCACGATAATTCATCCTTGCACGTCGCCTTATTTTCTAATTTGCAGTTCTTTTCTTCTGCGCCCCCCCCCACCCGTTGTCATCATCTTTTCCATGTTTGAAAGCGCAGCTTAGGGCCCAGACTGCAGAGCTCCTACAACAAGCCATCGTTTGCTTTGTTGATAATCCAAGCGCTTGGCTGGATGATAGCAGAAAAAAGGCCAACCCATCTTAACGGATTCCAGGCCCCTTTCACAATGTGACTTTTTTATTAGTACAAGTTGCGTTTAGCGTCGGAGCTGAGTTATTTCTCAATCCAGCACTCTTCCAAGATCTAATGGGCAATTATCTGCGGAGGGGAAGTTAATGGGTGTCCCATTTCACAAAGTCCCCAGTTATTTATGTCAATGAGCGCCATTGTGTGGAAACGTGGCAGACCCGTGCTAACCGCTCGACTTGTTTAGATTTTTCTCTATGGAATCCCACACCCATTGTGAGCCAGCGCTAACCACAGGAGCAGCGCGCGCGCGTGCATCTGTATGTCGGTGTGTGTTATTCGTGTGTCGAGGTCCCGTCTTGGACTGTGTGTGTGTGTATGGACCAATGTAACGCGCACATTAATGACAGAGACATGATGAAAGTATACACTGACAGGCGAATACACACACACACACACGCACACACGTCGGCCAACCCATATAAACAGACATCCCACCTCCCACATACACCACACACGCGCACACACGCTTACCACAGACACTTACACAAGCACAGCCGTAGACCTACCACCACATACTCAGACACCCCCCCCACACACACCCACACACACACACACATGCACGCACACACACATACCAAGAGACCCACAGCCACATATGCAGGCATCACTACCCCATACACACACACACACACAAAATCAGAGACCCACCACCAACATCAACACCCACAGGCTCAGACTCGGTGACATCATGGCTTGGATGACAGCACGTCTTCCAGCCCCATTAGTCTGATTGTAGGTGGCTCCGCCGCAGTGATTTATGGGTAAATATCCGTAGTCTCTCTCGCCGCTGTTCTGATTTATGAGCCATGTTTTGGTCCCTTTGGTCCCCAGACCACAGGACTTGGGAGGGGGAATCCTGTACAAATAATGACATTGTAAAACCGGAGGCATTTAGACGAAGGGAGAGAAGACCCGCCCTGTCACTCACTCATCACCCGGAGCCGTTGACATGTTTTCGATCGGTCAGTGAAATCAGGAAGCGCGGCGCACGCGGGCGGGATTCCCGACGAAAGCTTTCTCTTTCGGCAGCCGTCGCCCTCTTGGCGGACACCTGCGTGCCGGTCCGCCGCCCGGTCTCTGCCTGCATTCGTTCCGCCGCTGCTGTGATGCAGCTGTCTGTCAAGCCCGCTCGTTCCTCATCTGTTTTCTTTCCCTTCTTGTCTCTGTGTCTGACTTTTTAAGAGCCCTATTAATTCTGCAGCCACAGTGGAAAATGGAGTAATGCGAGAAAGAGAGACCACGCTGTTCACGTTCCTTTATCAGCGCCACATCATGCTTGCATTTTTTTTTTCGTTCCACGTTTATTGAGCGTGCTGCTGTCGTATTTACTGTCTGCATGGTACATTATTTGAACACTTTGGCTCCTGAAACATTTGTACAAACCCAGAAACAATCAACCTACTTGGCTTCCGTTTACCGTCTCTCCCTTCTTTTGCCATCTGACGTCAGCTTCTTCCTCTTTACCTCCCGTTTTTCTCACTTTTATTTTGTTCTCTGCCAACCCAGATGCTCATAACCCCCCCAAGTTGACTGCTTCAAGCTGTTGTTTCTAACTGGCTTGCGCATTGCGACGTCACGAGAGCTAAAGCTGCATTTTATGTTCATCTCCACCTTTTTTTTTTTTTTTTTTTTACTGCCTCAGCAGCAGCAAAACGTGTTGTATGGCAAGTCTGCTGAACTTTCCCTAGATGGCTGCGATTCCAAGTAGTAGTATTATGACATTGTTGTCATGCGGAGGCGTGCCGAGGCATAGTGTGAGTCCTGAAGCCAGCTGTCACGCTGCCATCCCAGGAGCGCGTACACGAAGGATGCACCGAAAGGCCACTTGGAACCCCCTTGAGAGCCCCTTCAAGGAAGTGTGTGTGTGTGTGTGTGTGTGTGTGTGTGTGTGTGGACGTGTGCGCGTGCAGTGGTGTGTGAGACATAATTAGAAACGCGCCTCCTGACTGACAGGTGCCGGGGGCGACCCGCTGCGGTGCCCTCAGTGGTGCACGCTGGGCGCTTCCATCTCCACTCCAGCCTCAGCCTTCAGAAGCTGGCAGGTGGATTTTATTGTGGAGGAAAGCGAGGGTGGGTGGAGGGACGGATGGACATAAGTAGGAACGGGAGGTTAATAATAATAATGATAATAATAAAAAAAAAAAAAAGCGTGACAGTTTTTCCGGTGTATCCTTTTTTTAGAGCCGCGGCAGCGTGTTTGACATTTCCACCAGCTATGAGTAATGTTCCCTATGCCAGCCTGTACTCTCCGGACAATGAGGTGGCAGAGATCTGCGTGTGCCCACAGCCAGACGCTGAAAACACGCAGTGAGTCACCGTGCGGCCACACCGACGCCACGCGCGCACGCGCCGCCTCTCGTACGTGCCCATATACGCGCGGCAACTCGCCCGTAGCAATTACCCGCAGTCACGCTCAAAGTCGCCCCCGGCGCGACGCGCACTTTATACTTCATCACTAAATTGATTTTCTATCGTGTCGTTAAATCGACTGAACTGTCTTGTTTCGGTGAAACGCAAAGTGTATGAGGCAGAAGACTCCCTGTGTGCAGCTGGTAGATGTTGCTACAACAGTATAATTAAATGGGAAAGACGGGTGCTGTTATATGCAAGACCAGCGTGGATTAAAAGCAGGTGACATTTTTTTTTGAGGCAAAACAAATAGATAGGGGACCGCCTGAGTTGCTCTTTTGGTTTGAGTGAGCAGATTCTTTGTATTCAAGAAAACTGACAAAAATCTAACAGATGTTGAAACCTCAGTTTGTACTGTTTGCCGACGACTAACTTTCATTCGTACCTGTGGAAATCAGACTTTTTTTTTGCTCGGTGGGGTGAGCTTCGAGTGAATAGGCAACATAATACACACAAAAAAGGCTAACATGAGCAAGTTCATCAGCTTTAGATATGTGCACATGCCCGACATTAATTAGCACCAGTGAGCTGTCGCAAAGTGCACGATAGCTAATCAGCTAATTGTTTATTTACTGCTGACTCTGGATCCGTGTTGTCCTTCCCAAATATATTTGGACAGCGCTGTGGTCTTGATTTTGCATAAAAGCTGAGACCGACCCAAACGCACAGGCTCCGTTTGGGTCTCATCAGACCAAAGAACCGTCTTCCAGTTGACCATGGGGACTCCCGTCGGCCTTTCGGTGAACTCTAGTCCGGATTTAATGTGAGCTCTCTTCAACGGCGGCTTTCTCTTTGCCACTCTGCCACAAACTTCCATCTCAGCCGCTGAAGCTCCTAACTCCTTAAAGGTCCTCAAGTCTCCTTCTCCTTAAGTCTCCTTCTCGCACGGTCAGTCACTTTGCGAGGACGGCGTGCTCTCGGCAGATCGTTGCATGAATGCATGACTTAAACTTGTCAGTAGTCAGAGTTGATTGGAGCGTATTGTAGGTGGGAATACTGATGAACCGGCGACTGGACCTTCCAGACACAGGTGTCTCAATACTGCAGTCACAGTCAGACCTGTTCACTGCACTCAGGTGATCTTCATTACGCTAATTACAAGAGCACCAACTGCTTGGACCTGAATCAGGTCAGTCATTAAAAGTCAATATTTATGCAACCACTCATTCTGCATGGACGTAGACATTTCTTTTCACTTTGTCATTCAAGTTTTTTTGTGAATTTTTTTCTTATAAAAGCCAAATTATGTCGACAATTATGCCACTGATAAAAGGGAAACGTGCGTGGGGGTGAATACTTGTGAAAGGGGACTGTAAGCGCTCCGTAAGGTGGCCCCAAGGGTCGCAACAAGGAAGCGCACCTGCCAGGTCCCCGCTCCTCCATCCATCCACGTCTGTCATCTGCGCCGCTTCTTCTTCCCCTCCTGTAAACCCGCTCCACCCCTCCCCGCCCTCCCTGCCGATCATTCTCTTCAGGCTACTGCGTCTATAATGAGCGTTTCCTCCAAGTCCCCCACCCCACCCCCGCCACCTATTCTCTCACTCACCCCACCTCCACCCACCCCCTTCCTCTCCTGTCCTCCCCTTCTCACTGTGTGCAGAATTGGAGAAGCTTATCGCCTAGCAACCACAATTAAAGTACAACAAGTCAGTGGCGGTAGCTGCCACCGTCGGAGCAAAGCCTCGCAAACCTCTCCGCCGTGTGACCAGGGGAAACCAAGAGAGAGTCGGGCAGGGAGGGAACCGGCACTACAGATCTTGAAGTTGGACAGGTGAAAAGCAATTAGAGCTGTCGCCGGAACACCGCGGGGAGGACTCCGGGCTTCGGAAACAAGAGAGGGGAAAAAAAAGGGGGAGAGCGGAGTAGCGTTCTCCGACTGGGTTCGCCGGGTTGCACTCCACAGGTATGTGAGTGTGTGTGTGCTGGAATCAATGGAAGCAAAGTTAAGGTATTTATAAAACATGGGGAGGGGGGGTGATTTTGTGCGTATCGCTGCTTGTGTGTTGTGATTTGCTCGTGGGACCGAAGCACACGTGCAACAGATTTTGCTTTTTGAGGGATTTGGCAAGAATGCAGAATATATTGTCGCTGTGATTTCGCAGCTGTGAGGGAACACCAAGTTGTTGGTTTTTTGTTTTCGTTTTTTTGGCACCTGCTGTAAAGGCATTCGTACACCTGCTGCACACACACACACACACACACACACACACACACACACACACACAGATGCAAACGTTAGCCTGTGGGATTCGACGGCTGACTAATTCCCTGCGTTTCTCGTGTTATTAGACCCGTATAATCTCTTAGACGTGGTCAGTCTTTCTAAATGATATCTTCGCATCATTTGCACCACATACTACTTGCATCTACATACAAACCCTGCACGGCTGAGAGAAATATGTCCCACACATGGCGTGCAAAGCCAGCTAATTGTCTCCCATGTGCCCCCCCTCCATCATTAAGATAATTGAGTGAGGTGTTAAGAAAAGCTCTGCTAATTGTCAGGTGTGATGTTCCCTGCTACCATTATCTATAGAAACCTGCCTTTTTTAATCTCAGGGGGATTTAAGGACTGAGTAATGCCACATTAATGACACAAGGTTTGAGAGGAGGAGGTAAAGGTTTTGTACGAGCCGAGTTTTCCTCTCCATCTCGTGTGACTGTTGAGGATGCTTTCCTGTGGGCAGAGGTGGAGGGACATGCGGATGAAAATGGCATGGAAACAGAGGCTGTAATTGCTCCAAAATCAGCCATGATTGCATAAAATAATGCTGCTTAATTGCAATGGGCGCACTATGAAATGGAAAGGTAGTCTTTTCTTCTGCAATCTACAAAATCAAACTTCAAAACTTATATTTTTACCACTCAGCTTTTCCTGTATTTGACGAATATCGAGCCTTCGACAAGGAGAAAGTTGTCATGACTGATTATCGGGCATAGTAATGTTTGTAGTGATCTCCACTTTGCAATGTAAAGTGGATGCAGAATACGCTATATA
Source organism: Psettodes erumei (assembly GCA_016785225.1). NCBI lineage: Eukaryota > Metazoa > Chordata > Actinopteri > Pleuronectiformes > Psettodidae > Psettodes > Psettodes erumei. Next base: position 282,134 of record JAFBJZ010000327.1, on the reverse strand, counting down.
TGCAGTATCTCTATATATAACAGATATAAAAAACACACACACACACTCTCAGGCACTACCTGAGGGTGCTGTGGGGGAGCTGGAAGGTGAAAGGTCAGTCACTCTGCGTGTCATATCCTGTCCCCGCGGGGAGGATTAAACTCCTATGCAAACGTATACACACACACACACAAAAATGCCAGAGCAGAGGAGTCACTTGCTGGTCAAAATGTCATTGCGCTGCTCACACAAGAAAGCGCTCACACACACAAACACACACTCCAAACGACACTTCTCTTCTACGTCCGGTTTGGTGATTGGAAGGGAGGGGACGTCGGAGCTCAAGCCAGTGAACACCCTTGGATGTCCATTAATGGCTCCAGTGCTCTGACAGAAAAGGATGTGCGATGTTCCGCAAAGGTATGGTTAGACGCATGCCGCCCGCACCCAATCCATCCGACATTGTGGCCGCACTCAACTGAGCCAGAAAGCCAGAAACCCCCCCTCCCCCCGATGAGCAACTTTCCTCTTAAGGAACTAGAACGACCAGAGGCCCCCCCCCTCAAGTGGAAGTGGAAGTGGGAGGTGGCAATGCTCGGCCTCACCTCACCTTTGCAAAAGATGAAAAGGCAAAACAGCAGCAAAATCTCTCTCCAAAAGACGTCTCGGGCCTCAGGCTAGTTACAGGTGTGTGTGTGTGTGTGCGCGCGCGCACGCGACCTTGTGTATGTCTCAGCACGCGTTCGCCTTTGAGACACCTCCAGATGATGTGGACAACGCGCACATGTGCCTGCGCCGGAGGGCTGGAGCGTTGCCCCGCCCCCTGACGAGCTCAGCTGACTTCACCGTCAGAGAAACGGCTTTTTGAAACTCCTCTCTCCTCACGCGCAACGTCTTCACGCCCGCGAACAAAGTCAATCCGACTGAATACGTGTTTGTCCCTGTAGCTAGGGAGCTAATTTTTTTTTTTTTTTTTTTTTTTGCGCCAGAGACAAGGTCGCGGCCTGCGCGGTCGGTTCTTGCAGGGTGACATTGATCATTTGTCTGGCGCTGCCTCGAAGGTAAATCTCTGGGATTGGTGGGCGGACGGAGACATACATTAACCGCGGGTCACCTCGACCGTAATAAACCAAACTGGGTGAAGTGAGAAAGCAGGATATCGCTTGTCTCTGTGTCTGGATCGTTTTTCGGGCTAATCAACGTGCTTTGGGTTAGGGCAGTGGATTTATGTGCAAACCCTTAACTGCTTGTTTTTTACACATGAGTTAGTGCAACATGCTATTATTGTACTAATTACTGTATTTTTCCCCTCCTTCATGCCAAACAGGCAATGTTCGCTATTGGCAGACATCTTTAGGTCGCTGGATAACGGTATCTCAGATCTTAATGTGGGGTTTTCTTCTTTCTTTGCAGAGTCTGGGCTCCGCTGACCGGAAGGAGAATCAGCACAAGAAGTAAGTCTCGCCTGCTCGCCCTCCGTCCATGCCGACTTCCTTCCCTTTTGCCTAAACTTTGAGTTTCCGCTCCGAAGTTTAGCGACCAAAGATGCGGATGTGATTGAAAATCAATGGCTCCCACAGACTCCATGCAGTCTAATGGACTCTTGTTGCGTCATGTTTATACTGGCTGTCATTCTGTCTGGTTGTTTAAAGCACATTGCCATTTCCCCCGTTCTAATCTTGAGTTATGTCGGACAAACAGAGCGCGTCGCCACGAAACTGCCCCGCTCGCCGACTCCCTGACCTCATTAGCATAACTGATTACGCCCGATGCATCACCGTGGTTCAAGAAGAACAACAGGCGGCTCAGTTTCCAGTCATTTCTCAAGGTAGCAAGAATTTGACCTGATTCATCTGCGTTTAGACGCCAGTGAATTCCAATGTGTGTGTGCATGCGTTTTGAAAAAGTTAAGTCTGTCTAAGCCTGACCCATAATCCGTTCCATAACCGTAAGACTTCTCAGCCAGTCCGGTTTTTCAGCACGGCGCTGTCTGCATCGATCAGGACGGGAATCTGCTTTCGTTCGCCCCCGCGGAGCCAAAGCGCTCGCAGGTTGTGTTCTCCTGGAAATCAGTTCCGTGAAATCACGGAGAGAAATTCAGTTCCTCTGTGGGAGTGCAAAAGGGGTTTGTGCGTTTTGTGCAACTCTTGTTTCACGCTGGCCTATTGGGTCCGTGACATCTTCTATGGATTGGCGGGTCGCACCGAGGACCCTGCGTCCGTGCTGTGAAGCCACAGTTTGCCTGTGTACCAGCTTCGGGAACATACACCCCCGGATGAAGAGGGCTCGGTCGGCACAGCAGCAAGAGACAGATCGACATTTCCTCACTTCTGCGAGTACATTTAATCGTTTTTCAGCTATAACCCTCTCAGTTATCTGAACTGCGACCATTAAAGACGCTCATTACTGCTATTAGCTGTTAATGTGAAAAAAATGGACTAAATAGGAACAAAAAAAAAACCCACTGCTGTGAACATATTCTCTCAGTCTCTCATTGGCTGTAACTTTACTAATTGCACCACTCGCGACTTGCCAGCAAATCTACTGCTGTACCGCGTTGGGGCCTGACCGTAGCGCCAAATAAACACCGAGCCTTTTAGTGAGACATATGCCTTCTTTGCACGTCTGACCCCAGCAGCCTAAGGGTGCGTTGCACATCACCGCGAAGTCACAGTGGGCGCGCAGCGATTAAAAACGAGCGGGGCGAGAACTTCATTCAAACAGAAATAGCTGTATATTGTAGTTGCCCGGCAACCGAAGCCGCGGACGCCCGTACAACATGTCCATCTCCCGTTTGTTTCTTCCTCACAGCGGTGCGGCTACCGTCATGGCAGGTGCACCTCAATCTCCCTGCAGAACGGTCGCTTCTGTGTACCAAGAAGGCAGTTATGTTCTTTTTTTACTCTCTCTGTCTCAGCCCGAGACGTTTCAGGATGCTTAACTTTGGCCCTGTTAGGATATTTTCTATTTGCTGTCATCCTTTGAAAGCTGAAACTGAATCTTGATTTTTTTTTTTTTTTTTTTTTTTTCCTCCTTGAGCGCACTCAAGCCGCCTCAAAGTGCGGGGGAGCTCTTGAAAACCATTGACTGTTTAACTTTGTTCAGTCCTGCCTCAGATGGGCTCGTATGTTTCCCTGTGTAAAGCGCAGCTTTCGGCTGCGCGTTTGAACCGTCTGAGCTCGCGCCGTTTCATAGCAACAGGCCTTTCCCGTGGAGTGTGTGTGAGTGTGTGTGCGTGTGCAGGAAGTGCGCGAGGTGCGTGTGCGCGCCTTGTCCTGAAAACACCCAGCGGCGTTTTCACTTGGATCTTTAACAAATAGAGAAAAAAATAATGGAGGAACATAATGGGGCCGAATAAAAAAAAAAAGAAAAAAAAAGAGTTCACATGTTGAAAATGTTTCCCAGCAGTGAAAAATAACAGCGGTTATCCATCACCTGCCTCCGTCTGACTCACTAACGGTGGAACATGTGCTGCATCGGACATTTATCGTACGCTTTTCTGTCACATCACATGCGTCCGATGCGCTCGGCGTGCTGGCACAGCGAGTACTCGGCGTGCCATAATGGGAGACGTCGGTTGCCAGGAGACAAGCAGCTGTACTGGAGACCCGGTAGGGCCGTCGCGGGGATGTCAGGTAACGAGAGCGGGCCGTGGAACGAGGGAGAGCCGTTCAGCGCGCTCGGCCCGCGCAGACACGCGGGGATTCACGCGCCCGCAGGTTCGTGTTTTTTCACCTCAAAATTGTTACGGGCCCCGGAGGATACGCGACAACGTACAGCGATTTCATCCTTAATGCAACGTGTGTGCGTACCTGTTTGCCTGCGTGACTGAGTGTCGGCGCATGTTCTGTAATATCCCATCTGTATTATCTCAGCCTCCGCTATATTAACAAGCGCTTCCTCTCTGCTCTGACTTCTGTCCAGCTTTCTGTGGAGCAGATCAGTAGTTTTGAAGGCACCCCCCCCCACACACACACACACACACACACAAAGCCAATTACATTTAGTTATACTTTGCCTCAGAAAACATCAAGGCAGCGATTTTAATTCGACTGCTTGGATTTCATAAAAGCTTCCGTCGTTCCCTGCGTCCCAAGGCTCACTTGAGGCCCCGTCGGGCTGTTTCCCTTATTGCAGTCAAGGATTTCATTGGGCACGCCACTTATAAGTGAATCAATTTTGCTGGACTCTCGACTCATCGTTCCATTCTGTCCCACTTGGACCACCTCAGCATTGTTTCTACGTGCCTCAGGAACTAATCACTGGAGCGTTTACGGGTGATTCACAATGCCCGGGGGACGTTTATTACCGGGCGTACCGGAAGGCCTCGCGTTTAGTTTAGTTTATTTTTTTTGATATCGGTGATGTGATATCCGAGCATACTCAGACGCACGGTGGAAGAAAAGGAAAGAAGGCTCTGGGTGAACACAATTGTTTGTGAGATATTAACCGGTCAATCAGCTCTTTATTTAGTTTATATCTCGTCATCACATTCTGAGCACTTTGAAAGCTTGTGCTGCAATGACAGCGAACATCACTTTCTCAACTTTCCCTCGTCTATCTGTGACCCTGTCTCTCCAATGATGCGGACGACACAGGAAGGAAGAAATAATAAGAGGATGGGGAATGAGGGGGGGTCTTTGGAAACGAGGGGATGCTTTTCTTTTCTTTTTTTTTCTCATGGAGCAAGGGATTTAGGTACGGATGTCAGGGAAGAGAGGACGTGATTAGGCTAATTTATTCACGGGAGCCGGCCATGTAATCGTTCTCATATGGGGGTGACGTAGGTTTGTGTGTGTGTGTGTGTGTGTGTGTGTGTGGGTATAGGTGTGGGGGAATAACTCAAGGTGAGTAAGAGGGGATATTTGTTCAAAAACTATGTGCCTGTCTGAAGTTTTCTTGAATCAAACCGTATTGTAGTTCCATTTAATTACTGCAGTTGTTACTCTGATGAAGGCTCTGGCATCAACATATGGTAAAGGCTGTAGTAATTATGCATATATATGTATATATATGTGTAAAGGAAAATACATATATCAATTTAAGGTCGTCGCCCCGATGTTTCGTGACCCCCGTGTCACCGCCTTAACCATCAGACGTCCTGTCTTCAGCTCCTCTCACTCGTTCCGAGCCCAGAAGACGCGGCGCCTCAGACGCCGCCGCCGCTTCACCGCCGCGCCTCCCGCAGCCGAGGGACTTTTCCACCCAGCGGTGGCGGCAACGTTGCCGTGGTTACAGGTGACACGGGAGCCAGAGCCCTGCGGCATTTAATTCACGTCCCGGCGTTTGACGGCAACGCGGGGCCTCTATTAATTTCATTCGCCGCACGGCACACCCAGTCCTGAGTGGGGCCCGGCGGAACACGGCGTCTCGCGTGCCTCCGATCAGACGGCAGGAGACGAGAGCGAAAAGAAAAAAAAAAGAAGAAGGTTGTTTATGGTACGGATACCTCGAGCTCGGCAGATGCGCACGTGCTGAGGAGCATTAACGTGAAAAAACCCCCAACAAACTGCTCTCCGCAAACTAAAGCGAGCTCTCTAAAAGCCGAGCGTCGTGTCATTTTGTGGAAGAGGGGAATTAACAGAGAATTAACAAAGACATTGTCTTTAAAACCGCTCTCCTTGCTTGTCATCGAGCCCATGAAGCCCCCGCCCACGTCTCTCGTGTCCCTGCTTTGTGCATCGGTTGGAAAAAAAAAAAAAAAGAAGCGACAAACAGAGAGAAGGGAGAGCACAGAAACAGAGAGTAGACCCACCGCATTACTCGATCTCATCCCCCAGAGGTACAATCCAAGGCAAATTCTAGCAGAAAGATAATAAGGACTGAGGGTTCCTGCTGCCTGACCGACATGAAACACATTCCTTCATTTTTCCAGCCTCTTTTTCTTTTCACCTCATTTTTTTTTCCAGGGTTCTGAAATCCCAGTGTAAATACATATTGAGGAGTATTTACAATAGTGGTAATGGTGGTGGGAGAGGGAGCTAACTCAGCGGGCCGGAGGAGACTGCCGCTGGCTCGCTATCTGACTCCAAGACTATTTGTACAGTTGATCTAGTGTGTGCGTGTGCGCGCATGTTCTCAGCTGCAGTGTGTGTGTGTTTGTAGCCGTACTACTGTTGATACAGCGCGTTTCGCTACACGAGGAGTGTATGCTTGTGTGGATGTTAGCAGCACTTATCCCTCCATCAGTGTGTGTGTGTGTGTGTGTGTGCGTGTGCATTTGTGTGTGTGTGTGTGTGTGTGTGTGTGTGTGTGTGTGTGTGTGTGTGTGTTTGCGTGCTTATTTGATGTGGCTTGGCTGCAAAGATGTTGGGTTGTTTGAGAACTTCCCAAGAGCAGGCTGCCAGGCCAAAGAACTGAGCAGGCAGAGACAGCCATTGTTTTGGTAAGGCATCCTGGCCATAATTGTGTGTGTGTGTGTGTGTGTGTGTGAGATAGAGATAGAGAGAGAGAGAGAGAGAGAGAGAGAGAGGAGAGCTGCGAAGGGAGAAAGGGAGCTTAATTTGGAGTACTTGAACGCCGCTATTCTGTGAAGCATAGCCTTTTCCACGCTGGCTTAAAATGCAAAAACATGCGCGCGCACACTCAGACACGCACACACACACAACAACATACAAACACTCCATCTTCACAACCACATGAGCTGAGGGAGTTCTCAGGGAAAACGTCTATTCTATTATGTTGCACAACAAGTCGAATCCCTCGCTGAACCTCTCCCTCCAGTTCGAAAACCGCACATCAAAAATTTGATCTTTTTTTTTTTTTTTTTCCCAAAAACATCTCAACACTCTGGGGTCCGCTGGCGCACAACGGCACAAATGTGATTTCGGGATTAAATGGACGCTGGCACAAACCGGCCAGCTCAGCATTTCAGCCGCGGTCACCACTCTAAGGTCACATGTGCTGCACGCTGTATATTTTGGGTTTAAGCTCGTGGCTCCGGGGCCTTGTCCTCCACTTAACCTTGAAAACACGGTGCCGGTGCTGTTCAGTTGGATCCGTGATGGCGGCCAGCTTGAGCTTTTGCATTCGTTGCAATTGAACCCCCCGCCTTTGCGGGATGGACGGATGCGTGTCGGATGAACTTCCTCCAGACGACCCGCAAAGGGTTCAGCGTAGCGTCGCCATTACTCCCTGCCCTCAGGCAGACCGCGACGAATGCTACGTCGGGGCGTTCCCCGTATCCCCTCAAGTCAAAAATGTCCATATCATATTATTTTGAGTGACCTCAAGAAAAAAACCTTTTCAGCAACGTGAAATTGAATTCCCGTTCCAAAGACTTTTGTGAAAACAGCGTAAAAGTGGAGAGGACGGGCGGGATGATGCACGTCGCAGGTTCAACCCGCCTCGTTTTTCCCCGCGTGAAAGGGGTATTTGTTTGTTTGGATATGTGTGTGTGTGTGTGTGTCTTTCCCAGCTTCCATGCCCAGTTATTTAACCTCAACGCTCTCCCAAACCTAAACCCAATCCTAGTAATTTAAACCATGAACCCAAGCTGTAACTGTAAATTAGTTTTTGGTTGTTTTTTTGGATTTTTTAAAATGGTGACAGGAAAATTGTTCAGGTTTTTTTTGGGGGGGGGGGCGGGATTTTCCTCAACTTCCTATCCTCAGGTTGGGATCTGCGGTTCTCATAAGTATAGAAACCCAAGTAAAGGCACACATCTCTCTCTCTCTCTCTCTCCCTCCTCGAGGTTCCCTTCTCCTTTCCAGCATAAATAATCCCCTCAGTCTGCTGGCTCAACCCTGATTGGAATCTCGACGCCGTGCTCAATTGTGGGCTGATGGGGGAAAGTGGGGTGCCCTGTGTGCTTATGTGTGTGTGTGTGTGTCTATGTTTAAAGCTGTTTCAAGGCCATAAACATAATACCAGAGGGGTGTCCACCTCCCTCAGGCCAGGCCTCTAAAAACCTCAGTTTAGAACGAAGGCTGGCACACAGGCCCGCAACCATGGACTCTTATAAACTATTCTCAAACTCGTGCACTTAAACGGTCGCATATTTACTGCAAATTACAAAGAGATGTGCTCGGACCGGCGTGTGCGCTCACACATTCCCTCCATTCACCGCTCAGCCAACCGAACAATGAAGCGCGAACCCCTCAGAGGCCAGCCGCAGCGCCGCGGCGTACCAACGCGGGGAGTTAAGATCCAGGCTCCACGAGGTTTTATCAGCTTTTCTGTGTCCTAGAGGAGGCCAGCTGGAGTCTCGTGTGGAGTTTTATGTGGAGACTCTGTGGTGAATTATGAGATCCTGCGCATAATTATTAGCGGGCCGCAGCGTCGCGATGCGGCGCGGCGACTGGCGACCGTCGTCGGGTTTCCTCGCACATTTCCCGGCGGCAGCGATAAGGCTCGGTGCCGTACGCGCCGCCGCGTTGGGTGTTACCGCATCGCCGCCGACGTGATAGCTATTAAATTACCCCGGATCGGTTTCCCTCTAGATTCACATTGGCGTTATTATCTCAGCCCACCTAACCCTTACGAGGAGCGAGTGGAAAGAGAAAAGTTGTCTGTGGTGCCGCTCGCCGCGCCCCTCCCCTCCTCGCCGCGGCGCTCCAGCTCCTCTTAACAGTTTGCTGGCTTCCGTGCGTTTGTCTTGTCAGCTCAAATACGAGATTAATTTGACTGCGGATGCCATTATCGGTGCGTCTCACTGTGTCGAGTCAGCCTTATGCCGCACATCAAACGCAGGCGGGGGGGGGGGCGACAAAGAGGGAACGGTATCAAAACCCCACGCCACAGGGAGCTGACCAAAGTGAAGAAGAAGAAAAATAAAAGGCATCAAATTCCTCCCTCACTTTTTGTCTTCCTGACATATTCGGCATGTGCCGACGCCGTGGAAAACAGGAGTGAGAGAGAGAGCCGTAAAAGCGAGACGTTTGAGAAAAGGATTAAAGGACGAGCGTGAGTCAGAGGCGTGCAGATGAAGAAGGGATGGAGGGGAACGGACCGGAGAAAGATCTGTTTACCGTGGTGGGCGGATGGGCAGCATATGAGATGATGTGTGCGGGGCGATAACAGAGTCCTTTCCTTTGGCACGTAGCATGATGATTACATCATTAGCACTTGAAGTTGTGGCAGTTATTGTTAAGATTTATTCTGCCGCCCGTCCCCCAATCCATGTGGGCACCAGAAGAATTATCCTCCTCATCAACATGTCTGCTCCCTGTTGACTTGCTTTTGGTCCAACACCATATAGTTGGGGTTTTTTTTGATGATGCATTATGTTATTTTACAGTAATAAGGGCCTAATTCATTCGACTCCAGTGTGCATGGGCAACAGGCCCCGCCGCGATATTGCCTCTCATTTATCGACCCCCACCCCTACCAGCGATTAAACATTACCCTCTGAGCAAATCAGATAATGCAGTCGTATCACATCTGAGGGCAAAGCTTGTTAGCTTGAAGAAATATCAGCGTGTTTTATTTGGGAGACCTCAGGCCAAGTGAAATAAAAGCGGCCTCCGCCATGTAGAGACACGTACACGTAGACATGGGTTTGGATGGAGATGGCGAGTGGAAAACAAGGCTTTCTTTGAGCAGATTTTAATTAGCAATGTTCATAGCTTGGCCGCGCTCTTTTATGATTGGACCACTGAAAGCCTTTTTGTTTGCCTAATGAAACACATCGAGGGGGCATGTTCCCCCGAAGCAGACCGCGCTAGCTTCTACGCGCGCGCGCGTCGTGCGACCGTTGAATTCGCATGTATCTGTTATACGGGTGGGTGCCCAGCATTCTTTTGGGCGTATTAGAGTTCCACGGGCCGGGATAGGAAGCCATAGCAGGAGACAGAGATGAAAGAAGTCCCAGCACTTTGTTTTCTCTCCATTTCAAAATAGTTGTTTTAGGTAGGCGGCCATTGCCCATAATTGCTGAAGCAGGGTCAGGTATTTGTCTGCGCTGCTTATGATTTACTATAGTGTCTGTGCCTTAGTAATCTGAAATAAGATCTGCGGTTTAGGGCGGCCCGACCTCAGACAAACCACACAGATTGTGTAATGCATAGCGTTCTGCTGGTTACAGCGGGATCCCTTTTTATAAACAACACGTTTCATACAAATCCCTCCCTATGATCTGCAAAGCTATGCAGCGCATGCCTGTCACGTTATTTCCCATTAATCAAACATAAATAAATATGATGCATCATAGCATCTGCGTCTGTAGCACATTCATTACAATAAGACATATCGCTCCAAATCACAAGGTTTCTCATTAATTCCGGATTGAAATTATGATGATTTGAAATGCTAATGAAGCCACGCTAAAATGATATTCGTATCGCTCATCTTACAAATTACTTTAACAACTTTGCCATAACTATAAATCGAGTCATTAACATCATGGGGAGCGGGGCTTGTTCCTAATAATTCTTAATTTATAAATATTTATAATGTAGTAGTGCCGCTATAAATAAACTTCTCCCTTTATGGGCCGCTGCTGAACGTCTTAAGGGCTGCAGCGGTTTTGCGAGAATTCCACGCCGTCTTAACTCTGCTCTCAAATGGCAGCGGGTGACCGAGGCCGCGAGCCGGGGTCAAAGTGCACAGTCGATAGCTTTGTGCGCTGCCGAGCGAGTGAGGACGCTTCGCCTCCGCGCATCGGCACCTCTGCGCGGCTAATTGCTGCCATGGCAACTGAACAGAGAGGGGAGAGTGACACGAGGGCGAGCTGTTTCGCAAGAAAGCGATCCCCTTCGCAGCGACAGCGCGTGCGTATGTGAGCGCCGGTCAACATTTTCTCTGTATCGCCGCACAAGCCACTCAGCGCTGACAAAAGCACTCTTGTGCTGCAGGATTGGGGAAAGTTACTAATGCTGGCAAGATCATAATCTAAATCACATTGCAGCGGGGCAGCGAGGTGGGATTTCACACCGGAGCGGTGTGCTGCATTAGGACTAGTTATTGTATCTCGCAGTCGCTCAGACTATAAAAGCATTACGAGGGATTTTACAAATAATACTAAAAAAAAAGATCTACAATTTTATGTCTGATTAACCAGTGGATGAAGACATGAGGATATAGAACTCTCAGGGAGAAATGAGACGGCCGAGTCTGTACATACATTAAATCAAGTTGTTTGGCGTTGTATTTCTGTAACGTAAACTTAGCACATCAGCGGAATGGAGATGGAAAAGAAAGGCAACTGTCCCTGTGCACACAAGCTGTGCGGCTCGGCCCGGCAAGCGGTCCGCACCCATTCCGCATGCGGCCTGAGAGGATTTAAAAAAGCCTTTGTCTGCGTTTTCGCGCACAGGTACTGGCCTCGTAGGCGTCCTTGTAGGATCCTTCCTCAAAGAGTGCGGGGCAGCTCAGCAGCTCCTCAACTGCCGCTTTGCCCGTTCGTACGCACTCGCCTGGTCACATGATGAAGTCAAAAAGCAGCATTTTTTGCATCTGCCGGATCCCGCGGCCTTGGCCCTGGCCCTCTCGAGGAAACGCAATCGATCGTACGTCCCATTTCTTCAACTGTAATCGACACCGGGAAAGCAAAAAAGCGAAAATATGATTCTGATGGGAAGATAATCAACGGGGATATCCTGAGCGGGCCTCCAAGGGGACTGCGTCATCACAGCGAGCCCTGCTGTGATGATGTTATCAGGGACAGCTGCGCGGGGTGGAGCCGGGGTTGAGCCAAGAGGCAGCCGGTTGCCAGCAGATCCCCTCCGCAGAGACCCACCTGCTCCGCATGTCCAGTCCTCCTCTAAACCCCTCAAAGGGATTCCCTGAGTCCTCCTCTGTGTCCAGTGGCCCCCGTGTCTTTGAAGTCGTGATCCCGTGTGTTTTCGTGGCATTGAAGCCATTATCCTACGGTCATGTCGCGTCACATGGTTTGATCCGGACGTTTGTTTGAAGTTTTACAGGGAGCGCTTAATGTACGTATTGGTCACGGGCCAAACATATTACACCCGTACAAACAACAGCAATTATTAAACAACCGGCGGTGGTGAACCATCACCCCTGCGGGCTATTTATGAATTGGCATTTGTCAGAGCTGTGGAGTCTACTGTTTATGCGAAGGGACGTCAGCGTCAATGGTTGGCAGTGGCTGGCGCGCGCAGGGCAGTGGTACTAATTTAATTAAAAGCCCTTGAAGAAAAAGAAGCCCGGCCTAGCTTAATACCATCAATTAGGGGTTACTCCGCCATCTGACCAAAATCCCACACCCCATTTGTGTGATTCATACAGGAAAATATGCCTCTTTGTCCTCGAGGTCAACCAGCTCTTCGGAGAGGCTGGCGCGGGGTCAGGAAACAGTAGCTGAGGGTGTAGGAGTGGGAACGAAGGCAGCGGGGCTGGGGGGGCTGTTCTCCGAGATAAGCCGCAGCATGAGGTCATTTTGAACGAGGGCTCGCGTGTTTTCATCTCTGATTTTGGAAACGTCTTAATGGCGAAACAGCTGGCGCTGGGAGGAATTTGTCGTAGAGCATGAGAGAATATTTTCGGGGGTGCGCCGCGATCAGAAAGAAATCGCTCGAGGTTCAGAGACCGTTGATTTACGACGCCTGTCAAGGGTGCGGATCCAGCCCTTTCTGAGATGAAATAAAAATTTGGGCACCGAATCAACCTCATCCCGTATGTATATCGGATTAGAAAAAGAGGACAGGATGATCCGAGCGAGGCAGCAGAATGCCCACTTTGCATAGCTCTGTAACTTTTAAAAGGATTTCGCTTTCATTCCCAAGGTCACAGCAGTGTTTTACTCAGCCCCGAGGGGAACACTCACAAGTCCATGATGCAATAACGGTCTTGATCCAATTTCATCTTTTTCGACTAATCATCCTCTCAGATCTGATCGGTCGCTGGTAACGGCATTAGGCCTGACAGGACGCTCCGAGAGCGGCGTTCTCGAAGCGCACAGATTACTCATACCGGGTCCTGACACGACGTAACGCGACGCCAGGTCGTCAGTCGAATTAGGCGCAGCCGGCCACATCGCCGCGCCGCCACTCATCCATGTCACTGTTGCGGCGCGTGCCGTTTGTGTACAGTCCCGTCAGTCCTCGTTTTATTAAAGCCTCATGCGAGCTGCTGTTCCCGCGGCGTCTCTCGCGGAGCCCAGCGACAGCGCTGGCAGACGTCGAGCCCCGCGCTTGAGTGGCAGGGCGCACCCCCGGCAGCTCGCGCTATCACCGGTCCAACCGTCCCTGCAGTTTGTCTCCAACAAAGCTCACCATGGAGACTAAAACGCTTTTTGGCTGGGGTTGAGAGGAGATCTATGCGTGTGCTGCGAGCGCGCATGAGTCATTATTAGGGACGTTTTTATCATTTCATAATGAAATTGAAACAACATGTGCTTGAGATTAGGTGAGCAAAGAATGCTGCAGGAGAATTGGGCATCGTTTTACGTAATCCTCTGTCATTACAAGGGAAAAAAAAAGGCTTGATGGCAAAAGCAGGAGGAAATTCTTGCAATTATACTTTTTTTTTTTTTTTTGGTTTTGTTTTTATGAAATGCTTTGACCTTTAAGTTATTCACAGATTTGTGTCCACTGTTCGGTTACGTTTACATAAACCTCCGCTCAATAAGCCTCGTGCGTTTTTACATCGCATGCGCTTTGGCGCTGCAGCAATGCTCCTCTGCGAGCCTGGCTCTTTGATAGAGAGTATTATTACATTTTGATTAGTCCCCACTGTTACCGCAGCAATATTGCAATGCTGAGTCTCATCAAATGTGTCCCGGGCTGGATTGGAAGAAATATTACGTTTCCTGTTTTTAATTTTGAGAGAAAAGTTGAACTGGGACATTGGCAGCCCAGTACAGGAGATTAAAATGTGTGTGACTTCACTTCTTTTTTTTTTCTGTGAAAAAGATTTGGAGAAAATTAGGCAGGAAGCATGCGGCTTTCCCCTCGAAACCTAATGTTTCCTCTGGGAACTGCAGCATTGTTGCACTGTTTATCAACTTCATTTCCACTGAGTATCGTGATTTCTGCGAAACCGAGTTTAGTTTTCGGAATGAGAGAACCCGTTTGACTAACATCTTTGTGTTTTCCAGCAATATTTGACCCTGGGTGAACATTTTAACGTTTTAGCACAGAGAATTTCTCCGGATGTGCTGCAACCTGCAGGCTCTTTCACATTCAGGTCTTGACTGGATGTCTCCTGAGCTCCTCTGCGAGAACGTTGCATGATTATGGAATATGGCGCTGGCAACGGGCAAAGCCCCACGTGTAAAACAAGATGAATTAATAGATTCCTGATCCGTCTATTCTCCTCTCCCGCAGGTTAGAGTCGGGGATCTCCAAATTCACCCATCGTCTGTCCCTCAAAGAACGCCCGTCCAAAGCAGAGAAGACGTCCTCGGGCAGACCTCCTTCCTACAGGCGACGATCCCTGAGCGTGGACTGGTAAGACCAAACGCTCTCTCTCCCGGCCCCCCTTGCTCACAGTCTTTGGCGATTGGCAGGAACACGGGAGGTTGCGATAGTGTGCCTGACCCTTCCCCTCCTCTCACAAATGATGACAAATGACAGGAAGCGGCGGCAATACTGAGGGCTCGGACCCATCTACGCGGCTCTCAGGTTCTCGGACTGCCAAGATTACGAGGTGAAGATAAATTGGTATCAGGAGCAGAAGTTGAAATGGGAGTTGTTGTGTTTTTGTTTTTCACTTAAGAGCCGGAGACAACTGCAGCTGAGCCCTGCTGCGATGTCGTCCGCGCACCAAGTCAGGGCTGAGCTCGACGAAGAATCAGGGGGGTGGTGTTTTTTTCTTTTTGGGGTGGGGGTGGGGGGGTGGCAATAGGGTCCTGCTCTGTCTCTGCGTCTGGGTTTCGTTGGAGAGCGCCAAGCAGCTCCAGTGGCGCCGGCTCATCTTGCTCTTGTAAAGCTCCAGTCCTCAGGCAGCCGATGAAAGGAGTTTGAAAGCTTTCCATCACGAGGCTGCCTTCCCGTCCCCACCCATGGGAATCCTTCCCAGTCTCCCCTCTTGTGCCTGGCCTCCACTCGTTTATCTACCCATCCATCCTGCCGTCTGTCCATCTGGCATCCCCCCTGAGCTTCCTGCTATGTGTTCTTGGCTCTTCCTTCATACTTCTCTCACCGTTGGGAAAATAGCCCCCGGGTTAAAGCGGATCTTACACTTCCTTTGCACTTAATTTTGTCAAGTAAAAAATGTCCAAACAGTCACGGGTCTAAACAGTTTCCAGGTTTCTAATTGCAGCGCGGGGACTACAGTAGCCATTCGGCGGGGTTAGTTTGTGGCTTATGGAGTTACAGGTGTTGGACTCTCTGAGGTCCTATCGAATCGTGCTCGGGCCCCGGTGTGAGGTCTAACGAGGTCTTTTTGTCGGCCTTACGAGGCCCACTGTGTGGTCTCGGACTGACGTTGCGATGTGTGGTCCGCCGGCAGAAACTGCGGCGGCGGCGAGCGTGTGAGTCTTGGAGCGTATGTGCAGTGTGAGGTCCTTTACTTTAACAGCTCTGTGTTTTGTTTTTTTTCTCTCCTATGTTGCTGGATAGGGGACCTGGCCTTTAAAGTTCAGGCCCTGATTGATGTGGTCTGGTTTTAATGAAACGCAGTGGTTAGATTGGACATGCTCATTTACAAGGGGGGGGGGGGCTCGTCTACAGCTGGATTCTGACTTTCTCCGGGGCGAGTCACCGTTACGGGGTGGGACTGGCCTTTTGTGACATAATAAACAGGGGGGACCCCAGAAGAGGAGAAATGGGAGGTTGAGGGCTGAGTCAGGCTCCCGGGAGGTGAAACAAGGTCGGCCCAGCTCACCGACGGTGGGGTCGACGCGCCTCCTCCGGGAATGCGCGGCCGTCGACCGGTCGGCGCGTGGCGGCGGAAACTCTCACAGCGGCCCCCGTGAGTCAGTCGCATTTTTGGGATTGTTAGACATTTATCGCCTCTCGTTGAATTGTTCAGAAGTGACTGAGTGTACTCATCTGACACACAGAGGGATTTTTTTTTTTCATGTGCGCTGAGGCTCAGCTCGAAAATCTCTGACTTTCTATTAAAGATGGGTTTGACAGTTGCACGCGGGCGAACGCCGGTTTTGTTTTCTTAGTCATATGAGGCATTTTGCACCGTGACAGTGTACAGCGAGAAGTGTCGCCTGGATCAGACAGGTCTAAGCGGGCCCCCTTTGTCCAGGAACTGTGGGTGAAACTTCTGTGTCCTGAGACAGAGGTTGTAAAAACACTTAAAGAACTCGCTGGAATGCGTTCCGTCCCGTAATGAAAGTGAAGCGCGGGGAACGGCGGGGTTACCCGTCAGTATATGCTCTTAAATTAAATTTTAATTATGTTTATTTGCCTCCCCCGCCCCCCCCTCCCGTCGCTCTTTCCGTCGAAACCCTTAAGAGTAAAGCGAGACGAGGATTATATAAAATACCAAGCTGGAAACCGACCAGCGGCCCTCCCGCAGTAAAGCGGTCTCAGGTGGTTTAACACTTTACTATCTATTTAGTGGACCATTGCCGTTTATGTCGATTCGAATCAGATACCCAAACAAACTGTGACTATTAAGGGAATTCTGAGCCAAGGCAGCCCCATATACAAGCCTGAAACAGGAGCTGTTTTGTAGCTTTATCAAAGTCTGTGGAGCTGGCAGGGCCTTGGG
Organism: Psettodes erumei; assembly: GCA_016785225.1. Classification (NCBI taxonomy): domain Eukaryota; kingdom Metazoa; phylum Chordata; class Actinopteri; order Pleuronectiformes; family Psettodidae; genus Psettodes; species Psettodes erumei. The sequence continues at coordinate 265,586 of JAFBJZ010000327.1, read as the reverse complement.
AAAATGTGATAATAAAAGATAATGGCAGTGTTATTGTTATTGGTAATCATAGTAAATGGGCTCTAGGGGTAGGGGTGGAGAAAAGAGCAGGGGGGAGGGTTTGAGGGAGTGTTAAAGGGGAAATAAAAGGGGTATTTGCTACGCTAGTTAAGATTGCTGCAAAAATATTGACTTTTTTTTTTCTTTCAGGAAAAACCTTCACCGTCAACGGTCGTGGTGCACGCCGGCGACGTGCCGCGCGGGGTGAACGCGGTGGCCTCGTGAGAATTCGGAACCAAACTCCAGTTTTACTTGCAGCTCTCCGCAATCCATTTTTAAACCTGAAATCCGATGTTGTTCCGGTCTCGCGCTCTTACCATATGTCGGCGAAGGAATTCAGAGCATTGCGAGAAAATACCCCGAGTCCAATATCTAAACTAATACACTCGGCCCTGACATGGATCCCTTTCCCTCTGGCACATATATTTGCTGCCTTGTTTCCTGTGCGTGATGTGGACACAGGAGACATCCAGAGTGTCTGAGAGTCAATACTCGGGCTATAAAGGGACGCTGGTGCTCTTCCAGCAAAGAGCCGGTAAATAAGTCTTTATTTCCATATCCTCGCATGGTGACAGAGAGGCAGTTCCAGGCCTCCGCCAAAGCCCCTGAGCACAATGGAGAGGCGGCCATGTGTGTCGGCCAAGCACTTTTTTTTTTTATTTCCCATAACAATTCCTTAAGTACTTAAACATCGGCGTGTAACGTAGCGTTCGGCGCTCAGACCACATCCGCTCCATAAATAAGAGTTTGAAATTCGAAAAGGAATGCAGTCGGCACGCAGCGTTTGATCGGGACGCGTGCGGCGATTCCAGCCCGCGCGGGGAGGTTTGAAATCCCGTCCCCCGAGGGAGCCCCCACCCCCCACCCCCACCCAGCCACCCTCCCGCCCTGCCTGGTGCCACCCTGTCTTCGGGGATAACTCGGAGCTGACAGCGCTCTCGGGATGACGTCTTAACTCCGGTAACAGGAAAGGGACCGGCCTCTCCTTCCCGTAGTCAGTATAACAACACACACACTGAAACTCATATCTGCATGTCTGATTTTCCCCTCCTCGATATTCATGCTCACACACTGACACGAGCAAACACACATTGTAATAGTTAACACTGCGCTGACTTGGGTGTGCAAGGGGGGAATGGGGGTTACCAAGTGCTAATTCGTATGAACTGCGTACAAAGAGAATAAAAAAGAGAGAGAACACAGAGAAATCACCAAAGCCTTAGTGGAAAAAGAAGGGCAATGCTCAAAGGGCCCGGGTGTAAAGTGGTTTTGGACAGTGTGCCACTCGCCTCATTTGGTTCTAATTTGATTTAATATTCCCGGCTCTTTCTTCCTTGGTTCTCTCTGTAGCCGTTTCTCCTTTCTTCTGAGGCTGAGAGCTGTCAGTTCAAACGAGCCGGACAAATGAGGAGGTTATAGATGTCGGCAATTATTCTCTTTAGAAATTCTGATCAGAACATACTGTTGCGGTTCACTGGAGCCGGGGGCCGACTCCTGCCTTCGCTGTAACGTATTTATTCCTGCAGACGTTATTCTCAGAAAAGAAACGGTGAAATAACCTCTGTTCAAACAAATTGTGGCTCAAGATAATTTGCAAACTCGGAGACAGACTCACAGGGCTCAAAAATAATTAGCATGTATCCCTTTTTTTTTACTATATACCCTTGTTTTTGTTGCCCTGATATTATCATTATATGCTGTCAGTGCCCCTCAACCTTTACTTACAGGGTTGCAGGGACTATTTTCATGCTTTTCAGCGGTGTTCAAAAAAAATAATAGAAAATGTAACATCTAGAGAAACTGGGCTAGCTCCATCTGAGGATGAAGGTCATGCGACGTCACTGAAAGCTCCAGAACAGCTGCAGCGCTAAACGGACCTTGCGCTTTTAAAAGAGCTTTTAAAAGAGCTTTTAAAAGAGCTTTTCTGATGACACTTCAAACCCGTCTTTTCACCGTCAATTTGCCGAGGCCGAGGCGTTGTGGCGAGATGAGGGGCTATAGATCCCAGTCCGCTCGAGGGAGCAGAATTTCTGCTTACCTCTCAGCTTTCGGACAGCCCACGGGTTAGCCCGTCTAAGACGCGTGCGCGGGCTCGCGTTTAACCCACACGTTCCCGCGCACGTCGCACGTAGCCGCGCGTACGCGGCGAACAAACGCACGCAGGCCTTTTCCTTGCATAAATACGCGCACACGCGCGCTGCGTTCTTCGACTCTGGATGCTGTGGGCTGCACTCAGGGAGATTTATGAGGCTGGCTCCCTCTTGTCCTGTGTGTCTCCGACTTGATACTCTGGTTTCCACTCCAAACCTCAACTCAGCACACAGACACAGAGAGACAGGGGGTGGGGACGGAGGGCAGCGAGAGGGAGGGGAGGGAGGGGAAGCGGGGCCGAGAGAGAGAGAGAGAGAGAGAGAAGTGGGGAGAGGGGCGGGGTGACCGAGACCCGAGCAGATGAAAAGACAGATTGAAAAGATGATGGAGGGAGACAGCGAGAGAGAGAGAGAGAGAGCGAGGGAGAGGCCTGAACGCTGAACTGCGGAGTTCTGCGGAGGGAGACGTTTTCCGAAATAAAAGAAGCGGCGAAGTCAAATGTGGTGTGTCAGCGCGTGTTTGTTTCTGTTTGTGCGTGTGCGTGTGGAGGGAGGCAGCCAATGGGTCAGAGGGTTAGCGTGGCTCCATGTGTTGCTTATAAGCTGATAAAAGACAACTGGGTGGGGGGGGTGTACCCCTCTGCCTACGTTCTGTGAGTGTTTGTGGGTTGTGTTCAGGGTCAGAGGCACAGACAAAATCAGCTGGGGACCCGGGAGGCCAGTGGTTTGAAACTCGTCCTGGAAAATGGTTTACAGATTGAGATAGGAAGCGCAGGTAGCGCAGACGCCCACGCCGTGGCGAGAGCCAGTAAAATAAGAGTTTTACCTACTCGTTTCAATCCAGAGGAATTCTCTTCGCGCTTTCTCTCTCTTATGTTTTGCTTTCCCCGCTTCCAACTCAAAAAGCTGACCCAGTCCGCGAGGAGAGCCCGCTCCAGGTCTTCATCAGAAGACTCTTCGCGTGCTCTCAGTTGTGGGACGACAAGCCGGCAAGTGCCATCCTTTAATACACACACACACACACACACACACACACACACACACGCTGATGTGGGATGAGTTCCCGTTAACGTCCATCTACACATCCAGTCAGCAGGGCGCATATGCGTGTGAGAGTATGCATGTTGTCATTTTTTTTTACGAATGATGTATCGCAGCCAGGAGAGAGTAGCCCCCCCCCCCCCCCCCAGCCGACCAACTCCCTCCATCCCTATCCCAGATAAACATGGCGCCCGGCCGGCGTGTGACTGAGAGAATGGGCCAACTGGTGGCTTCAGTGGCCAGGGGTCGCCCCCGCCTCTCTCTTCTCACTGGCTGGGTGGGTGGCATATGGCGGCCCAGACAGGGACCCCTTTGGTGTGTGACACACACACACACACACACACACACACGTACACACTGAGAGACACACAGAAGGCCTGGAGCCACCCAGGCTGGGCCCACGATCGCCGTGGGAGACATGGTGTCACCGAGTCTCTGACAGAGGAGGGGCTCCATGTATGTTTGTGTGTGTGTGTGTGTGTGTGTGTGTGTGCGTGTGTGTGTGTGATCCTACCTTGGAATCAACCCCCAACCCCTCCTGAGAACGTCAGACACTGCCCCCCCCCACCCCCGCCATCAAAATTAGAGAGATTTACCTCTGCGTGCACACACAACACATGGACACACACAGGGCCAACAGGTGGCAGGCCTTGCTCGGCACAGCAGGCCCACTTCAAAGGTTAAACATACAGCGGACCGCCCACTCTTTCTCCGCCGTTCTCCCGAGGGACGGAGAGGGAGAGAGAGAGCGAGGAGAGGAGGACAAGATAAAAGGAAAGATAGAGGGGAAAAAAAGAAAGACTGCGCAAAATAGTAGAGACTTGAGCGCGCTCATGTGGGAGCATGCAGGGCGGCCCGGTATATACCTGCCGTCCACGGTCCCCCCCCCCCCCAATTATGCACAAGACCCGCACTTCAAAGTGGGTCACGCATGAGTTGGAAACATAAGTAAAAGCAGAATGCCTCCAGGGCTTTTCCAGTTCGGTTACTTTTCGACTAACTGTGACTTCCAGCAGATGTGCACCGAACCAACCAATCCGTGGGTACCGGATTTTTGGCGCGTCACGACCAAGTTTCTGGGATTTCGCTGCGTGCGTCACACAGGCACGTCGACGAGAGACGTCACGAGAGGGCCGCGGCGTCACCGTCGTATCCCCTCGGAGTTAACGGCGAAGCGCAGAGGACCACGTCTTGAACCGCCCGGCTTATCGAAACGCTCGGCAGTGGAAAAATACTGTCTCGGTGGTGTAGATCTGGTGCTTGTTATCAAAAGAACATAATCTGAATTCCGAAAAGTCCAGGTTAATAATCTTCCCGATCAGGTACGCGGCTCGTGGGCCAGACTACCACGCACATCTGGTAGGGTAATCCGTCTGCGTCCCGCTATGTGGCCACCTCGGGAATAAAGCGAAAGGGGGATGTTTTTAGCAAATGTGTGCCGCTGAGAAGATAAGGCGCTCGTGCGAGCGTCCCGCCGTGAAATCTCATCCTGACGCTGAAACGGCCCTCAGAGTCAACCCCGATTGGAAAAAAAAAAAAAAAAAAAAGCGCGTGAATCCCGGTGCCGCGTGTAAACGTATGCTTTTTTACGCGCGAGCATCGGCGGCGTATGCCTGCGTTTGTTGTGTTGCCACGCCAACTGGTGCGAGCGAGGGGCCTACGGGTCACGGTGTTGGCGTGGCCTCGTGTCGCCTATAAGCTGATAAGAGCCAAACAGAGGGTACAGCTATATAAATTCTAGTAATACTGAGCCCCCCCCCCCCGCGTCCCTCGATCCCCTCTCCCTCCCTCCCTCTCTCTCTGTGCGTCCAGCAGCCTGCCTGCTTCCAGCCTGTCTGGTGCCAAGACTCAGATTTCAGAATTTCCTTCTACAAGCCACATTTAGAGCAGCCAGCGTACACTGTGTGTGTGTGTCTGTGCGTGCATGTGCGCCTGCGCCTGTGCGTGCGTATGCGAGTGAGCGAGCGAGTTTGTGCAACTTTCTCCTCTCGCTGTCTGCCTCTCTGACCCCCGCCACTGTGTTTTCTGGGAGCACTGTCCCTCTGGTGCCACTCCTTCTCCTTTTTTCTGCATCTCTCTCTCTCTCTCTCTCTCAATCCATCGACGCACATGCACACCATCTTCTTTGTTCAGTTTCGTGGGACGTGACCCGTGCAGACGGCCGACGCGATACATGTCAGCTAATATGAATGGTCATTTGTGCCCATGTGCAATAAACCCGATTAGACGCGCGCTAACGTGCGGCGGAGATTTATGTGTTCTCGTGGCGGCCGTCGAGCCCCGGCGAGGACCGTGGAAATGGGGGGGGGGATTGGTCCTGTCAGCGCACAGCTGACGGCGTGACACGCTGGGATGGAGTCGGGGGGTTGGGGGCAGAGGTAACGGCACAAGGGGAATGCGGCGGGGAGGAAGACGAGAGGAAAGTGTTAAGGAGGGAAGGAATGCGACCGACTTTGGCCGCAAAAAGCGCAACGCCGCAAAAGTGTTTACTCCGCTTCGTGCCTTTAAGCCCCGTCGGGAGAGATACGGCTTTTGTAGCTGTCCATATATAGTTGCATTGTGCGCTTTTGTCACTTCAGCATCGTTGCCTTGCTGCCCCTCACCAATAAAATGTAACTGTAGCTGCAGCTAATTTGGCGCCTGCATGCTCACGCACATATGCACACCATACAGACACACAAACACATGCCTGTAGATACCCCACTGTGATACAAAACGTGTAGCTTTATTACTTTGCGCCTGTGTGCGCTGTTCAAGAAAATTTTCCATTGTTTATAGCTTAGATTAACGTTATCTATATTTATAGAAGGGTAAGGCACCGGCCAAGAACATTTTTTCAGCTTGCATTCAAGTTCCCATTTGTCTTACCCATTCCTCCATCACCCACCGGGGATGAACGAATAATTTCAGCTATGCAATACGTTCTTATCTGACAGCGGTTCTGCAGCATTTGTGTTAGCGGGGGGAAATCCATCGCTCTTAAATTTTCCCCCCGAGTTGCATCAACAAATGTCAAGAATGCGTTGCGCCAGTGGCAGCCAGAGGAGGTCGACGCAAAGATGAGCCGTGTGTGTGTGTGTGAGAGAGAGAGAGGAGAATAAAAGAAAAAGAGAAGAAAGAAAAAGGGGGAAGAGCAACCGTGGAAAAAAAAAGCCATGAAAAGGACCGCCCCTGGCGGCGGTGGCGGTGAGAAAGAGGGGAAAACTTTTGATCTAATCCCAGTTCTGACAAAGTTGAACCACCAGAGCAGAGCAGGTGCCCAGTACCGGTCGATTGATTTCGTCGCTAGCCCGTCGAGGTGCACAAATCTGGGACTCTTGATATTAGCGGCGACTCAGTCCGACATGTGTGTTTCCACCGGGGTGCGTCGGATGGAGTCATCCTTTCTTACGGTTCCAGCCATTTACTGTACGCTGTATGCTGCAACCGAAACCGGGACTCATGAGGCCGAGCAACATTTTCCACTTTGCCGCCAGTTTTGCAGATTCGCTTTGAAGCGTCTCTGAGATTCTTCTGCCCCTGGACCGTTATGTGCATACTTGTGGCCACCTTTTATGCTTGCCTAAAAATCCCAGAATCTTAGCCATTTCTGCTGGAGCCACCAATTATTTATCATTTTCCCAAATCATGGGTCTTTCCCATCTTGACTTGTAGTCAAACTTGAATGTCTCGACTCTCCCTGCGTATTTATGCGCACTCTGTTTACATGTGACTCACCGTCTGGAGGACTGGGCTGTTTGTGCAAACAGGCTGATATACCGTAACTAATAAAGCGGATGCTGTGTGAATGCATGTGTGCAACTCGGGGGTGTTGACTGTTTAAGGGGCTGATCCCGTCCCACTGTAGCAGGCCTGGCTGCATTTGATGTGGGATTGATCGGGGGCCAAACACGGAGCCTGGCTTTTGGTAGAGACTTTGGTTTCCCGGAGCAACTGTTTCCTGCTTCGAGAAAAAAAACAAAAAACTGGTTAAAAAAAAAAAAAAACCCGTAGGAAATTTGTGTGACATCAGCCCTGTCTGTGTCTGTGTGAGTTCAAGTGAGTTTGTTATTCGCGCGCGCTATCATTTTGAGTTTTTCACGTCTTTTAATCTTGGTCTGAAAGCAGTGCCCCACCGAGACATGTGCCACTTCACACCACCCGTTGGTTCCCTTTATTTTTTAATGCTTGGCCCATTGTTTCGGTGAAATCCGCGGCATTTAAACACCTCCTCGGACATTAGCTTGTCGTTTTAGCAGAGCTGCAGTCGGCCAGCGCACGCTCCCGTTTGGTCGCCACCGAACGGATGAGGCAGGCGGACACATGCAGCCATCGTAATTGTCATCGAGCTGCGTTGAAACCCGCGCATTCATTTCTTATCGTCGGGGTGGCGTTTGTTTGCTTTTCTTCTTTTTATACATCTCAGTTTATTGTGTCTCATCTTTTATCTTCCTGCAGGGTAGGGGGCATGTCAACACGGGAATGACATCCCAATCTCACACGTAGGATGCAGCAACTCTTTGAAGGCGCACACGCGCGCACGCATCGCAGCACGTTACACGCTCCCTAATGTCGTCAGACAGTGATGGGGCACCGTCCTGCCGACAGGAAAAAAAAAAAAAGTCGTCTGTTCCATCTCAGGCAAATAACAATAAGCCCGGGGCCGGATTCCGATGGGCTTTCTCTTTGAAATGGGATACCGGCACACGCATTACAAATATATCTCTTGTTTTATCTTCCGGGCCAAGCCCATGGAAAAATTATTCCAAATACCTGCTGCGCTTTATCTGGAACCCTGGAATAGGTTAGGCCCAGCCGGGAACACGAGGATGTCTAAAATAAGGCCTCTATTACGGGATGGAGTGGAGATGGATGGGACGGAGCGGGAAGGGACGGGGATCGGGGGTATTTTAGGTGTATCGGCCCTGTGAAAAAGGGCTTGTTGCGGGGGCTTGGAACTGCTTTAAAGTCTACAATGTGGGCCGCTGTCAGCTGTTGTACGAACTACATGTGCTGGGGGAGGGTGTATGTGTGTGTGTGTGTGTGTTTGCGCGCGTATGCACGCTCGTGTGGGTTCACACGTCCATAGCGGAGCCGGAGTATAAATAACATTTTTCCTACAGATGTTCTCACCTTGACAAATCTGTTCTTGGCCCGTGTGATACTTCTTGGCATATGGCGCAATGGCCCAAACTAACTCGCCTTTTATTTACTTTCCTCAACCTGTCGCCGCTCCCGTTTCGAGCCGTTGCTTCTGAAGAGCAACGTTTGCATTTGGCGGCGTTTGACTGGCGATGTTTTTTCAGAGCGGCCGATAGTAAGCGGGCTGTTTCTCGAGGACCTGAGCGGGACGCATGGCTGGAGATGAACGCGTCGATGGCCCGCAGGGATTCAAACGATGACCTTACAGCAAAGTCATTTAGTCGCGAGGTCACCAAAAGATGTAACCGCTGGCATTTACATGATATATGTTAATCACCTAATCATCAAGTTCCCTATTAACACTTAAAGTGGAGGCATCTTGTGGGTTGTGTCACCGCAAAAGCTGTTTCTATGTCTTAGTCAGCGTGCGATGAAATAGGGATTCAGGGTTGAATCAAGGCAAGAGGAGAGGTGTTAGGGAGCGAGAAGAGAAATGAGAAGGGCGGTAAGGTGATAAAAGGCAGGAGCCGAAAGGCCTGGAGCGAGGGGCAAGGAGAGGCGAAGAAAAAAACACAGAGGCGAGGAGACGATAAAAGAGAATCAAGTTCATAAGATGTTAGGAGGTGAGGGAGGAAGAGAAGGGGAGGAAGGCGTTGAAAGTCGGCCCCTCAGGAATTCATTTATCTCTCTGCCGCCGTTTGATGGGACCCGTCACGGAGTCTATCACCATCGCCTGTAGGGTCTCGCTGACATTTCCTTCAGCAGCTGAGTGTGTGCGAATGCCACGTCCCAGACTCCCCTTAGAAACTCACCATCATCCGCATAGTTCCCATGGCAGAAATGGAGGGGGGCGGGGGTGCAGTCACCATACCGGCGACGCCAAGAAGCTTGGTGGCAAGAGATGCTGATCGCTCCAAACTCATGAGAAATCAGACGATGTTACAGAACAGCGCTGGCGAACGGGGCCGCCGGGCGGACGTTGCCAGCGCGGGGTGACTCGCAAGGCACCTGCGGGTGAGAACTGATAATGCCAGCACGGTGTCCATCTGGCAGGTCACTGTAATTTATCGCCATGCCTTAGATCAGTGGTTCTCAGCCAAGTGTTTGAACCTGCCTCCAAGGGGGCTGAGGATCATTTTTTGCGGGGGGATGGTGGTACTAATGGGATTAAAGAAACAATTTTTGAACTATGTAAATGCGTTACTCCTCTGCCTTTCTGTTTTCTTTCCCCAAATAAACGCATAAAAACCATAAAATATAAACTTGGCTTAAATTGACTCATAGCAGCTATAATCTTCAATGTTCACATTTCATTAAAGTAGGCTGGTCAAAGTTTGTTTTATTGTCTGGCAAGCTGTAAACTCTTAAGAGGAGCAGAAAGCATGAAAGCTTAATTTCAGTTAAATGCCAAATTTCCATTCCGCCAGAGCATCGTCCGGGCATCAGGTCACAGCGAAAGTTTGGCTTTATTAAAAATGCTTTTTCTGCGCCTGACTGTACAGAGCCGTCTTCTGTTCTCGGGTGATTTGTGGTTCTCTTGCGCTGTAGCACGAGCCCTGTGATCTTTTCTAAAGATGTAAACTCTTATAATGGCGGAGGAGCGATGACACGGTCCGCGTGTTGTGTGAAATGTCATATTCCACTAATCCTCCCTGTCTCTTACCCGACCTGACTCCCCTCCCCAGGGCCGACTCTGCCAAGATGACGCAGCCCATGAGGGGGGACCAGGCCCACCAGCCGGCCCCAGCCCGCAAGTCAGCCAGCCTGTCCTCGCCAAGCGCGGCTCGCCGCCTATACCGCAACTTGTCTGGAAAGTTCCGTGTGGGCACCAACCCCCCGGCCCTGGAGGACAGCGTGGTGTCAGGACGGGGAGGAGACAAGGAGAGGCTGCGCAAAACCACCATAGTAAGTCGGAGAGAGAGAGAGAGAGAGAGAAAAAAATAATAAGCCCAGGAACATTGTAGTCTAAAAATAGGCAGGGAAAACATATAGAGGAGTTGGAGAACCAGAGGTAGTAACATCACACGCCCATCCTTCTGACGGTTGCAGAGAGAGACACAAGACAAGAATATGGAGAGATGGGGGGGCTACAGCGCTCAGCGTTTGCTGATAAAAGCTGAAGCATCATTACGCGAGCGTCCTCGTTCAGCGGCACTCCGATGCAAACCGTCTCTGTGTCCCAGTTCCAGAGTAACGAAGCTCTGTTCGAGGCGGTGGAGCACCAGGAGCTGGACCTGGTGCAGCTGCTCCTCTCCCAGTACAGTCTGGAGGAGCTGGACCTCAACACCCCCAACAGCGAGGGCCTCCTGCCCCTCGACATCGCCATCATGACCAACAACGTGCCCATGGCCAAGCTCCTGCTGCGAGCCGGCGCCAAGGAGAGTCCCCACTGTGAGTAGAGGGCCCGCACGTTTTTTTGGCCACCGTGCGGAGAGCGGATACACGCCACAGTCGTTTATTATTACCCATTATATCGTAGCACAAACACCTCCTTTGCCGGAGCGCGTTCACGTCCCGCGAGTGATTAACACAGTGGAATAAAAGGTGCAGCATTTTGTGAATGGAGGTCACGCAAAGTTCCCAAAGCTCTGCCCATCATTATGCACAGCGATGATAATTACATAAAATTAAGTGCTGTTGTTCCTATTCATCTTTTCTGTGTTGAACACATCGAAACTCTCTGCTGGACTTCACTAATAAGAGCAATTCTCTCGTGTTTTCGGTCTCTTGTACTTCAATCTCTTTTTTCCTTGTAAATTTCGACAGGCCATGGTTTTTATGGATTTAGCTCTGGCTATGCTACCTTGGCTACCTTTGCAGGTTTCAGCCCTCAGCAAAGTTCAGCACCGGTACCAAAAAGAGTTAGTTTGGGCTTCGGCAGCCGCCGCTGCGGGAACCCACACCTGTCGTCGTGGCAGCCAAAGCCACTGTCACAACAACACGGGCTGAAGCTAAAGTTGCTGCAGGTCCTGCCCAAAGCAACAACGCGCACTTTGACACGCATTAACCGAGCGTGCACGCCAGTAACCTTTTCATCCGCACAAAGTCAAGTCGTTTCTTTTTCTTTTTTTTTCTCCTTTTTTTCCCGCTGGCGGCAAAAACATATAAAAGGCGATGAAGGGGCGGTAATCATGATGCAATATTAGTCATCTTCGTAAGCACTTTTCACTGTCTGTGATCTGCCGAGCCTCCACTCCCTTCTTCTGTTTATGATTAGAACTCGCCAGTAAGACTCCGAGGCTGTTTGTGTTTGTACTTGTGTGCTCGCACACACACACACACACACACACGCACACACGCTCACACACACTTCTCCAGAGCTGAGCCAGACGTCTTATAAAGGTATCATTAAATTGAAAACACTTGAATGGAAAGTGGTGTTTACTGAAGTTTGCTCTTTGATTGTGCTCGCTCTCCAAAACCCAAATAACTCATGGGAGCGTGTGTGTGTGCGTGTGTGTGTGTGTGTGTGTGTGTGTGTGTGTGTGTGTGTGTGTGTGTGTGTGTGTGTGCATGTAAGACTGAAACAGAGAGGGAAACGGAGAGAACAGCGCATACGGAAAATAAAGGCTCGCCTTCTCTTAAGCATGTACTAATCAAACTCCATCTGAGGAGAATTGATATCAAAGACGCTGCAGACTTTTCCTCTAAGCTTTGAAAGCAATTGATTTTGACACTCGCTGATATTGCCGCGCTTGACTTCACAAAGTGTGGTTACCAGAGAGACGAGGGCAGACAAAGGCAATCAAACAAATCTCTAAAGCAACCTCACATTCACGTTATAAATCCCTTGACGGCTCTCAATATGACAAAGCCGCTTTAATGTGCTGCTGGGGATCCCAGCCTTGATGTGAAATAAGGACAAATCAAGACACACGTACACAATGGCGACAGCATCTGGACCACTTTCCAGGCCTGGAAGGGCTGGAGTTGTAAAACAAACTGGCCCTCCGTCCAAGGACCCCCAGTAACAATCCTAACTTTAAACCCCTGACCTGAAAACTCAGCCCCCCCCCCCACACACACACACACACACACACACACACACACACACACACACACACACTTAATCCTCTCCGAGAAAAGCGACGACCGGCCCTTCGAGTCTTTCGCGCGAGCGGCCCGAGGAGAACGACAGAGCTGACACCCAGAAAAGACGCTCGCATTGGGAACGGGAGCCCGCAGCCACCGAGGAGACACCGAGAGAGCCGCAGAATTAAACACCCAGATGGACATTTTGACACGGAGCTTTAAACTTACTGTCAACAGTGGAATCTAACGCTCAACAGTGGAATCTACAATGAACAAACACAGACCACACAGACTAAACACAGACACACACCAGTCCCAAACACTCCAAGAATGACCAGCCACCAAAGAAGAAGTACACTGCGCTACTGTCCTTTGTGACCTTCACGGCTTTACATTACCTGTCCTATAGTTTTCAATCTGCGGCAAACGAACCGCGTGATCTTTGCGTGATGCCGCCACCAGCTGCTAACGGCCCGGCCGAGTATTTTCACTGGGCGTTACATCTCATCTACTGAAGTGAGGCGTTCTTCTTTTTTGTTGAAGTAAACATAATTGTTCGCGTTGTTTTAGTAACACCCCTGCCGAGAAAAACATTCCTCCGACGGCGGCGGCGGCGGCAGCAGCGGTGTGAGGCTGCGGCGTTCAACATAAACAGATCAGTGATGCACATTTTTCCACAAGTGTTGCAGAAAAAAATAGTTTTTTTTTTACAATGGCAGCTTAAAATGTGTCGCGCGCGTTCCCACCATTTTGTGCTCCCTTATAACCGCATATGAAGAACGCCCCTCCCTCCCTCCCCTCCGCTCGCTTTCATTGCCCCATTTTCTGTGTCATTTTCGAGGTGATGTCATCTCTAAAGAGGGACCGCTCAGTTACATTAAACGAACTTTATTGAGGAATCTGCCGCGGTGCTTCGGCAAACAAAGACATTAAAAAGAAGGGGCCTGCGAAAGCGATTTGTAGAAGGAGTAGCGTGGCCGGCGTGCACCGCTGAAGTGCTCGATGAAAGTTAATATGGGCTTCATTGATTAAGTAGTGAACGCCCTGCTCCAACTTCCACGCTGTTGTCCATTCACGTTCACGGTATTTTGCTTTTGCTCTCTGAGCCTGCATTAGAAAAAAAACGGCTGGCTCAGATTTACAGTCCAGAATTGCTCGGCCTTGACCTGCATTTACCAACTGAATAATTCCAACAAGCGTTTTTCTGGACATCAGAGCCACTTCAGCATGTGCCCAATGGAACTCTCCTTTTAATACAGTATGCGCGCATTGACTTCCCTCACCCCCTCTCTCTCTCTCTCTCTCTCTCTCTCACCGTGCGTCTCAGTTGTGAGTCTGGAGGGCAGAGCCGTGCACCTGGCCACCTTGGTGCAGGAGGCGGAGCAGCGGGTGTCGGAGCTTCAGGCCCAGGTGCGGAGCGAGGCCCCCTGCGAGCGGGAGGGATCCGACCGGGAAAGGCAGCTAAAAGCCTGGGAGTGGAGGCTCCGGCTCTTCCGACGCATGCAGACGGGCTTCGAGCACGCGAGTAAGGCCCCAGGGCAACTTTCGGGGCGGCGGAGCTTCGCCTGCTCGGATCACTGCAGCAGTCCACCGGTCGCCTTTGGGTTTCTTTTTTTTGCACCCTTTCTCTCGGCTGGCATTCTGCTGGGGCCGAGTTAAAAGCTTCCACACAGGGATGCCTAGCAGACGACTGTGCGAACATAACGCGCCTGTATTTCTGCTTAAATTTTTTATAGACGTTTCATGACACGCTTAGCGGCATGGTAGACAGCCGCCCTGTGAAAGCAGACACATTCACACGCACGCACTCCTTCTCTTCCACCCAAAACCAATCTGTAACTTTGATGCAGAAAAAAAAAAAAAAAACTCCTCACTTTATAATTCCACATACCCATGTAAGTTGATAGGTATTTTGAAGACGGTTGGAAATTATACGCCACACGTCAAAATGATGTTTATGGAGCTGCGCTCGCCATCACAGTCAGTCGCATCCTCGCTTCTACTCAGTGTCGATTGAGTTGACATTAATTTGTGTAGATAGCAGATTGCACATGTGGCGCTATTGGCATTTCCATCCATTACTGACTGTAAATCTGCTTCAATTTCACAAGCACCCGCTACTTGACACTGTTTCATCTTTCCACCTCTGAAGTTGAAACCTCTTTACGATAGTGCTAATAATATATGATAGAGCGCCTGAGGCTGCCCGCGTTCGCCTGTCCGTCTCTCTGCCTACTCACTCGGCCGTCTTTCTGCCCGTCTGCCTCCTCAGACCCTCCAGACGCTCCCGGCGTCGTCCGCCTGTCTGTCAGCAGCAGCTCCAGTCTGACGGTGGACTTCCAGGAACCTCTCTGTGTCAACTCTGCTGTGGTTACCAAGTACAAAGGTCAGCCACCGCGCCCGTCCCGTTGCTTCATTTAGAACACACCACTCGGTATCACAAAACGATAAAAGCTCTGGAGCAAAATGAAATGAAGTGTTTAAAAAAGCTATTTTGTTGTTGTTGTTATTGTTGCAGTGTGCTGGAGCAGCTCTCCGTCTTTCGGCCCTTTACTGGGTGAGATGGTGGTGGAGGACACCAATCTGCTACAGTGCAACATCACCGGACTCACTTCTGTAAGTTCTGCCAGAGTCTCTAGCCATATGACTGACAGTCTGAAAGGCCAGTGGGAATTAGGGAGATTCTTTTGTTTCAGAAAAAATCTGGATAGGATTTTTTTTTCTGTTTCAAATACATATAAATCTCTTAAACTGTGATGCTGTCAAGAGGAGCGGTGTTTTGGCTTATTTTGAAGGTTTCCTGGATAGAACATCTCCCCGCGTGTATTTATCTTTCCCTGAAGCCTTGCACATAAAACCAGTTTCACACCAAGTCGACTTATTTCCTCTGTTCCCACCTTCGCCTCGAACAGCCACCAGAACGAAAAGAAAAAAGAAACAATCTTGATTTACATGGTGGTTTATGGGTGACAAAGCAACACAAAGAGCCACTAAACTTTAGCTTCTCCAGCTGTTGGTGCTGACCGATAAAAAATTTAGAAGCTACTCTCCCACGTGAAGGCGTCTGATATTATTTACATGCGAGCTTGAGGTGTTTGCTTGGGCGACATTTGAAGGCATTTCCCCAGTGGCTCTTCTTTATTACATACATCGAACCCCACACACAAGTCACAGTCACCATCAATCCCAAACGACTGGGGATGAAAGACTTATGGCCCTGCCCGAAACACAATTGGAAAACATGGTTTATTTGTTTTCTTTGGGGGGGTTGTCTTGCCTTGGCTCCTGACCATTCATAAGCAACAGTTGCAAAACAGCCTCCTAAATGATAAAAAAAAGAGCAGCTTGGTTGCCTGCCGCCTGATTTATGTTTGACATTTTTAAGCGGGCGCGTAGACAAATGGACACTCCGCTGGTTGTTTGTTATTGTGTGGGAGAACCGCCACCACCCGCCCCCTTTAAGACCCCCCGCTGCCAGCCAGAGCCCGCTCCTGTCACATGACAGGGGTCAAGGCAAGGTCAGGAAGTGTCGGCGGCCGGCTTGATTGATCTGGCTGAGAAAGGAGAGACATAGGCCTGCTGTCTGCACACTGGGCACAGAGACAGACAGAGCTTCTTGGTAGGCCCTTCACACACACACACACACACACACACACACACACACACACTAATATGAAGACAAACTGGGGCCGAGCAAGAGACAAACAGATGCACTTAACCACACACACACGTATATGGTTTTGCACCTACATTCACAGATGCACTTTTCCTTTTCGGTCGTAGCAACCGAGCGATGCCTCACGTGTCACGTCCTTTTCAGGGGACCTACTACTACGTCCAGGTGTCGGCCTACAACATGAGGGGCTGGGGGCCTCCGCTGATTTCCACCCCTGCCTGCGCCGCGCCCTCCAGTAAGTCTCCCGCCACATACGCGCACGTTCGCATGTGTGACTCGAACTTCACACGAGGCAAAACATAAAGCTTCCAGTTAACAGCAGCTCCCCTGCAGGGTTTTTGGCGAGCCTCGCTAAATTAACACCACTGCAGAAGAGTTTTCACACAGGACATAGCTGCAAAGTGTGCGTGTGCGCGCGTGTGTGTATGTGTGTGTATTTTGTGCGCGTCCTGCACAAAGGATACATTTTGTCATAGCTTTCCCACACATTAAAGGGGCTCGGACATTGCATCATTCCACGTCCGCCAAATTGATTTGGTTATTCCAACGTCATTCCAGCGTTGCTTTGACAAAATTAGAGGGGGGTGACAGCTGGGCGCTCCTCTGCCAGCAGGCTGGGTGGGTTTTTGGGACCCCCCTCTGTGGACGTCAGTGAGTGTAACCATAGCCTCAGGATGGTGTTTGGGGCTGGCTGGCAGAAGAAGCTGCCTGGGTTCAGCCAAGAAGTTAACCGTGAAGTCATGTGCAGCAACAGCTGAGGTGTTGACTCACCACAGCAACTCTGACCCTCTTTCTGCCTTCCATCTCCATATCTATCTGTCTTTCTATCCTTTCTGACATTTGTCGGTTTTTAAGCGGACAAATTAATTCATGTAAAATATTGAATTCACTCCGCTCCTGGTTTCTGAAACGATTCCCATGCCGGCTGTTTTTTGTGCCGCTCGCAAAATCCGTACAGTCGGCACACACCTACTGCAGCAGAGTGAGCGCAGGTACCGTGATTGCGGGCGCGTTAGCGCACTCGCGGCACATCTGGGGAACACATGGACATGTTTGTCCTCATCAGCACACCGTGTTTTTTCGTTCGAGCGCGCGCATGTGTATGTGTGTCTTCATTTTAAGAAACTGGGCTTTCCCTCTCTTTTTTTTTTCTCTCTACTGTCCACCTCGCTCCCTCCCAGCTCCCTCCCTCTCTCGGAGCTAATTTCGATGTTGCGTGTTTGTGTTTTCCATTTGGGCCTACCACTGGAAATATTTGCATGTCTGTGCTGTAGCGCGCGGCGCGGCCCCAACAGTGCGGGCCTTATACCGGCCCATGGACGCCCATTAAAGGGCCCGCTTGTCCTGTCGGGACAGGCACCTTTCCGGGAATAGAGCTCACCGTGTTTCAGCCCCACGCGCCCTCCGGGGGGCTCCAGGAGAGGGAGTTGGGGTGGGGGTGATGGGGGTGGTGGGTGGCGGGTGATGGTGGTGGCGGTGGAGGAGGAGGAGGGGAGGGGGGGTCGGGTTATCGCTGACACATCCTCCAGTGAGCAAGCAAGGATGCTGGCTTGCTCGCACAGAAGGCAGAATGTTCGGAGGGATCTTTTTCTTTTTCTTTTTTTTTTTTTTTGAGAAGAGAAGGGAAAGAGTTTGTGAGTGTCTCAGTGTTTTTACTGTTAGTAAGTGCTGAACACTCGGCGCCAAACACAGGAAGGGAAAACACAAAGAGGAGCAGAAGGAGGAGATGGGCGTTGCATTGCGGCACTTGCACGGTCTCCTGCTTGTTACCTTCCTCGCTCTCTTGTCGCCGGGCCAGCCGAACTGTATTTGTGTGTCAGAGCACATGTGTGTGTGTGTGTGTGTGTGTACTGACATCTCAGCCCAAATATGTGCAGGGGCAGCCAGTTGCAGCGGTGCTCAGTGGGTCTGTCTGTCAGCCAACCACAGCTTTCTCACACTGGGGTGGGTGCTGTTTCCTATAGCGCACACACACTAGACCTGTTTAAGAAGCGGTCCGTCTCGCGCTGTCGTGAGAGGAGCGGGGCAAGCCCCCAAAAACGTTTGGGGTCCCAGGCAGAATTTGATGAACTGCCGAGCCTACGACTGCTATTTTTACGAAAGCGAAAATAACCACAAGAAAGAAAATATATTAACGTGTATTTTGAGTAGTTATAACTTAAAAATAGCCTGCGGGAGCTCGTTGCTGAGTAACGTGATTCCGAAGCTTCAAATGAACAAGTTTTCCATTAAAGTTCAAACAAGAAGTCAAGTTTATTTTCATCTCAGTAACGTTATTGCTCCATGGTCAATAGATCCAGGTTCACCAATTTCAAATAAACCAAACGATGGTGATGTATTCAAACATTCCACTGGGAGCGCGGCGTGAGCCAAAAGCTGTATGCTTCCCCCAGTAGCAACCGCTCTGTAATAAAAATCTTAAAAACCCTGCACGCCAAAAAACAAGGAAAGGACTGGCAGTAGCCGGTGCTGACTGATGTTTCTTAAATCATAGAAAAACAGCACACTTTTGGACTGATCTGCATTCAAACGAAGACTTGGTCTGGCTCCATAGTGGAATATATATATATATATATATATATATATCTGTTTCTTCCAGTTCAGCTCAAAACTGTGAATCGAGTCGAAGTTTTGTGATAAACGCTGGGAAGACTACATCTAACGCCAGGTATAGCTGAATACCTGGCCTGAAAACTTGGCTTGAAGCATGTGCACGTGTGTTAGATTAAGGAAAGGCAATGCAGCCACGCGAGACTAAGGCACAGCAGAGAGCTAAACGATAACGACGGCATGCTAACGTGCTCGCAGTCACGCCATTTAGCATCTTATTACTCTCAAATCCAATTAGCTCTGCAGAAAAAGCCCAGCTGAGGTTGACGGGAACGCAAAGATCCAAGTATTAGACATGTTCAGTGTATTGAGCTAATATTAACACTGTCACAAACTAACACTAGAGGATAATTGGACAGAGCGTGGGTGTGACTCGCCCCTCCCAACAACTGCGGGGCGTTTGATTGGAGATCCCAGGTCAAGGTTTGAAAATCCTCCCAGTGCGCGTCGAGGTCCGACCTTTCTGACTTTTTCCCGTCCCACCTTCCCGTGTGCAGGTTGGAGGGACATCGACGGCCGCGCTCCACGCCAGAGAGGCCAGAAGGAGGCACTGGACCAGCTGCTCGGACAGATAAAAGAAGCTCACCGCCACTGTGTCTGCCACGGTATCAGCAACTTTTTGATCGATTTGATGAGCGTGTTTACCTACGAGACTGAACAGTAATGTGAGAGCTTTTAACGGTTTGCGTGACGCGGTTTGTTGACCCCGAGCGAAACCCAAACCCCCAAACCTGCTAGTGATAGTGACTTGATGTACTCATTGAACTAAATATGAGCACATGCTACTGTATATCTATATGTTTTAAACTACCGTTGGGGTTAACTATGGAATTACAAGCAGTAAATTCTTAGGTAGAATAACAACTTGAGACTACATGACTACAAATACACTTGACCCTAGCCTTAAGATCAGTACCGGTATCAGTTGAAGTAAAGTTGGAGCTGAAGTGAAATGTACCCTGAACCGTGGTATGAGCGTCTGACATTAACCTGAGCTTCATTTTCACTGCGCCTGTCACTTTTTAAACAAACACATCTGAATTTTTAGCCACGGTCTAGTTCATGTTTCAGAAATATTCTGGGGCGTAAACAAACACGAACATGAGCGATGGCCGCTTCGACCCGCAGGTGCAACGCGTCTCGCCCGTCGCTGTGTTTCGTCTCACCTTGACAGACACTTTACAATCTCAGGCATGACAAGTACTTCAGGGGCCATGCACAAGACGGCATGCCACCTCAAAAAAAAATAATAACGCCCCCCCCATCAACCCACCCCTTCTGTCTCAACAACGCCCTACCCCCTTATGTGTCTTTCCATGACTCAGCCCTTCCTCTGTTGAAAACTTCTCTCTCTTTGACAAAATGCAGATCTGCCTCCCTCACACTCGAGCTGTTTATATCTCCAAACACTGCTGGCTGTAAGTCGGTCCCACAAGTGTCAAAACCTGTCCACACTGACTCCTTTACATGACGGCAAACTGCATTTAACGCCGAGCGAGTCGTCCCTCTCTCTCTCTCTCTCTCTCCCTCAACACACTCGCCCACTTACTATTGTCCACTGTGGACGGGCCGTATTTGCAGCAGGGCAGGGGCGCAGCATAATAGTCAGTATTGAGTGGCTTTTGGTTCTTCAGACGGCGACTGATTGAGCTTGAGAGTTCAGGCACGGTAGCCAAGGTGGCGTGTCCCGGGGTCATGTTTGTTATTCCTGTAAGAGACGAGTGTTGGGCTGGAGTCAGGAGAGGGCATAAATTAACACTGACTACTGCTGCACCACCCCCCCCCCCCTCAACCCCCACCCCACCCTCCACCTCCTCCATCCCCCCACAGCCCGCCAGTCATCCTGTCTACTGTCCATACATATACGCACGGAAAGATAGACAGGCACACACATAGATACACATGTCCACGAACAGACACAAATATCCACGTACATGCTCGCTTTCAAATCCGTGCCTCTCCCACATGACCGTGCCCCCCCCCACCCCCGTCGCAGCCCGGCTCGTAGCCCGTGCCACCTTCTCCCTCTTGTCCAAACACTATTAATTAAACTTTGAAAGAGGCCTTGACTAACACAGGCACCCCAGCAGTCGGCCCTACTTGTCTGTCTTACTCAGTGTCAAACAGGGACCGAGGCCAGGAGGACTGGAGCTGAACAGACTCGCGAGTGGAGAGAAATTTGGGGAGGTGAGAGGGGTCGAGTTGAGGGGGGGAGGGGGTGGCTGTTTTTCCTTGTTACTCCACCTCGACTCGTCCACCTGAAGAGAAAATTAGTTCTTTTCGGGCCCTGAATGGGGGGATTTATTGACTCTAAGTGGCCTGGGGCTGGAGTAAGATCACCTGGGAGGGGGAGGGAATCTGTGAAGGGTTTTTGGACTCCAGGTTTCTAATGAGCTGGGAGGTGCGTTATCTCACCAACAGGCGCCCACACAAACACACGCATACACACACACACACACACACGCACACACACACCTCCCTCTCTCGCCTCCAACCCCCTCCAGGCCCACTAAAAATAAACATGTCCCCACAGACTTAACTGACCTCCCTGTCAGTGAGTGGCACTAGCTAAAGGGTTAAGACACATTCAGACACACACACACACACACACACACACACACAAATTACTACAGCTCCTTGGCTCCACTCATATGGCTGTAGCTCAAGACATGCCATGCTCCAGCAGCTATACTATGTGCAGGTAAACACACACACACACACACACACACACACAGTTAGTGTTCCTCTGGGACTTGAGAGCTAGTGGTTCCCTCAAGGCCCATAGTCTGCTGTTGGCAGCCAGCATGGCTGTCAAATGGTGCCGCGCCACTGGAGCGCATGAAATGTCGAAAAACTTTCCCCTCCAACCGTGTTGTTGGACGTGTCAAGTTTGCTGTCAATTAAGTAACGGCCTGTCACCGGAGGAGATATTTCGAGAGTTTGTCAGGACAGAGGCATTCAGCGGCGTTAAGCGAGAAAATCGGACGACAAGTTTGTCACAAGTGCCCCGCTTTTCGGCCCCGGGGCCGTCTGCGCGCTCGTTTCGAAAGAGGCAACGTGAGTCCGTTATTCTGCGGCTGTGGAATTCACCGAATCCTTTCTCTGTTCTCCGTCTTGTCCCCACAGAACAGTGCAAAGCTCCACCGCAAGGAAGGAAGCACTCGGTGTCCAAAAGCCTGCGCCACCTCTTCCAAAACACCAGCAAATTTGTGAAAAGCTTGAAAAGGTGGATAATCCGGCTGGCCGCCGTTCGTCCATCAATGTTACTACACATCCAACACGTTATATTCATTGCTGAATATCAAAGATATTCAACAGTAGTTGTAATGTTTCTACTTTCCAGAGGCCTCTACCTGACGTCCATATTCTACAGAGATGACAATGTGTTGGTGACCCCGGAGGACCAGATTCCTATTGTGGAGGTTGAAGACTCCTACTCCAGTTCCCTCATGCAGGACTTCCTCTGGTTTACCAAGGTAGGCAGAAAGACACGACTGAAAAGAAGAGAGAGAGAGAGAGGGGGAGAGAAAAAAAACATACACAAACAAAATTTGCTAGATTTCTGTTGACCCAGTGCAAACTGATTGATATAATAGTCACATAACCGAGAAAAAACTCTGGAAATAAACGAGAATATTTTTTTTCCGAAAGGCCCGTCTAATTAATGCGTGGTAATTGTGTGACTTTGTTTGTGTGCTTTCTGTCCCTGCACCAGGTGTCCTACCTGTGGGAGGAGATTCCCTGGCTGCAGCAGTGTCTCAGTCCCACCCAGTCGTCCTGTTCCTGCGCTCTGCAGACACGCCTCAAGATGCTGCAAGCTGTCTCCCATCTCCAGGTAACACAGTGCCCGGCAGGCTCACCCTCTCTCTATGTGCAATGGAAATGGTGGCAGCTGCGGTAGCACTGACCTCATGATCTCAGGGTCTGAGACGTTCCAGCGAACATATGCTCTCACCCTGTGCTATAAATAGACACGAGGGCAGCGCAGTTATTATCTGACGTCTTTTCTCAGGGAATGCTGGGAACCCAGGACCTCGGTCAGGTGTATCTTGAGCCAATCAAAGACAAGCACGGCAACGCCCTGCTGGTGCTCCTGAAGGACATGAGCGCCTGTCCCAACCTGGATGGCGTGCGCTGGACACAGCTCTGTAAACTCCAGCTCCAGCGCAAGTCCATCTCGTCCCCCGAAGAGCCCACCGCCTTAGACACGCTCCTCATCACGCTCCACGTGAGTCCCTGCAGGGCAGAAAAAGTTCAGTTTTGGAAAACTGAACTTCTTTCTGCGCTTTTGTTTTGGAGACAGGCTGCTTCCACGGCAGTTAAGAGTGGCGGGAGGGTTCGTCAGCAGCGGTTGTGGCTTTTATCAGGCTCATTCTTCGCATTTTTTTTTTTTTCTTTTGTTGCCGGGAGATTTAGCGAGATGAAGCAGTGTAGTGTAAGACACACAACGAAAATGCCCAAAATCGCTGGAAAACATTTATTTATTGAAATTGCTATAATGCTTTTTAAACTCTCATTCACAGAAAGCCAGTAAACATGAGGCTCTGCGGCTGAAACAATGCGACTGTAAATTAAAATGTGCTTCCAATTAGGAGTGCTGCCCGTGCAGTCGCTCTTTATTTACACTAACATTAATCATCATGCCTCTCCACTTGCATGTGTCACCTCCTTTGCAGGGATACATGTTGACTCGACTTGCCGTCACATCAATTTAAATGCCAGATTTCAGGTCAGATCTTGAATCCCCGCCAGCCCAACATGAGGCTTAATCAACTCGAGTCACTTTTACTTTTAAAATCTCCTCGTGTAGGTACTGACATTTTGATTTGTATTTCGGCCTGGTGGGCATAATGATGATGATAATTGAGCTAATTGTTGTTGTTTTGTGTTTTGTAACTAAGGCTGTGTGGCTGTTTTCTTCACAGCCGCCACAATCTGGAACCGAACCACAAGTTGATTTTGTCTATATAGCCCGGTAAACTTGATACCATTGTTGCAATGCTGTTTTGTCTCCAGTGTAAGTTGGTTTGTCCTTGTGGTTCCAAAACAATGGTGGAGACTCCCTTTGGCAAAACCACAGTTCACTGAAATATTTGCTTTGTGGCCAGTTATGAACAAATTGGATGATGAAATACATAAAAATGCGCTGATGGGCCCTTTTGCAGCGCTGACTTTCACTTCAAACATGTTGGAACAACTGTAGACCAAAGTCGTTTGAGGACGAACAACAAGAAAGCATGAAAAACAACATTGTTTGCATGATTGCGAGAATGCTTGTAGAGACGAAATTAGAATCGGTGTCGCCACACAATCAACCCCTTTCGGCACCGGCAGGCCGTCCTCTTACCTCGTGTCTGTCCACCTGCTGTTCCCAGGAGAAGCTGGCGTATCACAGACGGAGCAGGAAGCTGCTGGCTCCAGGCTTATACCTGGGCTACCTGAAGCTTTGTACATCAGTGGAGCAGATTAGAGCGCTGGTGCCTCAGAAACTCCCCAACGTCCTCTGTCACACGAAAATTCGCGACAACAGCAACGTGTCCAGGTGGGGAACAGTGGAATCATTGTGGGTTGAAACCGTCTGCTTGTATTTGAGGAAACGGACACCGGACTGAACCAGCAAAACGACGTACTTGGAATTTACGCACCTTTTGTTGCCTTCCTGCGGTTGTGCGTTTTACGTGTGTTGTCGGTTTTAGAGAGGAGTGGCAGTGGCTGCAGGCCCTCAGCTCCCTCGAGGAGTCTCTGGAAATGGACCGCGACGCGCAGAGCGCTCCGCATCGCCTCCTACAGGACCTGCGCGGCGCCGTCAAGGACCTGATGGCCCACATCAACGTCCCCGGCAATCAGGTCAGCGTTCGGCCAAAGAAAGTCAAACTGTGTGACTTCAACAATCAGCGTAATAAGGTTCTGTAGTCAGAATGCAAATCTTCGTACTTTGTGTAGAATGATTTTGACTGATACCATGGAACCAGCAGGAAGAAGCCAAGTTCCTGAGGCAGGCAGTAGCAAGAGCTCCAAGCGTTGAAAATGATTCCAAGGGATATTCAGCCAGTTCTGGTTAGACCACTAATTCTACATGATTTCTGTAAAAGAACACGGCTTGAATTCCAGCACAATAGCAATCATTGTCCCTTTGGCTTTAACCTTTTACCACCCACTGTTCCACCCATGGGACACTGCTACTATGTACAGTGAAAAGTGGCACGAATATAAATATGAGCGTATGCATTTGCGCCGACTGATAACACCGATGAGAATGTGGAACTGAAACCTTAAATATGTTGTTATGTTTAAAAAAAAAAAAAAAGCTTAAAGACAACAAATATCGCTCGAGCACTAAGATTCTTTTACCCGTGACTTGTTCCACAATAGAGCCCAACAGTGTATTAGTTGATACGCAATAACCTCTAATTACAGCAAACCGTGCAGTTGCCATATTCCTTACTTCTTCTTCCACTGTTTGGGTTTGGGCGTCTGGTTCTACTTTCAACATACTTAAATGAGTGAAAACTGACTTCATGGTGGCCTAGAAGTCTATGATCCATACTCTGTAACTGCGACATCTGCGGTTTGAGTGCAACCGGGGCATCAATCTTTGCAGCAGTCGATCTAATAAAGGCAGAAACGGCATGAAAAAAAAAAATAATCTTGAAGAACGAAAATTACCAATCAAGCTAAAGATTCTGTTTTAGTCCAACTTGAGCCTCAGCCTGCTGAGATCACCCGTCTCTGTGTCTAGGCGCAGGACTTCCGTATCTACAGCCAGGAAGTCGTGGAGTTTGGGGAGAAAGTGTCATTTTTGCTCCTCCTGCCGCCTTCAGATGAAGTTTGCACAGCCCCCGGTCAGAACAACCCATACTCCCCCCGCTCCGGTTTCCTCACCCTGCCCCTGCAGATCTTCGAACTGGGTCAGTATGTAAAATTTAAAGAAGAAATGGGGGCGTTATCAAATTGGTTCTCAGTATGTCACCAGCTGCTCCATATGCTTCTGTATTCGCTGTTTTTTTTTACGCGTTCCCCTTCTCCCGCAGTCCACTTTAACGCCTACTGTCCCAGTTTCATCGGCCAGTACTGCAGGGTGTCGGCTTTGCTGGAGCTGGAGTCCCTCATGTCCCAGCAGGCGCTGAGGGAGGCCTTCTCTGAGGCTGAGCTCCTTGCTGCTAAGAAGAAACACCAGCAGGTCCAAGAACACATGCAGGTAAGACCAGTCAGCCTGTGAAGGGTGGTGCAACATGCTCTGATGTCTGGCTTTGTGTAGGGATTGTGTACTGTCTGCTACTGAGATTAACTATTCTGGACTCATTGACTGTACAACAGCAAATGGAGGAGGTTTGGCGGGATGCAAGGTGGATTATGGACGCCTTGCAGTACGCCCGCTACAAGCAGCCAACAGGAGGCATCTCCATATGCTGGATAATTGACTTCTCCAAGGAAGTGATGCCTGAAAAACCTCCCTCTACCTCCTCGCAGCCGGACTTCATGCCGTCCCCTTCGCCTTCACCCGAACCCTGCCGCAAGCACTCAGGTCAGACCCCAATCAACGATTCTGCGGTAACAAATACAATATTCTGACATTCTACTTTGATCGTGCTCAAATTACCCATTTATCAACAATGTTTCTTGCGTTCTGCAGATTTCGCGGGACTATCAGATGAGGAAGGCTCCTCTGAGGTCTTCCTCACCACCGACAGTGACTATGACTCCAGTCGTGCCCAGAGCCCCCGTGAGCTGGACCTGCTGCCCCCCTCGCCGCTCTCGTCCTCGGCCCCCCTGGAGCCTCGTGGCTTCCTGCGCAGCGACGGCAGCAGCTCAGGAGGAGGGGTGTGTCTCGGCGGGGGCGGATGTGGAGGCGGAGCACTACGGGATTCCACGCCGGACGTCCTCCAGGCCTCAGAGCCGCAGCACGGGCGGGAAGGTGAGCGGTGCGGAGTAGGGGGAGGCGTTCGGTGCGGAGGAGAAAGGCGGAGGGGCGGCCCGGAGCTGTTTGACAGTGACTTCATCCTGCCCAGCAGGCAGATCGAGCTGCTGCACATCACAGAGAAGAGACAGGCCTTCTGTGTGAGAACCAGCAGCCTGGAGTTTCCTTCCAACACCTCCGCCCACCAGCAGCCTTACTCCTACCACACTACTTGCCCTTCACCCTCCACCTCACCACAGCGAAGGTGGCACAGGCCCTCGTCAGTGGACCGCTGTTGCTCTGCTGAGCGCTGCTTACCGCAGCTTCCGCCAGCGCGTACGTTATCAGAGGACAGCGGCACCCAGAGACTCTCCTCGCCGTCACCTGCTGCCCTCAGGAAAGGCTGCCACGCCACGCTCCGAGTGTACCCACAGTATCGCACGGGCCTGCCAAAGGAGACCAGTGTGAAGGTGCGTACGTTCTGACAAAGCAATTCTCTTGTTGTGTTCCGAGCACGGCGGCAGAAGCTGAACGGTCTCTTCTCCTCCTGGTCTTCAGCTTTGCGTAACCCCCGCCACGTCTGCACAGGAGATGGTCCAGCTGGTGGTGCAGGAGATGAACGTCGTGTCTCGCCGCATGCTCGGCGGCAGCGGCGAACAGGAGCAGTGCGTGTACTACAGTCCCGAGCAGCTCAAGCACTTCGGCCTTGTCCTGGTCGTGGACAACAGAGAAAAGTGGCTTCAGGACGACTTCTGTCCTCTGGAGCTCCAAAACCCCTGGCTGAGGGGCAAACTGTGCGTCCGCATTAAGGAGTATTCACCGCTGGCACTCAAACACAGCAGGGCCACCACAGTGTGACACTTCCAGCAAAGAGAGAGAGAGAAAATATTTATGTGCACATTCTCTTTCAACAAGAGCATATTGAAATAAGAAACGGTTATATTTGTACAAACAGTGCACAGTCTCCTGAATTTTCCACTTCTTCTCTCTCAGTGTGGCGTTACCATCCACTACTGCAGCTATAAGATGTTGTCGTATTTTTCGCCGTGTTCTTGTTATCTGAAATCCTCCTCTGAGAATCTGTTTCCATGAAATGTGTTCTCCCCTACATAGGACCTTTTTTTTATGAACATGTGAGACCCTCATATGGACACCAAATGAACAATAACAAAATGGAACAAAGAGAGAATAGTTTTTTTGTGCTGTCAGAAATCATCAGGGAAGAGATTGTGATGCTGAGCAAGATTAATGGAGCGTCGTTTTGACTTCTGGCGCTTTTGACGTCGGCACATCGGGCCCCGTACGTTGCCAGACGCGGGCAGCATCCTCTCCTCCCCGGCCACACATGGACATGAACCCTCTCATTGTGTCACTCCCAGAGAGCTGTCGGCTGCAGCCGTCCGGCCCCGTGTTCCCAGGATGCGGGCTCTGGACCCGGCCCAGAGGGCAGGAAGGAAGGGCGAAGTACAGAAGGGGGGCTGGCGTCTCCGCTTGGGGATGCAGTCAGCCTGGACGATTTGGCCCGTCAGCCTGTCACTCAACTGCTCTTGGCCACTGTGCTGTCTGGCAGCGAGGCGGCCGAGCAAGGGAGAGAGAGATTCACAGAGAATGAGAGAGAGAGAGAGAGGAGGCTGCATCTTGTAGACCCTGGCACTGGCCCTCTGGTGCCCCCCCCTTTGCAGCAACAAATCCTCTGTATAATAGACTCAGTGGTAGTGTAGCTAACTAATAAGATCATCTCATCTTGTGAAGTAACACAAAAATAAAAACCAGCTAATTTGGATTTTCAAAACACTGAAAAAAAAATCAAGCAATACTTGACTCTTTTCGTTGGTCTAATCCATGGAAAACGCATGTAAAAAAAAAAAAAAAAAAAAAAAAACTTCCAGAATTGTGCTGAGTACATCTGAAGTACTGTAGTCATGCTGTGTTAAAAGTTAGTGTTTTGTTGTGTTTGGTTCAGTGGTATTCCCAGATGCACCGGGAAACGGTGCCCGTCAGTCTAGAGCAGGGTCTCCCAAAGGGGATTCTGGCCTGAAAGGGATGACTCAAGTTGTTAAGAGGCCAGGCATTTGTGAGCAAAGCCACACACTATATACTCCAAACTGCTTCAAAATGGGCTCACATGCGAAAGGACTCGACCATAAGAAAATATTTTAGACACTTGACGGGCCGCTATGACCTGTGAGTTGGGGGTGGCCATGACCAATGGAGACGGCTATCAGTAGGCTAGTTTTTGCGATGCCTTGCTAGCTTGTTTGCTTGTAAAATGAGTGAAACCCTCTTGAGCGAAGAGACATTTTAAACATGTAACTCTCATAACACAACCAGTGGTTAGGAGAAGCAGTGCATCACAATTCATGAAGTGAAGTATAATTTGTGTAAAATATATCAGTCTGAAAGTAGAAGCCGTAAACGCGCTAGCCAGTTAGCTCGCTAGCAATAGTGTTAGCTTGGAAGTGTTTTGAGACCCTCGCTTTGCAGTGTGGCAATCCATAGACTCACTTTACAGATGACATGTAATTTTAATTTAATTTTAACTACACAATCAGTCTGGCCTCTAAACAATCCAAACCATCCCTTTTTAAATCATTTTTGGGAACCTGTGCCAAGTTTTGGTTTTTGGTCTTTTGACACTGCAGCATACCATTTGTGAACCTTATTCATCACTTGTTTGAGAGCCACTTCAGTCTGTGCATTGTTTACATTGACTTCCGCATCTCATGCTAAAAGAAACTTCAGGCTGTTGTGGTTGCTTTTTTTTCTCCTATCAGCTGTCTTGCAGCGCACGATTAATACTTTTTCCCGCTCTTAAAAGAAAAGGTCACCCAAGCTCAGTGACATCACACCAATATAATAACCTGCAGCGTTTCCAAATGTAGCACCAGAAAGCTCCGAAACGGGCGAGTTCGAAGAGTGAAGTGAGCGGGCCTGGCCTCAGTTACTGTAGCATTCCAGGTTTACTGGATGATGTCGAACCTGTGTGTGTATGTGTGAGTTTGTGTGCATGAGAGAGTGTGCATTTGTGTGTGTGTGTACATCGGTGTCTCTCAAAGTGTTTACAGAGTTTAGTTTCCTTACACCTACAAAGATGTGTTTTAAAGTGTAACTACTGTATAAAGATGTCTTAAGACAAATGATGTTTTAAGTTGTAATTGGTTTTACTGATGGCTTGAACTTGTGTTAGAGCTTAGATGTCTTCTTTACTCACATTGTTAAAAGCAGTTTTTACAAGGGCCAACTGCAAAAACAAATCACACAACCAGATACCGAAGTATGTACATAGACAAATGGGGTGGGGGAGGGAATATACTGTATCTGCCCAAAATGTGAAAGTAAGTGAGTGTGAGGCTGTCGTCACTGCAGAGGTCAAAGGTCAGTGAAGTTATAGGCAGGAGTCTGTCTCTCGATTGTGCAGAAGGGGAAGAGAGGGGTTTAAATTCCCTTTCCAGTCAAAAAAAAAATTAAGCAAAGCCCCATGTTTACAAGGAGCTGTTGGCAGATCCATCAGGCCAAGTCATGAAGGAGACATCACGTCACTTTTTTAAAATCTATTTTTATTGAACAATAAATGAATATTACAAAATAAAAGCCTCGGTTGTTTATGTGGGTTTTTGTCCTCTTTTAACATGTTGCTGCGCATGAGTGTAGGATGTCTCGCCTTCATCTGTGTCCCACTGAGCAGTAGTAACATGTATCATTCACCCTTTAGACTTGTTTTTTGAGAGATAAACCACTTTTCACCAAGAGCTGAAAATTCCACGAGGATCCATGATATATTTTGACACACCCCATCAGCCATAAGGAGCATAACAAGCTTATATTTCATGCGTGTGCAGATCAGATTCTCACCGGGGCTTATTCTTTTAGTTTGGAGTTTCGTCCGCATGCACGAGACACTCCCAAAAGCCGCTCATTCATCTGATATGAATGAGAGTAAAGGACAAATAGAGGACGCTTGTTCCTACAGATGCTATATTGCGATGACCTCACTGGTGTTTGCCACCCAGTCGATGAAAACTGAATGGAGGGCAGCTGCAGACAGAATCTCACAGTATAGGAGGTGGGCATGGCCATATGAAGCCTGCAACGCATACTCACCACGGATGAACAATGATGCTACTATTGGCCTATGTCGTGTTTTTACCATAATTTTTTTTTTTTGCAACAGGTTTGAATGCTTAGCATTGGGAAAATATTTGACATAATGACATCCCCTCCACCAGTGTCAGGCTGATGTGCATTACGTCAGCTTCACGCTCTCAATGCGGTACTGTACAGATGAGATATATATGTCTGCAGAGTCACGCTCAACTGAAAAAAATACAAATGAAAAACTAAGTGCAGGAACTGAAAACTGTCGGTGTGCAGCAGAGATAATACTTAATGTTGCACAGCTCTGCTATTATACAGTGTGTTAAAATGTTCAGTTGAATCATGATCCTGGTGTTGAATTCTGGCCGGCCAGGTTGCTTTCAGCAGGCTCATATCACAGCGCTCCCTTGCTAGCGCCATGTGTTTTTTCAGCCCTTGAGCAAATAAAATGCTGCATGCTTCCCTGTCAACAGATCCCTACAAACACTAATGTGCAGATGGACACACAAACACGCACGTCGGTGCACACAGGCGGCACACACTCGGGAATCTTGATATATAGATGTGTAAACGCACATGTGCACCATGTAAAAAGATTTACACTTTTGTACCACACCAGCACGGATCCGCGCACACTCTCCCAAGCAGCTTATCACGCACAAATCATGCCATAATGCCTCCTTGCCAACACACTACGCCTTTAAGAGCAGCCCTTTCCCGTTTATTGACAGTAACTTAAGAATTGTACTGGAATTCTGACACCTCCTAATTTTAAACCTTCTGACTCCAGGAGGACCCGAGCTAAATATAACCCCTGGCATATATCTGAATACCTATAAAGAAAACATTCCAAAAACGCCCTGAATAGCGACTATTCATGCTCATAAAAGAAATTCAAAGTGGAGTGCGCGTAGCTGGGGGGGGCACAGCAACTCGTGACTCATCAAAAATATCTGCAGCCAAAGTGAGGCCGTGTATCTGGGTGAATCATTTGATAGGGTGATTTCGTCAGCACTTCCACTGGCAGGGAAGCAGGATTGGGAGCCTGTTAAGCTTCTGTACTGGAACTGGAAGGGTCCAAACGGCTAATTGCACGTGAGCTGTTGCGCTCCAACTTGTGCGCGGCTGAAGTGATGCGCCTTGCAAAAAGGCAGCCAGTACGTCTTGGGGCTTCTTCAGGAGCAGCCCCCACCCCGATCTGCTCCGTCTCAGAGCTACCCACCGCTGTGCTCTTCGACTTGACCCTCCCCGAGGTCGTTGAGGATTAAGGGGGCCAGTGGGTTGGTCCACACCTTGGCCAGATAACCTTACACACACAAAGATACGCAACCATTTATCTCACTTTACATGTAACATAGACACCTACCTTACATGTACACCCATGTATGCCTGAACACGTGACTCTGGATGCAGAGGTGTATTCAGGGAAAAATTACGTGTGTTTTCAACCGAGCACGTTCGGCGCACACAAAGCACTCCCCTCACATGCTTCAAACTTTACACAAGTCCACTGTGTGTAACATATTTCAAACGAGAGCCGCTGTGACATCTTTCCACTGACAGCGACATCCCTCATTCCTCTTCTATTCTCTCTCCGCGGGGGACATATCACCTGTTTTTGCTCCCTGCCCTCTCCCACAGCCCCTCACATCCACCACCACCACCACCCCCCGCCCCAACCTGCCTACCATCAGCCGATTTCAGCCTGGCACTTACTGGCGGATTAGCCGCGGCATACTGTATATGAACGCGTATGCTGGCCTGTGCGTGTTTGTGTATGTGTGCGTGCGTGCAGTGGGTGGGAAAAGTGAAGCCTGCCACTACTGCATCACTCATTTTTTCTCTCTCTCTCTCTCTCTCTCTCTCTCTCTCTCTCTCTCTCTCTCCCTCCCTCCCCAGGGCCCATAAACCTTTAAAGCACCTATAAAACACTTGGCGAGGCCTTTTTGAAGTTTTTATGAAGATCTGGCTTTATTGTTCCCAAGAGATGAGCCCCGCTCCGCTGGCGCCTCGGAGCTTTCTGGAAGTGCCAGTGAATTCAGGGGGTGAGGGGGGTGGTGAGGGTGGGGTGGCGTTGGTGTTGGGGGGGGGGGTGATGGTAGCAGAGGAGGGAGTCCCAGGGAAGGAAGGGCTGGGAATGGGGGCGGGCACCGCGGAGCTTGTGTTTTTATGCCCCCCTGTGCATATGCGTGTAGCGTGTGGTGCATGTGTGTGTGTGTGTGTGTGTGTGTGTGTGTTAATGCCTGACAGGAGGCAGATGAGCTGCAGATGCACTGTGAACAGAAACGGTGACAACCTTATCTCTGGGTGTCGAGTTTACATCCTTGTGGAAGACTTAATGCTCAAGACACATCAGATCACATACATGTCAATAAAGTCCTAACAAAAGGACACGTGTGCCTGAACATAAGCACGCATGTGTCGCAGCATGTGCGTGTGTGTGTATATGTGTGTCTGCGTATGCCTGTGCATGCGTTCGCAGACGACGGGGGCCAGCAGGTTGCGTCCTTGTTGTTTGAAGTGGGGCTCTGTTATTCTCATAGAGCTAAATGAATGGAGCCGGACCCCCCTCCATCTGTCTGATCCAGCAGCGGCACCGGCCCTCCTTCCCAAATCCCGGCTCCGACGCCCCGACGCACCAGCCCCCTCAAAGGAACAGTTGGCAAACGGATGGCCCATTAAACAGGCGAGGGCGACGGGCCCTCACCTCTGAGCAACACTTGTAAGCTCACAGAGAAAGAGAGAGTGATACAGAGAAATGGGGGGGGGGTAAAAGTAATCAAGAAATATAGAGATTCTGTGTATGTGTGTGTGTGAGTGCGTGTGTGTGTAACTGTGAAATGCAAAACCTGTTTTTTTTATAACACTTAACCCAGCATGTGTGAGTTTGTGTGACTGCAGATTTGTGTGTGTGTGTGTGTGTGTGGGGGGGGAGTGGCAGTTACAACTCAGTGACCATGACATTAGCCATGCTGGTGGCTTTGACTGTGCCTTTGCCCTCCACAACCCTCATTGTCACAGAGGTGTCTATTCTCACCTGCTATTCAAGGCACTGACAGGAAATATATCTTCTTTTCTTAGACGTCCTCAGTCACCTGGCCCTCATTCGGTAATCCGGCTTGATTACTTGCTTAGAAGGTTGTAAATGTGTGGCTTTGCTTAAATCGCTTGTGTGTTCATTCCAGCTGGATATTTTTTAATTAAATGTGGTTTAATAACTGCTCTTGAAAACCAAGGAGATACTTGATCGCGATTGAATGAAGAGTCCACTTCTGAAAAAGGCTCTTTTAACACACATGAAACAGACACATCTGATCATTACCTCGCGCTTCCTAAAGGAACCTTCAAACCAAATCACATTTCAGCATCAAGCTGTTGGAAGAAGAAGAAAGACAAACAATTCACCCAGCATCCTTGTGAACTCTAACTCCAGCCCCTCGATGCTTCCTGTGTCAGCCATTTGTCATCCGTCTGCTCAATTATGAACCACGCTGATTTGTTTGAAAGTGTTCCAGGCGTCCTTCGCCCCGTGTTTCGAATGCCGGGAAAAACAACAGTTTGGGTCTGCGCTGAAAGTCGGTTGCACGCAGAGGAGCCAGAGGGCTGGTGTGCTGAGAGCCAGCGCTGATGACAACAACAACAACAAAAAAAAAAGAATTCCAAGAAGCAGACGAAGATGAGAGAAGGAAGGGGCAGTACAGGACCAGCCGAGGGTATTCTGTGTTCACTTTCAGTACCCTGCGCCTGGCAAACAACCTGAAAGCAATTTATTTTCTTTCCCCAGACATTTAGGATCAAATCCATGTTAGTCATTCACATAAAAGGGTCTCAAAAAGAAAGGAAAGAGGGAAGGGAAAAACACCAGCTTGGCTTGATGTATGTGCGTGTATGTGTGTGTGTGTGTGTGTGTGTGTGTGTGTGTGTGTGTGTGTGTGTACATGTGTACATATGTGTGGGCGCTTAGAGGATTCAGGTACCTCAGAATAAAAGGTTTGGAAGCTGCACAAAAGGAATTGAACTGCTAGTCTGAGTCAGATGACGTGAAGAAGTAAGAAAAAGGACAAATCTTGCGTTTCAGCTGCTGTGACCGATGGGCTTGTCCCCTGCGGACACACACACACACACACACACACACAAACACAGATATATTCACACATACATCCATATTAACCCCAGCTCCAGCCCCCTTTGTGCTAAGGATGATGTCATGCCTTCTGAAAACATGTGGGGGGCGGCGTCGGGGGGTTTAGGGGGGGATTCCTTTGGTCCTTTCAAGTTTGCTGGAGGAGCCTTGGGCCACGGCAGGGTAGACAGTTCGAGGGCAGGAGGCTCAACGCTGCCCCCCCCCCCCCCCAACTCCTCCATCCCACCCCACCCCAGCAAGCAGTCACATTAGGCACGCTCCGGCCATGCCATCAAAGGCCCGGCTCACAGCAGACACACACACACACACACGCAAACACACACAAAAGAATACATGCACACAGTTGCTTCCCGAGCGCTTGAGCTCGTGACACACAGGAACGCTCGCTCGGACACAAAGTCAAACGAGCGTGTTCGCACTCGGATGAAACAAACGCGTGCCTAAATATAACAGCACACATGCATGCACACGCACACACACACGCACTCACAAAGGACATATACACAGTCACTGGCATACCAACAGATCAAACACGCACGCACTTCAATCATGCCCCCCCCCCCTCCGGCTGTGTTATTGTTTTGAAAATATGATTGCGGTGACGGATGGGGTGGGGAGAGGAGAGGGCTCTGGCAGGGGCGAGTGGCAGGGCCCCTCCATTGTCCCCGACCAGTGTGAGTCTGTGTCCATAGCTATAGAAACTGGGGCCACACTGGGAAGGCATGCTTTCATCTCCACCACAGGCTCACCGCTGGCAATAAGGGGTCAAATAAATCCCCCTGGATGCATTGAGGGGAGGGGAGGGGAAGGGGGGGGATGTTCAGGCGCACATGAGGGCACACACACACACACACACACACACACACTCTGGTCATGTTTACCTGAGCTATCTCATGTTCACACTTAAATGGATATATCTTCAGCCACGCGTTTGAAGCGGACACATTGCCGTGCTGTGTGGTTTATGGCAATAAACGTAAAGGGCTGTGGTACTGGATCATGCTCTATATTTGTCCCTATACAAAATAAATCAATCAAAATTTCAAATAAATTTCAGCAACAACTTGGAAGAGAGCACATCCCTCAGTTTCTGTGCTTCAACTCCCACTTAATTAATCTGCTGATCTGGTTTTCCCGATTAAGTGATTAACTGTTTGGTCATTGTATTTTTCTTCGTCTTCTTCATCTTTCTTCTTCTTTCCTGTTACCTTGGTATGACTTTCATATCTTTTGGTTTCTCTCCTCTTTTATTTTGGTAGTTATCTCCTCATGTGTGTTCTGTCTTTGTGTCCTCGTCCATGCCTTTGTCTTTGTCACATCATCATGTTCGCTTGCCTGTGTTGTGTCACTTTTCTCCTTTGTACTCTGAGTTATTTCTAAGTTCCTGTGTTTTTTGCAAGTTTGGGTTTTATGATTTCTTGGGCAAGTTCTTGGTTTCCACCTTTTTCTTTGGGACTCTGTAGAAACGTTGTTTAAAAAATCCTTGCACCGCTCCTTCCCGTCTGCCTCTTGTTGTATTTAGGTCCCGTAAACTGCAACCTTGTCACCACTGATTTGTTTTGTCCGACCAATAAAAGTCCAAAACCCAATGATGTTCAGTTTACTGTTGTGTGTGACAAAGAAAAGAGTCTCACGTTTGATAAGTTCACCTGATTGTTAAAGCAACTACTGATTAATTTTATGTTGATCGACCAATTGATTAGTCAACTAATTAATTCAGCGTAATTTCAGTAACTACAGAAGCGGACGCACTGCAGGTTCTTTCACTGCTTCTGTTTGGTTTCACCCACAACTTGGACTCTTTAAGTGCATTTCATATAGTGTGTGTAAATGAATACATTTCAAAAGCACCAAAGACTCAACATTTAAAGACTTTAAAGCTGTTTCAAATGTTTCCACTGCAGCCTGTCACCAACACATTTTTCGATTCAACTTCCAACAGAATAAAATCCCAGACTCGGTATCACTTGAATCCCCAATATTAGTATTTTCTTCTCAATTTCTCTACAAAATCTGACATGAAAGAGATCCTCCTGTGATCACATCAGAGGCGGTCTTGGTCACTTTGGGTAAACACGCCCTGAGCATGCAGCACATGTAACACAGGATCACGATGTTGATCATCAGGATTCACAATGTGCTGAGACATTCCAGACTTGCCAATTGCTGACACACACACGCACACACACACACACACACACACACACACACTGTATACAAAGGCGTGTAAAATTATACAGACACGCCCATTGACATGCACACTTTGGGCGCAGTTAGCAACACATTCTCACGTGCAAATAAATAAGCACTTACTCAAACATATGGAAAACTGGGTTCCACTCTATGTGGATTTGACTGTAAGCCTCCAAGGTTTTTATGATCCAACCCGAAACAGGCTGCTTGATGGCACTTCCTGCCATCATCCTCCTCTGTTCTTCTTCTCTGGTGTTGAGTCGCACATTTCCATCTCAGCCTCATTGCCGAGGCACTGAGCCCTGCCCAGCTTAGGACCAAAACCCTTGCAGATTAATGCCAGACTCACTCATTACAATGCTGTATGTGTGTGTGGTGGATTAACTGACCAAATATTAGACAGACAGACCCTATCGCAGGTTTCTTTGACTCACATGAAGCTCAAGTTTCTCAAAACAATGTAGGAAGCAGCTAGCCCGATGCATCAACATCTAAACATAAAATGTATCCGACACAGCATGGTCCAATATGATTAATGTACATATGCATAGGCATGGCTTCATGGGACATGCTGAAAAGCACAAAGCCAGGCGACTAGCTGTCCTGTTAGCACCTGTGTGTGAGCGGTGTCTGGTGGAGGCCGGGCCAGTCATACAGTCACCAGGCCTGAGGAGAGGAGAGGAGAGGAGAGAGGGAAGGTCAGCACCACCGCATGCCACAGACAGACTGACGATACTTCTACTGGGCTCCACGCCGGGGACCTGGCTGTAATTACACCACACACACACGCACGCACACACTAGTTACCAGACAGGCTGAGAAAGGTACCGGCTCCTGAATACTGCACCCCACCCCCACCCCCACCCCATCCCACCCCTTCCGTCTATCTCGTTACCCATTTATATCCACCGTGACATCCTCGGTCTCACCTGAACACCCTCACAACTGCATTTACAAGTGGTTTCAGAACAGTGAAACGCTTTGGATAGATGCTAAAAAAAAACAGAAGTGATGGACAAAAGTACACGGACCCACAAAAAAGATATGCCTTATGTTATTTCTTGAACTTTTCGTTTTGAAACCACTGGCTTCAGCATCCTGATATAACAGCTGCAACTTTTGGAAAGGATAACTACAAGATTTTGGGATCTGGCTGCTGATTTTCTCCCATTCAGCTCAATCCAATTTGCCAGGCCTGAACGCTGATACTGGACAAATCCGCAAAAAATCCCACATCATGTTCAATGAAAATGTTTTTTTATGTCTTATGCCTGTTTAAAATTCGAGCTTACTGCATCGCAACGATGGCATGCTTATACCTTTACTTTCTGCTTTGCGGGCACATTGCTACCTATGCTGACAATGAGCACCGACAGACTGCATGAATTGTGACGTGGGAAATCTTTTAATATGAATGTAATGCCCTGGAACAAAATGCGTTAGCGAGGTTGGGTTTGGCTCACACTCAAATACTGTACGTCTGATGGGGGTTGAAGTCAGGGCTTTCTACAAGCTAGTCAGGTTTTTCCATACCAAACTCATGTACCTGACTTTGTGCACTGATGAAACAAGAATGGGTCGACCCCAAACTGCCACATTTTTCCAAAGCGTCATTGTTTGTTGCAGCATTAAGACTCCCCTGAATTTGAACTAAAGGACCCAGCCCAGGCCGTGACATGAAAAACTGTGTGTCTGCATACTTTTGGCTGTAAAGTGTAAATCAATAGCGAGATTCAGAGAGCACTCTCACACAAACATGGATTTCCCAATTTTCTTTGTGAATGGACACTTGTAGTCTGAGTTCTCAACTGGCCAAATCCAAGGTTAAATAAGGTCAACAAGGTTATTGGCACAAACCACAATTGTGATCCTGTTTGGACTCTCACACTGACACCAGCACAGATCTCTGGTATCAATAGCTCCTTGTTGATCTACTTGGCCGGGCAGTTTCCCGTCTCTCTCTCCCTCTCTCTCTCCCTCGCCATGGGCCCTCTGAGTTGTGAAAGTTATTGGAGTGTAAATGCCTTTAACAGCCTCTGTCTGCTGCCCCGTGTATGGAGAGTGCTATCTGTTGTCTGCTTCCTGCTTCATGGTCATCTGTGCCAGTAGCTAAAGGTTTCAAGTTTAGTCGGAAAAACAGCCTGTCGACCTGTGGGAACGGATTTGTTTACTTATAATAATTTAATCTCTCTAACCGAATAAAAGATTGCAACAGACTTGTGAGAGGAGAGGCTTAAAGCATGCCTTGAGATTCTTTAAATTTGTCTTCCAGTCACTGTTTTAGCATTATGAACACTACGGAAAGATAATTTTGGGGCCCAAATTTGATATTATTTCAAATTATTTAGTACTCTTGTTTTGGTTTGGGAGATCCCAGTCAGTCTTTTTAAATGTCCCATCCCAATCTATCATTTATTTCAGCAGGCGGTCAATTAAGAAGTGATTCTTTACAATGACAGGTGGGTGGGAATGGGCGTTCCCTGTTTAAAAAATACATCTTAATCCTTGATTGAGACATGAGGAGTTTGAGCTTGAGGTCTTAGGGAGCTTTATTGTTCATTAACCACAGCACCACTTAAATTTCATAAGATTTTGTCACGTCATTATTCTCTTTCAGTTTTCATATGTACCCCGGGACACACACACCCCTCCCCCTAAAGCCCGGTTCCATTTCCCCGTGGTGACAGGGAAAGGCAGACGCTCCTGTTTGCTCATGGCTCCAGGGGCTTGTGGCTCCCGATTAGCAAACCAGTGTGAGTCAACATCTGGTACATCCCTTGGACAAACTATCTCTCTCAGCACACACTCGGCCTGTTGTCAGGCCCCCATCCCCATTTTCGTCCATTTCCCGAGCAGGCCGGCACCCCCTGGGCGGCAGTGCGCGCTTGCACATTGGCGAGACATTTCCCAAAGCCTTCCCAGTCCTCCTGGCATCTCAACAGGCTGTCACCTTCTTACCCTCCTGCGTGTTCCACAAACATACCAGAGGGCCAAAGGGCAGCAGGGGCCAGCGTTGCCTGTTTGTCGACATGCTTGATTGGGGTTCGGGTGTGTGTGCGTGGGGGGGGGCAGGACTCGTTCAGGTCGCGACACCGATGTGGTCCGTCGTGTCTCTGCAACCTGTGGTGATTATATGACTGCATTCCATCCAGGACACAGCCGTTTTTTAATGCGGTTTAACAGGCTGCAAAGGTTTAAACAGGGCAACCTCAATCTGAATCCTGTCACAGAACGATGAAGACCCCATCGTAGAATTTCCCTCCCTTTGTTTTTGTTACACAGTGCCAGTCTATGAAAGTATCTTGGCTCTAGACTCAACAGAACACACATGCTGAGGAGAGTGTCAGGCAAGGGAACATCTGTTGTGGTCAGTGGCTGCGGGCGAAGCGTTTCATTTGGACAAGATGGCCTGTGGCAACACAATGGCTTAGTGGTTGGGAGAAAGACCGAATTGCCAGTACTTGTGGTCAGGGTTTACCTAAGTTGGACGGAGCTTCTGAAAGACATGTGGTCACGTTTTACATCAAATTACTCTTTAGTTGGTGATATAAAAAAGGGGGTAATGACATTGTCTTGACACAACCGTGTCACAAAACGTGATCTATTCATGTGGAACTGTGCAGTTTGAACCCATTCATTTCATGTAATTTTTTTTTGTCTGAAGTCTTTATTCCATTGTAGTTACTTTTTCCATTTGTCATCTTTTGTAAACCCAGAACGTAGAAAGTTACTTCATAACAACAAGCGTGCCGAGTGCGATCGATAGAGCATGCCAACAATGATTTCACTGATGAGAAAGTAGATTAAAATGACAGATTGAATCTTGAGGATTCGCCAGTAGTGAAAACACATGACTTAACTGTCCAAATAAACTGTGATATACCGTATGTTCAGCTATCGAAGCTCTCATATCTCAGTCGTGGCATCCATTCAAAATGCCGCTTGACGTCTCGAACCGGCCGAGTCCGTCCAGAGGAATGTGGAGCCCTGGTTCCCCTGGCCGTCGGAAGATGTTTGTGTGCTTGTGTGTAGAGGCTCAGGCCTCTAGGTCTCAGCATCGCTGGCATCCTT
Organism: Psettodes erumei; assembly: GCA_016785225.1. Taxonomy (NCBI): domain Eukaryota; kingdom Metazoa; phylum Chordata; class Actinopteri; order Pleuronectiformes; family Psettodidae; genus Psettodes; species Psettodes erumei. The sequence goes on along the minus strand of JAFBJZ010000327.1, from coordinate 224,577 downwards.
TTTTTCTTTTTCCGCTTTCTTTCTCTATCTCTCTGTGTCTTGCTTTCTCTGCCTCTCTTGGCTGATGTGCCACCGTGGAGAAGGCAACAGTGACCCTATTGTGAACGGTGGGAACTGGGCAGCGGGCCAATGATGTCATCCTGCCATAGGGAAGACCAGGGGGAACGCCCTCCTGGCGTTCGGAATGCACTATTTTTTCCTGTTGTTTTCCGGAAGGCGGTGATCAATTTAATTCCACCCTCATCGCTCCCTGCTGGGGGCGGGGTGGGTGGGGGTGAACTGGGGAAGGGGGGGGGGCACAAGGAGGAGGAGATGCGGAGAATAGAATAAAGATGGGGCAGTCTCTCGCTCTTCCAAAATGGGATGCCACAACAAATAAAACGAAAGCAGAGGAGAAGAAGAAGAGCGCGGGGATGGCCTGAGCTGTTGAGATCCTTTGTTTGTTGTTTTTACTTTCAACTGTAAGACATGAAAAGAGGGTCGTCACACTGCCGTGCTATGAGGTCACACCAACCTCCCCAATTAAAAGTTGCCGGGCATCATTACCGAAGAATAGTAGTGATTCTTGAAGAAAGAAGGGGAATGGCTTACGGAAAACGAACAAGTCTCCAACTCCGAGTAACCCCAGCGGCCCCAAAACACTGATTCTAAATAGACACACACATTCACACTTAGCACACTGACCAAATGTAACTACGGTGCTGTCATCTCTCAGAGGGGTATTTTTGTGTTTCTGTTTAGTGTAAATTTTGAACTTGATAACATTTAATGGGTAATTCAAGTTTATTACCACGTGGCTCTTATTTTCAGCCATGCTAGCAGCATTGGTCTAGGTATGCCAGCGCTGGTGTGCCTATCAACTGACTGGTCTAAACCATCTCAAAAACTTCTGAATGGACTGCCATGAAATTTTACACTGACATTTACGGTCCCTTGAGAATCACTCCAGTTGGCTTTGGTGATCCTCTGACTTCTTCTCTAGCACCAGCGAGTCCAAGTTTCTGATACTCTGAAATATCTCACGACCTGTGAGCTAGATTGACAGAAGATTGTGTGTCAACATTCATGCTTCCCAGATGATATACCCTGACTTTTCATCCAGTGTTGCCATTAGGTTCACATTTGTGGTTTTTGTGCCGTGGTATATTTGGTGCAGACATTCTTGCTCCCCTCAGGATGCATTGTCACTACACTGGTGATCTTTTAACTTTACATCTAGTGACAATAAGCCAAAACTATGTGTCAAGTAGCACTACTTCAGCAGAATATTTTAAGAATAGTTCAGTCCCCAGCCTGTGCCTATGCTCGACGACAACATCTTCTTAAGAGGCAATTTGAAGTATTGCACAACTCCAGTAATGAGTGAACATGCACACAGTCTGAAGGAAAACATTTATATTCACTGTGTGTGTGTGTGTGTGTGTGTGTGTGTGTGTGTGTGTGTGATGTTTTTTCTGGCTTTGCTTGAATTCATCAGTCCTTGAGTTCAAAGTGGGCCCCACCATCACATCACAAAGCCACCGAGCTGTCTACGATATGATCACCATTAATCAGAGCTTGTGATCAAGCATCGAGCAGCGTTTTCTCCATCACGACTGGAATGCCGTTGTAGAAACAAAGGATGCGGGGCTGTACTCAGATTGACTTCAGATTGCACATCAGCGTGGTGTGGCATTCCTTCAGTAACAAGGACAAGCTATAGCCTCTGTGCCGTTCTTCTTTTCTTCTCCTTGTCATCAGAGGAAAGGGGGGGAATATCACTTTGATGCTGTTTACTGGGTATTTTGCAAAAATAACTTTATGATGAATTTTAGGGGAGCGAAAAAAAAATGTAGAGAGGGGCTTCAAAAGTAGTGTTAACGGGAGACAGATTTCTGACATGCTTCCCGAGCCATCTGCTTTGGGTTAGGGCTCGGAGACAGAGTCGAATATGGGGGAGAGAGAGGAGGGGAGTAAGACTGGGGAAGATGGCGAGGGCAGCAGGGAATAGAGGGAATGTAATATTGACAGGCAATGGTGGAAAGCTATTTATTTGCTTTGCGAACCTTTCTGTTTTGAATTGTTGTGGCATGAGTTGTATGTGTATGCAAGACAAGAGATATCTATCTTGACTCTCCAAAGATATAATAGGTTGGTCCTGTTCATACAGCTATTAAAACAAAAATATTTTAAGTGGGCTTTCACATTAGATTGTACAACAGAAGCTTTTTCTCCAATGTCCAGGGTCTTGGAAATATTTGGTTAAAAATACTTCAAAATATTTCTGCAGTTTTGACAATTCCAAAAAAACTGTTAAAGGCTCCGGTTGGTTCTGAAATGCGTTGTCCTGCCAGAGTTGCAACAGAGAGTGTTCTGCTGGAGTCGCCACAACACAAAACTAATTAGGAGACATGCTCCAGGCGTATCTGTTGATTTGAAGGGAGGAAGGCTTGGGGATTTAAGAGTTTGCTCTATCTCTGCCACTCTAGACTATTTCCAAATGGCCACAGCACCTCGCCAAATTCCTTCACCTTCCTTATCTTCTGAGATTAGCTCATTAAATGGAGCAAGAGAATGATATGAAAAGGAGGCGGGGGGACAATTGATTCTGTTGTGCTAGCTCTGCTTGCTCATGTTTTTTGTCTCGGTCTGCGTATCTCTCCTGTTTACTCCCCCCTCTGCTCCCCAAGCTGTCCGTCTCCAGCCACCCCCCCATGCCATTCTACCAGTCCCCAGTGGGCACAGTCAGCTAGTCTGGCCAGGCCTGCCCCTTGCTGTGCCCCTGCAGTGGATAAGCTCCTACCTGAACCTTGGGCAATGGCTGTTGTATAGAGCAGTGGGGGGGTAGTGTGTGTGTATGTGTTTGTATATGTGTTATGTGTGGATGTGGATGTGTGTAAAGCATTCACAGCAGAAAGGGAGAAGGGGGTCCTATCTGTGCCTAAGGGCTGCCCCCCAACGCACCCTCACCATGCGCCCTATTCAGACCTAAGGGAGCGTGAACAATCACTGCAAAACCAAAGACCTAAGTCCCCTTGTTATACAAGCCCAGTTTTCAGCACCAGCCCCACCTCTCTCCTCCATGGTGCATCCCACCCCCATCCCAGCGCCCCAGCCCCACTCGTCAGAGGTTGACGGGCTTCGTTAAAGCGAGCCGGGTTTCTTTTATGGCTTTATTTAATTAGCCATCCCACAGCAAACGGCCATCCGGCACCAACACTTCTGCCCCCCCAAAACACACACACACACACACACACACACACACACACCCCAACACCACCATCCTCTCCTCTTCGCTGAATCTATCACTGCCCTCATCACTACCTCCTCTGTCTTCACCCCCACCTGACCAAAATCATCACCAGCACTATCCCTCCCCACTGTGCTCACCGATCCCCTCCTCTCCCCTCTTCTTGTCTTCATCTCTTGTAATTAGCCAGGGGATGGGGGTGGACCCATTGCTGGGTTAGTGCTTGAGACGAGGAGGAAGGGAAGTGTCTCTCCCCGCATGGGGTTCTCTCTCTCTCTCAGTCCAGCACCCCCAGACCCACGGAGGAAGACAATGGAAAGAGCTCGTTCTACAGTAGCCAGCTCAGCCTTACTGTCCCCGCTGCCCACTGAGCTCTGTCTATGCTGGCACCCTAATCATTAACCAGATTATGACTTTGTGTGGCTGCAAGCATGCTGGAGGGGTCAGCAGGAACTTACTCACATGATGCAAAAGACTGCTGACAACTTTTCACGTGTGGTTAATGCAGTTCAGCTTGGGTTAATGAAGACTATTAATCACGGCAGACGCTAAAATTAGAACACTTCTTGAGATAAACGTTCGAAGATCCCCTAACAGGAATTTGCTCTCAGACTAATATTGAGGATGATTCAGATTTATTGATTTACTTTGGCACAACTGGCCCAACATTGTTTTTTAGATCTATGCCGGTGAGCAATTCCACTTGAGCTGCACCATAATTATGGGTGCACATTCCTTCTACATGCACTCAAAACATGAGCAGTCAGACAGTAGAGGGAGAGAGTCTGGGCAGGCCCTGGCTGCAGGTCCACACCATGCTGGATCGACGCCCTCTAGTGACCACTACAAAAGATAAGCACAATGTTAAGTCGAAATAACCTCATAACCGTGGTCAGCCTGTTGCAATCAAATCAATTTTTGCAAACAAAAAAACAAACAAACTGATTTTTATGACATTATAAGCAAAACTGTTATACAATTTGATTTTTAACATAGCCATCAGCAGACAGTATTTTTAATGTTAAATTAGTTTTAATGAAATTAAGTGGTATTTGAACAGTCAACTTTACCACTGTTTTTTTAAGCACTGAAATAAAAAGGCTCAATTTCAATGAGCCTAACATGGGTTCTTTATTGGTTACTATGGCTTATCATTACTTTAACGTTACAGCAAACATTAAGTTAGTAAATTAAAATTTCCTTAATCATTCTAAGCGGTATCATAAGAGGACCAACATTTTTCAAGCAAGAGTAAAAAAAATCCAGCATGGCCTAATGACTGCTTAGCATGGGAAAGGTACCGCTTAGTTGTCCATGGCCATTTATAGCCCTTAATTACGCGCCTATTTTGTGACCCCTAAGTTCAACGGGCCAATTCCTGTGTAGACCCAAATCCTGACGAACAAAGGTGGAATGCGATGCCCCTTTTTTCAGAGGACGAGCTACTAAACGTTTCCCATCAATTTCATGGGAAAGTTCATGCCAAGGAAACTCTTAAACGCTTCAGCTGAATATTGACAGCGTATTGAACCTATTAGTGCAACTGAGACAGTCTGCTGATGAAAAGCACGGGCAAAAAAAATGTTGCCACGGCACTTGAAACGCGTGTGGGATTTCAGAAATTCTGCAATATGCAGAGCCCTGTTCATGTTGTGGAATATTACACTATAATACGGGGTAAAACCAGTGCTTTAGGACCCAGTTGATCCCTCTGATTGTGGCTGATATTTTCCACGTTGTGAGAGGAGGGGGTGGCCCGGAGGGGGGGCTGTCAATCATAGTGAAAGTGGCCGGGGTGGGCAGGCCCCTCTGACACTTTGTACCGCCGTCGGAGGGGGATATTTAACTTGGGACTGAGCACCACTCGCTACAGACACACTCACACACAGTGTGCCTAAGCAAAGAGACGCTCCAGCGCCAAGTCTCTCAGACTCCTGAAGTAGGAGCGACTCAGTAGGAGCTTCTGTACCAGTTATCAAAGGAGTAGAGACGCTCCCTTAGGAATTGACCGCTTGCACCGACCGGGCAAAAGAGGACTGTCTCGTCATGCAGCGACAGAAGGATCTGGAGCTTTTCTGAAGGGATTCAGCGATGCCACAGTGAAAAGGAAGCCAGAACCAACAACGTTTACTGGCTTTCTGCAGTTCGCATTTGGTATGCATCGACACTGCAATTTGCTGTAGAGACGCTGTTCAGCGTTTTTTTTTATTATCATTATTGTTACATGCACACCCGAGAGTTGTTGTTGGAATATTACAGCCTGAGACTTTCGTGTCAAAAAACAGCTCTGCGATTTGGAACACCCTCTGGAAAGATAAATGGCTGTTTTCATAAGTTGAGATTGCATCCCACTGCGGCGTATTTTCCCTTTTTCCCCCTTTTGGACATTTTCAGTGAGGTGCACATATCGACGGGAGGAATACCACAAGGGACTGACTGCACAGCTTTATCCCTCAGTCCATGGATCGTGCGCCCTGGGGACCTTGTCAAACCTGAGAGCGTCAGGAGACGTTAAGAGAAGCCACGTTTATAAAAGCCGTGCGTAAAAATAACATTGGACAGGGCAACCCTCATTGCCGGGCGCGTGACATTTAAAACTTGGTGAGGTACTCTTTTGTGCGCCCTTCTCTCTCTCGTGGGACGCTCCGGATCTATTCTGTCTCTTTAGAAAACACTTCATTCCATGCAGCTCTCGCCTCGGCCGCTGTCATCCAGTGTAGACAGTCCGTCGTGGCTTCGAGTCCCCGGGGTAACCATGACAACCGAAAGAAACCCAAAGTGAATCCAAGGGAGCGGGGTGAAGCCGGAGAGAGCTTGAATAGAGTTTTCCCCGTTTTGTTTGGTGCCTTTTTTGGTTTAAGCTAAATACTTTTTTGCAAAGCAGGGCCAGCGCTTCGCGCTGCAGAGTTGCATCAGCGGGCAAGTTGCAAAGTTGAAGGAGCCCTAAAAAGCAAAGCACTCCGCTCCATGTCATTCAAACCCGACGTGGTCTATTAAAAGTATCGCCTTGCTTGTGACTGAACTTCTACTATTTATGAAGCCCCGGGCTAGGCATTGCAGAGAACACAGTAACCGGGAGAAGAACTGAATTATTAATTACGCAAGAAGAACCGGTGCGTAAAACAGCAGGAATAATGGGCTTCTCACAAACACTCCTCGTCTACGTCCTGGTGTGCGTTCACCTTGGAGTTTCCCAGCATTACCTTCGCCTCCGTCCTTCGCCCAGCGATCATCTCCCCGTGCCCGATCTGAAGGAGGACCCGGACCCGGAGTACGACCCCCGGGAGCAGGACTTGGCCGAGAGGACTCTGAGGAAAAAGCTCGGCAGCAACTTTGACCCCAACTTCATGTCCATCAGCTCGCCCATGCTGGTGAACCTCTCCGCGCCAGACAACCAGGTGAAGCTGCAGGGGCCCATGCCCAACGAGATTAAAAAGCTGGACCTCACAGAGACCCCCTATGGAAAGAGGGTAAAAGTGGGTAAGAAAGCCCGTAGGAAATTTCTTCAGTGGCTGTGGACCTATACGCACTGCCCAGTGGTGTACACCTGGAAGGATTTGGGCGTGAGGTTCTGGCCACGTTACATCAAGGAGGGAAACTGTTTCTCCGAGCGCTCTTGCTCCTTCCCTGAGGGGATGTCTTGCAAGCCAGTCAAGTCAATCAACAAGATTTTCCTCCGGTGGTATTGTCAAGGGTTTCTAAGACAGAAATACTGTACGTGGATACAGGTGCAATACCCAATCATCTCAGAGTGCAAGTGTTCGTGCTGATTTTCTCTAAGGAAGTATAGCGGTGGTCGAAGGAGGGGTGGGGGTGGACTGGAAATACGGTTTCTATTGCACTGTTAACTCTCTACAGAGGTGGGCACCATAGCAAATCTATTTTTTTATATAGCATTTTAAGTGAAATACCAACATTGTACATATTTAAGAAAAATGCAGCTATTTTTTCTAATTGAACCAGGACCATATTTTATTCTCAACCCTGAAACGTTGTTTTTTGGGGGGAACAGGAGCACTTCATAAGGAAGAGCTTTTTTTTGATATTTTTTATGAGACTTTGAAGATGGATTGCTACACTTCTCCAAGAGGTGAACTTTTTTTTCAACTGAACATTGATGCTGACTGTTATTTCACTGCAATGCTGCCTAGAGTTTTTGTATAATATTAATATCAATAATAATTAAATTGTAAAAAAAAAAAAAAAAAAAAAAGTTGAGGTTAAAGATATATATAAAGGCGTGAACTCAGCTTTTTTGGAATACATAGTATTGTAGAAATAAACAAATCTGTACGTTTTATTTATTATTTTAACGATTGTGAGTATAGAGCATAAGGAAAGAGAATAGCAGAGTATACCAGAACAAAAAAAAATATGGGAGATGTCTACTTGAATATTTCTAAAAATGACAAAAAAATAAATAAAAAAGTAAAACATACCAGTGTACATGTTATGGTTACACGTTTTAGCAATAAAGTCTATCTTTTCAACATGTATTAGTGTCAAGCCATGTTGCTTACAACGAGTGTCTATATCCAGGGGGGCGTGTACACTGTAAAAAATGCCACCTGAACACGTTGTCTCATTCAGTCTTAAAATCTTTTTGCTTATGGCTATATGAAAATTTCACTTGTTTCCAGTAGAGTTTGTTTTGCAGGATTTTTATATAAACGAGTGTTCCAGGGGAAAAAAGGGATAGTTTCGCTTTAAATTGGAAACAAGTGAAATTGAGCCACGTTTTTTTGTTAAAATAAAGTCGAAGGCTGACATTTTTTGCAGTGTAGACGGCCGGGCTCCAGTGTGGAGTGGAGTTACTTAACTGCACAGTAAGTCCAAGCCTCAGTGACTCTGTGTGGACCGCCTGATGCTCCACGCCGTCACAGTGATTTTAGAAAGGGCTGATTTACTACGCTGCGTAATGCGCAACACATACCTCAAGCGCCTCCAAAGAACTGGCATTCATTTGTCTCAGCCAGAGAGAGAGAGAGAGAGAGAGAGAGAAGGGGGGAGAGGCCACGCATATTCACCCCCCCCCCCTGTCCGCGCACATGCATTTCAGGGCTCCGAGGTGTTAACATAATGGGTAAAATATGATTCAGGCATTTCAAACAGTGTCAGATGATGAAATGGCCTGCGTACGCGCGCAAGCCAGGGGCGTCTGGGGTCTGTGCTTTTTTACTCTGGAAGCTCCACACAAGTTCCACTGAGGTATTTGTATAGAGGTGGACTGGAGCAGACCGGCGCCTATTCAAGTCTGACCGCCCTGGAGAGAGAGAGGAAAAAAAGAAAAAAAACACAAAGCCCATAAAACAATGGTCAACTGTTTTTGACGTTAGCAGACTATTAATTGGAGAGCTGGGGTATGCTGTCTGCAAGTTAAAGAGATATGGCCAATTAAATGCGCTGGAGACGCGCGGGGAAATTAAGTCCCACGAAATCAAAGCGAGGAGTCATTTTCTGTAAGTAGGGGTGTTTTTAATAGTGTTTATATTATTCTTTGAATACAATCAACGACTTAAACAGAGCTATGACTAAACGTCTGAAAGCTAAAAGCTGCTTGTGTAGTATTTCCACTGAGGGCATCTTGTGTGCGTTAAAGTGATTTGTGTTTTTGCGGGAAGAGTTGGATTTGACACTTGCCGCCCGGTTATTGTGACAGAACCGCTGAGGGGATTTGGTAAGCGGAGGAGAAGAACGGCAGCATGCCAGCGGAGGAGGAGGAGGAGGAGAAGGAGCAGGAGGGTGTGTGTGTGTGTGGGGGGGGGGCTGCTTTCCTTACTGTCAGCTTCTTTCTTGATGATGTCTCGGGGTTTTTAGAAACTGCGTCTCTGACTCGACGGCGCCACTCAGCCGCCCCCTCTCGACTGCGCAGAATGAGGCACTTTGGGAAACAGTAACCCTTTCAGGCTCTGCCCGGAGAGTATTTTAGAAGCGTGTGAAAGGCAATACGCCGCCCTGGCTCCAGCCGGTTAGGTGCGCACCTTTTAGAAACAGACCCTGCCAGCCAGTCAGATCACTGCTTCTCAAACTGGGGTCCGTGGACCTCCAGGTTGTCCTTGAAGGGCTTCCAGTGGGTCCGTTTTGACTGTGATACACACATCTCATTGCTCACAAATCTCTTTCAATGAAAGACCAAGACTTTTGTGTTTAAATCAAACAAACATGAAAGATACATCTGATCAGGTCAAATATGTTAAATTACATTATTATTTTACAATTCCCCAAAAAAACTGTCCCGAAATGTGTTGACTGATTGGATAAGATCACATTTCTTCTAACCCTGGCTATTTGTTCAAAACCCAGCAGTCGCAGTTTCAAATCCACCGTACATCAACTGATCTAATCCCAACCTAGAAATAGAAACCTTTTGAATACAGAGTTAACATAGATGCATCTAGTACAGTTGGAAGTTAAATGCAGACCATGTGGGGGGTGGGGTGTTACACATCATATGAACAACTGTCAGAGACCCCTGTCTTCACTTATAAGCAAAACTTCTATGTTGACTCTATCACTGGTTTCACACTATTCATAAAATCTTTCATTTATCAACAAATCATAAACCTTCATCACGAAACTTAGCTGAGGTAAATTTACAGTCCACAGATCCTTTGACTGACATGTTATGCTGGCGGGGGGGGATGAGAAAAAGTCTCCCCATCAACACCATCAGAGTGCCACATGTGAAGCGTTAACACATCAGAGCAGCCTGCATTCACACACTGTCCATAAAAATGTCAAGGCAGCCGTGGCCCTTGCCCTGTCAGACGCTCAACATCGTTATTGTCTGACACAGCCTGTCTCCACATTCATCATCATGGACCTCGTGGACAAAGTGGGTTGCAATGACCCCACAATAATAAACACGGTTCGGAATACATGGAAGCTTCACATGTGAATGTGAGATAAAGCACATGTCTGCTGCCTGTAAGGAGAATTAAATAAGGGCCTGGAGACAATTAGGATGGGGATGATGGGGTGGGGTGGGGTGGGGGTGACACGCTTAGTGCCTATGATGAGGCTCGGTCTCCTGATGAGAGTCAATTATTATGATGGATTGTGGTCCTATTGGGAATGATTGGGGTGCATCAGCGGGTGGGTGGTAAGGGGTCTGCGGTGACTTTCTTCCGAGCAAGCACATGAAAAAAACGTCCATACCTGCATGGCTGTATCCATGCTGAAGAATAAGCTGTGTGAGTAAGTGTGTGCTGATTGTGTGCACGCATACAATTCGCCACAGGCATATTAGCACGCACACACATACAACTCAGTGTGTGCAGTGGGCTGACAGACAGACAGACAGAGACGGAGACAAGGGTCTGTGGCTGTGAGTAAGGCCCAAACCCCATGGTTGTAAAAGCCAGTGAGTCAGCACTGCTGAGGTTATTGATGATGACAGGGTATTAGATGGAGCACTGAGGGGAGGGAAGGCACACACACATACACATACAGACACACACACAAACACACACAAATGGAGTCACCACAGATGATACCCGGCATTCCGGCAGACCACCAGCCCCAGCTTGTGGTGTCTGGAGGCATATACGTGTGTGTGTGTGTGTGTGTGTGTGTGTGTGTGTGTGTGTGTGTGTGTGTGTGTGTGTGTGTGTGTGTGTGTGTGTGTGTGTGTGTGTGTGTGTGTGTGTGTGTGTGTGTGTGTGTGTGTGTGTGTGTGTGTGTGTGTGTGTGTGTGTGTGTGTGTGTGTGTGTGTGTGTGTGTGTGTGTGTGGGGCGTCAAGCATTTGGTCATATTATATAAGAATCAAGACATGTGTCTTAGAGTGAGTGTGCCCATAGTGTGTGTGTGTATGTGTGTGTGTGGGAGAGGGGGAGGCTGTTGATATATCTGTACAATGACGAGTACATGAATGTGTGTTTTTACAGATCCATTTCAGTCTTCCTGGTGGTCTTCAGTTGATTGGTCAACCTCTAAACCGCCAAAAGGCCCTGATTGGTTAATTACAGTCTTCTCTCAACGCTGTTATGCCTGAAATTTACATCTGTGTTTTTGTGTGTGCGAGCATTTAAGATCCTATGCACGCTCCCTGTACCCTGAGACACGTCCAAATCCGAACAGATCTCAACCATCCGTCACTGCAGGAGCTGACAAACCTGACCTGGAGTCAGCGGCGGCGGCCACAGAATTCATAACATGCCATGACATCAACACAGCGGCCATCTTTACCGGCAAACAACAGGTGACTGTAGCCAAACAACAGGTGATTGTAATCAAACTCCAATCATCACTAACGAGCGGCACTTATGACAATTAGGCAGACTGGTAGGAAATGCACGCAATGCCACAAAGAGTCATGAGCACATTCGTCACTCACAGGGCGGTATCGCTTAAATCTTAGTTCCTCAACACTGGTTACACAGTTATTGGGATTATTTATCACGTGCAAAAGTGACCTCAGTGTCTCGTGAATCTGAGGAGTGTGAAGAGCAGCTAAGTGCAGAGAAAAGGCCAAAGATGACCATGCCCTCAATGCCCGGCCTCCCTCTTTCAGGTTTGAAATCATTTCTTGAATCATTTCTCCATGTACACAATTGTTACTATTGTTTTTATATGTTTGCTGTTGTAGCTGCCAGTTGTAATCCTCTTGAACCCAATTTATCTGATTTGTCTCGTCTATTTCATGCTCTTAATCTCTTTATACCAGCAATTTGAAATGTAATAATCAGCCAAATGATGTTTACTTCATGCCGTCTGTGTCCGTGGTGCACCCATTAACCACACAGCGGTGAAAAGCCTGCAGTGAGAGCCTCGCTGCCCTACACTGTATATGCTCTTATGCTGCTACCCGTTTAATCAGATGCATAGTGTCAGAGTCACATTTCTGTAGTCGGGCTTGCTGATTACTCAGTTTAACTCTTGTTAGATGTAACAGATATTGTAACCCCAAAGTAAGGCCTAAAAATAGAGCTGTGGGTGGCGTGGCGCTCACAGAGCTGGGAATAGTGCATATTCTCAGCTCTGTTTCCATGGTTACTTGGTGCTTTCTCCCATTGCCAGCATGGGGCTCGAAATCAGAAAATAGTCCCTCTGCATCAATGGCCGTGTTTTTTTTAAATCCCTTTTAAGGACGGCCTAATTTTACTGTTTTTACTGCGTTTTCTCCTCGCCAGTCAGGAAACATGCGTAAAAGTTTGTGGACCATGTTTGGCACATGCCAGTGTCACAGACTGCGAACTGTATTCGGCCTGTGTCTAAAAATGTCCGGACACAAACATGCCATTAACCACGACTGGCTTTACCATCTTTACCTCACTCAAATAAAACCAGAAACCGGGCTTGTCTGTCAAACGGGACACAGAATTGATACTGTTTAAATCCCATTGCCCCACCCTCCCCCACCATGAATACAACAACATACAGACACGCACACACCTTTTCCTCTTTCTGTAACACGCACACACACACACAAAATCTCAAGATAGACGTTAGCCTTTGACAGCGCTCATCACCAGCCCACACAAACACTAGGTGTTCCCAGAGTGCTCCTGATACATAATTGGTCCCTGGTCATCATAACAAAACACACACACATGCACACACAGGTAAACTATCTTCAGGTTGTTTACTTGACTACTCAACATGATCATGATTGCGCCGAGCACGATTATATACACACACTTGACTTTTTCCCCCAAGTAAAATCTATATTTTCCATATCCATCCCCTCTCAGCTCACTGATTGCTCCTGTACAGCCTATACATGCACTCATACACACACACACACACACACACACACACACACACACACACACACACACACAAACGCAGTCACCCACACTAACGCACACACACACTCACACATACACCTCCCCCTCACAGCCTGTCCGGCGGCTGTCTCCCAGTACCCCTCTGTGCGCCTAGATGGCATGCTGAGAATGTTTACTTTCGCCACAGTGTGTATTTACAGAGCCTAATAGTTTTTTAGGCCGCAATGGCGCCTCGCTTCGTAACATGTGTACAACCCACCTACTCCCTCTAACTCCCTCACACACACACACACACACACACACACACGTACACAGAAAACATACATCGGCCCCCACCGAACAACAAATTCAGACCTCTGGTATTTGGGGTTTGGCAGTAGCGTGCGCTCTAACGCAGCCAGGTGACACGAGGAAGCATCAACATCAGAATGTGATGTTACCTCCTCTGTGATGGGAGTGAATGGATCAGATGAGGCTAAAAATAAGGTCCCCGAGAGAAGAGTATGTGCGCTATGAGAGGCTGAATGAATGCACGAAGGGCTCGCAATGAATGGACACATGATGTCTTGAATGGCTGTGTGCGTCTGTGTGTGTGACATGTGGCGACCGAAAAGATTTGTGAATGCGTGTCCAGTATGTGTGAGCACGTTTGTGTGTGGGACTGAGGGAGACGATGAAAATGCATTTAGATAGTGATTGATAGTTATCAATAGCAGGGTCATGGGTCAGAGTCGGTCCTCAATAATTCTGCTTCATCTGAATTGACAGGTGCCACACAAAACAGTCAGGAAAAAAAGTTGTATTAAAATTAAGAGCAACAGCATTTAATTAATATTTTGTCCCCTGAGCAATAAGGTTATTTAATTAACAAGGTAGTGGTTGAGCAATCAATGAAGTGGCTGCTTGCCAAGGGCTATGTGCATTACATTTCAGCAGTATGCAGTGGAGTCTGATAATAAGGTTTTAATGTCCCAGTTGGTGTGTAAGTGTACTTTCGGTTTTATTGTGTGTGTGTGTGTGTGTGTGTGTGTGTGTGTGTGTGTGTGTGTGTGATTGTTTCTGTGCCTGAACTTAGAGGTTAAATTAATGTTTATCTTGAACTTGTTTATGTGGATCACAGTGACGCGAGGCCCATGAGAGAGAAGTGATGAAAAATCAAACCGTGAATAAGTTTTTCCGTGTTGCGATTCGTCTGTTGCTGCTGATGAACGGTGGGGGGGGGGCAGCATTCAGTATTTCCATGATGGCTCCTGGTCAGTGAAGTCACAATACAGGACCATTGTCATTGCGCTTCATGCCTGGCCTAAACTGTTAACTTCATATATCATATTTCAGGGAAGCATGTAGCTACTGAGGCCAATTCTTTTAGTTTTTTTGTAGATTCTTTCATTATTATCATTCAAATTGTACACACATTGGCTTTAGCACTGCTGTATTTCAGATATAACCCACAACTGATTGCAACAACTTCAGCCCAATTCAGGCATTGTGCTATATGTAGGAACTAACATACGTTGGATGCAGTAAAAGTCATTACAGAATAACTCCTGGAACTCCATAAACTTGATAGATTAGAAATTTATAGCAGTGCAAGAGTACTGAATTGATCTTTCCTTTTATACTGATCACCATAAAAGGGGCTAATGATCCCAGTGAAAGGACAGAATAGGCTTTAAGAGTGGAGTCTAAAACACTTGGCCCATTGTTTTATTTTCTTTCTCCCATCAGACAAAGAGCGCGGGGGAAGCAAACAGGTGAAAATAACTGGCTTTATTTTCCCCACTGGGCCGCCGTGCACGACTTGGGCTGCTGAACCTGATGTCCTGACGCCTGCCTGTCTGTCGTATTCAGTCGAGGTGGTCTATTCAGAGTGAAGGACCAGGGGACACGCAGCCCAGGGGGTGTGGACGTGTGTGTGTGCATGTGTTCATGTATGTGTGTGTTGGTGTGGTGGTGTGTGTAAAGGGGGAGGGAGGAGGCGCTGTGAGCAGCAGAGAATGCTTGGTGATGGGTTACCAAAAACAGAGCACCGGGGGGACAATAGGACCCAGGACATTCCTGACATAACCCTAACACACCGGGGAGGAAGTGGAAGGGGGGAGTTTATTGGTGTCAACGGCCCCTCGCCCTGAGAGGAGGAACGGGTGTCTCTTTTGTCCCCTCTGGCACTGGAGATGGACTGAATCAAGCCTTGCATAGAGAGGACGTCTCTAAACACATACACACATAATCACTCCTTTGAAAGAAGAACCACCAATTAGGGAATGGACATATATGTCTATAGAGGTTTAGACTCAAAGGGGGCAGGTTTCTGTCTGTGTGTGTGTGTTGTTGTTGTATGCCTGCCTGCATGCACTTGTCAATCGGATCTGAATGTAAAGGGAGAGCCAAATGGGATGCTTTTCAGCTCAAAGTGCACAAGAGCTGACCCCATGGGAACACTGCTATGAACTTGTTTGAATCAGAAGGCATTTAGTCTCATTTAGGAATGGTTCATGTTACACTGAAAGAGACCACAATGAACAGGACAATGTAATACTATGGTAATTGGCTGGACAATTGTCAAGTGAATTTCCCATAGTGTTACCCAAAACTTGCATGTGCCACTGTAGAAATGCGTCACACTTGCTTGTCGAGTGAAATGGAATTAACTTAAATGATAACATCCATTTCAACAAAACCGTGAAAACATTGTTTGAAACATTAAAATCCAGTTTGTATTTTCTTAGACCAGACAATTGCAAATATTCTGAGAGACGGCATGTGTCATACTGCCCATTATGCCCTTTCTATATTATTCAACTGGTGAGAAGAAACATCCTTGTAGTAACAGGGAAGTCTGGTATAGAATTGCATTGTAATTACCGACCTACCCCGAGCCTCCTTAAAGCTTACGCAAACCATATTGAAGGTTAATACCCCTTTTGTGAACGGAAATGACTACGGAAAGCTGACCACTGAGCCTGACAAAGAATACTTTTTCTCCATAGACACTTGAGACCTTGAACCTACAAAAACATCAACACTGCGTCGACTGAGGACCATATTTAAGCTAATTGATTTCGAAAATATCACTATACCTGCTGAAGCCTGATAAAAACACATACACTTTGGAATCAAGCTCAAATTCATCTTTCCTCAAAACAAATACAGGTTTAAATGTACAAAACAGAGTTTCTCCTGGTAAAGCCAGCCAAACGTCTATCTAACTTTACACCTGCACAGTCCTGTACTGAAACCATAGTGCTGAAGCTTTTTCTCAGCCGCAAGACATGTGGGATCAGGTTTTCTGCGCTGGCACTGCTGAAAATTTGAACTTTCTGGATGCGGCCTCGATCATGTGGTGCAGCAATCCTACTTTGACCAGCTTGGCAAACACTGTAACAGGTGGAGGAGCTTGTCAAACTAGACTGACGCTGCCATCTAGTGGTTAAAAGATTGCGTTATCCTTTAAAGCAGGTACGCTTCCAAACCTGTGCAATTACACTGTGGTTATCTGTGATCCCACATGAGCTGTAAAAAAAAAAAAAAAACAGCTGACCTTTTTGAAGTTTTACAAGCTCAGGGTTTGTACTAATGTTTGCATGGGTGTTTTGGAATGAACCAGTTTAATGAACCAGTTTATTGGTCTGTTAGGGATCGCATGGCGGTTTATAATCTCAATAACTAACTCACATCTTACTCATTTTCCAAGCATGTTAATTAACCCATACTCTAGTGAAGTTTGCAGCAGCGCGCACCTAAACTCATTACAGTTCACCTAAGTCTGGAACAAGCACCACAGTTGCTCTGCTTGAACAAGACAAGTATACAGTTGCAGACAGAGGAACTGTGTTTTCCGCTAAATGCTAACATCAGCATCATGCTAACATCATGGCATCAGGGCTGTTAACTGTAATGCTGCCATTTTACAATAGTTTAGCATGCTAGCATGAGACCATTTGCTAAATAACATTTGTGTGTACAAAGCAGGGCTGAGGATGATGAGTAGGTTTCGCAGGAATTCTGTGAGAGACCAGAGTAATGGGCGAATTACAATTATTAAGCAGTGATGGCACAAGATGAAGGAGGAGTGGAGGGATCACCAAATTTTGTACATTCATCTTTCATTAGTTGAGATATTCCACAGATAAATGGAAACTTTGACCTGCTGACTGGTGGTGCAAGAGAAAAATATAAGTGACGAGTAGAAATGCTGAGCCCAAAATCACATGCACTCAAACTGTATCAACATCGAACAATCCCAGATACTTTGGAGTGTGTCCAGTTGCCACCAGTGCAACAAACGAATGATCAACCACCAATAAAAACTGGTAATAATTACCATTTTTGACTCAGATGAACTTAGACAGGTGGGTGGGGGGGATACTGAAACATTTCAAGTTTTCATCTAATTGATTGCAGATTTATTTGGTCATTATTTACTATCAGCCTGCTTGAACTGAACCTCCGCCATCATCCACTTCCAGCTCACTGGATTACAACTAATTCACAGAGCAGCTCTGTAGCCCTGGGTGGCACTATTGTGGCCGTACAATTTATTGGCTAATCGGCAAGACAGTGCCAGAGTCGGCCGCTCACGAATGTCGAGGCGGAATGAGAACCAGAACGTGAGCTTTCATTAGAGCACGTCGACTCTCTTGCTCTCTCTGCATCTTCAGAACACACATTGAGTTCAAATAGGAACTCCCAAGCACTTCCAGCTGGCAACACTTTGGGATAATGATGCTGGATTCCACACAAATGAAGGGCCCAAATACCACCAGAGAGTTACCTGAACACCCCCCACCCCCCCAATGCACAGACATTCATACATGTTTGTAAGAACACATGCAAAACTCCAAGCAGTCTTTTTGTTTTCCTCTGCGGCTTCATCACACGTGCTCTCCACACCAACGGGGAAAGCCAATTTCCCATCATCATCCTGGACAGTCACTGCTGTCAAATGTAAGGAGCTAACCCAAAAATAATTCCACAGCAAGCCAACAGGACCCCCACCCCACACACACACACTGAGACCGGCACACATCCTCTGAGTCTTCAGGAGTGCGGATTGGGTTACAGCAGATTCCTAGCTGTGGCCTCAAGGTATCCTCATTTAAAAACTCTCTGCGGTTGAGTCATCAGTGTGAGCTGGGAAGAGACCACCTTCAGTGGTGTGATGTCTGAATGATGGATGGGACCATAATACTGGCAGAAGAGCTATTGATAGCTCTCTTTCCTTAATGTTGACATGATGATACCGCACACTCCAAGAAATGTGTGTGTGTGTGTGTGTGACACAGAGAGAGACACAGAGAGACTCTTGGCCTACAAGCATGCACACACACATACACACACATCGCACAAGGACACGCTGGCATTATACCCATTAATATCTCTTCCGTTCCCACTCAGGCCCGGGGTCTTTGAAGTGGAGTGGCAGCTGAGCCCTGAATGAGTGAGTGTGTGAGAGGATGTATACAATAACGCCAACACGCCGTCTTGACTTGAGATGAGTCGGCAGAGGGAAAGTAAACAGGCGGGATTCCCCAAGCGGCTGTCGCTATAAACAGGGGGGTGTGCTGAGAGGGGCTCAGGCGGTTTATTTTTACAAAGACCTCAATGCCATTTGAAGTGCCCTCAGTGCTCTCTCTCTCTCTCTCTCTCTCTCTCTCTCTCTCTCTCTCTCTCTCCCTTTTGACCTCTTTTTTCCAGTTTTCCCCCCAAATCCTCCAATAACCTTCCCTACCAACCAACCAACCCCCCCCCCCCACCCCACCCCACACACACACACACACACACACACACACACACAGACACACACACACACAACCACCCACCCGTTCTCTACGGGGTTCTCGCCAGCGGCAACTAATTATCAGTCGGTTGGGTTCCACCGTGCCCCTGCGTTTGGCCCACTTCTCCGTGTGCATATGCGGCGCGTTTCACATTTCTGTACAGTGACACTGAGTTTTCAGTGCCGAGGTGAAGGGCAACAGCAGCAGGAGGCCACAGAACAGCGAGGGTACCTCTGAAGCTTTCAGGTGTTTAGTTTGTGAGGCGAATTTTAATCACTTGCCCCATCAGCTGAGCTACTGAGCCTTATTAGTCAGGCAGCAGGTGTTTGTGACTAATAACAAATGGTCTGGACTGATATCTATTGATAATTATTCACTCGTGCTTTATAAATCAATTAAGACAAACTTTTGGGTTGCCAGATTGTAAAAACTGCATGTCTGGACCACAGTCACTACTTTGACAACTAACTGACTTGTGTATGAGCACTCTGTTAATGTTTGATTAAACTTTATGAATAATGTCATCAGTTGATGAGTAATACTTTTAATGGCAAGTATTAATGAGTCCACAATATTTTACAAGAGCTTTGTTGGTTTCCTGGAAGTCAGGATATTGGCAAGGCATGTTTGTGTGGATGACCGAACTGATACGTGACGTAAAGGGTACGATGTATGTGATTGAACTGCACGATAGTAATGTTAGTCACATGCCACAACTTCCTATGATCTGATCTGCGCTGACTCAGAAGATTGCATACATGTCAACCTCTAACCAACTGAACTCTGCCGGGCCACCAGTGGGTCCATCATTACAAATCATCCTGGACTCTTGTGGTAGTCTCTTTGTTGTTGTCTTGCACCTCTTTGTGGTCATTTTGTTTCTTCTAACTGAGCTCTGACAAACGAGACATAAACGGTCACATCGTACAAAACCTCTGGCACAGAGCCAGTTCAGTAATCCATCCATGTTACAAACACGTGTTGTGCAGACACGCATTGTTGAAACACCCATAGCATATAGTGTTCTGGGTATACTGAAGTGAACAAACATATTTAACACATTTACTAAAAAAAACGTTTCATCACACGTACAGATTGTAATCTTAAAGAACAGTCTGAATAAACACAGTCTTAATTGCAGCTTTGGTAAAGTGTCAGACACAGATGCAATATAGTGTAGAAATGTTTTAAAGCTATCAAAGAAGTCACATGTGGGGAAGAAAATTAAAATTATGACGTGAAAATGATAATACAACAAGGTGATTTCACCAGTAAAGATGATAATTACTCAACTCTTTTACCGGATAATCCTGTTGTGTACCTAAAGGTTCACACTTTTTGATTAGTGTCATAATTTTACAGAAAGTTAAACCGTGGCGGGACTTTGGCCATAAATTCACCAATATTTTATTGCAGGATTGGACACAGGTGTAATAACATTAAGGATGGCTGCATTCCACTCAAGTGTTTCAGTGCCAGGGTGTGTTGTGTGTGCTGGCTCGCATGTTGGGCCCACCGGGGCAACTAATTGGACCAGAGTGTCATTAGTAACACTTTCGATGCGTGGAGAATTGTCTTATGGTTTAATTAGATATGGAATTTACTGATATAGCTCTATCTTCTCTTGTGGATTGAACTGTGTGGCAGCCTCTGCGTGGGCTTTACAATCATTTCTCCACAAGAGGGCACCATGCCCCTACTGAAGACCACGTGTTATAGGGGAGGGAGGGGGTGTCTCCCTCTGGAAAAGGTAAGCATCTCTCCTTGCGTCCAACAGCAGGGGTGCCAAAAAATGAAGCGAGGAAAAAGCCGGAGGCTGACATTTTCTCCACGGTGTCCGCCGCAGGGAACCCAGCACCGAGAGCCCCGGGCTTTGAACAAACACACCACTGAGCCTTGTTCTGCGGACACAATCGGCAGACTGATCCAAGTGCAGCAACTCTAAAGGACCGAGGAGAGCTCCCCGCTTGAATCCCATCTGACAGCGAGTGAGTGTGTTGCCTGTTGTTGGTCTTGCTTTCTTTCATTCTGCCTTTAATCTCCCCCACTTGTAACTGTGGAGATAATCTACCTAGATTAGTGCCTTGCTGGCGGAGCTTCTTTATTTCACAGAAATGCGACGGTATTGTCCCCCGTGGACACGGGCTGCGTAGCTTTCTGTCACCGTGTGAGTGGACATGTTACTGTATGACTGTGCTGGAAGCTGAGTGAAGGTTAAAGTTGGCCAACACATTCTTTCAGTGTGTTGTCCTGTTACTGAACTAAAGATTTACAGACCTGCGTTCAACCCCAAGAAACTCTGTTGGACCAAATGATTGAAAGCCTGAAGCAATCTACTTCTTTCCTCTATTTATTGGCCTTCTTGCTCAATTGACTCAGCTAAAACTCGAGCATTTTAAAAACAGGAAACAGGGGAGCAAAAATGATAAAAGCGTGTCCACAAGGGATTTGAGAGTGTTCATAATAAAGGAACGTAAAAATAATAATAAACAAAACAAATAGACCAGATGAGTAATAAGAATAAGGAGGCCAGTAATTGTGCAGAGATGAGAAGTTTAATCGACTATATGCTGGAATTCTTTTCGTACTGAATACTTAATCTCTTCACATTTGGTCATCATTTATCCAGTCTCGTTCAATTGGATTTAATTGAGTTTTGCCTTTTCCCCCTCTGCGTTCAAGTCCACCAGACCTTTTTCTTTTCGGTCCCATTCCGCTCGTCGTTAATTTGCAGGCTATTGGATGCAGGTGTGCGCTGACATAGGTGCAACGGGGGCGCGCGCGCGCACTGCACTGGGGTTAATGCTGATTATTTTCAGTCATCCGCGGGGGCTGAATGCGCGTTTACACGGTCTTTGTCTGAGTCTAATCGTCGGAATAAAGGCACCAAAGCGCAGCTCAGTCCCGGGCCGGGTTTGAGCCGAGTCGGGCCGGGCCCGGCCGGAGCCGGGCTGTCCCCCCCAGTGGATGGTACAGTAAATACAGCAGGAATGTTGATCAGCTTACACCGGAGTCAGGGGGTGCCCGGGATTTGATCGGCCGTGATGCTCGGATAATGACCCCCGCCTAGTAGGCAGGCTGCACCTGCAACAACACGCCGAGCAACGCGCGGGCTGTCGCCTATAAATTTACGGGAATTACAGGAACGGATCGTGGCCGTCCTCGCGGTTCTGCTGGGCTGGTTTTTACTGGTGTAACGTGTTGTTTTTTTTTTTTCTACTCGCGTTTACCAAATAAGTGGCTCTGGTGCTCAGATGTGATTGGCTGAGACAATTTGAAATCTTTGATAGGCAAATAAAGTGAGTTCACTCATGTCAGTATGAATATAACAGTATAAATTAAAAGTAGCTGTTGTAAACCAGTGGCCTCTCCAGTGCGTTTTCAGGCACTCTTCGCTGAGGTAGAAATTGCAAACACTCACGACGAACCACATTTAACATTTGCTCTTTACCCCCCACACACACACACACACACACACACACAAAAGAGATATAAAGCCATATGAATGCAGTTAATGAGTTAATGTGCTGCTGTCATGGCCGAGGGCTCAGGGCCAGACTTTTTGTGCCAAAGCGAACCCCTTTCTGTCTACACACACACACACACACACACACACACACACACACACACACACACACACACACACAGACAGACACAATTTTCATGATGCCACGACGAGCCAATACCGTGATATATTTAATCAGATGTCGCTTTTATCATTACATATTAACAAAACCATCAAATCAGGTTTTTTGGTGCTTCGACGTACACGCTAATAAACCCAACATGTGTTGGACTGTTATTGGGATTAATAAATTATAACATTCTGCATCTGCCTCTTGTTTCTGTGGGCCCCGGAGCCCCGCTAGGCCCGCTCTGCTCCAACAGGTTCAACGTTGTGTTCTCATTACGACCTCCATATGGCTGCCTGTGAAAACAGCGAGCCACGGGGCATTTAGAGCAGGCAGCACAGTAACAATCAGTCCGTAAAGCGGCGGAGGTATTTGTTGTAAAAGTGAGACCAGTTGTGTTGTTTGAGGGGGAGAAGGAAAAAAAAACCTCTCGAAGCAAGTGGTAGTTTGGTCGAGTGTTTATTTTCGTTTGCGCATTATTTTGGCTACAAGATCAAATTATGCGCATCCCAAAATTACAGGTGAAATGAGACTTAAGTTACCAAAACACAGCGGGCTTTTGGAACATTTATACCCCCCCCTCACTCACTCTCTCTCTCTCTCTCTCTCTCTCTCTCTCTCTCTCACACACACACACACACACACACACACACACACACACACACGGTTGGGAAAATCTGGGTTTCATTTTAATGGGGAGTAGCCTACCCCAGGCTCGCTTTACAACCTATGGATGTACTGGACGGTTTTCAGTTGGTTTGAGCTCCGCGCGCGGACGGGCGCAGTGGTTCTCTCTTCTCGGTGTCCCCACTCTTTTTTTTTGGCGATGTGGCAAGCGTTTTCCTCCTCTTTAAACGTTTTAACGCGGCGAATGTGAGAGCGGGAGAGAGAGAGAGAGAGAGAGACGCGTTTGCGTTTGGACAGGACGATTTCTGACGGAGGAACAACCCAGAGGCTAATTGGTGTGGATCTCTCTCAGGGGACGTCTTTAAAAAGATCTGAGAGAGCGACAGTCACGACTTAACACCGGGGTAAGTTCATAATTTGCGGGTCACTGTGCCTGCTTATTGTACACCCAGCGTGTTCGCGTCTCTGCGGTGAGCCGATTTCATTTTTACGCACCACTTATTTTCCGAGAAGATTAGTAAGTGACTCGCGGCCATGTGTCTTAAATGAAGGCGATGACTATCATTACTTTATTAAAAGGCTGAGGCCGTGTGGCTGTAAGTAGGTGTAGGTGGGTTCGCTGAATCACCGGGACGCGCTGGATCGGAGCGGGCGGACTCCACAGACAGGTGTCAGCCTCCTCGGTTTACGACTGGCCCGTGGGTCGCAGCGAAAGGAGAAAACACAAGAAAAACAGCCCGCGCCGAGGATTTAATACGAGGTACAAGAGGTGGGCTATGCGGAGCCAGTGAGCTTTAATAGCGACTTGGATTCGGAGCCAAGTGTCGAAGCCAAAGCAAGCAGCGCGCTTCTCGGTTCCCGTCTTCCTCGGCACTGCCCTCGCCAAGTCTCCCAATGCGTTTGTCACTTCTAATATTTTCCTTTTTCGCTTTGACGCCACCACATGCATACTGAAAAACATTTGTATGAAGAAGAAAAAAACGGCATATTTTTATTTGCAGCTAATAAGCCACAATAACTTTGAAATGCGGCACCATGCGAAGACGAACAAAAAAGGATATTTCACGAGGCGACTGAAGATTGATCCGCAAAGCGTGAAAGGCACAAGAACAACGTAAAGTAAGATACGACGTGTCCTCTATATGGTTGATGGACGATTAAAGCGATGATAGGCCTAATTTGACGCGGAAGCCCATTGTGGATGACAAGGTGTGACAGGAAACAATAAGCCCTGAGCTCCACCCTCTGTGAGCTCCTCTGCTCTCCACTCTCAAGCAGCGACAAGCCTGGAAGTGAAAGCGAGAGTCCCATACAGATTGCTTATCTTAACTGCTTCAATGGACTCAAAGTATGCCCCTATTGCACACTGAAACAGTGTCAGCCACTTGACCTACTTCTCACTCTCACCGCAAACGACTGGAATCAGTCCAGGAAGAAGAAGGCCTATGAATCCTCACTTGAAACTTCAGGATTTAAGATTTGGCCTCGAGCGTCTGGTGAAGCGAGGTCGCCGTTCCTCTGGAGCGCGGCCATCACTTCCCCGGTTTTACGCAAATTAATCATCATTATTTAATTGCATCACAACCGGCTTCCATGAGTGACAGAGCGAGGGAGGTAGAGCCAGGAGCAGCTGAAGGCACATGATGTGGAAGCTAATCCAAAGCAACATAGTGCAGATTGCTTTCACCCCTGGGGGGGAGAGAGAGAGAGAGAGAGAGAGAGTGTGTGTGTGTGTGTGTGTGTGTGTGTGTGTATATGTATGTGGTATTTATGAACCCCAGGTTGAAGGGATGGAGGTGGAGATGGAGAAAGCTGCAGAAACAGGGGCAGATCATTTTCGTCTGCTTCGAAAAAGCAGGTTTCCTCAACACCCTTGGCTCTGTCCACCTGAGCGAGTAAAGTCAACACATCTAATATATTTTTCTTCCATGGCCTCAACAGTTTGTCTGGGCGAACAGCGCTTGGTCTCTCTTTCTGTCAGTCCCTTCTTCTCCGTTTTTGTGGGGTTCAAGCATCAGCCCCCTCCTTGAGTGCAGGCTTTTGTGACGATGAACAATAGCCTACAAGCTACAAGTCAGTGAACTCCAATATCAGAATGATCGCCTTTCATAATACATCTGTGAGTCAGGAGCTACCATACCATATCAGGCTCTGGCACCTAATTACACAGCAAACATAATGGTCAGAGTTTTCTTGAGTGAAAGATTAATGTTGTAATTTCACTCCATGTGGAATTTTATGTTTTATCCCCCTCCTGAATCTGACATGAATTTCTATTTAGACCTGGAGATGGATGAGATGTAAATAAGTACCCACACAATCCCTAATATATTCGCGCCTTCATGTCTCTGTTAGAAGCGA
Source organism: Psettodes erumei (assembly GCA_016785225.1). Lineage (NCBI taxonomy): Eukaryota > Metazoa > Chordata > Actinopteri > Pleuronectiformes > Psettodidae > Psettodes > Psettodes erumei. The sequence goes on along the minus strand of JAFBJZ010000327.1, from coordinate 199,219 downwards.
GAACAAAGTTGAAACGCTGTCTCACCACTGGCTTGAGCGTGTTCTCGTTGAGTGAAAAATTGGGTGTGCGTGCGCGCTCACCTTTCCTGTTAAAATACCTGTCACTCGTCGGCGTGACACCCAAGATGTCTCTCGCTGTGGGAGGAGGGTCCGGGGGCAGAGATTCACACGCTTCGTCCCGCATCTGCCTGCACCATGCTAGGCCTGCATGCGTCAGCCACACATTTCCTCCAGATGCAGAGGGATGTTTGTGTGTCTGTATGTGCGCGCTTAGTACTTATCAGTACGCCTATCTATCTTAGATGCACATAGCTGATGTCCTCTGTGTTGATGGCAAACTCAAAGTTCTCAGGCGTGATGGGCTAACGGGTGATTTCTCCACAGGGACTACATTCATTTGCTTTCTGTCTGTTGCACATTGAGGACGGGCTGCATCCATGTTTAGCTCGCCCGCGGCAGCCACATACGTCAGCAGCGCAAAAGCAAAGCCCTCTTAAGAAAACACGACTGCTGCCATAAAGATGGGCCAGCTCTTTGCTAACGTGCGAAAGGAGAAAGTCATCCCAAAAAATGTGACAGCAAAGTTCCCAAAAACACGATACACTTACAGACGAGTGACAAAGCCCTCTAGTGGTTGCAGTAACTATCAGAGGATGAAGTGAGGTGACGCTGTTAAAGCGACAAAGTTGTTAGGAGAAAGTCGGTGTGAATGGATGAGTCAACAAAACATCAGACATTCTTGTGCCTGAATCTCACCAAACCTTAACCATTGTGTTGTTCCACGATAAAACCATTTATGGCTTTGAAAGGTGTATCCAAATGATGCCGGCCTGCTGACAATGAGCGTCATATCAGAAAATGTGTTCCCCGGGGGCAAATGACACATTTGCATCTTAATTTGGAAGACTTGTTGTTTCAGTGTCATTCAAGCCAAAAGACAGACCTTTAGGCTCTTTCCCCTTTTCACTGGGAGACCCCTGACCTCTGGCCTCCCGGCAAAGGTCACCCTGTGTGCGCTAACATCGGCGATGAGAGGGAGCGAGCGGAGGGGAGTGGGGAGATATAGGCAGGAGAGGAACAAGGGAAGAGGGGAAAAGGGAGTTGTCTGATGAGTCACCAGCTTTGGCATCCTTTACAGTGCGTCTTCATGTGTGAGTGAGGGCACATGTTGTAAATCCAACAACCCCGGAGCATGTGTTTGTCCGTCAGCAACGTGTGTGTGTTTAAGTGCAACGGACGCAACCGTGCGGGTATTCCAAGCACTTAATAAACCCATTTTTGTTTTTTTCCCCCAGCGAGTTCAAAGCAGGTCCTCGCTTTTGGCTGTGGGGTAGAGGTTGCTCTTGTGCAATGGAAAAAAAACTTGACTGTTTTCCTGTTAGGAGGGGGGGGCTTTTGGGAAAACCGCAGCTCTGCCTACCGCAGCCAGCCTTCAAAGGGCTTCGAAGGAGTGCTCACCTCTCCTCTCCTCTCCTTTAAATCCTTCCATCCCTCCAAACGAGCTACTTCCTCTCATATCCAGGAACACCTCGCCCGCCTCTCCCCGACCGCCACCGTCCAACCACACTGCTGCAAAGCTGTGGTCAGGGTTATGCTCAGGTCTATGGGAACTGTTCAATCAAGGAGCCCTCGGTCCACCCACGCCAGCTGAGAACAGCTCACTTTGGGAACTTTAACCTCTCAGCGTTTTCTTGCATGTCTTTATCGTCTCTGTAACCCCACCACATGGCCTTCATCCAGTTGTAAACTCTCCAAAGGAAATCTATGGCTCTGCCCGCCATCACAGGGCTGTGGCTGTCATCCCTTTCTCAGGCGCATCTTGACAGCACATGTAGGGGAAATATTTCTTGTATTTAAAAAACAGATCTTGACATAGGAGGCAGTATTTTTTTTTTTTTAACTGCCGTCCCTCCACTCTGAAGTCCGTCGCTTTGACAAAAATCCCAGTCGAAGTACAACTCTGTTGACCCTCACTCTTGAGTTCACAACCATATTTTTTCACTTGTCGAACAGTCTTTCAGGAGTGAAGCCTTGTGGGATGTCCTGAGCAGTTTTAACCCCCTTCTTTGATTTTAGTGAAGATGCAGCTGATTTTTTTTTTTTGTAGCATGCCATGGCTTGTACTTATTTTCAGCAACACCACAGTACCATTTATTAATCCTCAGATGTGACTCAAAGGGATTCTTTGGAATTATAGTCATCTGGTTTGTGTTTTAAAAAGGCAATATTATACACTGGCAAACCCTGATACTATATTTTGTAATGTTTAAGCTCAATAGGTTTTGTTTTGGATTGATTATTCCAATACTGAAAAATAACAAAATCATAAGTTAAGAAACAAGAAATGGAAAATTAGATTATGAAAACACCACTTGAAGTTCAATCACCTCCTTCCTGAACTGTTTTTCATTTACTTTAGAAGAAATCTGGCTCAAACTCAGCATCCCATTTGCACATTGTCTTCATTTATATTTTACACTTACTATTACCAAAAACAAACACGCTCCAGTTGCGGGAGAACACGCAACAATGTTTGGATGTGTTACAAATTAATGCAACAAAGAGACCTTGTCATTCTACGGTACATATCTGGTATTTCTCCGTGATCAGTGCCTTACAAATTAACCCTGTTTAACCCTGAATCTAGTGAGTCACTGTTGCCCAGAACTTTCTGTCTGCTCATGTCCTTTCCCCTCCCTCCACCTCCCATTTTCTCACCAAAAGCACCGCTCTCACAGAATACTTCATTAATAGAAATATACACCGCGACTTGTCCTATCAGCATTTTTCCCCCCTTGCTTTTTCTAGTGTATACATAAGTACTTAGGGTTGTAGCTTAGCACAACTTCCTGTCTGAGAATCTGTGAGAACCAGCCTGACCTCATATTCCACCTCGCGCCGTCTCTCTTCTCTCCTCCTGTTTCGGTTCTGGTTCAGGTTCTGTTGATCTAAAGAACCGCTGTCGGACTCGGGGCCAGCCGTGTGGGCTGGGCCACAGAAGCTGCTGCATTCCTCCGCTGGGCGTTCAGTATTTCTCCCTGCAGTGTCTCTCGCTGTCAGTTTGAAAGACAGACCCCGTTTTATTTCGTATGTTTTATGATGCCGTTCGAATGGTCCCACTCCCCTCTTTAGCCTCACAGGCACTTCCGAGCCTGTGCTGTATGATCAGCGTCTTGGCGTTGTAGCAGCGAGTTCAGGCGTAACGCTCTGCTCTTGATTTAATGGTAAAGTGATGAACACTCCAGTAAAAAAAAAAGTGGATATATTTTAGATTTAACGTTCCAGAGACACACACAGAGCTTCTGTGCTTTAAAAATTTGTCAGTGATCCCCCTGCTAATGAGACCCTCAGCTGTGACAGTTGACCCCCTCCTGCCCTCTGCCCTCCCTGTTCCTCCTCCACCTCCCTGGTCCCATCACCCACCCACACACCTCACACACTTACACAAACAGGAGGATCGTCGACGCCATCATCAAGTGGAAATCAGACCACTAATATCTGACCCCTGTTACCTGAGGCCTGTCAGTCATGCTGATTCATCTGGACTCGTTTATCATCAGATGTGTGTGTGTGTGTGTGTGTGTGTGTGTGTGTGTGGTAAGGATGTGATTCCTGCTGAACCCATTGGTCTGTTGGATTATAATATAGATTATAATATATAGAGTTTTTTTTAAGAACATGGAACAAGTTCACTGAGAAGTTGAAGGTGCTATATGTGCAATATTGACCTCAGACATGCGGAAGTATTGTTGTCAGCGTTAGACCTTTGGAGAAATGAATTGCTGGCTGTGCTTGAAGCCCCATTTGGAGATGTAGGCATTTGCGTTGTACTGACTAGCCAAAAATATTTTAAAAGTATTGTCATAACATTTATATTTTGCAAATTACTGATATTGAGGCCCATAAGCCCTTACATAGCGTTCTGGGACCTGCGCTCCCTCGTCACCCCTCCGCTCTCATACGCACTTTGCGTTGTGACACTGTCTGATTTACAAATTAAACACGGGCTATTCACAGACGAACCAGTTGTCGGTCTGTGTGTGTGTGTGTGTGTCTCAATATGTAATGGTCAGTGATGATATTGTTGGAGGCTGCCACATACAGATCCATGTATGTGAAACACTGCCTAGATGTGATCTGATGAATAGGAAGTGGAAGCACTGAAATGTTATTCTGATGACTAACAGCAACAAACTCTGCCATCTGTACACAGGCGGGGTTTCTGACTTTGTTGCTGCTCGCACTCCTTCTATATTCATACAATGCGTCTTTCCGTGATGATAATGAGAGTGGAGGTGGCCCTGTTGTTAGCCTATTAAAACGTCCTCCATGGTTCTGGGCAGCCACTAATAACCCCACCAGGGATTACTGTACAGCAGGCTGGAAGGACAGCAGGGCACCAGTTGGGGCCTCAGCTTGCTGTCATCCAAGAGAGGCAACCCAGAAGACCTCCATTCACTCCAAGTCTGAGTGGGGGCCACCGCACCAACTCTCCAGAGCAGCTTGAAAGGGTTCCACTTGGGATACAAAGTGGCTCAGCTGTCCCTCTCCTATCCTCACCCCCACCCCCCACCCCGGCACCCTCCTCTACACCCAAGCCAAATAAAGCCTCTCAGCAACTTCTGTTTTCCTAATCTGTGAACTCTGACAGAGGCGCCCACGCTTGAAAGAGAGACAGCTCAACATGGGATGATCTCCCGGTGACAGGGAGAAGCTGAAAAAACGTTCCCCGGAATGCCTCTGCTGAAACCACCGGACCACCCTGTCATCTTCCTGTTCCCATCTTCCTCTCTCTCTCTCTCTCTCTCTCTCTCTGTGCGTCTTCCTCCCTCTGTCTGTCACTCCCGCTGTTCCTCACCCACCTCTTTATAATCTAATTTCCCTTCCTCTTGCCCTTCATCATCTACCTTCTCTAATTGGGCTGTCATGGATTGATTAAAACCATTGAATCTGTTCCAGTTGCCAAATGGCCAGAGTGGTCTTTGTGGCGTGCAGCTTCTCACGCAGGGAGCTTTCACTCTAAAAGCCTTATATTTTCTTCAATGGGCAAATTATTTAACACCGCAGTAGCTTAGCCACTGGGGATTGTACATTTTTCTTGCCATTAATCCACAGAGAGATTGGACTGGTCGGAATGTAAACAGAAGGGTAGCCAATATCAAAAATCGGAACTTAAATCCGTTGCTGTTAACTTATCAGAGGAATAGTTGTTCCTTATCGTGCTGGTGTAAAGATCTATACCACTTGCCTCTGCTTGGTAAATATGCTACAGCCACCAGCTGGTTAGTTTAGTCCAGCACAGGGATCGCACACAGAAAGGAACCGCTAGTCTGACTCAGCGATGACAGCCTGTCAATTTTGTACACTTCAGTTCTGGCACGAACTAAACAAGATATGATGTGCTCATTAGTGAGCTATAGCGGTGCTGGTCGGCAGATTTTGTTACGTTTTGATAGTGCCAAGCCAGCTGTTTCCTCTTTTCCGATGTTTCCGCTAAGCTGAGCAAAACTGGTAGCGGTAGCTTCATATTAACTGCACAGACATGAGAGTTGTATTGATCTTCTCATCTAACTTCTTGTCAAGAAAGCGCGTTTCCAAAATGTCACATTAATGGTTTCTGGAACAATGACACATTTTGTTCACGGCGGCAAAGGTAAATACATTTGTTGCCTGAAAAGCCTCTCCTTCGGTGGATTCCTGACAATGTTGCAACAGGCCCAGCGTTTCTGTGTGGCGCTCATTGTCTTCCTCAGCGAGACGGAGATGTGGGCCCGCAGCTGTTGCTACTTCAACCACATTTAATGAAAGACAATGTCTGCCCCCACTGAGGGAAACTTGTGGCTTGTTAAACACAAAGTCAATGCTGAAAGCAGAGGATTTTCTTGCTGAAACAGATTCTTAGTATTTCAAAGGTCAGCCAGCTACACCGCTGTGCTGACATCCTGGCAAAGCGTGTGGATTCAGAAAAGATTGGCTCCCATTTTGCAGTTTTTATAGCGATATAGAATGAGACTTAAGTTTTTAATAAAGACCATATTTTCTCGCCAGAGCGCAGGGTTGTTGGACCGTCTCGGGGAATTGTTAACACTTGCTGCAAGGCTAGCATCTATTTCAGAGGGCATTAAACAGTGGAATTAAACAGCCTTGTCACTGTTCTCTCTCTGTTTAACCTACGCGCTCATCTGCCAGACGCGCCTGACAGCACCAGACCCCTGGAAGAATCTCCCAGCAGGCCCGGCGAGCACGCGGACCGCACCATATTTAGTCATCCGAAGTCCAGACACAGACCAATGGAGTCCTGCACCTTAATCTGTCTCCCCTCTGTTTCTCCCTCCATCTCTCCCTCTCTCATTTTTTATGTCCTTCCCCCAACTCCCTCCCTCCATCTCTGTCATGTTTCCTTTCTCTCTCTCTCTCTCTCCTACTGCTTCCATTCATCTCTGTCCTCGCTCGCCCTCCCTTGAGTCACTTCTGCTTTATCACTGTCGCGCCCCTCACTGTTTCTCCCCGCCTCGCGCGTCCCCCTTTCCCTTCTTAGCGGCTGAAACTCGTCTTCCCTTGTGGCTGTTTGTCCTCTTTTCTTGTCTCTCGTGTCTGTCAAGTATCCTCCCGCCCCTGTCCTTTTCAGACTTTTTCTAACTTCCTCTCACTCCCTCAACAACATGCCCGTCAGATCTTAAGTCTGAATAATTCCCTCTTACCATCATTTTTCTTTCCTTCCTTACCTGTCATAAATCCTACCCCCTCTTCTTGCTCCTTTCAGCCCCCCCACCAGAGCCTCCCTACTGTCTCTTTTCTCGGGTGAACATGCCGCTGATGGAAGCTGGGCCTGGATGCTAATGAGTTGCTAATTCTATCAGCCGTCTCTCCATGCCCTCCCCAGTGGGTGTCGGGCCCTGCCAGATTTACCACGGCCAGCCTTTTGATGGAGTGCCCTGGCTGATGAACTCCCGCCAGCGTGCCTGCTTTAACCTCCTCGTCCTCAGACACATGTCATTGATCAACGTCCTTATCTGTCCTGGCAAGGCCCACTCTCACTCCAATCATTTATGAGCAGGCCCATTCCCTGCAATCTATTTTTCATATGTTAAATATTGTAATAGCGGGGGATTTATTTGACCATGTTTACATGCTTTGGCCTTTAAATTTCTTTGAGTGGCTACTTCAGAGTTTGGCGCGATGGGAAATGCATAATCATCCCTTTATCCAAAGTGCAGTTCAAAATAAAGTTGAAAAGAAGCATGAAAATAGATTTTAAATTACGCCTGGCTACCTCCCGGTTTCTGTCGCTGACACAGGAAGCAGTTGTACGTAGAACTCTGTGACATTTTCTACCTCACTGTCTCTCTGCTCTGTATAATTCCCTCACACTCTTTCGTTTAATACCCAATCTGCGCTTGAGGAGAGGCCAAATGGCCGGGTTTAAGCACTCAAGCACAGAAGAGTGGGCCTATTTACCAGGCCACTGGGCTTCTTTTTGAGGGTTGCTAGCTTTGGACCCCTCACACAAGAAAAGAACGAAACTTTTGTTTTTCCGACTCCCCTTAAATCCATCTGTCTGCCTTCCCCGCTTGACTGAAGTGGATACAGAGACCGCCTTTTGTTCTACCAAGATGAAGAGGGATGCTGTAGTATAAGAAGGAGAGTGAGGGTAGGAGGAGGTGGGCGTGATTCATTGTAATTTAAGAAATGCCTCGCAAAGAGGGTCAGGGCGCCTCTTCAGCCTGTCCGTTTTGAAATGGGGCTCTTCCAGATTTGACACCCAGGGATGTAAAAAGGGGATTATGGAAGGAAAAGCCTCAGGGCATCAACATCTCTTTCTCTGTCTTTTTCTTCGCCCCAAAGCTCTCTCTCCATGTGCCCCTCTGTCTTTCTCTCTTTGGAAACGAGAGGCCCCTCTCCAGCTGTGAGCATATCAATGATGTCATCCAGGTACCTATCTTGACCCAGAGATTTAGAGCAGCTTGAATGGAGTCCCATAGCCTAAATCCTTCTAAAACAGAGTATAATCCTCGATCAGCTATCACTTTTTGCGAAGTTTGTGGTTCAGCGAATGAACATAATGCTGTCTTCTCTAGGGTCAGCAACGTGTGACAATGGTATTGCTGCAATTTCCTGTCAAATTCCTGCAAAAACTCAGTAAGAACTCAGATTGTCCCCCTCCCTGCCGTGTCCTCCTATATAAAATAGTTTCCTTACCAGCTCTTAAAGCAATGGTTTTACCAGGGTCAAGCGCGGTCCACTGCTTTGCAGCATCACCCTTCAGGATTATAGGGTGACTTCTGCCATGCTGCTCAAGCATGACCAGGAGGCTTTGCCAGTTTTGACCTGAATGGAAGTACTGAATGAGGGGCCGGCATTGAAATTCAGGGTGCAGTCACTTGCAGCCGCTAATGTCTCTCTTTAAATGGTCACATCCTTTCTCCTGGGCCTCTCATCTAACTGTCTTATCCTTTGACAGGCTTTTGAGTCATTGGAAACACTGAAGTTGTACAACACAAACGATCCAAATTACTCTCCTTTTGTAAGGCCAAATATAATTTGGCTAAGAAGGTGCACAAACATGTTTTTTATACAGTAGAATTAAATCAGCGTCATTTTCTATTTCATATCCTATTATGGTAAAAATATGTCTGACACTGACCTTTGTGTTTATTTCTCTCTCTTGCAGGAAGGGCTCTGGTCAGTCTGAAGTGAAGGGTCACTGAGCTCAGACACTTCCACTGACTCACAATTGCACACAGACAAAGGAGAGCCACACAAACAGACACATCTGCACGACGCTTACTCGCATTTAACACACAGACTGTGGGGTACACACACAAGGACTCAGCCGTGCGCAAGCACAGACACACGTTCGCGAACAGGCCCTCTGAGCAGGATGAGGGATCCCTCGAGGTGCCTGCTGGGACTGTGCCTCCTGGCATGCTCAGTCTCCACCCACAGTGCCACCAATCCCTTCGCAGGGCAGCAGACCCCTCTCGACCCTTGCTACGACGACACGGGTGCCGCCCGCCGCTGTATCCCCGAGTTCATCAACGCTGCCTTCGGTAAGGAGGTGATGGTGTCCAGCGTCTGTGGCCGGCCTCCTTCCCGCTCCTGTAGCGTGGTGGAGCGGGGCGACGACCGGCCCTCCGTGCGCACATGTCAGATCTGCGACGCGGCTGACCCTCGCCGCGCCCACCCTGCCTCCTACCTCACCGACCTCAACTCGGCCCACAACCTCACCTGCTGGCAGTCGGAGAATCTGAACACCTCTCCGTACAATGTGACTCTCACCCTTTCGCTGGGTAAAAAGTTCGAGATCACCTACGTCAGCCTGCAGTTCTGTTCGCCGAGACCTGAGTCCCTGGCCATATACAAGAGCATGGACTACGGAAAAAACTGGATGCCCTACCAGTTCTACTCCTCACAGTGCCGGCGCATGTATAATCGGCCCAACAAAGCAACCATTACCAAGCAGAACGAGCAGGAGGCTCTATGCACAGATGGCCACACTGACCTCTACCCGCTTTCTGGAGGACTCATTGCTTTCAGCACTCTGGACGGGCGGCCCTCTGGTAAAGACTTTGACAACAGCCCAGTCCTTCAGGACTGGGTGACTGTCACCGACATCCGTGTGGTCTTCAACCGGCCCCAGCTGCCCCGGGAGCTGGGGCTGGGGGCCGGAAGCAACAGCGGTGGGAGGGACGATGACCCCGTGGCGGTGCCTTCGACGCTGCCAACTTATTTCTATGCAGTGGGAGACTTCCAGGTGGGAGGGAGGTGCAAATGCAACGGACATGCCTCACGCTGTCTGAAAGACAAGGAAGGCAAACTGGTGTGCGACTGCAAACACAACACAGAAGGCCCCGAATGTGACCGCTGCAAGCCCTTTCACTACGACCGACCGTGGCAGAGGGCCAACGCCCGCGAGGCCAATGAGTGTCTGCGTAAGTTCTTCCATCTATCTGTCATTCTTTATGTGCTTTTACCATGTTTCTGTTTCAGCCTGCGGTGGAACATATTGTGGAGCTATCTTTGCTTGCAAAAATACAGATCCATTCTGAAAATTAGCATGACAGATTTTCTGAAAGATGGCCTAATAACAAGGGCTCTATATATATATATATTTTTGGTTATGTTGGAGGCAACAATTCACAGAACCAGGAAGCTGAGTACAGTTTATTCAATAGATCAAAATCCCAACTTTATAGAAATATCCTTCAACTGTTTTTTTCATTGTGAAAGGAGCCCTCCAGTCACATGTTCTCTATTCAGCTGTCTTCCTTGCCCTATTGATTTCCCCTTCCTGTGAGTCTCCTCAGTACATCTCTGAAGTCCTAATGAGGGAATGGGACTTGGACGGGGGACAGAACCTTGTTACGCACACCCACATCAGAATACAGGTTTACACCTTTCTTTGTTGGATAGAGCCTTCACCTTTTCACCACCCAGTTTCAGGATATGAGGACAGCAATGTAAAGTCAGGCTGACAAATTGAATTTACTCACATGCACAGAGAGCGAGTGGGAGGGAGGTAGAAATGAAAAAGATTTAGCTGTGATGTTTGACTGTCATAATGGTAATTATAAGCACTGCCAGAGCACACCGGATGGGTTTGTGTTTGTTCAGGTGAGGGGTTCCGGTAGCATGTAGTGGTCGAGCTGGTGACTCAAAAACACGGGCCCGTCCTCTCCTTTCATTTCCCATCAGCCTCCTCTATTTACAGGGAAACAGGCCTACTCTCAACAAAATCATGTTTTCTTGACTTCTCCACAAAAAAACCCAAATTTTCTCAAACAAGTCTAAACAGTGGATGACAACAGCTCAAGTCATTGGCACACCGCTGCAGCTAAGTCATCCAAGAATGTTATTTGGCAGTGTTTGCCTTTAACCTCAAGACATGCTCTGTAAAAGTCATCCAGACGTGCTCTGAAAGCGTGCCAAGCACAATTATAGCAATTTCTGGTGCAATTTTTGTTAATGTAAATGGATTACCTTTGTATTGAATTAGGATTTCCAATGATAAAAGGGTTTTGATGTGATATTTAGCATATATATTAACTTAATGGCTATTGGTAGGTTTTTGACACATGCCATGTTAGTCATGTGTTTTTAGCAGGAATTTGTTCTCTAATATTTGGACATGTCTTTAGCGTTTTTGGTGGGTTTTTTTCTACAGTTTCTCCGTTAGTATAAATAGACATAGGTGGAACTTAATTAGGTCAATTTTGCTTGTCATAAAAATTTTGTTAGTGTAGGAAAATAAAACCATATTAGAAACCACTGTCCCCAATGTAACCTCTCCTCATAATGAAATAAAATTACAGCCAGAGAGAAAAAGCACCGGAGTAGAACACTGCAAAACAGTGTGTATTTTTTGAACATGTTGTAATTGCCCAGTGAGCTGGCCTGAGATCATATTTAGAAATGAACACTGCCAGATTTGTTTAAAGGGGGACAAGGAGTGACAGAGCCGGAGGCCATTTTAACATTAGACCAACGGACTCGGCCGACCCTCACGCTGTGCTCTCAAACTCCCCGTGCCAACACTGCCTTGCTTTGGCTTCTCACCTGCCCTTAACACCCTCAGAAATACAGGCACACACCACATACACCAACACACTTCGATAACAATATCCTGTTAATCCCTTAGTGTTTTCTCTCTTACTTTTGCGCACACACCCTCTTTCAAATGTCCCGTAGCCGTTTCCGAAATGTTACACCCGCTTCCCGTAGATCTCTTCTCTGCGGGATTGATATGTCACTTCTATCCACGGTTCCTGGACTAAACAGCCCCGCTACACTGGCCAACTCTGATGACCTAATCCCAGTGTTGATACAGGGCAGTTAAAGCCTATTGCAAGTTGCACGCTATACCTGATCACACATCCGGACATGGCGAAAAAAAGTTAGTCCCAGATGTCCCCAATTTCATGTTCCAAAAGCCTCTTTACAACTTATTCCGGTAGAACTGGTTCCAAAATATCCTCAAAGTAGCAGGAGAGCCATTAAAAAGCCTCTCCAGTGTCTATTAAAGCCCATTCTTAAAATGCACCCTCCCCTAGTCAATTTCTTGAACTCGAACTTGCTTTCTCCCTGACACGGTGCAGAAATGGCAGTGGGCTGAGGTGCAAGGCTCTGAGGCATGCCACTGTGGCAGTGAGGTGTGAGTATTTAGACTGGGAAAGTGTGTGAGAGTGGCAAGCTACAGAGCTGAGGGGGTCCCTTAGGTGTCACCAGAGCCTTTCGTGGGGCCCTGGGGGTATTTGGATTGGAGGGAGGGTCTGAGAGGGCCGGTCTGAGGTCATGATCCTTTGTGGGGTGGTGACAAGGTTAAGTTGACGGGGAGTTTGCGGGTACTGAGGAATTCAGAGTGGGCAGATGTCGAGTTAAATCCATGGTTATTTACACACCCTGCCTCTGAGTCTGATGATGTGCCTGGTTGCCAGATTTCACCGCTTTAAGCATTATTGTTAGGATGGTCTTTAAAGATTTTGCAAGGCTCTGCTCTCACTCTCAGCGCTCTTATTGTGCAGCCCTGCATTACCACGAACATTGTCTCTAACAGCCTAGGCTGATTGTTTCGCGGGTCTTACTAAATGCCTGACATGCGCCGCGCCAAGATCACTGTCGGTGCTCTTGGCAAGCTCGCGCACTGTCTTCCAGACACAAGCCATGCACACACACGCCCATCTGCCGCCTCCCTCGCTATGAATCCTGCCTCAAGACGTCGGTTTACAAATCTCCGCTCGAGTAGTCAGAGAGGGCAGCCTCGTAAAGGAGCGCGTGTGTTTGTATTGAGGGAGACATGATGGAAAAAAGCTGTGATTTATCTGCCCTGAGTTTGAGCCACAGGACAGAATGAGGAAACAGATGGATAAGAGCTATTTGGTTACTGGTTGTGGTGGAGTGTTGGCTTTTTCTGCTGGCACGGTCGTTGCAGTAACGTAAATACTTTATGTTGACTTAACAATGTAAGACTCTATATCAAGCCATAATAGAGTCTGCCAAAGTCACTGTGTAAGATGAAGAGGACTCTCGTGGAGTCAACGACAGTGTGACATCCTGAGCAGATGATAATTTATGGTGGCGTAGTAGCTCTCCGCTTTTGGCCGTGACTGCAGCCATCTTGGCCCCGTTTGGCTGCGGCACCGAGCCGCTCCACTCTCCAGCCTTTCCTCTCCCTCATTTGGACCCGGCCCGCAGGAAGTCCAGAGTGCTGCTCTGGGACGCAGTGCGAGCCCGGGGCCAGACACCATCCATCCCTAATGGACCAACCAAGCCAGGTCTGCTCCCAGGCACACTGTTGCACATTCATAGCGTTAAACACGGAGGTCATGTGGAGGCTGCTCAAACTGCCGTCTGAGCTGATTTGCCAGAAATGCAGGTGAGCTGTGGTCGGGAGCCGAGCTGCGCATAGTCCTGCTCTGCTGCAGTGTTTGGGTGTGGTGATGAATATTTTTAATAGGAAATCTGACACATGAAAATCCTGTGGGGGTAACGAGTTGATACAGCATTCTGTTTTTGCGCACGAAGGGGAGTTTCCTTTTGAAATTAAATCAATCACCCAAATAACTTTTCACTGTCAGACTCTCATTATACATCAGTCCATGTCATCACCTGAACAAAATTCCCACAAATTAGTTATTACCTCTGAAAAAGTTATTAGCTGTTATATAATAGTTGTTATTAGCTCACGTCTGCTGCACTAACAAAAGAGCGCTTGAATTAAATGTAAATTTTACAGTGGAAGACGGAGAAGCAGAGCAGGCGGCTCGTTCGAGTCTTTTTCGAGGGGCTCGTCGTTCTAGGTGGGCTCAGCCCCCTGTTTCTTTGGAAACTATTAGCAGGAATTAGGGGGACATTGACAGATGGGTTTCTCAGGGGGAGCAGCGTTATCCAGCAGAGGTGTGCGTGTGTCTGAATGTGTGTGTCAGGGGGGAGAAGACCGCCGAGAACACATGCTCAGGAACCGCGCTCAGAGTAAGCTCGCAGATCTGTACAGAGCTATGGAAACTCTGAAGACCACAGAAGTACAAACTCTCTCTTTTTTTTTTCTCTCTCTCTCTCTTGCCTTCGTCTCTCTCACTGACAAGGGGCAGATGGTTATTTAATGCTGATTTGAATTTCAAAATAGGCCTCCATCCTTTCACAGCACCAGTGACCCCCCCCACACACACACACACACACACACACACACACACTGCCTAGCAGGGGCAAGCGGAGGTCAGGCCCATGTTGCAGGCACAGACCGGATTCGACGAGACACTTTTTCAGGCCCGGTGATTGAGAAATGACCTCATTCTTAAAACACACCGCATGTGAAACCACGGCACAATTTGTGAGGTCGCATGATTTGGATAACATGAAAAACACCACATTCATAACACGGGATCGGAGCGGGATTTGTCTACTTTTGTTCTTGCAACACAGCGTTGTTTGGTCTCGGGCAGAACCGAGTTAACCTCACCAGAACGCTTTGAATTTCCACACCGAAACCCAGAAAGCCCATCTTTGCAGTACGCAGCAGACAAAAAAACAAACTGTACTCCTTGGTCAGCTGAAATTTTGCTGTCTGTCCTTAGAGGGCATCAGGATGTGACACTCCAGGGTGAAATGCCAAATATAGACGGGTAAGGATGAGAAAGATCCAGAGCTGCCCTGATATTACAGCATATACTGTATGCGCAATGTTCCCTCTTTTACTTATTGACCTGCTCCCCTGTCGCTGGAGGCTAACAGGGAACTTTAATTACTTATACTCAAACGAACAGGAGGTGTTTGTGTGTGTGTGTGTATGTTGAAGGGGCGTTGCTAAGCAAAAGAAAGTGATTTGCCTGTGCTTTCAAATAATTATACAGCCGAGGAATGTTTTTTTTTTTCTTCTTAATCAACAGCTCAATGAAATGATGCCTCCGGGGTGGTTAGCATGAGATGACGGGGCCGCGGCACAGCGAGGCCAACAAACATGAGGTGTGAGTTTTGCTCTGGTGCTGTGTTGCGTTGTGTTTTCTGGGCTCGAAGCAAAAGTAACTTCCTTTATCTGGCTGAGACAGGAGGGTTCGGTCAGGCCGCTTTTATTCCCCCTGTCAGCGTTGCAGCTTTGGTCCTTCGCCAGGGGATTGATGCATTTCTTATCCTATGAAGCCGCTCATAAAGGCTCTCTGGCAAGCAGGGAACATGGCGAAACAAATGCTAAGGACAGCACAGTGTCAAATAACAGCGTTAATGTCAGCTGGGTTGAAACCTCGGGGAAACGCTCTGCGGCCCGCTCCGGGGGCCGTGTGCCTGCGTGCAGTGTGCATCTCCCGTTGCATGTCTGCATGTGCGAGAGCCGCATGTAATCTAGCAGTGTGATGTGGTGTTTCATCCCGGTGCCAAAACAAACTGGTGGAGCTGCAGCGTGCCCACCCTGCTCTCCCAGGCCCCCATCGACTCGCTCGCACAGATGGTAGCAATCACCTCCTGAGGTGCCCATCACCGCCGGCGCTCTCTTCCTCTCTTTTTCTTGTGTAACAAGATTAAGTCCTTGCCTGGACCTTTTCTTTTTCCTACCTCTTCTTTTATTTCATATATTATTCTTCTACTCTGTCTATATTATTCTTTTTTTGCTGGAAACAATCCTTTTTTTTCTTTTCTCATAAAATTTGTTGTGTTTTGGTAAAAGTTTGTCTCTTCCTTTGCTGTTGCAGACCTCTGTGGTCTGTTGCCTGAGAAATTATGTGGTTTTTTGGCTGCCAGCTGACTGTTAAGACCAAATATATGTCTGTTAAAAATGAGTGTATGGCAGTTGCTTTAACTGTGGTCACATACGGTATTTCTACGGCCAACCCAAGCTGTCTAACTGATCATGCGTATGCACTGTACGCATTCGTCTCTACATTCGTGCATGTGGAACACAGATTGACGCTGTATATGAATGACAAATGTGTTGATGTGGAGCGGTCTGTCCTCCATTCCATGATCATTTCTGTGTGGACCTGCTCTGAGGTCTGCAAAAGAAGACGCTGATGATGTCATATGGGTAATCTCGGACTGGGTTTGGACTTCAAATTTTTAACAGAAACAAGGGTATTTGCCAAGCAGGGAGTGTCTAAAAAAATACATTCCTAAATTGCATTATGGGAATCGAATGATCCAAAATCAGGATATTTTGGCCTTTGTTGCATCAAATGTCGATCTTTTTTCAGATTAAAAAAAGAGGCAGTAAAGTGCTATGCCTGACCTAATCTGGTGTTTTGATGTTGATGATGATGGTGGAGCGGACATAAGACTCGCATTGTTTCATAGTCATCAAACCAATTGGTTGAAACTCGTACAGTTACAAAATGCCAGCTCCACTGCAGATAGGCCAGTTCTGGATTCTTTGGCTTTCTGTATATTCTCCATATCCCCCCTTTTTTTCCCCTTGACCGTTTGTACTGCCAGAGAATGTATTCCATCTGTCACTTTCTATTTCTAAACCAGCCCAGGCATCACACGTATCCCCCAGAGTGGACCTCATGGTTGTGCATGCCAAGAGTCATGGCAAAAGTAAATCTGTTTACCTCCATTTTTACTGATTCTCCATGATAATTTGATTGCACGGCAGTCATCTGCTTCTGCCCCTGTGCTCAGGACTGAAGAATATTGTCGAAAAGAAAAAAAAAAAAAGAGCAACTGAGACAGACAGAGAGTAAAGGCAAAGGAGGGACAAAGATAACAATGTTTAGATGTGGGGAAGTGAAGTGGACCAGAGAAGGGGGGGAACAGAGCTAAGGACTCAACTCTCCACTGACACCAGGCCCCCCAACCTGGCAACCCTCCAGCCTAATCTCGTTAAAATCTTTTCCTACCTGATGCCATCCAGAGAGCGAATGAAGGAGAGATGGACAAAAAAAAAAGATGGACAAGAGAGAAAGAATAGGGAAGGAAACAAGGGAAGAGAGGGAGAGGCGACATTTACGATAGGGTCTCATGAAAGTAAGAGGAGAGATGGAGTGAGAAAGGAGGCTTAGGGGAGGGGTGGGAGAGGAATTAAGGGGACTCTCAGTTCAAAAGGGCTCCCAAGAGCCGGCTCTTAAGCCCACGGCGTGAGGCTAACCGCAGAAACCAGCGGCGGGAGGGGAGGGCTGGGACACGGTGTCGAAGCTAAAAGTGAAAGATATGTCTGTGTGGAGGAGAAGGAAAGAGCGAGTGGGGCTAAAGCGGCGTGGTTACAAAGAGGTAGGACCGTAGCATGTAATGCACACAGCAGGGCCGCAGGAGTTGTAGTTTCCTGTTAGTTCTCAGCTCAGAGTTCTTAAATCTTTGTCTCAGCTTGTTGTCCACAGCTCATTACAGTGCATAGACCCAGCGGTCTTTACATCTGTTTATGTCTCCATTCTGTTGAACTTTTTTTTTTCTTGCATCCATTGCTACTTGATCCTTGTCGTTTTGTGAGCAGTTATTGCCTCTTGAAAGCAGCCGTCTCTGGTGTGTGTGTGAGCACGGGGCATAAATGTGTGTGAGTGTGTGTGTGTGTGTGTGTGTGTGTGTGTGTGTGTTTCTCCACACTGTACACTGCTTTGGCTCTAATGAGGAGCTAATTAACCGGGTGTTCCCCCGGTGCCCTGAGCAGGTGGCTGGAGCAGCCAGGCGGAACTCAGCCCAAACACACACACACACACAAGATGGCAGGGGCCCGTATAGCTGAGCCTGTTTGGCCAGGCAGAGAGGGCACCCAAGAGGGAGCTGCAGCAGTTCTGGACCACGGTCTGGGCCAAGAGGGGAAAGGTGGTGGTGGTGGTGGGAGAGCAGCCCTCCAATTTTCAAGGACCAATTTTAGCCATGGGATTTGGGTTTTGCACAGGCATCCAAAATCAATTGGCTGTGCTTACCGGCTTGGCTTTGGTCGAGCCGAAGGAAAAATGAGGTTAGATTTATCCTTGACATATGGAGGGGAACAGAGAGGCCGTGCGCTCCACAAACACCCTCGCATTTTATTTGTTGAGCGCAGCCTTTACGGGCCAATTTGTCAGAGCATGCTTGACAGAACAGTCTGCGAGCTTGTTCAGAGCACATTTACTTGCTGAGGCACCTGTTAGGAAAGGTGTGGTGTTCTGCTGTCAGCCTACCTCACCTGAAATACTCCTTCAGTTTTTCCTGTATGCAAAGAAGCACCGCCTCGATCACAAGCTCAAATGTCTGCTGATGAAATCTGCAGAAGATGATATTGGATGAAAGTCCAAACACTTACTGTAGCACTTATCCCACTAAAATTTGCATTTGGCGCGATTCATTTTGATGACAAAGCAAAGACAACTCCCTGCTCTAATATTTCCCTATGGGACACTTCCTCCTCTCCCTCCATCCCCTTCTTTTATTTTTGTCTCAGCATCCCTACGTTTGCCGAGCCTTTGCATTTATGTTTGTTGTTTGATTTCCATGACAACAAGAGGAACCAGCTGCACGCATCCTCTTGGTGGACACTGACCCATAAAGTAGCTACATTCACTCAGTGATTGCGGCACCTTTGCTGACTCTCCACCCCCCACTAAAGTCCAAAAAACGTCTGTTTTCCTCTTTGCAACAGATAAGAATTTGTGAGCGTTTCTTTGCGGAGGCTTTGATGTGTTAATGAATTGAAAAATGGCCTTCAACGATGTTCAGTTATCCCTGCTGAGCCTAATTTGGGTGGGAGGGGGATGCAGTGGTGGCAGTAGCAGGTTGGGGACGGGGAGGTGGGGTATCTGTGTGTGTGTGTGTGTGTGTGTGTGTGTGTGTGTGTGCACAAGCACTTCAAAACAAACCCATAAACATTCCAGGATCCTTGGGCTGCAGCTGCAGCTCCAAGCTGAAGTTAACTGCATGCAACACATCCAGAAACACACACACAGGTACACATACAAACACCTACTGGAGGCCGTCAGTCCCCCCCCCCATTCATTAACTTCATCTCTCCCGCTCTCGTCTCTTCTGCAGGCATTTCCATTCATGTTTTTCGTTTTCTGCCAGACCCTAATTCTCCCGTTTTCTGTCCGTCACAAAAAAAGTCTGGCTGTTGTTAAAGGCATTCCCAAGTCATCCCGGCCGCACATGTTCAATGATTTAAAGGTGAAATTCTGCAGCTTTCTTTGCATTCTCCACACTTGAGCAACATCCTCTCTCACCTCAGACTTTGTTGGCCGATCTTGTTGCACGGCAGTAAATCCCGAGGATGCCGTAAGAGGGCCGTCGGTGCTCCGGCTGGGGAGAGAATGTGATCCATCGCTTTCATGTCCCGCTACAAGGTGCTAATGGATACAAGTGCTTGCAGCTGTGTGTGTGTTTGAGACGCTTGATCATAATCACGGCCCCCCCACCCAGCAGCTCCAGCCACTTACCGGAGCTGGCGTGTTCTTTGTCACAAGAAGTCGAGCGGGTTGCTTGGTTGTTCACGTGCAGCTACACACTAGAGACAGCCACGAAAGCACACACTTACACACTCAATTACTCAATAAGTAGTCATCAGTTTGGTGTATATGGGGATTAACCATATCACTACTGCTAAGACCACATTTACGATAAAAGGCTTTTAACTCACCCTATTCGCAGTCCTCCATTGCTGTGCCATTTTTGTCACTGCTTTCATATCTTCCTTCAACAATTCTCTCAGGTCGAAGGTCAATCCTCATCCAGAGCTCACTGATTCACGAGAGCACACCAAAAAATCCAGCATTGTTACTATGTGTTCATACATAAAACAGTATTTGATTAACTGCAGAATTCCATACAAATTGGGCTGCATAATAACCGGATGGAATTGGGAAACAGTCTGGGAATGTGTCCCCCCCCACCCCCCCTTTTTTTCCAGGGTCTGCAACCAGGGAAAAGCGGGCCTCTTTTTCCAACCTGGTGCCAGGCTTCCTTTTCAGTGCGGATGGAGATTGCATATCTTTCACTGCTCACATAGTATTTATTGCCCGACGTATGTATTCAAGCGATTCTCCTCCTGTGAAAGAGCCATTGCGGTGCCATTAGCAGTCATTTTTGATCAGCAGCAGAAAGCCCCTTTAACATTGTGCAGATCGTTGAGCTTCATGTAACTGCAGAACTGACCTTGACCTCAACCAAGGAGTGAAAACACTGAGCAGTGCTCAAGGTATGCTAGCTACAGAGGAGTTTTAAAAAAAATGTTTTTTAGTAATACTGGTAAAACTCATTTTGGTTTGCTGGTATGCAGCATTTTTCGTAGAAGAGGCTCTTCAAAGCTTAAATACTGAAAAGCTGCCTAATTAAAACATGTGAATGTTAAACCAAAGTATAAACACGACATGTTGTCGTGTTATGGGCGGTTATGGGCTCGACTATTTCCTGGGCAGGCACAGTAACATCCTGGAGTCTCTCGCTGGCTCTCTGGATTAAACAAACAATACATGTTTATTGGTGAGCTTCAGAGGTGCTGGGAGGCAGCTGGTACCTTTGGACAGAGCCGGCTACTTGTTTCCCCCCCGTTCCCAGTGTTTGTGCTCGGCTATGCTAACTGGCTGCTGTTGGCTGCCTGGTAGCTTCATATTTAGCATTACGGACATGAGAGGGCTTTTCTCAACAAGAAAGAGACCTTATTCATGGATGGCAAACCCTTCCCAAAACTAATTACACAAAATAAGCTTGCCATCACTGCAGCGTCGCTTTCACACCGTGACTAAGTGCATGGATGACACAGAAAGTAAGATAGGATATGTGCAAAACATATGTAGCATTAAAAAATATTGTCAGTTTTAGATTTGTTTCTCATCTGATATTCTGTAACTGCCATCTCCCTGCACAAACTCCATGTCACACATAAAGCCACACATATAGACACACACATAAAAGTCCCCCTGGCCAGTCTGTCTTGACTTAGCCCACATTGTTGTGTCTTACCCTATTCTAAACATCCATTGTTATTGAAATCTATTTTCTCGAACGCACCCCCATCGGATTAAAGTTAATTAATATCACCTTCTGTTGTGATCCCCTAATAATCTTCCTTTGCCATAACTGTTGACATTTTTGGTCAAACAGCTCCGCTGTTGTTTACCCCTCTCTAATTTATCTGTGGGTAACTTTGAACTGGAACTGAGCTCTGCAGCAGTCGTCATTGAAGCCGCGGCCAAGTCTCCAGGTCTCAGGTCTGACTCTGATTTAACCAGAAGAGGCTCTGCATCAAACTCTATTACACAAACAAGAGGGACCAGTTTCTCATTATGCTTCTCAAATGTAAACCCCACATGTAGAGAGTGAACAGAGTTTATCAATAATGTCAGAGCTGGTCAGTGTGGTCTCATGTGGAGGAGTCAACAGAGAGATTTGTGAGCCGGAGAGACATCAAGGAACCAGTTGGATTTCAAGTGGAACTCAGAGAGACTGTGAAGAGATATAACCTCACTTCACATGGCCCATATATTCTGGCTCGCCTCATTTAGGAGACAGCTAACTCGAGCCCACTCCCGTATCTGAATCAGCCTTGCTTTTTAATAGATTTTTAGCCTTTACTCATCAGTGATTCATGAAATTAATGTCTCTGTTTTCAGTGATTAATAGCTAATGGGCTGAGAGAAGCTGAATTCATTAATTATGAAATGGAGAAAATGAGCTCTGAAAATATCACTTTTGATTGATGAGCTCGAGAATAGCAGCCAAGTTCACAGCCGCAGTGTAGATTATAAACTAATCCTGCCTTACTGGAAAATCTCTCCCAGCTCTCTACATGGTCGTGAGCATATGTTTTACTGCATTGCACACTCCATGTG